>OY744520.1:11377490-11384990 GCA_963556195.1 Sepiola atlantica
AATCGGGAAAATTTCGGAATTATACCATCACTACAAGCAATGTCGCATCTGTGTGGAAGAGATGGTAACAGAAAGAGAAGGGATCATTCCCCACTAATTTACGAATTACTGTCGTCATATTTGGACTGTTGAATCTCTGTCTCGTTTGAGAGTTCTTGATAAGGTGCAGAAACGTATCTGTAATTTGATTGGTCACACTCTTTCTTCTTCTCTGCACCCACTCTCTCTCACAGACGTGATGTTTCTCGTCTCAGTCTTTTCTATAATACTATTATCGGATGTTCTTCAGAATTGTCTGATCTATTCCCTGCTTTCTTTGTTCCAGCTCGTTTGAGTCGTTGGTCTAGTGGTCTCCATCAATTCGCTTTTTTGATACTTAATTGTAATACAACCTCCTATTCCAGTAGCTTATTTCCAAGAACTGCAGGATTGTGGAAAGAAAGAGTTCTCCGATCGTCACCTTCCAAGATGTGACAGCATTACTCTATCTTAGGACGTATCTGGCTATTATACAATTAGAGGATTGACTATGAAAATACTATTTCAAATCAAAGCATAGCAAACCAAGAAAGATTTTATTTAAAAATTACACGTGACAGACTAACAATAATTTTATAAAAAACTTAAACTTGACGAACCGACGAAAATGCTATTTAAAATCTTAACGTGACAGACCGACAAAATGTTGTTTTATACTTACTCGTGACAGAGAGACAATGATGCTGTTTAAAACTTAATGGTGACTTCTATCTGCGTGTTTAGCGATTAAAATACGATTTAAAATCCAAGCGTGACAAGCTGATAGACCGACGGACAACGCTTCGTTTAGAAATGTAAGGATGCGTCTAAAACTCTAGACGACATTTTGATTTTAAAGACACTAAACTTGTGGCAATATGCACACCCGCTCTTTGAATATCTCAATTGATTTGGTTGGAATTTTTTTAATGAAATAGAATTTGTCTAAACCAATTTTTGGTGCGGAAGAAAAAAATCCCTCAAGTCTTTTCTAATTAACATCGTGTCACATTTGAATAATCTAATTTTTGAAAATCTTCCTTTTTTCTTCATTCCAAGACAAGGAAAATGTAAATTTAGGAATTGCACTTCGTGAATATTTGTGATACAGGAAGAGGAAAAAAGATGGCAACAAAAATCAAAACTCCAAGAGCTAAAATTGAAATTCACTTTTTTTAATCCGGAAAATAAAATAATTAAAACAAATAAACTCAATTTTTGAAATTGTGACAAGGGTTCAAAATTAACTGGGAACAAATTTGCATTGAACAGATTATGGAATGGTTTAATTTCCCCCAGTAAACAGTTGTTTCACGTGAGTTGAGTGTTCAAAAGCTTCCCATTGACTTAGCCGCTGTTGTTAACATTAATCTCTTTTCAACAAAATGGCGTCTTCTTATTTTGCCGTCGCGTATTTCATGGATATTGTCTGTCATTTATACTGGTTTCGTTTAGTTTGATTTGTTTTACGGCATATCAACCCCCGTGAGTTATTTTATGACGAGTAAAAGTATAACAAGAGTTATCATCCCTTGGTAGAAAAACCTGATTTTGATAGCATTTTTTAAAGATGAATAGTTTATAGAAAGCATTGATAAAGAACTGTATTGGCCAACATATATGATTTATATTGTTTTCATTTATTGAAAAAAAAACAATCTTCTAGCACAGAATTTGGTTTTAAAATGATTTCTTATGTTTCATTCTACGGTGCTTATCGATGTAGACATATTGGATCTCTTACCTATATATCAATATATAAATTCAAGATATTAACAACAATCTCCATTTAACACCAGGAGAAATCGGATATCTTTCGCATTCGGCGTTATAGCTCGAGAATGAAGAAAAACAGAAAAAAAGAATGTCTATAATTCATTGATGAAGGCCTGTGTTGGCCGAAATATTTGATTTATATTGTTTTCATTTATTGAAAGAAATCTCCAAGCATCGAATTTGTTCTTATATATATATATATATATATATATATATATATATATATATATATATATATATATATATATATATATATATATATATATATATATATATATATATATATATATTCAAATTTTGAATGTTGGCATTTCCACTGCCAACTTATCCATCTATGTAATTCCTCTGATGATAAGATTTTAATCTTTGAAAAGCCTTGGCTCGAGGAAAGAAAAATAAACATGCTTTTTATCGAGTACACCTTTCATTGAACAATCGAAGTTGAAATAGATTTGTCATCTGTACATCTTTATGTCTCTTTCTTCATTTATCTTTATATATATATATATATATTGTGTGTATATTTATTCCGCATTCTTTCATTGAAGCAAACATTGTTAAACCTTACGCTATCCTACAGTTTGATTATACCTTTTTTATTTTTAAATTTTTTATAACGATCTTTTTTGTGTAAAAATAAAAAAAAATCAATGTATGTTCCATATGTATAATTAACGTTTTCGATTCTACAGTGTATCATCTTGAGATGACAAAAACAAATAAACAAAATAGCTGAAAAAAGAAGGAATTTCAAAAAAGCAGCCGATGACGCGCACGTGAAGTCAGTTAGACGTCAAAAGAACGAACCAATGCGGTTCCAGAAAACACGTTAACAATTTAAATTCCGCGACGCAAGAATTAGTATTACGTTAAGCATTTTAAAATGTTGCTATTGCATACCTAATGTTATTTATTTTAGGTTGCTGTGTTATGTTTTACAATGTCTTCGTATATATCATCTTACTTCTGCTCACAAATGTCCTTCAGGTAATATCTAATACAGATTACTTTGTAATTCATATATTTCACCAATATATGTTCCACTGTAAATGGCGCACGACAGCCAACACAGTATGGAGGATCCTCTCATTTAAGCAGATATTAGTGAATTATGTACATAGTGTTCGAGATAAATATGACACTTTATGAAAGGAAAAGAATAAAAAAAACGTCGTATGTTCGTTACTAGTTGTTGTAGTCTTAAAATTTAAAGTGCATCTACGAGAGGATCATTGTCAAATATGGCTGACTCGAAGAAGCCATCTTGGGCCTCAAACAGAACTTTCGGGCGGGACCTGAATCTGTAGCACGCGACCTTCACGTTCATATTTGCAGGCGACACGATTGCTGTCTTTCTCAACAGCACTCCACACATAATAGTCTATAAGGTTGCAGTCAGGTAAGTTGGGAGGTAGATGTTTGGACTGGTGAAGTCGTAGAAGTTTTTAGACAGCCGCGTCTGGGGTTTCCGGAGTGTGGCATTGATCTAAGTCCTGCTACCACATGTATAGTCTTCCCGACCTCTCCACAAGCGCTTAGCATCAGTTGATAGCAACCCAATATAACAATCTGAATAGATTCTTTTTAAAGATATTGGGCGACAGAACGTGGCCTTCATAGGAAACACACGAAAAGACAATGACAGTTTGATGGAACTTAGTATTCATGACAAGTGTTAATGAGTTTCCTGGTTTCCAGAAGACGTTTTGGCGGGACTTGGCTGTGAATAGTTTTCCCTTGCAACTTGTATAAAGGTACCGAAGATTCTAGTTCAACGTATTTTTTAGTCGCCACTTCAACGACAATCTCCCTCGCCAAGGTTTGCATTATCTTGCAGGAATCTTACCGCTTCCTTTTTATGCAGCTTCTAAGCGAATTTCGTTGTTCAAACACAGTTGAAACGCCTGTTAAGACCCTTCTTGTTGTCCCGTGCTTTCAAATCTCTGTCGCAATTCTCCAGTTCACAGTTCACGGTCTTCTTGCGACTAAGATTTCCAAAATTTTTAATTCAGCGCGAATCGTTATGATGCAGGTGATTCTCTTCCAATACATACTCCAGTAATTTCCAGTGATTCATGGTCTCCAGTTCTCAAACCCACCAACAGTACACAAACTCAGCTATCGGTTGAATGTTACTGCTATTAAATACTTCAAATAGTTTTGAAATAACAAGATATAAAAAATCAAGTTTGTCTTGAACACCTTCTATGTGTGGCCTCCGTTGAGCCGGGAAATATTTAACTCTTTCTTTCACACTTTACTCTAAATGTCGTAGTTTTCGTTAATCATTGATTTAATTTTTCAGTTTATTGTTCACGCGGATATTTCAAAATAATTGGTATTTATTTCTTATGAAATTTTACATTGTTGATCTTGATTCCGTATATGGAATTTTTGTGTTTGTTATAATACTGTGTTCATCCACTTTTTAGTTTCCTCAAATCCCAATGTGGCCGCGTATCCAACAGCAGATTATTGTGATTGTGTTGCAAAGGTCATTGATTCTGTGTAAAGTTTGAATAATTAGTGTATTCTTCAGTCTCTCAAGTGATAATCTTGAGTTTGTACAGTCCATGAATTTACTTGACCGGCTGTTGTTGATTATGTCCAATGCCAGATAAATGGCTGCAATCTTAGCAGAGTAAATGGCGCAGTCATTAGCATCTCTTTATGTATATTTAGCTGCAACACTTGCCTAATCATCTTATTTCATTGGTGTCAAGGCTAGCAGCTCGAGGAAAGAAGCTATTAGAGTAAAAAGCCTTCCGGGATCTGGGGATCTCTACAGGTAAGGGGTAGGCTATTTCTCATTGTCGGGCTGGTCGGCCGTTTTTACGTCGAGGGGACAACAGTTCAGCAAGCTCGTCGGAGCAAATTCCATTGAAGTACTTGTAAAACAAGCACAGCGATGCAACATTGCGGCGATGGGACAGGACCTGGAGCTTGACAATGTGAATTATTAGATAGTTTTTTTAGACGCTTTGTATGTGGGAGAGACTACAATGCGCCATGCATGAGCGAATGGTGGTTTTATACAGAGATACGATACTGGTTTCTATGATAAATGCTCTAGCCCGGTAAGGGAGCTCACCATCGATGCAGCAGCCTTAGCAATGTCTTCTATGTATTTGTTCCAATTCATATTGCATGTGGATATTAAACCGAGGAGTTTGAATGTCGGACTCTCAGGTAGAGTGATTTTAGAAATCGGTTCTTGCTTATCTTTTTCTCAAAATAGTCGAAGGTAGAATTAAAGAGTTTGGTTCTATATATAGACTGGCCATCGTTGATTTTCTGAAGACACCCAGTGTTGTATCAGTCCCTGATGATGAATTGTCCCTAGCCTTTTGGGGGGGGGGGGTAAGAGGGTCTTCTGCTATCATAGATAAAACTAACATTGTCAAGTTCACGAATTGTTGATATACTTTCTCCGGTCCATTCTGATGATTTTATTTAAACACTGTTGAAAAAATGTGCTTAATGTGGTGCATATGTTTTGATCGGTAGCATACTAAAAAATAATTCATGTACAATAAGTAATCTATTCCAAGATGGAGATTTCTTATATTGTGATTTATTTAAATTCTAACAGGATGCTCTCTTGAGACACATTGTTTTTCTCAATTTTTTATATCAGAAATTGTGGTTCACAAACGCACTGAAATATTCCGATTTCCTAAGAGGTTTTGGATAAAAAGTGGTAGTCTGCCTTTTACTCCCATAATTTTAATATTTCTCATCACTCTGAAATTCCATGTATATCATAAGATAATCCGTTATTAAAGAGATTCGCAATCAAGTGTTCTTTCTTTTTCATTTAAAACAATTGTAAACATTTGCAGCTTGATTAAATGGTCGGTTGAGCTTCTTTTGTTATTGAAACTCAATTGCAATTTCCATTGTGATTTTTTGTCAATCTAAAGTAATATGTTAATCCGCTATTCGTCACCATTTCTAATATTTTTGAAACACAACATTTTAAAGTCGATGGCTTGATGAAGCATTGGAGGCGCGAATCCGGTTCACAGAGTCAGCCTATCCTATCCTCGCGTCACCCGGAAACTGTCACGTGATTAACGGAAATTAAGATCTATATGTACCTAGAAGCGAGCACAGACAGAAGACTAATCGAGAGGGTTCAACGAAGGTATTCGGAACTTTGCGTTAGAGCTATATTATATATATCTATATCTATATCTATCTATCTATCTATCTATATATATATATATATATATATATATATATATATATATATATATATATATATATATATTGTGTGTATTTAGGCAACATATTTTTTATTTAGGCAAACATTATTAAATAACACGGTAGTGTTCTTGCTGAATAAGACTTTTTATATTTTCAATTTTTCGAATAATCCATTTAGCATTTTGGTCAAATTGGTATATGTAAGTTCCGCGGGTTTCTTGTTTCATTTTTCTTATTTTTTTCGCGAGTACTTTCGATTTAATTCGTCCAACAATCTTCAGGCGTTGTTAGTCTTGGTGTCTTCGTTTTTGTTGTTGTTGTTCTCGCTGTCTTTCTTCGATTAACTGATTTTGTTCCCGTAGACTTTCTTTTTTGTTTTTGTTTTTGTTGTTGCATTTGGTATTTAACGAGTTCTGTCATAGTTGCTTTGAAATCTTCCACGTTTAGATGTGACTTTATACAATACGGCTTTTAGATGTTTTTCTTATATATTACACTGCTAACGCAATATTAGTTGTAAAAGAGATTAAAAAAAAGGTATAACACCTTTTTGCCGACAAAAAAGTCACTTTTTTTATTTTAGTAAGTTTTTTTTACGTGACAGCAGTTTTTACGATTAACACTTTAGTCAACAGTACACATAAGGTTTATAATTTCGGCGGTGCTACTTTTTTTCTTTTGGAGAGAAAAATGTATTCCTTTTTTGTAAAAAATTAACGAAGTACCGGAATAGAAATAATGAAATCACTGACTTTTTTTCTCTCAGAGAAAAAGGTTGGTTTCTTCGTTGCAAAAAAAAAGAGGGAACAAATCCAACTTACGAAATTCTTTTTTTCTTGGTCCGTCGATAAAGATTTTAGAACTTTGGAGAATGTCGGGTAATTTCGATGTTGGTTTCTCTACATTCCCCTTTTTAAGCTTCTTAAATAAAAGTTCCTTAATGTACCTCGTTGCTAGTGTTATGGACATGTAAGGGGCCCGGAAAGAAGACAGGAACTCAGGATTAAGTGAAACAAATTATATTGAAGAAAGTATAAATACAGCATATAAAGAGAGTGGTTGAACGTCTGTCTGACTGCCAGTATTAGACTGGGGTAGTTCCAAGTATTTACTTCTTCCCAACGCAGGAATATGTGACACGAGGTCAGAAAGGAAGGGGAAGAGTCAAGCAAGCGCCCCTAAAGAAGGAGCACTCTGGCCTAGCAAAAACAGTCTGGGAAACTCCGTCGACATTCCTCGGTCAGGGCGCCTCAGGTAGTAAGCGATAAACTTACTCCACCCTAAAGAGGGGAGGCAAGGCCTGGAAAGAGGCACCTCCTAGGACAACCCCGGACAGTAAACCTCAGCCCGACAGATAAAAGCCCACCGAAATCGCTCAGTTCCTGCCGGACTGATTGTCGAGAACGAATCCTCGACTGGTATTACCCCATCCCGACGTCCTCAATCAACCGAAGTTAATGAGAGACTGAACAGGATGAGGTGGATCCAACATGTGCT
>OY744520.1:11389990-11507490 GCA_963556195.1 Sepiola atlantica
CCAAAATGAATTCAGCATTAAATGACCTAAAACGGGTTGATATGCCGTAAAATTAAACCAATCAAACCACTCCCACGAGCATGTATTGATAAAAGGTATACTTTTGTTAGTTACGGATGGCTCTAATAACCTATAATCTACCCCGAATCTTACCTGAACACTAGTTCAGTATAATAATACTAATGTGTCTATAGGCGTACAATATCACATATAGATTTATATAAATCACGCTAAGACAAGTGTTCGGAAATTGGTTTGAAAGACAGCCCCCCCCCCCCAATAACAACATGGAAGTGAGTGTCGAGGATGAGCCAGCAGAAGGAACTGTGAAAAGGAACAAGGGAAAGAGACTAGAATAGGATAGTAAAACTATATGTATATGCCATATTTAATTCAGATGCGATTAGACTGGACTAGTGTCTAAGAGAGATGGAGAAACATAAAGATTATACGTTATTCGTCCTTTATAAAAGCCTAATCACTTGGAAACGGGGTTACAAATGATAGTCACAACTAGTACAGCGACCCGGACTTCACAATTCAAATTCGCACTGTTTCATGCTCCTTTAAAGTTTCCTCCGGGTGAAACATTACGAAGAAATTTATAATTTCGAGATCATAAAAAAAACTATTTAGTTCCTGTGAAAAAACATGTTTATTCTTGTGTACTTAATCGGAAGTGGAGTATATTACATAGTAGTCGTGTTAATGGAACAGTTTAGAGGTCTGTGGTCAGAGGGGGGCACCGAACGGAAGTTACGCAAACATCGTAATTTCTGGGCGGGGCCTTCTTCCTTTATCCTCTCTCTTAGCCGGCGATACTTGAACGAGGAAAGACATGCTTGCGTGGCGTCCCTAAAACAAGGGACGGCAGGCAAAGGGTGGCCTGATGTAGTGAGATTTCTCTATCTCATCTCTCTCTTTCTCTCTCTCTCTCGCTCTCTCACCCTCTCTCTTTCTTACACATGCGAAGGTTCTGTTCTGTCATTTTAAATAAACCTTTTTAAAAACTAACCAACAAATGTCGGCGTGGGTTTGTGTCATCTGACAAAGAAGCAAACTCGACTCACATACACTATACAATAGTATAAGAAAAATAATACGTTATTCCGAATTTTTATAAGTATAAAGACGAAAATCAGTAATACAAAAACGAACAAAAAATAGCAAAAACACAGAATATTATCTAATTAAAAAGAAATTTATAAACTTTATTCCGTGAAGAGTTTTCTGTCAATTTCCAATCATCTTACAAATGTATAATATACTGTTTCAATCATAATATACTGTTTCCATCAGGTTAATTGTTGCTATTTTTACAACGTTTGAGCTGTTATACTCTTCAAACTTCTTCTAGTGCCTTTTGTAGGCGGTAACCCTAACTCTAACCCTAACCCTAACCATAACCCTAACCTGCTGGGAATGTCTTCAACCTTTATTTAATACACTGTAGCAGATTGCCCTCATGTAATACTCTATGCAGTTTTTAATAGATACCTAATGTCAGGTTTTTTTTTTAGGCCCCTTTACCAGAGATTGAATCCAGAACCCATTTAGAATTGTTAGATACCGTTCAGATACTTCAGCGTCAGTATGACATCATGAGATAAAGAGATTAAAAGGAAAAATACATAAACATTCTAGATGGTTACTAAGCAGGCACGCCAGCACTGTTATGCTGGACTAGATACGTTTCTGATGGCTGCTGCTACATAGGAGTGGGTTTGTGGTCGGTTCCTAACAATTTAGGGACATAAAGACATTTGCACCAACATTATATACTTCCTTATTTTACTTCATCGTAGTACAAGCTTTAGACAAAATTATATATATATATATATATATATATATATATATATATATATATATATATATATATATATATATATATATATATCCGCTCTATCCTGGATATTGAGCTATATACTTTTCACAATAGGTCTTACCTTTCCTAAAAGTTCGTTTTAGTTCACAACTTATATATATATATATATATATATATATATATATATATATATATATATATATATATATATATATATATATATATATATATATATATATGTGTGATTTTATGAAGGCTTACCAAAGCATTCCTTTCAGGACACCAATGATCACCATTAAAGATATTTTTTCTTACAAATACTATTTATTCAAATTAAATGTTTTTTCCTACACGTGTTTCACTACCAAGCAGTTATAAATAGTATTTGTAAGAAAAAATATCTTTAATGGTGATCATTGGTGTCCTGAAAGGAATGCTTTGGTAAGCCTTCATAAAATCACATATAAATGCTCTGTACTCTGTAATCGAGTATCATCGAGCTTGTTTTTTATTGGAACAACCCCGGTCTTCACTGAATGATCTATTTTATAAGTGAAAAATCTATATATATATCTGTTGTGAAGTTGTTCCACAGTAAATAATAAATAAAGGAAGTCAAGTCGAGGGTTGGTTTAACAAGTGTATTAACAAAGTACGAAAGTGACTAGCTCTTGGCTAGACAGTTACAAGACTGTGCTTTGTCTTCAGTGTCTCTGGTGACTCGCACTATTTATAGTGACAACCGGTGTAGTTTCTCCTGTGTAAGAACGGCCGGTGTAACAATATATATATATATATATATATATATATATATATATATATATATATATATATATATAACTTCTTTGTAATAAAGTAGGAAAAATCCCAGCAAAGTGCTCGATTAATATGTATATATATATATATATATATATATATATATATATATATATATATATATATATATATATGTATATATTTCATGTATTTCTATGGTAATTTAGACATTTAATCACCGTATTAGGTTTTATTTAAGATATTCGTTTGCCTTAGTTAAGTGCAGTAAGTAAGAAGTTTGCCAAACAAATTAGCCCAGCAGTAGAAAATTGCTATTTTGGTTCGAACGTGCGTCTTGTGTTCTGTACGAGACCCATGTTGACATCGTCCCGAAAAGACGTTCTACCCCCTCACGACAACCACAAAAATAATTTCATTCATCATTTTCAATGTAGTTGCAGTGCCGACTATGTAGGCAGAACGACGTTAAGATAGGACAAAAGAGTACAGCAACATATCCCCAGTAAAATTAGCAATGGAACCTTCCGGCCAACGGAGTTCTAAGAAACACATACGGGTCTTCTATAACCGACCATTTGGTTAAAAATCCGTCGTGCGCAACGAACATCAGCATTGACTCATTTACCATCTTGAGTTGTGCTCACTTAATTTTCCACCTTAAAATCTAAGAAATTATCCACGTACGTCTTAAACGGTCCTCCCTCAGTACACAGAAGGAGTGTCTATTGGAGTTGAGTGTGATTAGTCTCTAAGACATCCTCCATTGTAAAAAACACAACGCTCTCTTTTTAAACAAAATATATAATTCTCCTTTTTTTACACTCTCCATTTTTAAAATCCCACAGAACAGTTCTCGTTAAATGTGGGCGAAACCGCTCGACAGGCACATTTTCTTCTCGTATCTTTTCATCATGAAAGATAAACCATGTCTTCCCTTTGTAATTCCCCTAATATATATATATATATATATATATATATATATATATTAGTATATATATATATATATATATATATATATATATATATATATATATATATATATATATATATATATATATATATATATATATATATATAGCTGAGTCCAGTATAGGAGGCCAAGTATAGGTCCCCTTTGTTTGGATTTAAAACCAACTGTGCCGATATTTTCTTAATCTATTGTAATTACATATATAACTAATATATATATATATATATATATATATATATATATATATATATAGAGAGAGAGAGAGAGAGAGAGAGAAATAGAGAGAGAGAGAGAGAGAGTCAGTGTTATTTTAATATCTATATGCTAACTCTTGTGTTCTCGCTTTAAAAAACTCTGCTGTTACTTGCTCACGTGGTTTCTGACTTCCTTTTCTCATCTTACGCCCACGTTTCCATATCTTAGTTAAAGTTAAACATTTAACTCTATTGACAGCACACTTCCTATCTTCGCCTATCAAGGCCGCCTGAAGATATAACACAGTTCAGTGTGTTAACCTTAACCTTAACCAAAGTTGATCGGAGAGTAAAACTACCGAGATTTTTGCAAATCACTGAAACGAAACTCAAGAAATACAGTCTACAACTTCTAAATAATGCACATAACAATACTGTATCGGAAAAATACCGTCAACTGCTATCTTGAAAGCCGCTTAGAAGTTGATGAAAGGAAATAAACACGAAATATTATTGATTTTATAGATCCGTTGAATATCGATTTTCTACAGATATGTTTTGAATGCCAATCATTTAAAGGCAGAGAAATAAGCAAAAATAAAAACGACAATTTTGAAAATCGATTTGCGGAAAGCGAATCAACCATTGGCGATGCCATCATAGACGCCCTCGCCACTTCCACCAGTTTCGGTATCAACGCTTTTGGAAAAAACATTCTCTATTCTTGCTCTGACCATTTTCGAATTCTTCGAATGCTGACGTCTTCCCGCCTCGTCGTCGTGTCACCAATCACAGGGCGTGACGATTGACTAATTTTCCTTGGTGGGATCATCGGTGTCAGCGGTAGTTTTCTTGTCCTCGGCCCCGGCAGTTGAAGGCCTCCCGTTCTCGTATTCAGAATCAAATCTTCAAATTCGTTCGACATTCTTCGACGGCAAAGAAACGGGACACACACTGAAAAGAAGGAAAAGAAATGGATGAATTCAATTTAGTTATATACATATATATATATATATATATATATATATATATATATATATATATATATATATATATATATATATATATTTTAAATGAGTAAATAGACGTAATTCCATAAAGAAAATAAAGAAAACAAACAAACAAACAAACAAACAAACATGTGGACATTTTTAAAACAAACAAGCATAATGTTAATTATAATAATATGATGGCGACGTGATATCTCAGGAAGTGACGTTGTACGCCAGCAGTATGTGGAGAGAAAAGTAAGATGAGTGGCTCGCTTTGGTTTAAGACACGGGCCAGGACAGACGTACATTTAGAAGGCTCGAATGAGTCTCTCCCACCTCAAGCACATTCTGTAATTGGGACACGTAATACGTATTCAGCATAAAACGGTTTCGACGATTCTCTGCAGAGAAAAAAGGCATAGACCCGTATCACAAAAATGAGTACTTTGTTGTAGTTTTCTGATATTAATATGTAGACTTCGCACGCTGTTGACACATATTGACAACTGTGCAGGAAAATACAGACTACTACTACCACTACTACTACTACTACTACTACTACTACTACTACTACTACTACTACTACTACTAAAAAACTACTACTACTATGCTTTTTTCTACAACAAGCAACATACGCAACTATATTCGCGACTACTACGAGACGTAACAATTACAGCAGTCAACACGCACTGGACAGCTGTTACAATGGCGAAAAGATTTTCGCGGTCGGTATTGCTACAAAGTTATGCTCATTCAATCTGCGCATTTAGCGCTGAAAATTCTATTTTAAATTTAAGTGTGACAGTCTGACGAACAGAACCTCTTATACAGATGTGGCAATACAAACACTATTTCATACTTAAGCGTGACAGATTGGCGAAAAGCTATTTTAAACTTAAGCTTGATAGACCGATCTACATATAGAGTCACTTGGGTGTATTTAAAAGTTAAACATTAGACATCTTGCCTTGTTTTGTCTTGAGTCATCCATCAATTGATGATACAACATTCGTTCGTGCGCCATGATGCTCGCTCACTTATTGCGACCAGAAACTCTGATTACAAGAGGCCAGTGTCCTTCTCTAGAAAAGTCTAGATTGTAATATGAGTCTTTTAGCCCGTTCTTTGACCTTTCCTGGGAACAGTAAGAACATTTTTTAGCAGGTTCGTCGTGTCGGGATACATGTCTAGTTTGCGCCAAAAGTTCGCGTTGAATATGGTTCCGGTTTATGCATTTGTGTCGGGAGCATTCAGGAACAACTCAACAGGCATGTAAGAATGTTGGATTGTTCCTGAATAATCTAAAACCCAGATACATGCACCTGAACAATTACCAGTTTGGTCTCCTCGAGTGGTGCACCAATCGAACTTGTTCAGGACTTCACATGTCTGGGAGAATTAATCGACTTTGGTTATGATATGAATCGGCGTGTTGACCGGGCGTGGGGCAGAGTCAACTCTCCCGACAACATCTAGAAAGCTGCTATGAAAGCATCAGTTGAACACATTCTACTCTACATATCAAAGTCACGAACAATAAATGTTGCTCAGTGTAAGAAACTTGATGGATCATACACCGAGAGGCTATGCGTCGTTTACAGCATCTCATGGCGAGACTATGTAACAACAAAATGCTGTATGGTTGCCTTTCACGAATATCTGAAGTTGTTCAACATTATACATGTATTCGAATTCATATTAAAATAATGTTGTCGCTGTATGGAAATTTCAATGATTTTCTTTAAAACTCGTTTTTACGCAAACTAGGACGGTTTTTAAAGCGGCATGAAGATAGTTTTTATGAACCCGCTATAGACGAACGAGAAGACTTTTTTTTTTTATTCCAATTTCGATTTTGCAGCTTAGTATTAGAAACGCAAATAAAGCTGTCTTTGTCTTAAACCAGGGGCGGGAAACCTCCGGCCCACGGGCCACATCCAGCCCGCAAAGACTTAGCGTCCGGCCCGCCACCCTGCTATGCTTTATTATTGCAATCCGGCCCGCAGACCTCCCAATAAAACTCATCTCATTTTGTGACATAGACGTAAAAGTAGGTTTCAATTAAGATTTACATTGGGATAAAAATGTATAAATATCAGCGAGCGATGATGCATGTATATTTCATTTTCCCTTAACTATTAGTTTCAAATCTGAGATAAAAATAGAAAAAGAAAAAGAGAAAGGCAAAGAGGAAACGAGAGACGAGGAAAGCGCATAAAACATAACTTATGTGTGTCAAAACAAATGCTGGATCAACTTGCTACTTCTCCCGTCATTATTTTTTATGATTCCAAAATGGCTCTTCGTCGGCGCCTTTTATAACATCACATACAGAAGTCTCTTGAGAAGAAATATCAGATTTGTAGAGTGTTCAATGCAATTTTTGTACAATTTATTCATGTAAACAAAATATAGTAATTCTGAGATTTCGTTTTTCACTCCGGCCCGCGATCTCCTTCCAAAAGTCTCATCTGGCCCTGACTCTGAAAATGTTTCCTGCCCCTGTCTTAAACCAACCACTATTTCTCATTCGCACAAGAGAACCAGTTTTTAGCAACACCTTAACGTCTTAAGATACCATTGAATAGATGCATAACTTTAAAGGTGTACACGTGCAACACCGATGTTCCAGCATACTTGATCCGAGGTCTTTCTCGTATAAACCATTTTGGCAAACTATCCGATGTTATCATAACAATGATTAACCAACGAACCCCTAATTCACTAACATATTGCTAAACAACCAGGAATTGCTAAAACTTTAACAAGCATTCAACTTTTTACTTCGCCAGAAATAGACCGGTGTTAATGTTTAGTACCATGGCCGTCACTTGAATCTGCCCGTGAAGCTATAACTAGGATTACATTGAGGCAACATTATATATAATCTCAAATTAAAAAGAGACTTCCACTAGCAGGTGCAGTGTAAGCAAACAAATTGACGGCGTTAAGAATATATGCCATAAAACAACTACTTCATATTTTTTGAATTATTCGTTTCGTGGTATTGTTATAAAGAGAGAATAGAAAAATGGGGAAAAATAAAACAAGAATTTTCAGTCAAAATTGCATCAAAAGCTAAATTAATCACACCCACAGATTTATACATTTTTCTAATACAGAAATATATTTTTGAAACGAAGTGCCTAATCAGATTTAACATTACTCTAGCATAAGATATTATAAGAATTAACTGGATAAATCTAGAAATAATTATAAAACAATAAAATATATTACAATACATAAACGAGTCTGTTTGAAAGCATATTCAAAATAATTTGATCTGTATATTCAAATTATTAATTTTGTGAGATTGTAGATTACTATATACATATATATATATATATATATATATATATATATATAAAAAAATATTTGTTGTTGTTTATTATCTATGTACGTATACGTTTCATCCCTTATCAATCGGGATTCATCAGCATAGAGATATGACTATTCACTACCGGTCGTACGATTCGAAACCCTGGATAACAAGTATTTTTCGACTTGCATCCAACGCCTTAAACCGCGCGCCCACCAGTTGAACAGCCGATAAACAAATGATAATTTTTAACACATATAAAGCGGCTTGATGTCGAAGCACTCTACTACTATTAAAGAAGGAGTGATGCATATAAAGCAAGTGACGTCATGCTGTGTTTCTACTACCATTAAGAGGGCTCTACTTTTTTACGAGGAGCGACAAATATAAAATATTTGTTGTTGTTTATTATCTATGTACGTATACGTTTCATCCCTCATATATATATATATATAATTAGCTTGTTACAAATATTCAAGGATTATAAATCCGAAGGAAGTTTAAACCGGGTTCATGAGAGTGCTCAACTATATATATATATATATATATATATATATATATATATATATATATATATATATATATATATATATATAGTATAAAGAAGCTTTGAGTCATTGTAAACAAAAAAAGAAAAAAGAAAAAAAAAGTAAAATGCAGTTTAAATTCCCAGAGAAACTAACTAAATCCAAGATATTGCAGACTTAACATTCGTTGGAAAATTAATAAATAAAAAAATAAGTAAATAAAAAATAAAAAGGGGGGGTTAAGTATCTAAGAGTGAAACAAAAACAGGAGACCTTAAGCGTCATATATTAACACGGGGATCATCAGCTGTTTACCATGTAACTGTTTCGGAGATTTAAAAACAGGACAGTTATAATATCTATGGCTCTCCAATGGTACTGATAAACTACCATTTCCCCAATAATCAAGTGTCGAAATAATTCAGCTGAAAATTTCACTAATATATACATAAATAAATAATAATAATAAAAAAAATAATAATAATATATTACCCTTAAGACTACCGTATGATATGATAATTTTCATATCAAATAACATTAATTATAACAATAAAAATAATTAAAAAAAATAATAATAATAAATAATAATAATAATAATAATACTATCTAAACACTACACCCAAGAACCATTCTGCAATATGGTAGCTAGCAATAAAATTATATAGGAATTAAAGTTGCATTAAAAAATAAAATTAAAATAAAGCTTATGTACCTTAGGTACCAGAAAGGTATGTAGATAAGAGGAAGGAAACCTAGCCATACAGATCTAAATACCCAATATATAGTCTAAAGAAGCTTTGAGTCATTGTAAACAAAAAAAAAAGAAAAAAAAGTAAAATACAGTTTAAATTCCCAGAGAAACTAACTAAATCCAAGATATTGAAGACTTAACATTCGTTGGAAAATTCATAAATAATATATATATATATATATATATATATATATATATGTATAAATATTTAATTTTTTAATTAAACGTTGAAATATGATTCTTGATAAAGATAAGAGATTTCAACAAGGCATAATAAATCAATACATAATTACTTTGTATTTCAGTGAAATTAGACTTATATTGAATTCAGCCAAAAAACTGGCGCACGGCCTCGCCGACATGGGGTTTAGTTTATTCTGTAGTATTTTCGCCAGTTCCCCCACTTTTTTGTTTCAATTTTACCAATTGCGGTCTCAACAATTCTCAATGATCAATGCGTTCATCATATTTTAGTTTTATATAGCGCACATAAATTAATTTCCATTTTATTTTCAGTGGTTAACCACTCCTCCATTCTTGTACTTGGTTTCACCCCAGACACTGTGAAACATCAACAATTCTAATTCTTAATTATATGGCCGCCATTTTTATAATTTCGTTATGAAATATTTTTTCGTTCAAATTATGATCAACAAATAATTCGACTAGTATTTTTTTCTCATTAACAGCAATGTAGTCAGGCGACCTTTTTATGATTTCCTTCCTTTTCCTGAAGTACAAACGTCTACGATTCGACCTGTTTACTTTTCCCAGAATTGCAATCTTTTACTTCTAAGATTTGGACAGCCAGAGAAACATTTGATCTCCTTAAACCTACAAGCATCGAACTATCTCTGTATCCTGAACAACCTCTTCAGGATGACCCCGTTGCTAACCATGGACAGATAACATGTATTAATCACTCTTGCTTCTAACAGCGGCGTGCGAGTGTGGGTCCGAAAGCAAAAATGGGTAATCACTATTTTCCTTTCATTTAACGCAAACTGTTGCCATGCATTACACAGTATCCCGATTTACTTGCATCACCACGAAGGCCAAGTTAGACACAATGTCAGATTTTTACGTGGGCCACATCCACATCCTAAAAAAGGGGCACTTTCAATGGGACAAAAATAAAAATTGCCCCAGTCAAGTAATTATCCTTCTCTGACCAAGGAAAGAACAGTTTCTACACTTTGATCCTAGCCCGTATGACAGGAAGTGATAATTTATACTTGCTTCTCTAAAAGGGGAGAGTGAGACATAAGGTCGGTTTTTAATGTGGGGAAAATCTAGCTACCCAAACAGGGGTACGCTAGATTGGGACAAAAATAAAATTTGCCTCAAGATCCTTCACCGACTGAACAGCTACTACATTTTTTTAATTATTTATTCTCCATATAATAAAAATGAATTACAAAATAAAACAAATGCAGCCATCAAAAAGTGTAGGGGAAATGGGGTTGTTGGTCAATCTTGGTTTAATTTAACACAATTGACTGCCCTACTCTTGGCCAGAATCATCGTAGTCACCACAATACCACACTTACTCTAGGGGCTATCCTACTTAAAAATATCATCTGATTTATTTCAAACTAAAAAAAATGCTACACTTTGATATCAGCATAAAAAAAACAGAAAATGATGATCAAACAGTTTTATATCAAAGCTAGGCTTGAAAGATTTTCGCTTGTTTGCAATGATTCAGTTTGAAATAGTTTTTTTCCTATGTCGCAGTTAGTTTTGAAGAATCATGTTTACGTTTGAACAGCATTTTTGGTGGTCTATCATGCCCTTTTCACGTAGCATTGGTCTGTCACATTTCAGTTTGAAATAGCATTTAATCGCTAAACACACAAATTATATGGCCGCCTCTAGAATATCCATTCTTCGTATTTTCCTTGTCTATGTATTCGTCTGAGTGTGATTTCTGTGCGTCTATTATAAGTGACATTTCGTTTCTCAGTTGGGTGCAGCCGACTTAAGTTGTTCTAAGCATTACCCCCCCCCCTCGTTTCGCCTCCCGTCTTTCTCAGTCTGGGGTTTCTCTAATTGTTAGTCTTCTTCGTCTCCGCAAGAAAGCAACGATTTCCGCTGGTTTCGACTTTTCTCGTTGACTTTACCGATGCACAAAATCACAAAGACGACGACGCTGACGACGACTCTTCGCCAAGACAAACAGTCCAAATGGCGCCAATGTCGCCATAGACGTGCGGCACCGGGTCGATGACGTCATCGTGACACGAGAAAATAATATAAAGTTATCATGTTTAAGTGAGGAAAAAAAGACGTCAAAATAAATAAATTAAAATAATAATTAAATGGAAGGAAAATGTCACAGACAATTAAGTAAATATAAGCAATCATATGTGCATTATCAGCTGTATGAAACTATGCCACGATAAATAATGATGTATATATATATACATATATATACATATACATATATATATATACATATATATATATATATATATATATATATATTTATTCATTGGAATGAAACTACAAAATATATTCAAATATTCATATGAATGAAACTATAAAATATAAATGCTCTGAAGTTTGTAATACAACTCCATTGAGCTTGAAAAATTTCGGATATTATAAAGACTATATACTTAGATATACATTTTTTGTAAGACACTATATATATATATATATATATATATATATATATATATATATATATATATATATATATATATATAATGATAACTGTGGGTATCGGCGTTAACATCTAAATTCGTCATTACATTTTAACCTTCGTAAAGGGACATACAAGTGGTGCAAACATTTTCTGTTCGAAAAATTAATTTCACCCGTTCAAGAACGGATATTCCTCTCTCTCCCCCCTCTCTCTCTCTCTCTCTCTCTCTCTCTCTCTCTCTCTCTCTCTATATATATATATATATATATATATATATATATATATATATATATATATATTGTGAAAAAAGAGGTGACGATACTCACGCGGACAGAAGGACCGGACCGGAAGGTGAAACCTGATGACTTCGAACCTTTTATACGAGTAGAGAAGGCAGTCGATGGTTATAAAACATTCCTCACTACTAGAGAGCGACAGTTAAGATTAGGAGTTGCTCTCAGCCACACCTCGGTTAACCTATTCCAATATTATCTCTTTATTTTGTTACCAAGCTTACAGCTACCCCCCCCCCAAGGATTATCCGTTACAACTGTTAATTGACTCCCCGATTCCGGTTGGAAGTCGCGAATCGGCAGTATTTCGCAAGACTACAACCTTCACTAATTATGACTGCACTTCTACTATTCATCCCTTTCTACCAGATACGTTTTTTGTTTCAAAACAGTATGACTAGACGTACAGGACGCGCCAAACCCGCGATTCGAACGCTGGACCTGATTTACTATCTATAATGACAGTCCGTCGCTTTACTCCGTGATCAAACTTGCCTGATGATAAATAGAAAATATATGCATCGATTTTCACGCATTTTTGTATTCATTTGTTTACTTTATTTACGATGATGCTACCAGAGAAGTTTCAATTCTTTTTACGGACGAATCTTCTTTCGCTTAAGTGAAAAATGTTATTTCTTCAATGAGAGTGCTCCACTCATAGGGCAGCGCATATATACAGGGTGGGCAAAAATAAGGGTCTTATTTTTAAAAATTCATAACTTTTTTATTTATTGATTTAAAAAATTTTTTTTTTTAGAATAAGTAAAGGACCCCTTCCGAAGCAAGCATGAGCCGTATTAGCCCTAAAGAACGTACCCTCATTTAGAAAACATTATTTTTGCTTAAAAAACTCAAAACAGTGTAAAAAACAATACTTTAGTTTTTGTAAGTTTTAAGAAGTGTTTTTCGGCTAAAATTTGTTTTGTTTATTTAAAAAAATCTCGGAAGGGTCAGTCTACACACACATAAAGTTTGGTGAGTTTAACTTTTATTTTGTGGAAGTTATTCAAATTCAAGTTATTCAAATTTAAAGATAGGACCCTTATTTTGGCCCACCCTGTATTAAAATATAGTTATCTAGGTTCCATATTCGCAAGACTCATTAGTGTGGCTATATACACCGGGCGTGCCAATCATGAGATTCGAACTCCGGACCTTGGCCCCTCTCTCTCTCTCTCTATTTATCTATGTATGTATCTCTCTCTCTCTATCTATCTATCTATCTATCTCTCTCTCTATATATATATATATATATATATGTATATATGTATACATATGTATATATATGCTTATATATATATTTATATACATATGTATATGCATATAAATATATATATATATATATATATATATATATATATATATATAAGCATATATATATATAATTTTAAAGTTATATAAATGAAGGAAAACATTTCAAAAATTCACCAACAAAATTTTTATTGCCATATAATTGTTTCTGCCTCTTAAAACACATAATATTATTGGCATACAGAGATGTAAAAATATACAAAATATCGACAGTTTTTCTTGAGTACCTTCTAAAATATAAAATACTTAAAAAATTAAATGAAAAATAGAAGTAAAAAGTTTAAAAAAATGAATATTGCGTTTCACTGTAGCTTTTCCAGCCTAATGGATGAACTGTTTGGAAACTTATGAAGCCTCACGTAAGGAAAACTGTCGATACATTTGTATATTTTTGCATAATTTCTATACTTAGAATATATATATATACGTTTGAAGAGGGCAGACACAATTGTATGCTAATAAAAACTGTTTTTTCATGAATTTTTGGAAATTTGTTCCCTTCGTTAACTAAGGTTTATATAACAGTAAAATTAATTTTGTTATAAATAAAAAAATTATATATATATATATATATATATATATATATATATATATATATATATATATATATATATATATATACAGGGTGATTCATAAGTCACTTAGCTATTTATTTTTGAAATTCAAAAGTTAAAAAATACGGTAATACAAAACAGAAAGTTTATTCAACAAATTCATCTATGGGAGTTGTAAAATTACAGCAAATTATCAAAATTTCCCCCTTCGTTCTGCATGCATAGCTCCATTCTTTTTTGCAAGGAATTTACGACTCTTTGTAGCATATTTGATTGATTATGGTGTTGTGCGAAGGAGGCTTTCTGTTCACATCACGTTTCCATTGCCTTTCAACAAGTGTGGGAGATTCATCAAATTTGGCCATATGAATAACATTCGCTCTTCAATTGTAAATGACATTTTAAATAGCTAAGTGAAGTGCCTTATGACTCACTCTGTATGTATGTATATATATATATATATATATATATATATATATATATATATATATATATATATATATATATATAAGAAAGTGAAACCGGTCTTTTTATCGAAGTTTATCATGCAATTCCATATTTGATTCTTACTAGTCTATTTAAGCTTTTCATCCTTGCAACATGTTTTTTTGCAAGAAAAAAAGAAACATTAATAAAAAAAATTGCATTTGCGTGTATATTTGTGTATTCAGATGTTTCAATCCCTGCGATGATGTTTAGAGGATATGTCGATATTCACACGAATGAAGCACCTCCGGTTGTACATGAATTATAATCAACATTTTGTCTCCCCTCCCTTTAAAAAACTATCACTTGAAATAAAAACGGATTCCTTCTGGTAAGTAGTCGATTTCAGAGATAAAAATAAATCTTAGACTGACGGCTGCAAAATCACGTGTTTTACACATAATTCAACTAAAATGTCCTCATTTGTTTGGTTATTTGTTGCATTTTCTGTCTTCTTCTTCTTCTTCTTCTTCTTCTTCTTTTTTCTTTTCCTCTTCTTTTTCTTTTTTTCTTTTTCTAATTTTCTTCTTTTTTCTTCTTCTTCTTCTTCTTCTTCTTTTTTCTTTTCTTCTTCTTCTTTTTCTTCTTTTTCTTCTTTTTCTCTTTTTCTTCTTCTTTTTTCTTCTTCTACTTTTCTTCTTTTCTTCTTTTTCTCTTTTTCTTATTCTTTTTCTCTTTTAATTTCTTCTCTTGTTTTTTTCAGTTTAGTCTTTCTTTTATTCTTTTGTTTTCAGTTTTGCCATCTTCATAGTTTTCTTTTTTCTTCTCGTCTTCGTTTTTTTCTTCTGTTTCTTCTTCAGTTTACTCTTTTCTCTCTTCTTTCTTCCCTTCACCTTCTTCATTAGTTTTTTCTTCTTTTCTTTTGAAAAATGTTATTTCTTCAATGAGAGTGCTCCATTCATAGGGCAGCGCATATATATTAAAATATAGTTATCTAGGTTCCATATTCGCAAGACTCATTAGTGTGGCTATATACACCGGGCGTGCCAATCATGAGATTCGAACTCCGGACCTTGGCCTCTCTCTCTCTCTATTTATCTATGTATGTATCTCTCTCTCTCTCTCTATCTATCTCTCTCTCTTTCTCTCTCTCTATCTATCTATCTATATATATATATATATAGTGAATGCTTTTATTCAAACATGTACAAGGTCTGCTACACTGGCATGTCGATGTTATCGATCTACAGCTCTCAAGAGCTGAGGTCTCATCAGGCAGAAAATCGTTTTTTGATTCAACTGGTTGCTGAATTCCAGGGAGAATGAAGTCAAGCAAAAAAGAAGAGGAGAAAGAAATAAAAGTCATGTGACCGATTTTAAAATATGATTGCCGTTAGAAATTACTATTTTCTTATTTTTATCTTTTATATATTTTATATATATATATCCAACGCTGAGCTGGGGTAGAGAGGGGAGTGGGCCGAGGAGAAGAAAAAGAAAAGAGAAAGGGAAAGAGATACAATTGCTGTCAGAAAAGTTTAATTTACAGCTGTTTATATTTTTATTTTGTATTTTTATCCAACGCTTAGTTAGGGGGGGGGGGAAGAAAAAGAAAGAGAAAGGGGTTGAGGGGTGTTAGGAGTGGGTGTCTATAGCCATTTAGGATTTGTTGCGGGGAATGGTTCTGAGTTAAATTCATATTTATTTTTATTCAGCGCTGGGCTGGATAAAGATGGGGGTCGGGGGAGGTTAAACAAGATCGAAAGAGAAGATGAAGGAAGGGGGGGAGGGGGGGTTTCAAATTTGTTGTGTCTGCTTCCTGTCAATGCAGACATATAACAATTACATGACACCCAGCTTACGGGGATATTTTAGTTTAAACCCATTATTGGATTTATGGCCTTATTGTTGATAAATTATATTGTTATATTTTGATCAATTGGCATTTAATTTTGATTATTTTGATGGATAGTTACATGTATTTTAAATAATATTTAACAGTTAATTAATAAAACATAATGGTAATTGTCATTATTTTTAGTAAGATTCATATATGGATTATTGGCAATAATATTAGTAGGTTAGTTCTAGGTACTAATGAGTTAAAATATATTGGGAATTATTCTTGGTAAGGATCGTATATAAGTTTATGACATTGATATAGATGGATTATATTATTATATTTATTTTTAATTATTTTGGAGTATGAATAAATGTATTTCGATTATAAATAATAGTTAGTGATGGATTAATAAAACATACTGGTAATTGCTTTTATTTTTAATGGAATTTATATATTGATTAATTTCAGTGGTATAAATAAATAAATTTTATTATTCGTTGTGATCCTATTATTAATGGTGGGGTTAACACCTGTTATAGTATTAGTGGTAAGGTGTTCTAGTTAAAATTGTTAACGCAAGTTATGGTCTATGAAGGGGGGGGATTAGAAATGATGGGGGCCAGTAATTTTGATTAAAGTGATCAGTATATAATTATTTAAATATTTAAAAATTGGTTTTGGTAATAAGTAGTTTTGTGAGCTGGATGTTGAGCGCACACACGCACTCGTGCACACATATAAATACATATATGCACATGTATACACAAACATTCATATATGCACCCAAATCCATACACATATACATGAACACACAGATACACATGTATGTGTACATATGTATACGTATACATACGCGCATACAGATGCACACATACACACATAAATATTTATAAAATTCTATATCTTCACACATATGCCCATTCATATGTCCACAAGAATCACCTATATATATATATATATATAAAATTTTTTTTTACTTTTTATGTTATAGTA
This sequence comes from Sepiola atlantica, assembly GCA_963556195.1. Lineage (NCBI taxonomy): Eukaryota > Metazoa > Mollusca > Cephalopoda > Sepiida > Sepiolidae > Sepiola > Sepiola atlantica. The sequence continues at coordinate 11,407,419 of OY744520.1, forward strand.
TTTATTCAAAGATTGGGGTGGTTGTACTGTGTTTGTAGTTGAGGGTTAAAGTTACTTGATTTGGAAGTGTTAATAAGTGTTAATTTTAGCGGGCTTGTTGGGTATTGGGTTTTTTTGTTTTAATGGTATTATTTAGGGGGGGTTGTACAAATTACTGAGGAGGTGTGATCTGTTATGCCTACAGTTGATCGATGTTTCCTGTTTTTTGTTTAAAAGTTTTCCTCTGTCAGTAAATTTAATTATTTCAAGTTTTTCGCCGAGGCATAAATAGCATGGTGAGTTTAATGAGCTACAGGTGCTAGTTTTTCTGATAATGTTCCAAATTACAATTGGTGATTTATTTTTATTAGTGAGTTCCCAGTGGTAATTTGAGAGTGATGTTCTGTTTTGGTAGCTTGGGTTGTTGAATGAACATTTATGGCCGGTGTATCTTTCTTTGAAAGTATTACCTGCCATACCTATGTAGTATTTTTTTATATCTGGAGTTTCCTTAGTTGAGATTGTTGCTTGGTAAATTGTTTTTGTTATTAAGCAATTTTGTTGCAAGGGGCATTCATTTTTATTTATGCAGTTACAGGACTTTACTTTAGTTGTTTTATTGTTATCTGATTCAGGGTTTAGGTTGCTGTTTAGGATTTTGTTATTGTGTTTTTTAATTATCATTTCTAAATTTTCGCTGCAACTGTAACTTAGTTTAAGTGTATTTTTGTTGAATATTTTATGTAAGATATTGTTTGGGGGGAAATATGTGTTTATGAGGTTTAGAAATTTTTTACCAAGTTTGGTTTTAACTGCTTGATTGAAGGGAGGTGTAAACCATATTATCTTCCTGTTTCTTGCTTTATTGTTTTTATTATTAGTCGTTGCAGGTTTATTAAATTTAATTTGTGTATTCTTGTATCCGCTGTTTTTTAGTGCTTTATTATAGAATTCTTTATGTTTGTTAAAGATTGTTTCATTTGATGAGTTATTGCTTATCCTATGTTGGATAGATTTAGGGATGTGTTTAATGATAGTTTTGGGGTGGTTGGAGAGGGGGTGTACATAGATTGGGTTAAAGTTTTCTTTATTATATGGTTCGTATGTTTCTTTGGTTAAGTTGAGAGTTACATCTAGGAAATTTACTATTTTAATGTTGGAAGTTATTTCAACTTTAAGGCATATCCTCCTCATCTCCCTAATAATAATCTTTTTAATATTTTCACACCTTTGCCCATTAGAGTTTCTGACTACTAAGAGTCCATCATCCCTATATAGGCCAATGTCTTCAATATCTATATCATTAGTTAGGTTGTAGAGGATGTATAAACCAACTAAGTCGGTGATTTCTGCAGAGTCGAAAGAGCCCATCGAAACATCAAAAGAGCCAGATTGGTTGCTCTTTGTCCATTGATCTTTTTTACTAATTAGCACTGTTTTCCTACATTTTCTTACAATGTTAATCTCTTCTTCAGAAATATCCGAGAGAAGAGTAGCAAACTCCATGACGCTTTCGAAGAGTTCATTAGAAATTGAGGGGTAGTAATTAATTATGTCAAATTGGATGAAGGAACAATTTATTTTATTTTTTATTTTGTGGAACCAATTAATTGTATCGGTCGTGTTGATCCATTGGTTGAGTTTATATGTTGATCTAATGTTTTTGTTAATTTTTTGTAGGATGATTTTGCTAATTTTTCCGGTTTCTTGTTTTGTAGGATTAATTAGTCTAGTTGTTGGCTTTGTCTGAAAGTCAGGTTTGTGGTCTTTAAGGAGTATATATGCTTCTCTTACTTTCAGTTTACTAACCCTATCACTAAATCACTTTAGTGATAGGGTTAGTAAACTGAAAGTAAGAGAAGCATATATACTCCTTAAAGACCACAAACCTGACTTTCAGACAAAGCCAACAACTAGACTAATTAATCCTACAAAACAAGAAACCGGAAAAATTAGCAAAATCATCCTACAAAAAATTAACAAAAACATTAGATCAACATATAAACTCAACCAATGGATCAACACGACCGATACAATTAATTGGTTCCACAAAATAAAAAATAAAATAAATTGTTCCTTCATCCAATTTGACATAATTAATTACTACCCCTCAATTTCTAATGAACTCTTCGAAAGCGTCATGGAGTTTGCTACTCTTCTCTCGGATATTTCTGAAGAAGAGATTAACATTGTAAGAAAATGTAGGAAAACAGTGCTAATTAGTAAAAAAGATCAATGGACAAAGAGCAACCAATCTGGCTCTTTTGATGTTTCGATGGGCTCTTTCGACTCTGCAGAAATCACCGACTTAGTTGGTTTATACATCCTCTACAACCTAACTAATGATATAGATATTGAAGACATTGGCCTATATAGGGATGATGGACTCTTAGTAGTCAGAAACTCTAATGGGCAAAGGTGTGAAAATATTAAAAAGATTATTATTAGGGAGATGAGGAGGATATGCCTTAAAGTTGAAATAACTTCCAACATTAAAATAGTAAATTTCCTAGATGTAACTCTCAACTCAACCAAAGAAACATACGAACCATATAATAAAGAAAACTTTAACCCAATCTATGTACACCCCCTCTCCAACCACCCCAAAACTATCATTAAACACATCCCTAAATCTATCCAACATAGGATAAGCAATAACTCATCAAATGAAACAATCTTTAACAAACATAAAGAATTCTATAATAAAGCACTAAAAAACAGCGGATACAAGAATACACAAATTAAATTTAATAAACCTGCAACGACTAATAATAAAAACAATAAAGCAAGAAACAGGAAGATAATATGGTTTACACCTCCCTTCAATCAAGCAGTTAAAACCAAACTTGGTAAAAAATTTCTAAACCTCATAAACACATATTTCCCCCCAAACAATATCTTACATAAAATATTCAACAAAAATACACTTAAACTAAGTTACAGTTGCAGCGAAAATTTAGAAATGATAATTAAAAAACACAATAACAAAATCCTAAACAGCAACCTAAACCCTGAATCAGATAACAATAAAACAACTAAAGTAAAGTCCTGTAACTGCATAAATAAAAATGAATGCCCCTTGCAACAAAATTGCTTAATAACAAAAACAATTTACCAAGCAACAATCTCAACTAAGGAAACTCCAGATATAAAAAAATACTACATAGGTATGGCAGGTAATACTTTCAAAGAAAGATACACCGGCCATAAATGTTCATTCAACAACCCAAGCTACCAAAACAGAACATCACTCTCAAATTACCACTGGGAACTCACTAATAAAAATAAATCACCAATTGTAATTTGGAACATTATCAGAAAAACTAGCACCTGTAGCTCATTAAACTCACCATGCTATTTATGCCTCGGCGAAAAACTTGAAATAATTAAATTTACTGACAGAGGAAAACTTTTAAACAAAAAACAGGAAACATCGATCAACTGTAGGCATAACAGATCACACCTCCTCAGTAATTTGTACAACCCCCCCTAAATAATACCATTAAAACAAAAAAACCCAATACCCAACAAGCCCGCTAAAATTAACACTTATTAACACTTCCAAATCAAGTAACTTTAACCCTCAACTACAAACACAGTACAACCACCCCAATCTTTGAATAAATACTATAACATAAAAAGTAAAAAATTTTTTTATATATATATATATATATAGGTGATTCTTGTGGACATATGAATGGGCATATGTGTGAAGATATAGAATTTTATAAATATTTATGTGTGTATGTGTGCATCTGTATGCGCGTATGTATACGTATACATATGTACACATACATGTGTATCTGTGTGTTCATGTATATGTGTATGGATTTGGGTGCATATATGAATGTTTGTGTATACATGTGCATATATGTATTTATATGTGTGCACGAGTGCGTGTGTGCGCTCAACATCCAGCTCACAAAACTACTTATTACCAAAACCAATTTTTAAATATTTAAATAATTATATACTGATCACTTTAATCAAAATTACTGGCCCCCATCATTTCTAATCCCCCCCCCTTCATAGACCATAACTTGCGTTAACAATTTTAACTAGAACACCTTACCACTAATACTATAACAGGTGTTAACCCCACCATTAATAATAGGATCACAACGAATAATAAAATTTATTTATTTATACCACTGAAATTAATCAATATATAAATTCCATTAAAAATAAAAGCAATTACCAGTATGTTTTATTAATCCATCACTAACTATTATTTATAATCGAAATACATTTATTCATACTCCAAAATAATTAAAAATAAATATAATAATATAATCCATCTATATCAATGTCATAAACTTATATACGATCCTTACCAAGAATAATTCCCAATATATTTTAACTCATTAGTACCTAGAACTAACCTACTAATATTATTGCCAATAATCCATATATGAATCTTACTAAAAATAATGACAATTACCATTATGTTTTATTAATTAACTGTTAAATATTATTTAAAATACATGTAACTATCCATCAAAATAATCAAAATTAAATGCCAATTGATCAAAATATAACAATATAATTTATCAACAATAAGGCCATAAATCCAATAATGGGTTTAAACTAAAATATCCCCGTAAGCTGGGTGTCATGTAATTGTTATATGTCTGCATTGACAGGAAGCAGACACAACAAATTTGAAACCCCCCTCCCCCCTTCCTTCATCTTCTCTTTCGATCTTGTTTAACCTCCCCCGACCCCCATCTTTATCCAGCCCAGCGCTGAATAAAAATAAATATGAATTTAACTCAGAACCATTCCCCGCAACAAATCCTAAATGGCTATAGACACCCACTCCTAACACCCCTCAACCCCTTTCTCTTTCTTTTTCTTCCCCCCCCCCCCTAACTAAGCGTTGGATAAAAATACAAAATAAAAATATAAACAGCTGTAAATTAAACTTTTCTGACAGCAATTGTATCTCTTTCCCTTTCTCTTTTCTTTTTCTTCTCCTCGGCCCACTCCCCTCTCTACCCCAGCTCAGCGTTGGATATATATATATAAAATATATAAAAGATAAAAATAAGAAAATAGTAATTTCTAACGGCAATCATATTTTAAAATCGGTCACATGACTTTTATTTCTTTCTCCTCTTCTTTTTTGCTTGACTTCATTCTCCCTGGAATTCAGCAACCAGTTGAATCAAAAAACGATTTTCTGCCTGATGAGACCTCAGCTCTTGAGAGCTGTAGATCGATAACATCGACATGCCAGTGTAGCAGACCTTGTACATGTTTGAATAAAAGCATTCACAATACAGCTCTATATTTTTATTGAGCACTCTTTTATAAACCCGGTTTGATTCCCTTTGGATTTCTACCCTATGGATTTTTACCCTACCTGGATTATTATATATATATATATATATATATATATATATATGTATATATGTATACATATGTATATATATATATGTATATATATGCTTATATATATTTATATACATATGTATATGCATATAAATATATATATATATATAAGCATATATATATATATAATTTTAAAGTTATATAAATGAAGGAAAACATTTCAAAAATTCACCAACAAATTTTTTATTACCATATAATTGTTTCTGCCTCTTAAAACACATAATATTATTGGCATACAGAGATGTAAAAATATACAAATGATCGACAGTTTTTCTTGAGTACCCTCTAAAATATAAAATACTTAAAAAATTAAATGAAAAATAGAAGTAAAAAGTTTTAAAAAATGAATATTGCGTTTCACTGTAGCTTTTCCAGCCTAATGGATGAACTGTTTGGAAACTTATGAAGCCTCACGTAAGGAAAACTGTCGATACATTTGTATATTTTTGCATAATTTCTATACTTAGAATATATATATATACGTTTGAAGAGGGCAGACACTATTGTATGCTAATAAAAACTGTTTTTTCATGAACTTTTGGAAATTTGTTCCCTTCGTTAACTAAGGTTTATATAACAGTAAAATTAATTTTGTTATAAATAAAAAAATTATATATATATATATATATATATATATATATATACAGGGTGATTCATAAGTCACTTAGCTATTTATTTTTGAAATTCAAAAGTTAAAAAATATGGTAATACAAAACAGAAAGTTTATTCAACAAATTCATCTATGGGAGTTGTAAAATTACAGCAAATTATCAAAATTTCCGCCTTCGTTCTGCATGCATAGCTCCATTCTTTTTTTGCAAGGAATTTACGACTCTTTGTAGCATATTTGATTGATTATGGTGTTGTGCGAAGGAGGCTTTCTGTTCACATCACGTTTCCATTGCCTTTCAACAAGTGTGGGAGATTCATCAAATTTGGCCATATGAATAACATTCTCTCTTCAATTGTAAATGACATTTTAAATAGCTAAGTGAAGTGCCTTATGACTCACTCTGTATGTATATATATATATATATATATATATATATATATATATATATATATATATATATATATATGTATATATATATATAAGAAAGTGAAACCGGTCTTTTTATCGAAGTTTATCATGCAATTCCATATTTGATTCTTACTAGTCTATTTAAGCTTTTTATCCTTGCAACATGTTATTTTGCAAGAAAAAAAGAAACATTAATAAAAAAAAATTGCATTTGCGTGTATATTTGTGTATTCAGATGTTTCAATCTCTGCGATGATGTTTAGAGGATATGTCGATATTCACACGAATGAAGCACCATCGGTTGTACATGCATTATAATCAACATTTTGTCTCCCCTCCCTTTAAAAAACTATCACTTGAAATAAAAACGGATTCCTTCTGGTAAGTAGTCGATTTCAGAGATAAAAATAAATCTTAGATGACGGCTGCAAAATCACGTGTTTTACACATAATTCAACTAAAATGTCCTCATTTGTTTGGTTATTTGTTGCATTTTCCGTCTTCTTCTTCTTCTTCTTCTTCTTCTTTTTTCTTTTCTTCTTCTTTTTCTTTTTTTCTTTTTCTAATTTTCTTCTTTTTTCTTCTTCTTCTTCTTCTTTTTTCGTTTCTTCTTCTTTTTTTCATTTTCTAATTTTCTTCTTTTTTCTTCTTCTTCTTCTTTTTCTTCTTTTTCTTCTTTTTCTCTTTTTCTTCTTCTTTTTTCTTCTTCTTCTTTTCTTCTTTTCTTCTTTTTCTCTTTTTCTTATTCTTTTTCTCTTTTGATTTCTTCTCTTGTTTTTTTCAGTTTAGTCTTTCTTTTATTCTTTTGTTTTCAGTTTTGCCATCTTCATAGTTTTCTTTTTTCTTCTCGTCTTCGTTTTTTTCTTCTGTTTCTTCTTCAGTTTACTCTTTTCTCTCTTCTTTCTTCCCTTCACCTTCTTCATTAGTTTTTTCTTCTTTTCTTTTGAAAAATGTTATTTCTTCAATGAGAGTGCTCCACTCATAGGGCAGCGCATATATATTAAAATATAGTTATCTAGGTTCCATATTCGCAAGACTCATTAGTGTGGCTATATACACCGGGCGTGCCAATCATGAGATTCGAACTCCGGACCTTGGCCTCTCTCTCTCTCTATTTATCTATGTATGTATCTCTCTCTCTCTCTCTATCTATCTCTCTCTATCTATCTATCTATCTATCTATCTATCTATCTATCTATATATATATATATATATATGTGTATATATGTATACATATGTATATATATATATGTATATATATGCTTATATATATATTTATATACATATGTATATGCATATAAATATATATATATATATATATATATATATATATATATATATATAAGCATATATATATATATAATTTTAAAGTTATATAAATGAAGGAAAACATTTCAAAAATTCACCAACAAAATTTTTATTGCCATATAATTGTTTCTGCCTCTTAAAACACATAATATTATTGGCATACAGAGATGTAAAAATATACAAAATATCGACAGTTTTTCTTGAGTACCTTCTAAAATATAAAATACTTAAAAAATTAAATGAAAAATAGAAGTAAAAAGTTTAAAAAAATGAATATTGCGTTTCACTGTAGCTTTTCCAGCCTAATGGATGAACTGTTTGGAAACTTATGAAGCCTCACGTAAGGAAAACTGTCGATACATTTGTATATTTTTGCATAATTTCTATACTTAGAATATATATATATACGTTTGAAGAGGGCAGACACAATTGTATGCTAATAAAAACTGTTTTTTCATGAACTTTTGGAAATTTGTTCCCTTCGTAAACTAAGGTTTATATAACAGTAAAATTAATTTTGTTATAAATAAAAAAAATTATATATATATATATATATATATATATATATATATATATATATATACAGGGTGATTCATAAGTCACTTAGCTATTTCTTTTTGAAATTCTAAAGTTAAAATATACGGTAATACAAAACAGAAAGTGTATTCAACAAATTCATCTATGGGAGTTGTAAAATTACAGCAAATTATCAAAATTTCCCCCTTCGTTCTGCATGCATAACTCCATTCTTTTTTGCAAGGAATTTACGACTCTTTGTAGCATATTTGATTGATTATGGTGTTGTGCGAAGGAGGCTTTCTGTTCACATCACGTTTCCATTGCCTTTCAACAAGTGTGGGAGATTCATCAAATTTGGCCATATGAATAACAATACAACTTCGCTCTTCAATTGTAAATGCCATTTTAAATAGCTAAGTGAAGTGACTTATGACTCACCCTGTATATATATATATATATATATATATATATATATATATATATAAGAAAGTGAAACCGGTCTTTTTATCGAAGTTTATCATGCAATTCCATATTTGATTCTTACTAGTCTATTTAAGCTTTTCATCCTTGCAACATGTTTTTTTTTGCAAGAAAAAAGAAAGATTAATAAAAAAAAATGGCATTTGCGTGTATATTTGTGTATTCAGATGTTTCAATCTCTGCGATGATGTTTAGAGGATATGTCGATATTCACAGGAACGAAGCACCTCCGGTTGTACATGAATTATAATCAACATTTTGTCTCCCGCCCCCTTCAAAAAACTTTCACTTGAAATAAAAATTCGATTTGTTGACAAAATTGAGAAACGGATTCCTTCTGGTAAGTAGTCGATTTCAGAGATAAAAATAAATCTTAGACTGACGGACGCAAAAAACACGTGTTTTACACATAATTCAACTAAAATGTCTTCATTTGTTTGGTTATTTGTTGCATTTTCCGTCTTGTTGTTGTTGTTGTTGTTGTTGTTGTTGTTGTTGTTGTTGTTGTTGTTCTTGTTCTTCTTCTTCTTCTTCTTCTTCTTCTTCTTCTTGTGTTGTTGTTGTTGTTCTTCTTCTTTTTCTTCTTCTTCTCTTTTTCTTCTTCTATTTCTTCTTCTTCTTCTTCTTTTTTTCTTCTTCTTCTTCTTCTTCTTCTTCTTTTTCTTCTTATTTTCTTCTTTTTTTTTTCTTCATCTTCTTTTTCTTCTTTTTCTTTTCTTTTTCTTTTTCTTCTTCTTTTTCTTCTTATTTTCTTCTTTTTCTTATTTTCTTCTTCTTCTTCTTCTTCTTCTTCTTCTTCTTCTCTTTTTCTTCTTTTTCTTTTTCTTCTTCTTCTTCTTCTTCTTCTTCTTCTTCTTCTTCTTCTTCTATTTCTTCTTTTTTTCTTCTTCTTCTTTTCATTCTTTTTCTAATTTTCTTCTTTTTTCTTCTTCTTCTTTTTCTTCTACTTCTTTTTCTTCTTCTTTTTCTTCTTCTTCTTTTTTTCGTCTTCTTTTTCTTCTTATTTTCTTCTTTTTTCTTCTTCTCTTTTTCTTCTTTTTCTTCTTCTTTTTTCTTCTTTTTCTTCTTCTTCTTCTTCTTCTTCTTCTTCTTCTTCTTCTCTTTTTCTTCTTTTTCTTTTTCTTCTTCTTCTTCTGTTTTTTTTCTTCTTCTTTTTCTTCTTTTTCAATTTTTTTTTTCTTCTTCTTTTCTTCTTTTTCTTTTTTTCTTATTCTTTTGGCTCTTTTAATTTCTTCTCTTGTTTTTTCAGTTTAGTCTTTCTTTTATTCTTTTGTTTTCAGTTTTGCCTTCTTCATAGTTTTCTTTTTTTCTACTCGTCTTCGTTTTTTTCTTCTGTTTCTTCTTCAGTTTACTCTTTTCTCTCTTCTTTTTTCCCTTCACCTTCTTCATTAGTTTTTTTCTTTTCTTCTCATCTTTTTTCTTCTTTTTTATTTTCATTTTTAATATTCTTATTAATGAGTCACCGCTGATAAAGGTTTATTTAAATTCTTTTTTTCTTCATTTTCTTCTCCATTTTCTTCTTCCTCTTCATCGTCTTCTTCTATTATATTAGGCGTAACTGCAACCTCCTCTATAAATACACTACGAAAAGACGAGCGTTTTAGGGATGTATGTTCGCTAATTACTTTCAGGTTATTAAACACACGAACTTGAAATGATCATAAGGGACCTTATTCATCTGTTTATCTGTAAACATATTCCGAACGGAAATTGAACCCGCCACTTAAATGTTTACCCTTGAATTTAATGAGATTTTCAACCAACGTTACATCATACGAAATGTATTTTCGATCGTTTTATAAACCAATCAATTCGATATTTACTCCACAAAATAAACATTTCTAAGACTTAACTTAGTGTTATGTTTCAGATTAGATTGAAGTATTTTGAGAATCCGGCTTCTTTCAGTATTGAAGTGGTCCTTATATTCTCTAACTGATTTTTTTTACCTTCGATTATAATGGAAGGGGGAGTAGAGGACTTGTTATCAAGAAGAGAAAGTGGTAGGAGTTTGGAGGAAGTAGAAGTGAGGGGGAGGTGGAAGTAGGAGGTTACGAGATTACTGGTCGCTGATCGAAGACACAGAATAGTAAAAAGATGTAGGTCAGCGTGTGGGTAGACGTCGCGTTTTAAATGCGACTGTGATTGTTTTGAAAATTTCAAGGTTGAGACGAAAATATAAATATAAACATTTTATTGTTTGTATTTGGAGGTATTGGACCGAGGAAAGTGTTAAGAAAAAACAATTGCAAAATTATGTCACTGATCGTGAGACTTGCATTCAAAGTGAACGGACGTCTGCATTTTGCTACCCCCAGCTGGGGTTGGGGAGTTGACTATATCTCTAAAGTGGAATGTAACAAGAAATTGTCGACATTCTACTACGATAAATTATAAGCTATAAAAACATTTGTTGTTTCTATTCTTCATTCTTGCTGTAACATCTTTCATATTTTGGGAATCAGTAAAGAATGACACATAACGCGACAGGAGGAGCAAGTGGGATGAGAACATGGAAATAGCAAGCGGTGTTCCAGGAATCTGAGTGACAACAAGATTCCCTAGATTTCCAGCATTCTCTTCCCCTTTTCAATAACCGTTGCAAATTATTTTGTGCTATCCGTACAGCGGTTTATCAGTGATTTATCGCTGACGACGAATATTGGCCTTGTCTGGGAGTTAAATGGAAATAAACAGGGTAAATGTCCCAGTACTCTCCGCACCCTTCCAGTGGAGGTCTCATTTGTGTCATGCTCCTCAATTTTTCAATCCTACTTGACCCTTCACGACAACCGAGGCTGGTGTCACCATATGCGTGTGCGTGTGCGCGTGTGTGTGTGTGCGTGTGTGCTTTTTTAGAGGGTGCGTAATATTATAGGATTTTTGGCAGTTTCAGTTCCTTCGGACTCATTTAATGTTCTTTCTGTATTTTCTGTTTTATTTCTACTTAAACTGACCTGTTATGTGTACTAGTTTCTGCACTTGAGGATTTTCCTTAATATTTAATTTGTTTTCATCAATGCCGTGTGTTGTCTGGTGTCAATCGTCTGTTTGACTACAATTTCTCTTAGCGAAACAGATCGTAAATTATGATGTAAAGCTATCGAGGCAGTTAAAAATATCTCCGAGTGCAAAAATGCTTTCCCCTCTCAATGATGTTTGTCCGTCGGGTCCCTCGATTATCTTCTAATAAGAAATATTTATCAATCTTCTAGATCATCATCATCATCATCATCATCATCATCATCATCATCATCATCATCATCATCATCATCATCATCATCATCATCATCATCATCATCATCATCATCATCATCATCATCATCATCATCATCATCATCATCATCATCATCATCATCATCACCATCACCATCATCATCATCATCATCATCATCATCATCATCATCATCATCATCATCATCATCATCATCATCATCATCATCATCATCATCATCATCATCATCATCATCATCATCATCATCATCATCATCATCATCATCATCATCATCATCATCATCATCATCAGTAGTATTATTATTATTATTATTATTATTATTATTATTATTATTATTATTATTATTATTATTATTATTGGGATAGGAAGACTGTAAACCCTCGAAAAAAAATGCAGAAGACATTAGGTATGAATAGTTAGCTTGCAGGTATTAAAATTAGAAAACCAGTTCCATTTTCAGCAAATGTTTTCATGATTTTTTTTCTCATGGTGTAATTTTGTATTTAAACATGACACTTGCTCAAGTCTACCGAGATCTGCACATCGTGCAAGTAAAGCGGACTCTGTGCATATTACATTTGCATATTACATGTGCATATTACATTTGCATATTACATTTGCATATTACATGTGCATATTACATGTGCTTCTATTTATCTTCCTCCCACAAGGTAAGATGTGACACAAGGTCAGGAAAGTGGGATTTGGAAAACCAGCGCTCGAGAATTTGAGCGCTCTGGCCATTAAAAAATGCCTGGGCAGCCCCGTCGGCATTCCCCGGTAGGGGCGCCTCAGGCGATTAGCAATAAACTAACCCCTTCTAAAAGGGTGAGAAGGCAAAGCCTGGGAGGGTGAACCTCCTAGAACTGCACAGGACAGACAACCGATAGACCGGCGTAAATCAAGACCTGAAGGCCCAGACAATACCGGTCTATTGGGTGGGGTAAAAAACCCTGGTTTGCTGTTCGTGCTGATAAGAAATCGAGCGCCCATTTCAAATGCGTGCACACATCCGCACGAGAGAATTTTCCCGTCGATCAATCGGTTGGTTCTTATTTACTTGCCTCCCCACGAGGACAGACTTAGACACAAGGTCGTTTTTTAAAGTGGTCAAAATCCAAGTCACCAAAAAGGGGCACTCTGGATTGGAACAAAAATAAAAATTGCTCATCAAAAAAAGGATTTCTCCTTCACTGACCGAGGACAGAAAAGATGAAGTGTAGTATCAGAAGAGATACTACACTCTGCTCCAAAGCAAAAGGCCAAGGCGGTCGATAGGTAGGCCCGGTACATTTAAGTTTAAGTTGGCATTTTAGTCGATCTGTCATGCTTAAGTTTAAAATAGTATTTTTACTTTCATCCCTATCAGAGATTCTATCCGTTCGTTTGTGGGTCTGTCGGGTTGTCATGCTTAAGTTCGTGGTTAGACACGCAGATTGAATGGACGTATCTTAAGAATATCCGTTTTTATCCCTATTTACTTGCTTTCTCACGAGGACAGAGTTAGACACAAGGTCAATTGTTAATGCGGTGCAAATCCAGCTCCCCCCAAAAAGATCACTAAATTGGGACACAAATAAAAATTGCCTCACTCTAGAAGGATTTCTCATTCACTGACCAAAGACAGAAAAAATGAAGTGAAGTGTCAGAACAGATACTACACTTTGCTCCTAGTCAAAAGGCCAAGCAGTCCTTTTGGCTTCCAGCATAGCGAAAACGGTTTTTGGGGAGAAAGGTAATTTTTCGATATTTTTCAGATTTCGTTAATGACAAAATCGAGTCCCCTTTTCAACAGATGTTTGTTTTTTAATTATTGATTCTTCGATACTGTCAACACACAACAACGTAAAACTAGACAAACGAAAAGAGGCGCAAACAATTGAAGTCAAATTACACAAACGCAATAAAAGAGGACAATTTTAATGAAAAGATACACAAACAAATACCCAGAATTTTTCAGACTATTCACTGAATCAATTTTATGATGCGCGCTTTAAACATTGTTAAATGTCGCATATCATCTTTATTCGCAGAGGCTTGGTATGACGTTAGTGGTTCTGATTGGTCTTACGAGACAAACAGATGAGAAATAAAATATGATGTTTACGTGGTCGTGTAGTGCGTTCGGTTCTGCTGGGTCTGACATTGGTGTAGATTATTCTTGTTTGTCTTGTCGGATCTTTGTTAATTATAAATAATTAACGCGAATACGTCTGTACCCGACATATTGATATTTATCTATTTCAGTCACATTATTCGGGCAGGAATAGATAGCTAGATAAATATTACTATTTCATAAAATTTTATGAGGAGATATAATTTTGTATGTATCAATTTTCATTATTTACTTCAACCGTGCTCGATACGTAAGTAGAGCTAGGTAATAAGCTATGAACATATATTTATGACAATTAAGCTACACAGAGGTTCCTGCGTTTCATCCTCGGGGGGAATCTTCAGGCTAAAATGCATGGAGTTATTTTTGCCGGGTATTTTTATATACACCGCTAGCTAGTTAACCAATCAGATTCTTCGTTGGGCTTCCCACGAACAAAGGTCTGGTTAGTGTTACTTCCTATATCCTGTTCTATTGTTCTGTTTTCTATAGATTGGCCTATATTCTGTTCCTTTGTCGTGTCAATATAATGGATGAATTTTAACACGCGGTTCTTTGTATTCCTATTTTAGGTATTAATTTTAAAAATAGTTAGGTTTTTGTTTAGTTTAGTTTTTTTTTTACTTATTTGTTTATTTATTTATTTATGTATCGTTAGCCTAAGGTAAGTTTATTTCTGTGTAGGCAGCTGTTTGCTATCTTACTTCTACAGTTTAATAGATTTCGGGGGTCTTTAACATTAGATAAATAGATAGATAGACAGATAGATAGAAAGATACATAGATAGATAGAGGGAGTGAGGGAGGGAGGGAGGGAGGGAGTGAGGGATAGAATTCTTCTTTGCATGTCTTTGAAGCATGTGGTCATACAATAGTTTCCCACTTTTTTACGCAGTCCTTTGCATTATTGTTGTACACTGCAAGATCTTTCAAGCTGCACAGGTTGGGCAGTAGAGGGCAGACAATGCAGTGTTGCATCGCATGGTCCTCCTCCCGACATTCGCAGATGGTTGGGTCAGTTTTGGAACCCCATCTAGTCATGTAATGTGAGCGAACAAGAGTTGGAGAAAAAAAGAAAATCTGCTATTAACTTTTTATAAGAGCTACATTTTTACACATGCGTTCGTCCTGCTTCTAAACGAATCTGTCGCGACAGCTCGAAGCATGCGAATTGATACTTTCGTGTTGTGACCTCTCGCAACCTACACCATGTTTACATCTTCGCCAAGCTTACTTTACTATATAAGAATTACAAATACACGTACAGGCACTAGATTTAACAGGACCGTATTTTATTTCCTTGACGTATTATGAATTGACATATGATAGCAGGAACGACGGTTCGTTTAAGGGGAGGTAACCTGTTTAACTTACAGCTACGACAAATTATATTTTTGACTTTTGGAATTCCGACTTTATATGGTTTTCGATCTAAAACCAACAACTTAAAAGGCACAAGACACGTGTGTCCGCATGTTTTTGTTTTCAATCTATTCGCAAGTACTTATGAATGGAATAAGCACAACATCCTTCCGATGAATCAACTCTCGAATGTATGTTTATTTTTATAGTGATCATAAAAATTCATAATGGGGAAGAGCAATTTTCAGGGCAGATCAAGGGCACCTGATGTTCTGAAACTTCATCCACTTGCGTCAAACACAAGAGAAATAAGAAGAAGGTTTCTGTTTGTACGATTCCCCCTTCTTTTCTGTTTTTTTTTTCTGATCATCAGTTGTTTGGTCAGCTGGCCTCACCATCGCCCGCGCGGAAGAAAAACATGACTGCTGGGTCTCAAATCGACAATGTTCAAATGGCAAAGAAACAATTGCAATGGCGTTGACCGAAATAAGATTATATCTTCTTGCGTCGTATTTAGATTTGTCTACACGTCTCTATGAGAGACTCTGTCTGCCTGTCACACGTTAAACGTGCAGACTGTATATTTCAGGTGCGTCCAGGAATCTCTATTAGAGGATCTGTACGTCTGTAGATCTGTCACGCTATAGTTTGAAATAATATTTTCGTCGTTCTGTCACGATTAAATTTTAAATAGCATTTTCGTCTGTCACGCTTAAGTTTAAAATAGCATTTTTATCGGTCTATTATGTTCAAGTTTGAAATAGTATTTTCGTCGGTCTGTCACGCTTAAGTTTGCAAAAGCATTTTCTATCGGTCTGTCACAATTAAGTTTTGAATAGCATTTTCGTCTGTTATGCTTAAGTTTTAAATAGCAGTTAAGTTGATCTGTCATGCTTAAGTTTTAAATAGCATTTTCACCAGTCTATTATACTCAAGTTTGAAATAACATTTTCGTCAGTCTGTCACGCTTAACTTTGAAAAAGCATTTTCGTCGATCTATCATGCTTAAGTTTGAAATAGTATTGTTACGTTTACGTTTGAAATAGTGTTTTCATCGCTAAACGCGCAGATTGAATGGACGCCTCTTAAGAATATACATAGTTGTTATCTTATCTCTCGGTAATATTTCATACCGTTTATTTGTGCTGACCAAGAATTCCGGTGTCTTCGAGAGATAAAGACACCATTGGGGAAAGATGGCACTGGTTAGCCGAGAAGAAACACCCTGCGACACCAACAAGGAGAGATATCAAAGAGACAATCACAACCAATTACAATTCTTTTCATGATTTAATGTTTGGCCATTTTGAAATCAATCCAAGGTGCAGAAAATTGCCATACGCCATTTTTATTCATCGAAAGAAGACATTTTCTCAGACTGACGAAGTTCTAAGTCATTTAGTTAAAACTTGTTTTGTTAGTTTTTTTCTCTTAACTGAGAACCACCCAATAATACTGGCAATGTAATCTTAGGGAAAGTAAATGTATTCTTATATATACTAGATGGTCTCGTCGGTTAGCTATCACTTCGCTATCCCTTTGCAAACTTCGCTACTTTTTCTTTTTTACTCAAGAGTCACCACTTATCAAAATCCAAAGGCCACTCGAGGATAAGGGTTAATGAGTGTCAGGTGGACAGTGATACAACACCGTGGTAATTGGTAATGATAGTGGAAGTTTAGCAGAATGGTATTATTTAGGGGGACGGCTTAACAATACTTTGTTTACAATGAACTTTAAAACGACAATGCTGTAGTCAGCCGGAAAGCAGCCCCGCGGTATTGAGTTCCACAGACCTGTAGTTCTAGAAAAAAACAACTGTGCTCATAGAAATTTCGTTTTGTTTGAGGCAGAGAGAAGGGGAAAGGGAAATTATAGACAGTGGTTGTAGCCAGACGAGATTTTGTTGTGAATGTTTTACAGGGATGAAGGAACAATATATTTAAGCTCACTTAATATACTTGAAACACAACTTTTAAATAATAAACATTGTAAACACGAAACAGACTTTGCTACTTTGTTACTTTGGGACCCGCGGTAAAAGTCCCTCGGCGTCGGAGCTTTCCGGCGTGTACCGTAAACCGCCGGAAAGCCCCGAAGCGAGACGCATAAGCAGACGACATCTAAGCAGTCAAACTAAATAAAACGCTGAACTTGCAAACTGGTTGAAACGCGATTTCAACAGAATTTTTTTCACATGTTATCACTGATAGTTGATACTCCTGAAGGAACGATAAATTTCTGTCAGGACCATGAATTGATTGCTAAAAACAAAAAAATGAAAAAAATGTGGAGATAAATGCAACCTCGCTAAGCGAACAAAACGCACGGAGATTCCTTAACGCAAAAACCTAATTCCTAACCCTAATTCCTAACCCTAATTCCTAACCCTAATTCCTAACCCTAATTCCTAACCCTAACGTAACCCTAATTCCTAACCCTAATTCCTAACCCTAATTCCTAACCCTAATTCCTAACCCTAACGTAACCCTAATTCCTAACCCTAATTCCTAACCCTAATTCCTAACCCTAACGTAACCCTTATTCCTAACCTTAATTCCTAACCTGCTGCCCTAACTCTAATTCCTAACTCTAATTCTTTACCTAACCTAACCTTAATTCCTAACCTGCTGCCCTAACTCTAATTCCTAACCCTAATTCTTTACCTAACCTAACCTTAATTCCTAACCTGCTGCCCTAACTCTAATTCCTAACCCTAATTCCTAATCCTAACCTAACCTTAATTCCTAACCTGCTGCCCTAACTCTAATTCCTAACTCTAATTCTTTACCTAACCTAACCTTAATTCCTAACCTGCTGCCCTAACTCTAATTCCTAACCCTAATTCCTAATCCTAACCTAACCTTAATTCCTAACCTGCTGCCCTAACTCTAATTCCTAACTCTAATTCTTTACCTAACCTAACCTTAATTCCTAACCTGCTGCCCTAACTCTAATTCCTAACCCTAATTCCTAATCCTAACCTAACCTTAATTCCTAACCTGCTGCCCTAACTCTAATTCCTAACTCTAATTCTTTACCTAACCTAACCTTAATTCCTAACCTGCTGCCCTAACTCTAATTCCTAACCCTAATTCCTAATCCTAACCTAACCTTAATTCCTAACCTGCTGCCCTAACTCTAATTCCTAACTCTAATTCTTTACCTAACCTAACCTTAATTCCTAACCTGCTGCCCTAACTCTAATTCCTAACCCTAATTCCTAATCCTAACCTAACCTTAATTCCTAACCTGCTGCCCTAACTCTAATTCCTAACTCTAATTCTTTACCTAACCTAACCTTAATTACTAACCTGCTGCCCTAACTCTAATTCCTAACCCTAATTCTTTACCTAACCTAACCTTAATTCCTAACCTGCTGCCCTAACTCTAATTCCTAACTCTAATTCTTTACCTAACCTAACCTTAATTCCTAACCTGCTGCCCTAACTCTAATTCCTAACCCTAATTCTTTACCTAACCTAACCTTAATTACTAACCTGCTGCCCTAACTCTAATTCCTAACCCTAATTCCTAATCCTAACCTAACCTTAATTCCTAACCTGCTGCCCTAACTCTAATTCCTAACCCTAATTCTTTACCTAACCTAACCTTAATTCCTAACCTGCTGCCCTAACTCTAATTCCTAACCCTAATTCTTTACCTAACCTAACCTTAATTACTAACCTGCTGCCCTAACTCTAATTCCTAACCCTAATTCTTTACCTAACCTAACCTTAATTCCTAACCTGCTGCCCTAACTCTAATTCCTAACCCTAATTCCTAATCCTAACCTAACCTTAATTCCTAACCTGCTGCCCTAACTCTAATTCCTAACTCTAATTCTTTACCTAACCTAACCTTAATTCCTAACCTGCTGCCCTAACTCTAATTCCTAACTCTAATTCTTTACCTAACCTAACCTTAATTCCTAACCTGCTGCCCTAACTCTAATTCCTAACCCTAATTCCTAATCCTAACCTAACCTTAATTCCTAACCTGCTGCCCTAACTCTAATTCCTAACCCTAATTCTTTACCTAACCTAACCTTAATTCCTAACCTGCTGCCCTAACTCTAATTCCTAACTCTAATTCTTTACCTAACCTAACCTTAATTCCTAACCTGCTGCCCTAACTCTAATTCCTAACCCTAATTCCTAATCCTAACCTAACCTTAATTCCTAACCTGCTGCCCTAACTCTAATTCCTAACTCTAATTCTTTACCTAACCTAACCTTAATTCCTAACCTGCTGCCCTAACTCTAATTCCTAACCCTAATTCCTAATCCTAACCTAACCTTAATTCCTAACCTGCTGCCCTAACTCTAATTCCTAACTCTAATTCTTTACCTAACCTAACCTTAATTCCTAACCTGCTGCCCTAACTCTAATTCCTAACCCTAATTCCTAATCCTAACCTAACCTTAATTCCTAACCTGCTGCCCTAACTCTAATTCCTAACTCTAATTCTTTACCTAACCTAACCTTAATTCCTAACCTGCTGCCCTAACTCTAATTCCTAACCCTAATTCCTAATCCTAACCTAACCTTAATTCCTAACCTGCTGCCCTAACTCTAATTCCTAACTCTAATTCTTTACCTAACCTAACCTTAATTCCTAACCTGCTGCCCTAACTCTAATTCCTAACCCTAATTCCTAATCCTAACCTAACCTTAATTCCTAACCTGCTGCCCTAACTCTAATTCCTAACTCTAATTCTTTACCTAACCTAACCTTAATTCCTAACCTGCTGCCCTAACTCTAATTCCTAACCCTAATTCCTAATCCTAACCTAACCTTAATTCCTAACCTGCTGCCCTAACTCTAATTCCTAACCCTAATTCTTTACCTAACCTAACCTTAATTCCTAACCTGCTGCCCTAACTCTAATTCCTAACTCTAATTCTTTACCTAACCTAACCTTAATTCCTAACCTGCTGCCCTAACTCTAATTCCTAACCCTAATTCTTTACCTAACTTAACCTTAATTCCTAACCTGCTGCCCTAACTCTAATTCCTAACCCTAATTCCTAATCCTAACCTAACCTTAATTCCTAACCTGCTGCCCTAACTCTAATTCCTAACTCTAATTTTTTACCTAACCTAACCTTAATTCCTAACCTGCTGCCCTAACTCTAATTCCTAACCCTAATTCCTAATCCTAACCTAACCTTAATTCCTAACCTGCTGCCCTAACTCTAATTCCTTACCCTAATTCTTTACCTAACCTAACCTTAATTCCTAACCTGCTGCCCTAACTCTAATTCCTAACCCTAATTCCTAATCCTAACCTAACCTTAATTCCTAACCTGCTGCCCTAACTCTAATTCCTAACTCTAATTCTTCACCTAACCTAACCTTAATTCCTAACCTGCTGCCCTAACTCTAATTCCTAACCCTAATTCTTTACCTAACCTAACCTTAATTACTAACCTGCTGCCCTAACTCTAATTCCTAACCCTAATTCCTAATCCTAACCTAACCTTAATTCCTAACCTGCTGCCCTAACTCTAATTCCTAACCCTAATTCTTTACCTAACCTAACCTTAATTCCTAACCTGCTGCCCTAACTCTAATTCCTAACCCTAATTCTTTACCTAACCTAACCTTAATTACTAACCTGCTGCCCTAACTCTAATTCCTAACCCTAATTCTTTACCTAACCTAACCTTAATTCCTAACCTGCTGCCCTAACTCTAATTCCTAACCCTAATTCTTTACCTAACCTAACCTTAATTCTTAACCTGCTGCCCTAACTCTAATTCCTAACCCTAATTCTTTACCTAACCTAACCTTAATTACTAACCTGCTGCCCTAACTCTAATTCCTAACCCTAATTCTTTACCTAACCTAACCTTAATTCCTAACCTGCTGCCCTAACTCTAATTCCTAACCCTAATTCTTTACCTAACCTAACCTTAATTCCTAACCTGCTGCCCTAACTCTAATTCCTAACCCTAATTCTTTACCTAACCTAACTATAATTCCTAACCTGCTGCCCTAACTCTAATTCCTAACCCTAATTCCTAATCTTAACCTAACCTTAATTCCTAACCTGCTGCCCTGACTCTAATTCCTAACCATAAATCCTAATCCTAACCTAACCTTAATTCCTAACCTGCTGCCCTAACTCTAATTCCTAACCATAATTCCTAATCTTAACCTAACCCTAATTCCTAACCCTAATTCCTAATCTTAACCTAACCTTAATTCCTAACCTGCTGCCCTAACTCTAATTCCTAACCCTAATTCCTAATACTAACCTAACCTTAATTCCTAACCTGCTGCCCTAACTCTAATTCCTAACCCTAATTCTTTACCTAACCTAACCTTAATTCCTAACCTGCTGCCCTAACTCTAATTCCTAACCCTAATTCCTAATCCTAACCTAACCTTAATTCCTAACCTGCTGCCCTAACTCTAATTCCTAACCCTAATTCTTTACCTATCCTAACCTTAATTCCTAACCTGCTGCCCTAACTCTAATTCCTAACCCTAATTCCTAATCCTAACCTAACCTTAATTCCTAACCTGCTGCCCTAACTCTAATTCCTAACCCTAATTCTTTACCTAACCTAACCTTAATTCCTAACCTGCTGCCCTAACTCTAATTCCTAACCCTAATTCCTAATCCTAACCTAACCTTAATTCCTAACCTTCTGCCCTAACTCTAATTCCTAACCATAATTCCTAATCTTAACCTAACCTTAATTCCTAACCTGCTGCCCTAACTCTAATTTCTAACCCTAATTCCTAATCTTAACCTAACCTTAATTCCTAACCTGCTGCCCTAACTCTAATTTCTAACCCGAAATAAAAAAATAGTCATAAAAAAGTTGACAAAAAAATAATTTTCGTAAAAATATGTAAAAAAACAACTTACTTGATTAACTTTTCACTGTTGTTATCATTGTTTTTTCTTCGTTTAAAAAAACTTTCTTTCGTACAAATGTTTAATAAGAAAAAAAGTAAAATAAAAATAATAATTTAACACTTAGTTGAAACTTCGTTTAAAAAAATATTATAATTTCGAAAAAAATTTGCTTGTAAATCCAACCTCGTTTGTGTTTCTTTGTTTGAAGGCAGGTAAGTCAACGGGGTTTTCATTCGGCACTCTCCGGCGTTTAACGTAAAAATCCGGAAACCACCGATACAGAGGGACTTTTAAAAGTAACAAAGTACCCAGACTTTTCATATTTATTCGTATAAATGGATACACATTCACATTTTATTAATTTTGATACACATTTTCTTATCTTTTAAATATGGCTGTAAAGAAAAGAAAAGACGGAAGAAATCGATTTCACTGGGCAATGGTAAATGTTTGTGGTGTTTTGTTTGTAACTTACAATTCAACAATGTTGAAAATCAAGCCAGTTCTGACAAACTATGCTGCATAAACAACGTTATGGCATCATAACCAAGAAACCGCCATCGGCTTTTCTGAACTCTATGCACTTGCTAAACAATTTTCCACACAATAAAGCAATATTCCTAAGTAATAATATTTGTTATATTCAAATCCAAACAACCATTAAATAAAAAGAACAATACCTATCTATAGTTACGTAATAAAAAATATATTTTACACAGCAATATACACATATGTGTGTGTGTGATGTTTTGTAAAAGACGCTGAAGAAGCGACATATTGGAAATAAAAAATAAGACAATAAAAATTTAATCGTCTTAGAAACGATCGTATGCCTAATAATTGCTGATCTTGAATTTTTGGAAACTGAAATAAATAATGTTATAAATTTATTTGTCTTAACTTACTCAACTATCACAATTTAGTAGAAAAACATCAAAGTGCTCGATCGTAGGTTTTACAAGATCTAATATAAATTATTATTTTTTTAAAATACTATACATTACTGTGTCCGTCAGGGATATTGGCGTTTCATCTATTTGGTCATTCTGGATTTAGGAAAAGTCCGGTTTATTTATATACCAGTAAGATTCTTCAGTCCCGTTAGGAACGAACAATAATTATTAGTATTTAAATATATATATATATATATATATATATATATATATTTATATAATACTCGTAATCCGGAGTTTCGAATCGCATGACCGATAGTGAATAGTCATATCTCTATGCTGATGAGTTCCGGTTTAAGGACGAAACGTATACGAACATAGATAATAAACAATAACAAATATGTATTATTATTCGCTCCTCGAAAAATTAGAGCACTGTAAGTGTAGTATTAACACAGCATGACATCACTGGCTTTAAATGCATCGTTCCTTCCTCAAAAAAGTAGAACGCTCTGAACGTTTTAGCCGCCGATAACGTGTTAAAATTATCACAGTTTATTCGTTATTTAAAATTGGCCGTGTGGTTAAGGCGTCGGATTTGAGTTGCAAAATACTCGTAATCCGGGGTTTCGAATCGCATGACCGGTAGTGAATAGTCATATCTCTATGCTGATGAGTCCCCGTTTAAGGACGAAACGTATACGTACATAGATAATAAACAATAACAAATATATGTATATATATATATATATATATATATATTATGAGGTATTCGAGTAGATAAACAAACATATTCTTTGATCTCCTAAGAGGAAAGGGACAATATATATATTTTTCTTTTCATATAAGTCGTGTCAATACCGCAGATAATATAAGCTGAATATTAATAGGTTATAATGATCAGAGTGTTCACATATTTATACGCTAATCTTTAATATATTCAAACAACCTATATAGATTTTTAAACATTGAAATCAGATTTTGAAAATTAAAATTGCAACACGCCCTTTTCTCTGTACATACGTTTCTGAGAAACCCAACTTATTTAGTATCATACTACATTTTTGTAAAATTTATTTTAAATAAAGAAATCTAATCATCAGCAGGTTCAATTGTACGCACTGATGATAGATTTCTTTATTGAATAATAAAATATAGCTTTATAAAAATATAAAAGTATGTCAATTATAGGTTTTATTATAATTTTAATATTTCAAACAAGACTCTGTTCGTTATCAATACATGTTTTTCTCTTAAAAACAAGACCTTTTTATAACAACTGCACATCAGATACGTTTACGGTCTTTTTCATTGCGACTTTTTTTATTTTCATTTCGTTAATCTTTCTTTAGCTAGAATCAACACTTGAATTTACTGATATTCTTTTGTTTTCACGTGTTTGGAGGCTTTACGGGAAATTGTACGTTTGATTAGTAAATAGAATTCCTCTTTTTTAGTTATTGAATTATTTATTTG
This sequence comes from Sepiola atlantica, assembly GCA_963556195.1. Taxonomy (NCBI): domain Eukaryota; kingdom Metazoa; phylum Mollusca; class Cephalopoda; order Sepiida; family Sepiolidae; genus Sepiola; species Sepiola atlantica. The sequence continues at coordinate 11,432,076 of OY744520.1, forward strand.
TTTGTTTATTCTTTAGTCTTCTACGTATATTATACCAGGTTCTTTTAATATGAGCTTCTTATTTCCACTTAATGCATAGAATTCTTCTTCTCGTCTTTTTGTATCGAGAATAAAAGGTTAAACGGATTGTTGGTCTGACGATTATCGCCATCATGAGAGGATTGGAAACAGTGAGTGGAATGGGCAGAAGATTATTTAAGGGGACTTGATTTTCTAAGAGGACGGATCAACAAGTATTTGTTTACATTAGACTTGAACACGGAAACATTTTGGATTGAAGAATATTTTTTTTTACAAAACTGTTGGGATGGGAGAACAAAGGAATGCATTATTTTTCATCTTCTTCACTGCATCCTCACTCGTTAACCTGGTTAACATCATGCTGTTAACAATATGTTAAAAATAGATATTATTTTGAGGATAACTTCTATTTGTGATTGTCAGTCTGAAATCCCTTCTATTTATTACATGATTGGCTTAATGAATACCATCACAAACTATGAAATTGGCTATGCCAAGTTCAAATTCAGTCGGATCTATTGTGGTCAATTTTTCTTTTTACTAGTGGGTCACCGCTTATCGAGAATAAAAGTTAAATACATTGTCAGTTGAACGATGATTGCCACGATGAGAGGATTGAAACAGTGGGTGGAATGAGCAGAAGATTACTTAAAATGACTTGATTTTCTAAGAGGACGGCTTGACAAGTATTTGTGTACATTAGACTTGAAGATCACTATGTTGTAGTCGGCTGGGAAGCATCCTTGCGGTATTTTGTTAAAAGTTAAATAGATTGTCAGTTGAACGATGATTGCCGCCATTAAAGGATTGGAAACAAGTGTCTCCTTTCTGATAGAGGTTACTGAAAAATAATTTATGGTTTCTGTACCTAGCCTTTAAATCAGTGCTTGTTTCACCTATATATATATATATATATATATATATATATATATATATATATATATATATATATATATATATATATATATATATATATAAAGAGTGTATTTTTATATATAAGTTAAATAAAAAATGCAGTTTTATGGGGTCATCAGTAGTTGCTTCTTTTTTATTAATAGGTCACTGATTAACAAGGGCCAAGGGTCACTTGAAGATAAGGGTTGAAGAGATCGTCAGTTAGAAAGAATTGAAAACAATGAGTGGAATGGACAGAAGATTACTTAAGAGGAATTGATTATCCAAGAGGATGGCTCAACAAGTATTTGTTTATATTACACTTGAAGACGATCATGTTGTAGTCCGTTGGAAAGCAGCCTAATAGTATTTTATTCGACAGATGAAATGTTCTAGGTTTGAAACTTTGTTCATGGAAGTTCCGTTGTGTTTTTGGTATAGAGAGAGGGAGAAAGGAAAGTTTGGTTGTGGTTGTATCTAGACTTGAAGACGACCATGATGTATTCGGTTGGGAAGCAGACTCGTGGTACATTGTTCCACAAATGATATGTTCTTGGAAAGAAACTCGTTTCATGGAAGTTCCATTTTGTTTTTGATACAGAAAGAAAGGAAAGTTAAAGGCGAGATCTTTCAGTCTGTAAAAATTTATGTTTTTAAGGAAAATATGTATAATATTTACAATTTATTTGTGTTCAATTATAAAAACGATTATCTTAAGGGATATAGAGCCATGTTTGCGTGCAAGGTATGCTGCTTTAATTCGGCTCGAATATATATTGACTGACTTATATTCGACATAGATAAGGTTTTGACTTCATGTCTTCTACAGGAATATAATAGATAAGGCGACATGACTTAACACAACAGAATGGCATTATTTATTGAACTTATTCATTCATACAAATTAATCTTGAAAAAATCACTTTCGTTGTTTTGCTATGCGTCAATCTGAAATAGTTTTTTTGCTTGGTATGTGACGCTTGTTTAGTTGTTATGATACACGTAAGTGTGAAATAGCGTTTTACTTGTTTTGTGATGCTTGTTTTAAATAGCATTTTCGTCGTTTTACTATGCACAAAGTTGATATATTTTGTTGTTTTATCTTTGCCACTTGTTTCAAATAGCATTTTTGTCGTTTTGCTATGCTTAAGTTTGAAATATCATTTTGCTTGGTCTGTGACAGTTGTTTTAAATAGCATTTTCGTTGTTTTGGTATGCCTAAGTTATAAATAGCCTTTTGCTTGGTCTGTGACGCTTGTTTTAAATAGCATTTTCGTTGTTTTACTATGCGTAAATTTGAAATAGCTTTTCCCTTTGTCTGTGACGCTTGTTTTAAATATCACTCTCGTTTTTTTGCTATACGTAAATTTAAAATATGTTTTTGCTTGATCTGTGATGCATGTTTTAAATAGAATTTTAGTAGTTTTGCTCTGCGTAAATTTAAAGATACCTTTTTGTTTGGTCTGTGACATTTGTTTAAAAAAGCATTTTATTTGTTCCGTGACAAATAATTTGAAATAGCTCTTTTGCTTGGTCTGTAACGCTAACGTTTGACATAGCATTTTCGTTTCTTTTTGCGACGTGTAAGTTTATATAGTTTTTAAACTGATCTATAAATCTTAAATCTGAAATAGCATTTTCGTCATGAATTAGAAATAGATTTTTGCTTGATCTATGACACTTGAGTTTGAAATAGCATGCTTATTTTTCTGCTACATGTAAGTTTGAAATAGTTTTTTATTTTGTCTGTGATGCTAAACATGTTAAATGTTTACATTTAAATTGCATTTTCGTTTTTTTTGCTACACGTAAGTTTGAAATAGTTTTTTATTTTGTCTGTGAGGCTAAACATTTAAATTGCATTTTCGTTTTTTTCTGCTACACGTAAGTTTGAAATAGTTGTTTTATTTTGTCTGTGATGCTAAACATTTAAATTGCATTTTCGTTTTTTTTTGCTACACGTAAGTTTGAAATAGTTTTTTTATTTTGTCTGTGATGTTAAACATTTAAATTGCATTTTCGTTTTTTTTTGCTACACGTAAGTTTGAAATAGTTTTTTTTATTTTGTCTGTGATGCTAAACATTTAAATTGCATTTTCGTTTTTTTTGCTACACGTAAGTTTGAAATAGTTTTTTTATTTTGTCTGTGATGCTAAACATTTAAATTGCATTTTCGTTTTTTTTGCTACACGTAAGTTTGAAATAGTTTTTTTATTTTGTCTGTGATGCTAAACATTTAAATTGCATTTTCGTTTTTTTTTGCTACACGTAAGTTTGAAATATTTTTTTTTATTTTGTCTGTGATGTTAAACATTTAAATTGCATTTTCGTTTTTTTTTGCTACACGTAAGTTTGAAATAGTTTTTTTATTTTGTCTGTGATGTTAAACATTTAAATTGCATTTTCGTTTTTTTTTGCTACACGTAAGTTTGAAATAGTTTTTTTATTTTGTCTGTGATGTTAAACATTTAAATTGCATTTTCGTTTTTTTTTGCTACACGTAAGTTTGAAATAGTTTTTTTTATTTTGTCTGTGATGCTAAACATTTAAATTGCATTTTCGTTTTTTTTTGCTACACGTAAGTTTAAATATTTTTTATTTATTTTGTCTGTGATGCTAAACATTTAAATTGCATTTTCGTTTTTTTTTGCTGCACGTAAGTTTGAAATAGTTTTTTTATTTTGTCTGTGATGTTAAACATTTAAATTGCATTTTCGTTTTTTTTGCTACACGTAAGTTTGAAATAGTTTTTTTATTTTGTCTGTGATGTTAAACATTTAAATTGCATTTTCGTTTTTTTTTTGCTACACGTAAGTTTGAAATAGTTTTTTTATTTTGTCTGTGATGTTAAACATTTAAATTGCATTTTCGTTTTTTTTTGCTACACGTAAGTTTGAAATAGTTTTTTTAATTTTGTCTGTGATGCTAAACATTTAAATTGCATTTTCGTTTTTTTTTGCTACACGTAAGTTTGAAATATTTTTTTTTATTTTGTCTGTGATGCTAAACATTTAAATTGCATTTTCGTTTTTTTTTGCTACACGTAAGTTTGAAATAGTTTTTTTTATTTTGTCTGTGATGCTAAACATTTAAATTGCATTTTCGTTTTTTTTGCTACACGTAAGTTTGAAATATTTTTTTTTATTTTGTCTGTGATGCTAAACATTTAAATTGCATTTTCGTTTTTTTTGCTACACGTAAGTTTGAAATAGTTTTTTTATTTTGTCTGTGATGCTAAACATTTAAATTGCATTTTCGTTTTTTTTGCTACACGTAAGTTTGAAATAGTTTTTTTTATTTTGTCTGTGATGCTAAACATTTAAATTGCATTTTCGTTTTTTTTGCTACACGTAAGTTTGAAATAGTTTTTTTTTATTTTGTCTGTGATGCTAAACATTTAAATTGCATTTTCGTTTTCTTTTGCTACACGTGAGTTTGAAATAGTTTTTTTATTTTGTCTGTGAAGCTAAACATTTAAATTGCATTTTCGTTTTTTTTGCTACACGTAAGTTTGAAATAGTTTTTTGCTTCGTTTGTAACGCTTAAGTTTGAAACAGTGTTTTCGTGTTTTATGATGTGTAAGTTTGAAATAGTTTTTGACTAATCTGTTTAAAATAGCATTTCCATCATAAAATGATTGAATTGACACACGTCATGAATATTCGTTTTTATTATTTCTTCGCGCATTTATTTTACTTGGAAGTTATTAAAAAATGGGAAAAATCTTTGCATGTTGTCTCCGAAAACTGTCACTTTGTGTGTTGCAAAATTTCAGCTAAAAACAACCACAATCAGAACCCCATCTTTACTCAGCGTTCTGTATCCGTCAATCTTTCCAATTTGTATTTTTATTAGTTTTTACGGAATTTGCAATTCGAAAACGTATTTTCATTTCTTTTTTTTTTGGGGGGGGGGCATTTTCCTTTGCTATTCCTCACCTTTTTTGCTGATAAGCTTCCGCAAGCATTACGATGAATATTTAATGACTTAACGAGGAAAAAAACTAAAACCAAAAACAAAATGACACAAAACACGGAAATAGTTAAGATACGTCCATTTAATCTACACATTTATAGATCAGAAAACGGACCGACGGACAGTTCCTCTTATAAATAACATTAGACGCGACTAAACTCAGATTCATCCAGTGATCACAACGCATATTTTGAATGTAAAGCGTGACAGAATGAGCAACATCGATCGACTGACAAGGAATTCCATGGAGATGCCAAAAATCATGAAAAAAAAGACTCGAAAATGAAAACAGAGGAAACCTAGATGGGTAGACTAATATAATATATATATACTAGCAGGGCTATCCGGCGTTGCCCAGAGCTCTAAAAATCAAAATAGAAGAGGTTAAAAGTGTGTGTAACATCTTTATATTAAAACTGCTATCTCTCTATCTCTTTCAATTCGTCTTTCTATCTTTCTCTCTTTCTCTTTTTCTCCCTTCCCTGTTTTTATCACATCCCTCTCCCCCACCCTCTTTCACCTTCGCCCAGCCCATTCCTCTCTCTTGTTTTAATGTATTAAAAATAATAATAATTCTTTCAGTTTTTAAGTTATTGCTCCCAGGCAGCACACAGTTCTCTCAACCCATACTCAAAAATATAATGAAATCTATGTTGGTTTTAATTTATTCGAGTTTATTATCTTCCTCTTCATCCATAACAATATAATGAAACCTACATTTATTTTAGTGTATTCCCAGAGAATACTGATTTTCTTGTCTTCCCCTTCTCCATCAAGAATATACCACATATGGAAATGTAACGCTGTATTATTTCACACATCTTCTCTATCTAGTTGGAGCACTAACCCTTGAGCAACCCAGAGTACCTTTTTCTGGTATACAATAGTATAACAAAATACAATGAAAACCTTTCTCACGGGATACGCGGTGTCCAAAAACATTTGATCTATCTAGGATTGCTCCATTTAGGATATTTATGACTCCGTGCAACGCCGAGTAAAACAACTGCTCTATCTAGGATAAGGATTACCTTATACCACTTACCAAATATAATACTGTTGGCTCCCGGGCAACACCGACTTAATAAAAGACAGAGATATTCCCTTACCCGGCAACGCTGCGTTTAAACACACCTGCTTTATCTAGAATTTTGAACATTTTAGATTACTATATACCACTTATTAAATCTAATACTGTATTGCTCAAAATTAGAGCGTTACTAAAAGCTCCCAAATAAAATTCAGGATGCCTGCAGAGCACTACTAGAATCACTATTTCCGCGTTTCTGGGCCCACCCATCCCTAGTCCGAAGAGAAGCTTAAGAAACATTAAATAATTTTGAAAGAAAAGGCCAATTAATTTCCGGAAGGAATACATTGAAATTACAGTGTTTGCCTTCAAAATTATTCCTGAAAAAGTCGCCCACAACGAATTTTTTTTCCGTAGCCCCCTCCTGGGTAGACTTAGAGATTCAGGAACACTTACATTGTCTCTCCCTGTTAATTTTACATAAGAATACATTTTAAAATTTTATGTAGATTCTCTAAGCTTTCTTTATATAGGGAACGCACAAACACACACATACACAAACACACAGACATTGATATATATATATATATATATATATATATATATATATATATAGTAATTCAGCTAAAATAAACATCTACAGGATAAAAATCCAAAGAATTTCAACTGGGCTTATAAAGAGTGCTCAATATCAAATAGAGCTTTTATATATTATGATTATTTTTATTTATACATACATGTACAGCATAATCTGCGACACTTGCATGAGAGAGAGAAATCCCTCGCGAAAATGCATGTAAGATGATTATGGCATAGACACAGGAGATGCCTATTGGCCTTAGTCTTGAAAAGACCAAGGCTATAGGTAGGAAGTAAATAGTCAGCAGGAAAGGAAGTGTATTCAATAAGCTTGGAAAGAAACTACTGGAATAGGAAGTTGCATAACAATGAGGTATGAAAACAGCAAATTTATTGAGACCACTAGGCCAACGAGGCAAATTACAGATAGGTGTCTGTATCTTACTAAGAACCTTCAAATGGTACAGGGATTACCAAGCCCAAACATGGTCTCATAGTAGATTTGTAGAGATAGAGAATAACCCCGTGTGAAAAAGTGTTTGGAACGATAGACTTTACGGGAAGCAGAAAGAGCAATGAATCTGATGTATGAACTCCAAAAAGACCAATAATTTTGAGAAGACCAATAATTTTCAAAGTCGATTTCGCATCAAGAGCAGAGTCATCCATGATTATCTCAGGAAGAAAAGGAACATGCTAACGATTGATATACACGAGCTGAGTCTTAACAGGATTAAACGAAACAAGCCATTTTGTATCCCAATTCACAACCGACCCATGGTCACCTAGATCAGCTGCATATCTCAACTGATCATAGATAGGGAGAGAAGCAACACCAGAATAGAGATTGGTATAATATTCTGAACAATACTCTCAGAAGGTACATTGATATACATAAGAAACTGTGTTGGGTCTAGAATAGAGATCTGAGGATGACCAGCATTGATGGAAAAAGAGAATGAGAAGATACGATTCAGAGTTACTTGCAAGCTTGGATCATAAAACAGACTAAATACTGTAGAAGTAAGAGGCTACTGAGAAAAAGGGTGAGAGTTTTTTGATAGGTCAACCTAAATTGGGAGCTGTGCAGCGAGATGTCTGTTTACATTAGTTCTAAATTTCTGCATGTCAGTACCGTCAGGAAAACAGGGAGCAAGAAGGGAGTTCCAGAGTCCAGCAGCACGAGGAAATGAGATTTTGGAGTAGAAGGCTCTCCGGCATCTGGGGACCTCCACAGTGAATGGATGGGATTTCGTCAATCAAGCTCAATTGCTCTATCCTCTCTTGAATTATCTATAAACTGACAAATCCGCTCAGTTAAAACAGTTAAATGAACAGCAGTTGAACGAAAAGCACGAAAGTTATACTGAATATCATTAAAGAGAGTCAAACTTTCAATCAAATGAACCAGCTTTCCGTTGACTAAACTTTCAAACATTTTGCTAACAACAGAGCGGAGACTAACTGGGCGACACTTAGTTGGATCAGACCAATCACCAGCATTTGTAAAGATAGGGACAACAAAGGACTCTTTCTTACAAGAAGGGAAACAAGGCTGAGACAGACAAAGATATCTTCGAGAGGATCGAAGAAAATTCAGGAGCTTGAGAAGAGCAATAAGATTTAAATCAGGACCGGAAGCCTAAGACTAACAAGATCAGAAAGAACCCTACCAACCATTTTCGGAATGATAATCACAGAGTGAAGAGAGTGATCAACTTTCAAAGGAAAATCAGGAAGAACAGTACTCGAATCATCAAGAGAATAATTGTAAGCACAAGGACGAACAAAGAGATCATCCTTATCATTAGAAGATGGAATAACCCGAAGAGCTTTAAAAAGAGGAAGAATAGCAGACTTGCTACTATTAATAACACTATTGTAGGTTATCCAAAAATCATGAGACCCATCCCTTTGAGATGAGATAGAGTCACGAATCCTTTGAGAGTAGCTAGACTTAGCCTCAGAGGTTGCTCTCTTGCAGACATTGCTAGCTCTTCTATAGGATAGTTTGGAAGCCTCAGAACCATCTCGATGATACTGATTTAAGTAATGGTTACGATGGACAATGGCAGAAGCACAAACAGATGAACACCAGGGAAAAGAATGAGGTTTTGCTTGGAACTCACGATGAGGGTTGAAGGTGTCAATTCTAACAAGAAGCCAGCCACTAACATTCTTAGCAGCAGCATCTTTTTTTTTTTTTTTGGCTAAGAAAGCATACGCACAAGCCATGTAAGATAGGCAAAAATTTAATCAGTGTACAAAAATAAATCAAGTTTTCTCTTGAAAGCACTGATAGTAGGCGCTTGGATGACCTCAGCGGGAAGCCTGTTCCAGGGGTTGACAGAACGAATTGAGAAGGATGCTTGACGCCTCTGAAGCCGAAATTTAGAGACATACCAAACGTAGGACCCATTCCAAGCAGCATTCCTGTAGTTGAACGTATTCTTTGTAGAAGGGACGATCAACTGAAGACTTCACCAAAAAATCGCGTTCAACATCAACAACAGCATGATCAGAAAACAACCAATAGAGCCGAAGAGAGAAAAGAACATGAATCAAGAACAGAAGTGAGAAAAAGATGAACTAAGGATGGTTGATCAAGGTCATTATCAGGAAGTGTGTGGGGAAGATTACAATTTTGTACAAGCCATGAGATAGAGAAATATTAAGACAGATTTCACCAGCGCGTTCTGTTCAATTAGAGTGAGGAAGCCGGTCAGAATGATAAGCATTTAAGTCACAAAAAACAAAGATGGAGATGGACGGACGCAGTTGCAATCTCTTATCAATATATCTGGATATAGCATCAACAACAGAGCAGTGATTTCTAGACGGGGAACAGTACCAAATGAACACACGCACACACACACACACACACACACACACACACACACACACACACATATATATATATATATATATATATAGAGAGAGAGAGAGAGAGAGAGAGAAAGAGAGAGGAAGAGAGAGAGAGAGGCGAGAGAGAGGAAGGGGTTTATAGTGAGATAAAAAGGATGATAAGAAGGTTAATAGAAGGGGAAAAGAAAGAGAAAAGAAAGAGAAAATAAAGAGAAAAGAAAGACAAAAGAAAAAAAAAAGAAAAAGAAAAGAAAAAGAAGCAGATAAGAAATGATGAAAGGATAAAGTTAAACAGAACTAATCGGAAATGTGCGAATGTTTAAAAAACGTTGGACAAAATTAGAAAACGTACATTTATGTTTTATCTTTGGCGGCCATGGTAGGCGTCTTCCTAACATGATTTCAGATAGGCAAAACAAAAAGAAAAACTACTACTACTACTACTACTACTACTACTACTACTACTACTGTTAATAATAATAAAAATAATAATAATAAATAAATAAATTAAAAAAAACATAATAAAAATAAATAAAAAATAAAAACCTTTTTTTTTTACAAATTAATTAAAAAATTTTTTAAATGGTGCCGGCCTAGGCTGCAACCAGACAAACTATTTGTAGAGGGTCGAGGAGGATGAGAAGACCGAGGAGGGACAGCACAAACCAGACCATCACTAGAAAAGTGCAGAGAATGCTGGGACCTTGGGAAGGCTAATTACCACCCAAAATCCTAGAGAAGACCAATTGTCCTTACCAGCGAGAAATCAATGGTAACAGGCTGTTGCGATACCGCATCGTTATTGAAAAGAGGTGAAGAATACTGGAGATCTGGGGATGCTTGTTGTCATTCAGACTCCACTGGTGAGCAATTACTGACGATGATCTGTGTGAGAACTCCTAGTGAGTACAAATAATAATACTCATTCCCCCGCCCCACAAAAAATTTCGATTGGAAGAACACCGAGATTACTAGAAAATTCCTATAATCTGATACCTCTCCCCCCTTAAAGTCCAACACTTCCTCACCGTCTAACACTTCCTGACCGTGGCAATGTGGTTGTGTTGTCTGAAACTCCGGTAGCTGCCAGGACAATTCATGTCGAAAAGGCTTGTTACTAAGCGGTATTTGAGCCACAACCCTACTAACAGGGCCCAGTGAAAATACAGAAGGGGTCGGCATCATGATCCGTCATTTTCTGGTCATCTCTGCCTCTGCGTGTGGTAAGCAAATACGTGTCAGGTGCGGAACGACAAATCAATGGAGTGATAGTGGCAACGCTTCTTCTGCACAATTCCTGTGTCTGTTCTGGGCTAAACCTTCCCCGACTTCGCATGCAACCGCTAAACCTTGCTACTCTCATTGTCTTTCAGATTTAACGAATAACTGACATCAACGTGGAGGGCTTCATGCAGATCAGACAATCCGGATGTACAACCTTCGTGAATTTCATGCAGAAGTCTAACTCACTTAAAAAGCAAACAATCACTACCAACAAAAACGCCGTGGCACATACGTCGGCTGCTGTCATAAAAAATTACAGTCTGAGAGGATTGAAAGATCGAGGAAGGAAAGCACCATCCAGATCTCAACTGGAAAAGCCCGGAAAGTTGTGGGGACTTATTGTCAGCAAAATTCGTGATAAATCTATCGTCCGTTATCAGCGAAAACTCAATGTTAAACAGACGATGCAAACAAGCAAAGTGATTTGCAATGGTGATCGAAATGCGCAGAGAATACTAGAAATCCGAGGAGACTTGTTGTCACTCAGACTCCAGGGATCACTACCTATTTTTACCAGCGAGCAATCGCGGGTAATGACTCGTGTGGAAACCCCTAGTGAGTAAAACATAATTATAATGATTTAAAACCATGTCGAAAAATTCCAGGAAATTGAAGACGGAACAAAAAGTGACATTAATATTGGGACTCTTAAGATGAGCCTAAGAAAAATGCAGCACCTTTCCATGGATTCTGGTTCAAAATATTCACCATTCTACATAAAAGTCCAGCGCAACAATTATGGAGATGTATATACGAAACAAACATACCGGAAGTAGCGATTAAAAGAATATCAACGTTAAGCAAAAAAGACACCGAGAAAGAAACGACCTTTATAAACTATAGACCGATAACCTGCCTACTAATAATGTTGAACATTTTTACAACACAACTTTGAAGAGGAATCTATCACTGCCTTAAGAGTCGCACCCCATCCTAGAAGAACAAAAAGAAAGCCAGAAAGTGAAAAGAAGAACAATAACAAACAGAAGATATTGAAAGAAGTAACACCCATTTCATGCTCGAAGAGACAATCATCAGATGCTGCTTTTGATTTATGAAAACTATACGACAGCAGACATCACTCCTATAACACCCAACCTTTTTTTCACTGTTGTAGGGGCAATGACAAGGCTCTGGTGGAAATCTTGGAGGAGTCAAAGTACAATATCCGTCGTCTTCTAATCATTTCTACATCTGCGTCTGTGGAAAGCTAGGGCGTATCAGGCTCGGAAACGCAAGACCATGGACAAAAACGTTGTTTCTGTGCATGTGAAACTGTCATTCTTTTGTGTGTTCTGATTGAAACCTTTCCCGGCTTCGTATGCAACAACTGGTCATGCACTACCGTGCAACCTTGCAGGTATAACGAATAGCTACGACCAATGAGAAGACCTTCATACAGACCATAGAATCCTGAGGTACGATCTTCGTGGGCTCTGTGCAAAAGTCCAATTCTCTAATTAAACTACAAAAAGAACAACAACAACAACAACAACAACAAGAACAGCAACAACAACACCAGTGACAATAGCTGTAGAATAATAATTCTTTGTAATTGCCATATTAGTTTGCTCCTAAGAATTTACACCTGTCTTCACACAGAACTATAATATTAACATTTTTATAAGGATCATCAGTTGTTTACCATGACAAACTATCTCGGTGATTTTAAAACAAAACAGTAATCTTTTAATGGCTTCCCAGTAGTGTTGATCAGACAGCACCTCTACCAAAACAAAACGTCAACGGCCCGAATACGAGATCACGGTTTTGCTTTATATTGACAGTATATATATATATATATATATATATATATATATATATATATATATATATATAATATTTAAATGTTGAATTAAATTAAAGATAATTGAATTATCGTTTAATAATAATCTATCGTGATAATATAAACCTCAATATATTGAATAGAGCAATCAATTCTAGAGATAAAAGATGAAAATTAAAAAATTGTAAAGATACAATATTGATTAGAACATCAAACGTTCAGATGAAGAGGCTTCATATCCTTAATGCATGGATTTTCAAAGATACACTCTTTTTATCAGAGGATAGAAAAAAACCGACAATGTAATTGTAAACATTATCGGCAACATTTAACTTTGAAAATTTTACATAAAATAAAACAAAATCAAAACAAAATAAAGGCCAAAAGGTAAAGATACTTATGTTGAAGTTAGAGCGTAGAGTCAGGGTGGACGCTGTCCCAAAACACGTAAAAAATAATGAAAATAGTTTATTTTTGAAAATCCACCGATTAAGGATATGAAGCCTCTTGCTCTGAGCGTTTGATGTTCTAATAAATATGATATCTTTACAATTTTTATTCTCATATATATATATATATATATATATATATATATATATATATATATATATGTGTGATTTCATGAAGGCTTACCAAAGCATTCCTTTCAGGACACCAATGATCACCATTAAAGATATTTTCTCTTACAAATACTATTTATTCAAATTAAATGAATTTGAATAAATAGTATGTGTAAGAGAAAATATCTTTAATGGTGATCATTGAGGTCCTGAAAGGAATGCTTTGGTAAGCCTTCATGAAATCACATATAAATGCTCTGTACTCTGTAATCGAGTATCATCGAGCTTGTTTTTTATTGGAACAACCCCGGTCTTCACTGAATGATCTATTTTATAAGTGAAAAATCTAAATCTATATATATATATATATATATATATATATATATATATATATATATATATATATATATATATATACAATAGTATAGAGATGACTATAACAATATTTTATATAAAAAAGTATTGATTCATTGAAACTCTGTGTAATGTAGGGATTTGTTAAATTAGTTTTAACATTAAGAATTGACAGTAACCATAGTTTTAACTCAGATCATCTAGAGAGAAAAACACCAGCCAAATCTTACATGACGTGATGAAACATTCAAAAGAAGACACTTGAGGTAATCAGAGTTCGTTGATTTCTCAAATATAATCTATACAAGATGTTCCGAAAATGTTGAAAAAGTGTATTTTAAGAAGAAGTGCTGCATCTTACAACTATTTTCATGGAGCATCGCTTTATTATACAAAAGTGCACCATTCGGAGAAGCAATGTGCTCCCTAGATGCAAAAGAAGTTGCTCGTGTTACTCCATCGGAATTACACCGATGGACTTCTGGTTTAGTGCACGTTGAAGGCCCAAGTGTTTCACTACCAGCAACCGTGAAACTTTCTCGTTGAAGAAGAATACACAAGATTCACACGTGAGGAGCTGAACAGCGTTGTTCCTTCGTTTTCGCGGCGTGTTGATTTGATGCTGAGTGTCAAAAGAAAGAACTTTAACAATGTGTTGTAAAATTGATTTCTTGTTTAATCTATGCATTTTGAAAACCTCTCGAATAGTACGTTATGATTTTACGTATATTTATCAAATACATTAAAGACAAATGGAATTATTAAACTCTTTATTCGTTCGTATTAGGGCATTATATATATATATATATATATATATATATATATATATATATATATATATATATATATATATATATATACTATTAAAATTTGATTAAACCTTAAACAATGTGTGTTATTTTTTGTCTAAATAAATTACAGTTATCATAAACTTAGCTTTCGGAAATAGAATTCCTTTGTCAAAGCAAAATGGTTTTCTCATATTGTCAAAGATAAAATGCAGACTTATAGGAGGGAAGACATAAAAAAATCAAGTCGTGTCTATTAGCGCGTTTGACGCTTGTATGAATCAGGAGAGATGTAGACATATTTTCAAAACATTGTTATATATATATAATATATATAATATATATATATATATATCCTCATAAAATCTGACCGATCACATATAATAACACTCCACCAACATAAGACAATCAGATTTAACTAGAGAACATTCGTTTTCCTTTTTTTCTTCTTTATTTTTCTTAGTTTATACCGAAAACAACGGAAACAACAAACGCCCACGAATAAGACATCAATATGTACCCTGGTGGCTAGATCCGAAAACATTCATCTGGGTTCAATATTTTCAAAAACTCTGTTTAAACTTCATTGGAAGCTTGAAAAAGGTAAACGTTTCCGAAAATTACCTATAGAATAGCTAAACAAAATAGAAAAACGAAAAGAGAAATTGGGATTTACCTTGTTTCTAAAATAATCCAAACACTGAGTAAGAAATAATAATTTACACGTTCATTTTTTATTTATTATTTATTTCTGTATTTTAACTCACTTTGTGCTTATGATTTTGCATCGACTGATTAAACTCACATATATATATATATATATATATATATATATATATATATATATATATATATATATATATATATATATATATATATATATATATATACAGGGTGGGCCAAAATAAGGGTTCTATCTTTAAATTTGAATAACTTGAATTTGAATAACTTCCACAAAATAAAAGTTAAACTCACCAAGCTTTATGTGTGTGTAGACTGACCCTTCCGAGATGTTTTGAAATAAACAAAACAAATTTTAGCCGAAAAACACTTCTTAAAACTTACAAAAACTAAAGTATTGTTTTTTACACTGTTTTGAGTTTTTTAAGCAAAAATAATGTTTTCTAAATGAGGGTACGTTCCTTAGGGCTAATACGGCTCATGCTTGCTTCGGAAGGGGTCCTTTACTTATTCTAAAAAAAAAATTAAAAAAAATCAATAAATAAAAAAGTTATGCATTTTTAAAAATAGGACCCTTATTTTTGCCCACCCTATATATATATATATATTTGAAGCTCCTCGTTAAAAAGTATATTTGAAGCTCCTCGTTAAAAAGTAGAGCACTGTAAATGGTAGTACTAACACAGCGTGAGGTCACTTGCTTTATATGCATCATTCCTTCACTTATAGAAGTTGAATGCCTGTATGTCTCGCCGCCTTAAATGTGTTAAAATTATCATTGTTTATAAGCTGTTCAGAATTGGCCTATCGGTTAGAGACGTTGGATTGGGGTTGAAAAATACTTGTAATCCAGGGTTTCGAATCGTGTGACCGGTAGTGAATAGTCATACTTCTATGCTGATGAGTCTTGATTGAAAAGAGACGAAACGTATACGTCCATAGATAAATAAACAATAACAAATATATATATATATATCTGCACGTGTGATGTACAATCCATTTATTATATATCTAGTCTATAAATCTATGTCAGTATATGTCTGTCAATATATGTTTCTTCATCTCTGTCGCTTTCTATCGATATATATATATATATATATATATATATATATATATATATTCGTGTATATTTTATGTGGGTTTATACATCGATGGATACGCTATTTTTTTCTTTTTCAGTATTGGCACACAATTTTTTTCTGGAGTAAATTCTTTTTAATACTATAAAAAGATCCGCCAGGCTGTCTACTCTTCTCATGTACTATATATCAATCGGCCTCTTTAAACATACACACGCTCACATATATAAACACATATTATATATAATATATTATGTATACGATGTAGAAATCAGCTTTTTTTTCATCTCAGCAAACAGATTTTTGCCTTTTTTCCCCCATCAACTAAACAATACTTCATTATCGTTTTTGTAGGAACATCAAAACTTTTTTTTCCGGTTGAAAAAATTTTCTATTCAAAAATAAAAATCTCATCCTTTCGGATTTTTTCATAATTATCTTCTTTCTGAAAAAAATACCTTTTGCATTTTGTTGCCTTTTTGTTTCATTATTTCGCCATCTTTGCTATTACTGACCTCTTCGACGTCTTCCAGTAACAAAAACGCTGACAGGAATTCCATGTCTTTCGGCTATTATTGCCGGCAGACGGCTTTGAGAAATGTGGCTCCGTCGACGAGACCATTTTGGGATATTTCCTTTTTTCTTTGTGTCGATCGAATTTAATCACGAAACCATTCTTTCTCCACGTCGATAATTATTGTCATTTGTTTCACTTGGAAATTTCTCGACCGAAAACGGGGAGACAACACAGAATAAACGCTTATTTTTTTTCCTCGACGGGGTTTATAATTTAGTCATATATCTTTAAGATATGTTTACGGTTCAAGAGGAAAGTTTTTAGCAGTAGGTCGATCTGTCACACTTCTTATTTAAATATCATTTTCATCGCTCAACTCGTAGATTGAATATATGTATCTTATTCTAGATACGTCTAAGAATATATTTAAAAAGGTTATCTTAGACAGAGATCGAACCTTCGATATTGATGTCTATAGTCCAGCGTTCTACCACTGGACCAAGACGCCCTGTCTAGAAATATGTACGATTTTTATCACCTAAATATTTAATGTATTTTTAAAATAAATAAAAATATATATATTAACGAAAAATACGTCCTATGAAGTTAAGGGTGACTAATAATGCAATTTTCTGCATCTTAATCACTTAGGAAGTGAGAATCGAAATAATAGTAAGCAAAACAAAACAACGACCGCTACAATCACCAATAAAAATAATTACATAAAAATACTTAAAAAACGTTCTGTAAGTTTGAAATATTACCTTTGTCAGTCTGCCACACTAAAGTATGAAATAGCATTTTCGTCGGTCTGTCACAATTAAGTTTTAAATACTATTTCATCACTAAACGTAAAGATTGAACGGACACATCTCAAAAAAGTTCTTCAATTATTTAAAAATAATTTTTAGGCTGAAAATATTTCATATATTCTTTACATGCGTCTTAGAATTTCTATGAAAGTTTTTAACTTTTAAATAGTATTTGTGTTGGTCTGTCATGCTTCATCTTTTTGAATAGAATGTTTTTGGTCTGTCACGCTGCTGTTTGAAATAGCATTTCAATCGCTAGAATCTCACATTGAATGGACGTATCATATTTTCAACAGGTTCAAACATCTCTATTTAAGGTTATGTTCATCGGTTGATCAGTCACGTTTAAGTCTGAAGTAACATTTCCATCAATTTGTCACCCCTAAGTTTGAAATTACATTTTTGTCAATTTGTCACCCCTAAGTTTGAAATTACATTTTTGTCAATTTGTCACCCCTAAGTTTGAAATTAAATTTTTGTCAATTTGTCACCCCTAAGTTTGAAATTACATTTTTGTCGGTCTGTCAGACTTCAGTTTCAAACATCGTTTTCTTCTGTCTGTCACACTTAAATTTTAAATAACATTTTATTTAGTCGATCACACTTCAGTGTTAAATAGTATTTTCATCGCTAAACGCGCAGAATGAATATACAAATCTTACTTTAGATAAATCCAACAATATCTGTAAAAGGTTCTGTCTGTCGGTCTATCAGTCACACTAAAGTTTGAAGTATCGTTTTTTCGTCGAGCTGTTAAGATGAACAATTATATTAGTCGTAAATTCACGCTCAAATTTCAAATAGTTTTTTCACTGGTTTGTCACAATTAAGTTGTAAATAGAATGTTCATCATAAAACGCACAAATTAAACAGACTCATGTTAGATATAAAAGTTATTGAATTCCTTTTTAAAAAAAGCGATTCTCAATGAAGACAATTTTCCGGCTGAAAATATTTCACGATTTTCTGTTTCTGTCATCAATGGCGTCGTTTATCTTACCATAAGATTCACCTTTCTAGTTCAGTCAATATTCACGTTTTTTTTATGAGGTCCTAATTTTGATTCGTGACGAGACAAAAAATTCAGGTTATTTTCCATTGCTTTGTAGATAATGTCTTAATTCCGTTTGGAGTCAGGAAAAGTCGAATGGACTCAATTTGCAAATATTCGAGGAGATGAATTGGCGCGAAATTATGTTCCGAATTGCGCCCTACCCACCCCGATCTGTATCTATTAAATCCGTATTCATATTTATGTACAACAGAATAACGATCAGATGTGACTGCATATAAAATGAATCATTTCAACTTTATAATTACATTTGTATAACATATAATCTGACATCTACGAATGACTGGGTAATTCCGCCACGAGACTTGATTATAAAACTAACGTTCTCTTCAAAACACCGGCTGTCGTCATATTAATAAAACAGGGATGTCTAATCTTAAGATGATGACATTTAATCCGTGCGTTTAGCGCGAAAAAGGCTATTTAAAAAGTAAGCGTGACAGACAAACGAAAATGCCATTTAAAGTGTAAGCGTGACAAACAAATGAAAATGCTATTTGAAGTTTAAATTTGAAATACTCACGAAGACGCTATTTAAAAATAAGATGATGACATTCAATCCGTGCGTTTAGCGCGAAAATGGCTATTTAAAAAATAAGCGTGACAGACAAACGAAAATGCTATTTAAAGTGTAAGCGTGACAGACAAATGAAAATGCTATTTGAAGTTTAAATTTGAAATACTTACGAAGACGCTATTTAAAAATTTAGCTAGACATTCAATCCGTGCGTTTAGCGCGAAAAATGCTATTTAAAAAGTAAGCGTGACAGACAAACGAAAATGCCATTTAATGTTTAAGCGTGACAGACAAATGAAAATGCTATTTGAAGTTTAAATTTGAAATACTCACGAAGACGCTATTTAAAAATTTAGCTAGACATTTAATCCGTGCGTTTAGCGCGAAAAATGCTATTTAAAAAATAAGCGTGACAGACAAACGAAATGCCATTTAAAGTGTAAGCGTGACAGACAAATGAAAATGCTATTTGAAGTTTTAATTTGAAATACTCACGAAGACGCTATTTAAAAATTTAGCTAGACATTCAATCCGTGCGTTTAGCGCGAAAAATGCTATTTAAAAAATAAGCGTGACAGACAAACGAAAATGCCATTTAAAGTGTAAGCGTGACAGACAAATGAAAATGCTATTTGAAGTTTAAATTTGAAATACTCACGAAGACGCTATTTAAATAATTTAGCTAGACATTCGATCCGTGCGTTTAGCGCGGAAAAAGCTATTTAAAAAGTAAGTGTGACAGACAAACGAAATGCCATTTAAAGTGTAAGCGTGACAGACAAATGAAAATGCTATTTGAAGTTTTAATTTGAAATACTCACGAAGACGCTATTTAAAAATTTAGCTAGACATTCAATCCGTGCGTTTAGCGCGAAAAATGCTATTTAAAAAATAAGCGTGACAGACAAACGAAAATGCCATTTAAACTGTAAGCGTGACAGACAAATGAAAATGCTATTTGAAGTTTAAATTTGAAATACTCACGAAGACGCTATTTAAAAATTTAGCTAGACATTCAATCCGTGCGTTTAGCGCGGAAAATGCTATTTAAAAAGTAAGTGTGACAGACAAACGAAAATGCCATTTAAAGTGTAAGCGTGACAGACAAATGAAAATGCTATTTGAAGTTTAAATTTGAAATACTCACGAAGACGCTATTTAAAAATTTAGCTAGACATTCAATCCGTGCGTTCAGCGCAAAAAATGCTATTTAAAAAGTAAGCGTGACAGACAAACGAAAATGCCATTTAAAGTGTAAGCGTGACAGACAAACGAA
Source organism: Sepiola atlantica (assembly GCA_963556195.1). Classification (NCBI taxonomy): domain Eukaryota; kingdom Metazoa; phylum Mollusca; class Cephalopoda; order Sepiida; family Sepiolidae; genus Sepiola; species Sepiola atlantica. The sequence continues at coordinate 11,452,166 of OY744520.1, forward strand.
AATGCAATTTGAAGTTTAAATTTGAAATACTCACGAAGACGCTATTTAAAAATTTAGCTAGACATTCAATCCATGCGTTCAGCGCAAAAAATGCTATTTAAAAAGTAAGCGTGACAGACAAACGAAAATGCCATTTAAAGTGTAAGCGTGACAGACAAATGAAAATGCAATTTGAAGTTTAAATTTGAAATACTCACGAAGACGCTATTTAAATAATTTAGCTAGACATATCCAGGAAAATGTTTTTTCAAACTTAAGCGTAACCAACGAAGGAAAAGTATATTTCAGACAAGCATGACAGAGCTAGTTAGTATCATAGAGATGCTTGGGCGCATCTGATATAAGATTCGCGTTTCTCAGAAATAGACATCACTAGACGTGCGCGTGACCCGTTGAGTCACAAACACTATTACTATTTGTTTCACTTTGAGTGAATTAAAAAAAACATAAACTGTGACATATGTGCTCAAAAATTCTTCTTGCATAACTAAAAGTAACAAGTCTCGTTACTTTTATAATATCCTTATGGATAGACCCCTATTATTTTGCTATCTATATTACATACGTGTTTAAGGTGTGTACGAACACACTATTTAAGTTAGCTGAGAAGAGAAAGAGTCCCTATTTCTGTAAAATTTCACAGAGAGATTAAAAAGTATTAGAGAGTTGTTGAATCAGAACACAGTAAGGGAAGGCGAGATAAATACATAATTAGCTAAGAGAGAGAGTGAAAGAGAAAGAGAGAAAGAGAGAGATAGAGAGAGAGAGAGAAAGAGAAAGAGAGAGAAAGAGAGAGAGAAAGAGAAAGAGAGAAAGAGAGAGATAGAGAGAGAAAGAGAGAGAGAAAGAGAAAGAGAGAAAGAGAGAGAGAAAGAGAGAAAGAGAGAGAGAGAAAGAGAGAGAAGGAGAGAGAAAGAGAGAGAGAAAGAGAAAGAGAGAAAGAGAGAGAGAGAAAGAGAAAGAGAGAAAGAGAGAGAGAAAGAGAGAGAAGGAGAGAGAAAGAGGGAAAGAGAGAGAGATGAAGAGAGAGAGAAATAGAGAGAGAGAAAGAGAGAGAGAGAAAGAGAGAGAAAGAGAAAGAGAGAAAGAGAGAAAGAGAGAGAAAGAGGGAGAAAAAGAGAAAGAGAGAGAAACAGAGAGAAACAGAGATGAAGAGAGAGTAAGAAAGAGAGAGAGAGAGAGAAAGAGAGAGTAAGAGAGAGAGAGAAAGAGAGAGAGAGAAAGAGAAATGTGTTATTTTTCTGTTAATTACAAATTACGGCTAATTATTAGAAGTATTAAAACAGAAATTATTTCGAATATAACTTACTCAAAACTCAGGAATATTTTTGCATGTGTTTTGCGCGATTCAACTATATATATAGAAAAAAAGCTTAGGAAAACAAACGTTGATTAACTCAGTTTTACTATAGAAAATAGAGAGATATCCTGGAAGATTTTCAACACGTGCAATATTGAGAATTCGGTTCTATTTTAGCAGTTATACTGTTTTCCTTATCTACATACACGCTGAATCAGATTTCATTAAAAGGATTGGTCATTAATGCGTATTGATAACTTGTAGTTTTGAAATTCCGGTAACCAGTTTAAAAGCGATGTAAAAAAATGCTAAATGATTAAAAAAAAACCCAGATTTTATTGCATAATTGCCAGGTATCATTACTATCTATTTTCATTGTTTTATTTTCCTACATATAAATTATATTCGAGTCGCCAACTTAATAGGTCCCACACTATCCACCAAGCTCCAGCCCCTATCCCACCGCCGCAATTTTGCTTCCTTGTGCCTGTTTTACAAGTACTTCAATGGACTGTGCTCTGATGAACTTGCTGCTGTGGGGCCCCCACGACGTAAATTCACTAAACCAACTCGACAATCAGCCACATCCCATCCATACACTGTGGAGGACCCCAGATGTCGAAGAGTTTTCTACTCTAAAAGCTTCTTTTCTCGTTCTGCTGGACTCTGGAACTCCCTCCCTGTTCCCTGTTTTCCTTACAGTACTGACATGCAGAAATTTAAAACTAATGTAAACAGACATCTCGCCGCACAGCTCTCAATTTAGGTTGACCCCCCTAAAAACCCAAAAAAACTCTCACCCTTTTTCTCAGTAGCCCCTTACGTTTACAGTGGCACTCTGCCTTGTCTGGGGAGAACTATGTTTAAAAAAAAAGAAAAGCAACCAAATTGGTTAAACATTTAATAGAAAAGGCATAAAATATAATTCTTATGCATTTTTGAAACTATTAAATATATTGGAAAATGAAAAGTCGTTAGAATATAAACATAGAAACCTGTCCAAGCTAAAATACTGGACACGATGATTGTCAACAAGAAGGAGAACAACTGCTTAATAGTAGATTTCACCGTTCCGAGTGACCACTAGGTAACGCTGAAGGAGGCATTAACACAAAGTAAAACCATAGCACTTGCCAGAGAACTGATGAACACAGTTGGTGTATTAAGAAAAATACTAGAGTGCGGAAACCAACCCACATAACCAAGTGACATTGCCTAAACAAAAGTTGAAAGAAATAGGAATTGAGAGACTAAAATTGTTGCATATTAAGGCGAAGTAAAGGGACTTACGTATGGAAAATATTATGGCTTGACCACCAGAAACACACTGCAGTGGCACCAACATTAGTGGATATCAAGGAATGTGGTCGTCGAGGGGTTGAAACGGAGGAGTCAAGGCAGGGGTTGAAGCGTTGAAGGATAACACCATCTAGACCTCAATTATAATGGTTCGTAGAATACTGGAATTTTGAGGAGTCTCATTGTCATTTAAATTCCGGTGAAAATCACTATTATCAGCAAGGAATCATGTGATTTGATAAAAAATAAGATATCCAGTCACTCAGATTCCATGGAAATCCACCTGTTTTAAGAGAAAGATCCCTGATAACGACCGGCGTGAGAAGCGGTAGTGAATAAAAACTACTACTAATTGTATTAAATAAATTCTTTCATAGATTTATTTAATTTAATGTGCTTACTTGTTAAGCACGTTACATAATCCCTTCAATCTTCAACCCACGTGCCATTTTTTTCTGGCCATCGTATATTATTAAAGAAGCTTTCTATGTTGGTGTGATTCGGTTAGAAAATCCGAAAATTCCGTATGAATCTACATCTTTACCGGATCGATTCAGTTGCTGGTATTGATTTTTCCAGTTCTTTCTGAAACCAGGTATTTACACGAGGAACCACGAATTTAAGTTTCAGCAAATGCGTGTTTCAGCATTACTGTAAAGTAGAGGGCAAAAAGTACCGGTGCCATAACACATCTTTGCTTTGTGCCATTCGTAACACCGAATGAATCAGAGATTTCTCCATTAGTGACAACATTCGCTTTCATGCCCTCGTGGAATGAAACTATCACTTGCAGCATATTCTCAGGTATACAGGTCGACAATTTGTTGAAATTTGGAGACAAGGGACGGTCGCTCAAGATTTTGAGGATGCACTAATTAATCATTTGTCCAAAAATAAAGGTAATAGAAAGGTATGTGACAACCACTGTTGAATTTCGGTTCTCTCTATAGCTGGTAAGATCTTGGCCAGATTGTATTTTGAACCGGGTAAAAAAACAGGAAGTTGATGATATTTACCCTGAGTCACAGTATGGCTTTCGTGCAGGTCGAGGCACCATGGACATGATTTTCACGTTAAGGCAGGTTGCTGAGAAAGTTCGTGAAAACAACCAGGAAATGTATATGGTGGTTGTAGACTTCACCAAGGCATTTGACACCGTGAACCGAACTGCTTTGTAGACGGTTTTGCGAAAACTCGGTATACCTGATGATAGGGTGATTCATAAGTCACTTCACTTAGCTATTTAAAATGTCATTTACAATTGAAGAGCGAATTTTTATTGTAATTCATATGGCCAAATTTGATGAATCTCCCACACTTGTTGAAAGGCAATGGAAACGTGATGTGAACAGAAAGCCTCCTTCGCACAACACCATAATCAATCAAATATGCTACAAAGAGTCGTAAATTCCTTGCAAAAAAGAATGGAGCTATGCATGCAGAACGAAGGGGGAAATTTTGAAAATTTGCTGTAATTTTACAACTCTCATAGATGAATTTGTTGAATAAACTTTCTGTTTTGTATTACCGTATTTTTTAACTTTAGAATTTCAAAAATAAATAGCTAAGTGACTTATGAATCACCCCGTATATATATATATATATATATATATATATATATATATATATATATATATATATATATATATATATATATAATAAATATTTGTTTTTTGTTTATTATCTATGTACGTATACGTTTCGTCCTTTTAAATCGGGACTCATCAGCATAGAGATATGACTATTCACTACCGGTCGAGTTGTATTTTACAACTCAAATCCCGACACCTAGAACCATTCGGCCACTGCTGGATAGATAAATAAACAGTGGTCATTTTAACACTTATTTCGGCGGTTTGACGTCATAAGAACGTTCAACTTAATGAAAGGAACGATGCATTTATAGCTAGCGACGTCATGCTGGGTTAATTCTACACTTACAGTGCCCATCTAGAGGTTTTCTAGGGGTTATAAATAATAAATTGAAAGGTATTAAAAGAGGTTAGATTAGTTCAAATTTTAAATGTAATCATGATTAATAAGAAGTTATGATTCTATGAGTATTCGAACGTATGTAGTGATGTTATTTCGGCTACAGACAGACGCATAATATCCATTATAATAAGATAACATGAAATGTGTGGACTGAGTATGAAATTTACATAATGAATTTAAAAAGCAAATTTTAATACATAATTGTCATAATTGATTTCTGATTTTCTTTTCTTACATATAAGCAACATCGTTGCGTATAAATTAAATGGGGAATGCATAAAAAGGAAAAAAATGCTGCTATTTTGTTCATATACATTTATGAAATTAATAAATGTTTGCGCATATATTTTCTAGCTTTATTATAGACACAAATCACATCTCATATGCGAAATATCGACAGATATACAGATATTCCCGGTAAAGTCAATCGGTTTTTGACTGCTTACTACTACTACTACTACTACTACTACTACTACAATAATCTGGTGATCTGTTAGTTTAGCGATTAAAATACTATGTGAATCGTTAGCGGGACATAAACCAGAAATAAGCCTATTATAGTCATGAATGCATATAAAGAAAGGATATTTTAAACTTAAATATAGCTGGAATAAATTGCAAGTGCATACTTTTCCGGAAAATATTAGTGCGCAAATGGCCACACTGTATTTTAACTGTGATATAAACGATTGCGTAGTCAATCGACGGTATACAATAAGTTAATTACGCACCGTTCTAAGTTTGTATTTTATTCAATTGCCCTGCGACTTCATAACAATCAGAAGATCAATGATCGTCAACCAATCCGACAAGTTAGGAAGTGCCGTAGCAGCATCGAACCCTTCGTTGTCTGGGTAAGGAATTGTTCAGTTCGGGTGTAGAAGGTACATCTTCCCAAGCATTACCTCATCCTTCGGGCGTGTGGGTTGCTTTATTGCCGATTACCCCTACAGGAGAATGCTGACGTGTCCGTTCCTGGTAATTTTTGTACCCAGCCAGAGTGTCATCTTGGGAGAGCTGGGTTTCCTTATCCGTAGTCATTTAGCCATATTTGGCTGCAAGGGGAAGCAAATAAATAACCAACTCGTTGAACCACATTAGTTTATTAATTCGAATTACATCGAAAATTAACAACACGAAATCGAAAAATAAACTCAGAGAAAATGTGTACAGCTTAAATATTGAGGTCAGAACGATGAAAATGCTATGTCAGACAGACGGGCATAGCTTTTTATAAAGCTTGGTTGGATGCACTTAAAAGTAACTATTACAAACGCAACATGAGAGAGCTGGACACATGCGATTTCAAATGACCAAACAGCGTATTAGTAGAACTTCTGATAGTTGGCGCATTTTATTTCGGCGCATTTTTTTTTGGGCGCATTTTATTTTTGGCGCATCTAAAGTAAAATGCGTCCGCCCAATTTGAGCGTCTAGCGATGAAATGCTATTTCAAGCTTAAGCGTGACAGACAAAGGAACAAGCTATTTCAAACTTAAGCGTGACAGACAAAGGAACAAGCTATTTCAAACTTAAGCGTGACAGACAAAGGAAAATGCTATGTCAAACTTAAGTGTGACAGACAAAGGAAAATGCTATTTCAAACTTAAGCGTGACAGACAAAGGAACCTGTTATTTCAAACTTAAGCGTGACAGACAAAGGAAAATGCTATTTAAAACTTAAGCGTGACAGACAAAGGAAAATGCTATTTCTAACCTTAAGCGTGACAGACAAAGGAACCTGTTATTTCAAACTTAAGTTTGACAGAAAAGGGAAAATGCTATTTCAAACTTAAGCTTGACAGACAAAAGAAAAAGCTATTTCAAACTTAAGCGTGACAGACAAAGGAAACTGTTATTTCAAACTTAAGCGTGACAGACAAAGGAAAATGCTATTTCAAACTTAAGCGTGGCAGACAAAGGAAATGCTATTTCAAACTAAAGCGTGACAGACAAAGGAAAATGCTATTTCAAACTTAAGCGTGACAGACAAAAGAAAAAGCTATTTCAAACTTAAGCGTGACAGACAAAGGAAACTGTTATTTCAAACTTAAGCGTGACAGACAAAGGAAAATGCTATTTCAAACTTAAGCGTGACAGACAAAGGAAACTGTTATTTCAAACTTAAGCGTGACAGACAAAGGAAAATGCTATTTCAAACTTAAGCGTGACAGACAAAGGAAAATGCTATTTCAAACTTAAGCGTGACAGACAAAGGAAAATGCTATTTCAAACTTAAGTGTTACACACAAAGGAAAATGCTATTTCAAACTTAAGCGTGACAGACAAGGGACAATGCTATTTCAAACTTTAGCGTGACAGACAAGGGAAAATGCTATTTCAAACTTAAGCTTGACAGACGAAGGAAAATGCTATTTCAAACTTAAGCGTAACATATGTGGTGTCAAAACGGAATTATTTATATATGGTTAAATTAAGGAAAGAAGTGAGAAATTCAATTAGAAGCTAAATATAAGAACTAGGATCTCATAGAGAAGAAGTCTTAATGGAGCAAAGCGATGACGACAGACGAAGATCTTCCTCTTTGGCAGACGAGTTGATTGTATTCGGAAGTCTATTTCGAAGCGCTCTCTTCGTTCACCCCTGTGAAATTGTATTAATCTCTCGGCTCACGAGCTGAAACAAAAATGCAAGGTAAAAACAGAAGCAAACAAGAAACACTAGAAAGACGAAACACGTTGTTACCACTTTGATGGCCGGACTAGTAAAGGACACGTCAGAGTTCTGCATGTTTATTTATACAGGATTCTATACAAGGGGAGATTACTCTAATCACCAAATGAAATGACGGCACCATGTTGTAAAGGAGATAATCAAGACATTACAACCTCCATCCCTCGAGGAGCGAGCGATGGGAAATTTACGGAGTATGTAATGTTTGTAGAGTGATAGCACTCCTAACGACAAAGTCCGAAAAGACTATAAATATGTTGTATTTTTTATTTGATGTTGTGTAATGTAAGAGCGAGAATAAAAAGATGTCTAGTTTATTTCGTTACCTTGTGTTCAAGTTAATTTATTGTATTAACTATTGGTGTACGATACAACAGATTGGCGACGATCGAATAATGTTTGTATTGACCGTTGTGGTATTAATAAAATTACGAACAGGACGCAAAGAAAGTTCGCCAAGTTCAAAAATATTGGCGACTTTAAAAGTTATCTGTCGAAACTGTTAAACCAAAACGCCTATGTAAAGGCTCGAAAAGCATAAAACAAAGATTTCGATCGCCAGCAGAATTTTGTTCAAGACTACTGGAAAAGTTCTCGAGAAAACGTGATCAACTCAACTTTAATTTTTTTTTTCAGGATTCTGTAATTAACTCAATTGGAGAATTTAGGTTAAGCTGGGCGAAAAAGGTCACATTTGCAGCATATTTTTTAATTGCCAAAAAAGATTCAGAAGATTATACTGTATTTGAAAGTGAATTAGGAATTCAAGTTCAACGAACATACTCGAGATTTGTTCAAATGTTTAATATTTGAGGAAAGTCTTACATCCACGAGCGACACCTAAATACGATCACGTCTACAATCAAAATTAGAACGAGATTCTTAATTAATATTACAAAATATAGCAGAAGAATTTAAACGCATTAATAATCTACGTCATGACACTGCAAAAACTTGCGGAACGAGATATTTCATACATACACTTAGTAAAAAGAAAAGAAAAGGGTAAAAAAGATTTTTTTCACAATTCATCATTGAACGCTTCGTAGATTTGTTTACACGACCGTTAATAAAACCAGACGGAAATGAAACTGAAACTGAATCGATACAGACATTCCTAAATTTGTATTGGAGACTTTCAAACCAAAGTACTAACTCAGGAATGCCATTAGATTTCACAAGAAATATTGATCGTTATTTGATGAACTGATTCTTAATAAAACCAAACATTTTGAAAAAATATAATACTTATATAACAATTTTTCAAGATTAGCAAAAATCTATTTTAAAGATTACAACAATGGAATGTTTCGCTTGAAATAAGGAATTATCCAGAAAAGAATTGGAAGTGTGTATCATCAACATCCGAAATTGATCATTAAACGAAACTATAATCAACTTCAACCGGCCCATTAGGCACAATAAAAAGAGTATTCGCTAATAGGTCGGAAGTCCAGGGAGGCAATCATCGTTCAAGTCATATTAGACAAAAATAGTACTTGATGCTTTTTGCTAAGCACCCAGTGTTTATAAGGTGAGGCTCAAGGTTAAGTGGAGTAATCATGTGAAAGGAGTAGTGCCCTCCCTAAACCTCCGTGTAGTAGCTTACGAAAAGAAAACCTTTGGGTCGTCCTCGACTATGGTCGATGACTTTACTTTTTTATGATCAACTTTAAAATAATCATAGAGAATAACTTGTAAAGGTTATTTATGATTTTTCCTATGTACCGAAACCTCAAAACGCAGCAGGACAAAAATGCTACAGCAAGCAAAATAGAGAGCTACTTGAACTTTGGACATTAGTCATAAAAGAACAAAAGATAACTTCCGGATGAAGAAACACATTCAAAGAGGAGATGTTGTAGAGTAGTCAAATCTTTCAGAAGAAAAACTGATCAAGTGAAAAATACTATAAATATGTTGTATTTGTATTTGTGATGTTGTTTAATGTGAGTTTCGTTTAGTTCAGGTTGTTGTTCGGCATATCGACCATCTATGGATTATTTAATCGCGAATAAAGTTGGCGACTGTAATTCTATAGGTAGGAAAATTGTTCTCTTTTAAATAAACTATTTTTCATCAATTAACATCGGCGTCCGAGTGGTTTTGTCAGCCGACGATCCACAACCTAGGGTCACGACGCATGTATAATTGTTCATACACGCATCAGTAAGTGAAAAAGTAACACTTGTAATTCTTTCTAGAATATTTATTTTTATTTTTGACTAGCTATCTTCATATTAGCTGATGCAGTCTCGTGTAACAGCGCTAAAGCTTCGGCCACTTAGTGCGAGTGGCCTGATTGTAATATATCGCCTGTCACTTAGTGAATCGCCTGGACAAGCGCAGTTGACCGTACTGAACCCAGCTGGGGCTCTCCGTAAACTTCCGCGCTGACAGAACAAAGGAATTGTGTTTATAGAAAGACTTATCCATCCGGACGTCAATGCAGAGATCTATGATTGCGCTTGAAGAAATGACACCACATATTAGACACCGGAACCACAGTTATCGTTCGCTTACCTCCTGGTTTTGATCGTATAGAGAAATAAACCGGCGCCTGTTACATTTTTTTTTGTATTTCTTATTCATTTTCTTCACACGCCGGCAAGATGTGACCCATTTTTTGTATTTATTTTCTTTCTGAAACGTGTCATTAGAACGAGTGCGACGATACATAAACGCATAACAATTCCTAAGAAAAGCCGCCCTTGCATTTCACCCACTGCATTGAAACTATAACGCTACATAACGATATTTTAACACATTTCGAATATTAAATGCTCTTTATTAAAAAGGAAGATTTTTCTTTCCTCTCGGGAGGTACCGTACAGATGACTCTTTCCTGCCGTGACAGAGTACAAACTCGATTTCGAAATCTAGTGGGATTTATTTCTTCTCATTTCTACAACCTGTTTATGACAGAAGAGACATTGCTTATCTCTCTCTCTTTCTCTCTCTCCCCTCTCTCTCGTTATTTCCATGGAAGGTGTCCGACTAAGCTCCAATCTATGGTCCTTCCTTGTAAGACATTCACAGGAAGGACTCGGCTTCTTACCACAACGAAAAAAGACATTCCTTATTCCCTCCGTGCACCTAGCATGTTTTCTTCTTTAAAATGAAAATAAACATTCATTAATTAATTATGAAGTAATTCATGTATTTTTAATCTACAAAACGTTTACCCATTTTACGGATTTTTAAATAATTTATCGGTGAGATATTAAAAATAAACATATCCGCAAATCTGACGTAATCAAATTGTTAATTGATTTTTTAACATAACTTTGGTATATTTGTTGGAATCGGAATCAGAATCGGTAATTTTATCGGTATAGGAAATTTAGAACAGAATCGGTAATTGTATCGGAATCGGGAAAAATATTGGAATCGTTCCACCACTAGCAGCAACCCCTTTTTTTGCTACGTATTTTGCAACGTGTTTGTGTGGCAGTTACCTCCTCCTTTCACACATAATTGCACCGGTTGGCCGTTAGGTGTCGCTTATTCACCGACAGGTGGCGCTGAAAAGCGACACCAGAGTTATCTGCCCTTCTGAGTATAAAAACCGGTGCAAACGAAAAATCACCCTCTTTTTCATTCAACATCCTCGCAGAGACGTCCCCTTGGCACCAGCTGGGACGCATTGCCGAGAACACCGACGAGGAACCTAGAAAAGCTCTTTCTTCTCCTACCGTCGCCTCACTCGAAGACTACTACCATCTTCACTTGAAGAAACCCTACGGGCAGCCCGGAGAACCATTACATTTTTCCTCTTCCTAAACCGGACACCGTCCAACTCTCTCTTCTACCTATACCAAACGGTATAGGTATCCTTGAGTCAATAAAACTCCTCTTTTTTGTTGCCTGTTACTCAGTTGTTCATTCAATTCATTCTGTGCGATAAATGTAAGGAGGAGACAAACTATCCCATTTGTACCTGGTATAACGCAAACTTCGTTGTTCACACAAATCCGTATTTCCTCTCCCGGCTTTTCTGTCTGTAAGTCTATTCATCTATGTCACTTACACACATTCATCGCACATTTTTCCATGTTTTCAACTAAGGATATTTCTAGTTGTTTACGAAATCCTAATAAAATATTCTATCTATAATTATTTAATTCGCGTCACCAAAATTTGCTAATTACGTTTTAATAAATTTTTGATAAAAGGATTTGTATGTTTATCATATTGTTTCAATTTTTCTTGTCTTTGTCAGTTAACTTTATGATTCATTAGATATTTACTCCTTATCGTGTTAGGCATTCAAACTTTGGAGTTTGCTCTTACTCAAACTGGTTCGTTAAAATTGGGTTAAGGATTTAACGCTGGTATCATGTTTTATGTCGTTGCTCTTAAGACTATAAAATTATTCCGAGAGAAACGGGCAGAAATCTTATCCCCAAAACAGGTTTTTTCTCTTTTGTTTTGCAGCAATTCTTTCTTTCTCTTTTGTTTTGCAGCAATTCTTTCTTTCTCTTTTGTTTTGCAGCAATTCTTTCTTTCTCTTTTGTTTTGCAGCAATTCTTTCTTTCTCTTTTGTTTTGCAGCAATTCTTTCTTTCTCTTTTGTTTTGCAGCAATTCTTTCTTTCTCTTTTGTTTTGCAGCAATTCTTTCTTTCTCTTTTGGCTCCACAAATCCAATTCTATTCTCCAGATTTTGCTTCTTCATCTTATAAAAAGGGAAACTTGAAAAATTGCCAAATTTTCGAAGCACCTTTTTTTAAAAATGTTATTCTTAACTCATCTAACCAAATTTTTGTCCCTTGATAATTAGATCTTTTTAATTGAATTAGAATTTTCTTTATTTTCTTTTTGCTTTGACACACACACACACACACACACTCACACCCACACCAACACACACAGTACACACACACACACACACACACACATACACCCCCCCACACACACACACACCCTCCCTCTCCCTCGTTCTCTATGTTTTGTTTTCAGACCAGAAAAATAAATAAAAATTCAAAATATATAATTGAATTCTTCCTTTCCCTTCTTTGTAATTCTTTCTATTTTTTCTCGACCCTATCTCTTTTATCCATTAGTTTCAAAGAAAAAAAAGTAAAAGTAAAAAAATATATATTTGGATTTCCCTTACCCCATCTTCTCCTCCTCCATTTTCTCTCTCTCCATTTCCCTATTTCTCTCATGAACATTACCTTCTGATAAAAAAGAAAAAAATAGATAATTTAATTCCTTCTTTCAACCTCCTCCTCCTCCTCCTCCTCCCCCTCCATTCTTCGTTCTTTGAGTTGGCTTTGAGTTCGATTTGCAGCTATAGCCTGCTTGTTGTTAAGAATTCGACATAAACAGAGTAAAATTACCCCCACCCGCTTAAATTGCCATACCCTGAATGACGACACAAACAAAGTTGTACGATAAATAAATAAATAAATAAATAAATAAAGATGGTTCGAAAAGATGAAACCTCAAGAATATTAAAATGCACAAAAGTTTAGTACAAGCCGACTTTAAATTAGGGATGATCCTTGTTACCTCTGGATGTCCCCATGAATGTCAGCATAAGGATTCGAACCTGAAACACCCAAGTCGTCAGCCCACGTCGTTATCCACTTCCCCACGGCCTTCCAATGAAAGAATTAAAAATAATTATATTTTTGTAGTGTTTGTCATATCAACACATTTTTGGTTATTGATTGCTGAAACCCAATTATAATCGATCGCTTAAGCTGCAGGCGTTATTTTACACATAAATTGGAGGGCGTATGGGTTCATACTTTACTCAATAGTATTAATGTTTAAGCTCGAACAGCAGATCCTATAGCATGTGATCTGGTCATAGTTGGTTTCATAGACCGCTATTTTAACCATTACGCTAATCTACCCAGTCCATTCCGAAAATATTCGACACTCAGTTATCGCCCCCTGAGAACATTGTTACCATTCTGATGGTAACGACAATAAGCCATAACGCCTGCAAACTATGCCATTAGTAATAGCAGATCTTTTAAACTTGCTTATTCTTTAACTGTTTGTTTTTACTGATGAGGGACACGCAATTCTTAGTTTTACCCCCCCCCTCAACATTCGTTTCTCTTTAAGAACAATTTCATGTCATCCTTCGAAATCTCTGGGTTCCTTTTGAAATGCTACCAATTCTATTACAAAAACTTTTACCCATTATTTGATAGCTTATTTACATTTATCGAAACTATTCACTTCGTTTGTATATACGCGTTTCTCGTTAGAACTTTTGGTATTAAAACTCATTTGTTTCATTAAAGGTTTCATTGCTTTTTTCCAAGAACACACGGCCGCAATTTATGGAACTCAAGTTATCATTCATTAACATGTTTATTTTCATGTTTCATTTATGTAATAGGAACATTTTTATTTCAACCTTTGTCTGTACGTGGTCTTTTTGCTAGGAGTAAAGTGTAGTATCACACTTCATTTTTTCTGTCCTTGGAGGCAAGTGGATATAGACTTTGGCTGCTAATCAGATGTAAGCAACTATTACCAGTTTTACACATTGATTTGACTAACTCTTAAGGGACAGATATTCCAATGCGAACACCAAAAATAAAGAAACTAGTTTTAATAAATCGAATAAAGCAGTATGAATTAGGTCTGGTGTTTAGAAGTCTGTGACAATTCAATGTAAGTTTATGGCCACCGGATGAATTGAACACATTTTTGAGTGAGAAACGCGATGATAATAAACATAAAAAGACAATATGTAATGAAATAATTTTATTTTTATTTTTTGCTCACTGTTTTTTTTCGTCTTCAATCAATCGTGTGTTGTATGGAGTGCAAGATTTTTTTAATATTTCAAGATTAAAACCTCCTTTTCAAAGTTAGTATGTTTTGTCTGATTTATTACCTGCGTCCTTTGTTCCAACTCAGTTTACCTGTTGATCGAGTTGACGTCATCAATTCGCTGTTCAGGTACTTCGTTATAACAGATCTTCGTAATCCAGTAGCTTCTTTCCAAGAACTGCAGGCTTGTGGCACTCTCTTTCTCCTATCTATAGACTTAATCTTTTCAAGAATAAGGCGAATAGGCATCGCCGGTCTTTGCGTAAATCATCTTTCGTTTTTGTTAGCTCCTTACATGAAGTGGTTTCATGCCTTGGCTGAAGCGACTTCTTTTAAAAAAGACCATACAATAAAATACCCATATGCTGCAGTGATGAATTTAAATCGTCGCAAAGGAAACCAGAAGTGTTTATTCAAAAAAAATATTTTGTTCTAATTTTAATATATCTTACTATTCTTTCCAACCAACCCACGCCGTAGTTATCACCTAAACAAAACGAAATTCTTCTACCGTTTTTCCAGGTTCCAATAATTATTTCATTATGTCCTTCCATAGGAAGTACACTTTAGTTATTCCTATGTTCGTCTTTTCAAATTGGAGACTCAGCAATGAAAAGGTTTACATAAATGAGAACAGGAATATTCCGATCGGGGGGGGGGGTGTCACGATCTCTTTAATGTCGTCCAATCCTTGACTTCTTCGCAACATGAAATTATCTTCTTTCGCGATGTGAGAAAATTCTTGTAAGAAAAAGCAGAGATCGCAAAGAATTGCGATAAACGCGGGACGTTGGCTTGATTCGAAGAGACGTCGACTTAATAATTGAGCAATAAATAACACTTGAAAGCGAATGTCAGCGTGTCAAGAAAAGACAAGCTGAAAAGCGTCAAGATTTCAAATAGGGACGAAAGACAGACTTAATGTCTTGCTCTCTTGTTTTCTTCTAATTTACCTTCTCTCTCGCAAATATTATCGCCCTTTTTTAAAAAGGTTTATCTCCCTGTCTCACTGTCTTTTAACCATGCCACTCGTTCTCTCTTTAACCCTCTTTAAGCCTCATTAAGTGTCTCTTTTTGTCGCCATTTTTATTTTCATTTTCTGATTATCGTTAACCATTCCTCTCTTTTTCTCTCTCTTTAGGACCGCAAATTTTCTCTCCCTTTCTCAGTGTCTTTTAGCCATCCCCACCCCCTCTCTCCCTCTCTCTCTCTCTCTCTCTCTCTCTCTAAAGAACATTAAAGATTTATCTCTCTTTCTCTTCACCTGTTTTAAAGTGTCTCCCTGTCTCTTTACTTCCATGTGATCACATTTAAGTCTTACGAAGTTTCTCCCGTTTTCGCTGTTTTTATTTTCACTTTCTAATTAAGCCGTTAAGCTTTCTCTCTCTCTCTCTCTCTTGCTCTCCCTCTCTTTCTTCCTCTCTTTCCCTCGCTCTTTCTCTCTTATCTCTGTAGTTCTCTCTGCGTCTCCCGACCCGTCCGTGCGTTCATTTCATTTAGGACTTCTACATTATTTGAACCCAAGTTCAAAAATTTTATTTTTTATTTTCTTTAAAGAAAGTCCTGGTCACAGCAACGAAAAAGGCGAATGTTGCATACCTTGTTTTCTTCTTCCATTCCTGCCGCGAACCTGCTGCCCGTTGTCTGCAACAAAATCCTCATGATGCACTCCGAAGACAAACTCACTTTAAATTTGATTCATTTTATTACAAGCGTTGTTATTTTAACTGGGAGTCATTCACTACGTCGAGAGAGAGAGAGAGAGAGAGAGAGAGAGAGAGAGAGAGAGAGAGAGAGAGGGAGAAGCTTACACTAGTTAATTAACTAATTACTTAATCACTTGCAAGGGAAGGAAGAGGGGGACATCGTCTGGCTCTCATTTTTGGGGATCTGAATTCCCCTATCTTATTTAATCGCTACATGGCTAAGGCGACTTTACACGTCGGCTTCCCGTCAAGAACTCCCAATCTCACTGCCGTTTTATCAGCGGGAAAACTGTGACATCACGAAATCTCGTGATCAACGCACAGGTGCGACCCAACCCCGACCCGAGGTCTCGTCAGCTGTCACCGCGAATCGTGAGAAAACATAGCACCAAAGTTGCACGAGATGACTCCGTTACAAATCGCGCATGTTAAGCGATCTCTCTGTACGTCCATTATCACATGCGTCCCATTATATAACATTTATATGTATATATATATATGTGTGTGTGTGTGTGTGTGTATTTTGATGTAATTATTTTATTGGTGATTGCAGCGTTCGTTGTTTTTTTTTGCTCACTACTACTTCGATTGCTTCACTTCCTAAGTGATTAAGATGCAGAAAATTGCATTATTAACATGGTAAAACGCTAGACTATAGACATCAATATCGAAGGTTCGATCTTTATTTAAGTTATATATATATATATATATATATATATATATATATATATATATATATATATATATAAGCTTGTGGGTTTTATATTAAACTAGCAAGAAGAGCCGTTGTTGTCCAGGATTAAATGAGGAAACCTGTTATTTAGCGCTCAGCGCGTACAACATCTCATTTTTATTTTATTTTTTGTAATAGGTGTGTAAATATAGTGATATTAAGCGAAATCATTTTTGAGAGATTCATAGTCTTTAACCCCCTTGAGCCACACCAAGCGTTTCCCGATAATCACCGAGGATCCCTGTCAACACCGATTCCAAACTTCGAACCTTTTGTTAATATGTCTAATATTTGTTTTTAATTTCCATAATTTTCAAGTTATAAATAGAATAAAATTAATTAAAACCTCGTATTTCCTTTTTATAGATGCCAAGAGCGAACGCAGACTCCGCGATAATTTTATATACCCGTTGGTCAAAATAAAATATATTTTTCAAGTAGAGTGTGTAATGCTGTTTCAGAATAAGTATTGTTTTGTGGGTTTATCTTCTAAAACTTGCGAGGATTTTGTAAATTAAAAACCAACAAAAGACAGGAATATATATATATAAATATATATATATATATATATATATATATAGTGTTATAATGGAATAATTCCAGGAAGAAATCCGGGTAAGAGAGCTCAATGTGGTAAACAGAGCAATAATAACGTAAAATATAATAACACGAAATTACATGATTGTCGATGCAATAATTTATTTCAACCTTGCGGTTTTATTCAAGCATCCAACTTAACAATTACATTTTTGATACTGATAGAAAATTGAATTCATCCTCGGCACTTCAAACACAATCAGAGGGAGTGGTGGTAGCAGCCGGTTTGAACACCCAATATAGAGCGAGTAGAAATTAACATCTTATATTTAACTAAATTAATCTAAGGAGATCTTATGGTTTTTTTTGTTTATTTTTATTAAATAATAACGTCTGGGTTAAGCGCACATATTCTTCATATCCGACCTGGTGACATACGCCTCCATACATACGCACACATATACCTATTCTTAACATCACACACACACAATTTTTGGCTAGCCCGAAATTCAGCTTACCAAGGCCAACGAGATTTTTTACCCGGCCGTATATATTATTTTGTATATATATATATGTGTATATGGGTATATATGTGTATACATGGGTGCAGGTGTATGTGTGCATGTATGGGCATGTGCGAGTATATGAGTATAGGTATGTGTGTACGTATGCGTATAACTGAGTAGGTATATAGGTATGTGTACGGGTGTGCATTTGTGTATGTCTATGTATACATATATATGTGTCTCTATTTTGCACATCTGTGGCTATGTGTGCATGTGCGTATATAGGTGTGTATAGGTATACGTGTGTATGTGTATGTATGTGCATATGTTTGTGTGTGTGTGTGTGTAGGTATGCATTCATTTAGTAGGGATGTTCTTTAATGAATACTTAAAGACGAAACACATTTATCTTCGATGTCTTAAAAATTTTTTAATTCAAGGTAGTAGGTACGGGGGTATATATGTATGTATGTGTGGGTGCGTGTGTATGTATGTATATATATATATATGTATATGTGTGTATGTGTGTATATATATATGTGTGTGTAGATGTAAGTATACATGTATGTGTGTGTATATGTATGTATACATGTGTGTGCGTGTAGAGATGGATGTGTATGTATATAGGGATGTATGCAGATGTTATTTACTTAAAATAAGATAGCGAATTAAATTAAGTGTATAATATTATCACTAGACAATATTAGATTAGAATTAATTATAGGCTTCCATAGATTATAAACTAATGTAAGATGAATTTGTGAAAATCAGAGTATTCTTAATTTTCAAATTAATTTTGACGCGCGAATCTAGATGAAATTAGGGCACGAGAAGTGTCAACCAGCCGATGACACTAGACTTTCTCGTTTCGTTTGCCGGGTAAAAAATCTCGTTGGCCTTGGTAAGCTGAATTTCGGGCTAGCCAAAAATTGTGTGTGTGTGATGTTAAGAATAGGTATATGTGTGCGTATGTATGGAGGCGTATGTCACCAGGTCGGATATGAAGAATATGTGCGCTTAACCCAGACGTTATTATTTAATAAAAATAAACAAAAAAAACCATAAGATCTCCTTAGATTAATTTAGTTAAATATAAGATGTTAATTTCTACTCGCTCTATATTGGGTGTTCAAACCGGCTGCTACCACCACTCCCTCTGATTGTGTTTGAAGTGCCGAGGATGAATTCAATTTTCTATCAGTATCAAAAATGTAATTGTTAAGTTGGATGCTTGAATAAAACCGCAAGGTTGAAATAAATTATTGCATCGACAATCATGTAATTTCGTGTTATTATATTTTACGTTATATATATATATATATATATATATATATATATATATATATATATATATATATATATATATATTTGTTATTGTCTATTTATTTACGGACGTATACGTTTCGTCTCTTTTCAATCAAGACTCATCAACACAGAAGTACGACTATTCACCACCGGTCACACGATTCGAAACCCTGGACTACAAGTATTTTTCAACCCCAATCTGACGTCGCTAAGCGATAGGCCAGTTCTGTACAGCTTATAAACAATGATAATTTTAACACTTTCAAAGGCGGCGAGACGTACAGGCATTCAACTTCTATAAGTGAAGGAATGATGCATATAAAGCAAGTGACGTCACGCTGTGTTATTACTACCATTTACAGTGCTCTACTTTTTAACGAGGAGCTTCAAATATAAATATTTGTTATTGTTTATTATATATATATTTATATATATATATATATATATATATATATATATATATACAATAATTTAATATTAAAGTAAAATTGAAAGTTGAGCACTGTCGGTAAGATTAAAAATAAACATTCACCTAAAAGCTTCAGTGCAATGCTCCGATCCTGTCGTTGAGTGCTATCGAATGTTTAGGTGTCAACACCCGCCGCTTTCAGTGTAAATATCACTTAATTTCTCTGTTATTGCGTGGCCTGATGGGACTAGATGAATGACTACAGATGTGAGGATAAAATATACGAGGTCTCATAAAATGAAATGACGTGGAGACAGAATTATAAAAAACAGAATGGAAAAACAATTAAACACAAAAAAGATAAAAAAAACAAAAACGTGAGATTAACTAATCTCTTTCGTTTCAGATATGTTAATGTAAAAGAAAAAAGTGTACATTAACAAACCTGAAAACAACAAAAGTCCTGGAATTAAATCGTAATCGAGTGATCCTGCAATCCGTCATGGATCATGTTTTGGAGATTTGTGGAGTCGAAAATGGAAACCATTTAAAAGATGTTATTTTTCATAAATTAAGTCTTTTTTACTTTTGCTCTTTTTTGCAAACAAATCTCCATTGTCTTCGTCATATTATGTTAAAATTCCATTAAAGTATCATAAAAATAAACAATCTATTTGAGTTAAAAATCCCTCAGTGATTCCTCGGTAACTTCTTGGCCACCCTATATATATATATATATATATATATATATATATATATATATATATATATATATATATATAGTAAGCAATGAAAATATATATGGCAATCAAGCTATACAGAGGCTCCCGTGTTTCATTCCCGGGGGGAATCGTCAGGCTAAAAAAAAAAAATATCTCTTCTTATGTATCGAGCACTGTTGAAGTAAATACTGAAAACTGATACATAAAAAAATTATATCTCCTTATAATATTTTATGTGGATACATGAAGTACTAATATATATATATATATATATATATATATATATATATATATATATATAGTCTCGGAAGTTTCTCAACCATTAAAACTATATAAAAAAAAACACCTTAAGTCCCATGTCGTTCAGTGGAAAATCACTCATGTAAGTCAATTTAGTTTTTACAGTTATTATATTAGTTTGCTTCTAACATTATTTAAGGGATCATCAGTTTTTTACCATGAAAAACTGTTTCGGGAATTTAATATATATATATATATATATATATATATATATATATATGGAGAGAGAAAGAGAGAGAGAGAGGTAGAGAAGAGAGAGAGATGGAGAGAGAGAGAGAGAGAGAGATTACATACGCATAGCCGGGGTCGGAGTTAATAGTGCAGTAGGGGTATCTCACTTAAAAAAATTCTTATCTTTTTGTTTGTGCTGAGAATATGGCACTCGGTAGGATGCCAAACATTCACCGGCTATTTCAGACACTCCAGCCGAGAGATCTTTTTAAGATTCTAACCGTCCCTTCAAGTGCAATTGTTTGTATTTCTCTTGCATTCTTTTTCATTAGTCTTGTTGCTCCTATAATTACTGGGATGATGGAGAGTTTTTTAAGATTCCAGTTTCTTTTCCTGTCATACATAAGACCTTGGTATTTCGTAATCGTTTCCTTTTCAACTCTGTTTCATTCTGCATCATATATGGTATACATGTGTATGTCGGTGTGTGTGTGTAGAGAAAGAGATATTACATGCGCATATATATAATCAGTCTATTCATTTCTATATTTGCATCTATCAAACAGTGACAGCTATAGACTCTATAACGTTGGGAAAATACAGTTTCAAAGCTTTCATGAATAGCTATTTACATGTTGTTTAGTGGAACTTTATTTTTCTCACATTACAAATATTTAAAAGTAATTCCGAATCTTATTATTTGCCTTAATACATCATTTTGAGAGAAGAAATACACTTTTAATGTTGTTTTCGTTTAGGGCTGGAGGTCTGCAGAAGAGTCGTCTGCATGCTCTATCGCAATATCTTAATTGTTATCTATCTGTTTATAGCAATATATTAATTACAATTTATTTATCTACGTCTCTTTCTTTTCTCTTCTTACCTCTAATCGATATATGCCCCCCCCCTCGGAATGCAAGCCGACCGCTGTGTTTATTACCTCCATTTTCTAACCCCCTTTCTATCCTAGTCTCTCATTTTCCCGCCACCACCTCTTCCTCTCTCCTCTCCTACCACTCCTCTCTCTTAAAGCTAGCTGCTGCTGCTGCTGACGGCTCTTCTGCTTACTTTAGACCCTCCCTCTGATCACATTTCCACTCATCTCCTGCAATGAATTTGTAATGACATACCGACAAAACTGAGATAAATCGTTTTATTCCGACTTAAAACCGGCGAATCTAATAGAAGCACCCAATTCATGACACCTGCACTGTTTTTCGTAAGTAATTGCATTCATAGGAGCAGGTAGACAAAGATGCCGGCATCGGTGATGGGAAAAGATGGAGATTCCAGCTAGGATCAAAGTGTAGTATCTGTTTTTTTTTCTCGGTTAGAAGAAGGGAAATCTTTCTAGACTGACACAATTTTAATTTTTGTAGCACTACAGAGTTCCCCTTTCTGGGGAGGTAATTTTTTGCCCACATTTAAAACCGTCCTTGTGTCTAAATTTGCCCTCGTGGGGAAGCAGGTAAATATGTATTCAAATATTTGTTATTTGCGTCTTCGCATATTTATGTGCGGTTTTGTCTGTCAGGCGATCGGGCTATCACTATTTACTTACCTCCTCACGAGGGCAGAGTTCGACACAAGATCGGTTTTTAATTCATCTAGCCAAATAGGGACACTCTAGATTGATAAAAAAAATAAATATTGCCTTAGTTTAGAAAGATCTCTCCTTCACCGACTGTTGATAGAACAGATAAAGTGTAGTGTCAGAACACATACTACACCTTGATCCTAGCCAAAATACCAAAGACGCAAGAAATAAAAATTTCATCGCTAAATGTGCAGAGTAAATGGACCCATCTTATTTCAGATGCGTCCAAGAATATGAAGGGGAGGGGGGTCTTTTCATAGATCGGTCTGTAAAGATTAAGTTTGGAATGAAATAAAGAAACAAACTGAAATTGAAATATATTACAAATAAAAAGAAAAAAAAACTTATATAAAAGGGTAAAATGTCCAACGTGAATAGCATTTCAGGAATGTAAGATGACATTGCATTTTCACTTGTCTGTCACACTTTGGCCTTTTCTTTGGTGAATACAAGCAACAACATTGGATAATACAAACAAATCGCTGACAGACAAGAATAATAAAACTTGCTAATTAATTTATATGAGTTAAAAGACATCGAAGAACTGATTAACTACGAAGAGGAAGATTGAACAAATTTGAACAGTAAATTGAAACTTTCAAAGTTATCATAGGCTCCTTCGTAATTATACACAAAATATTGTAAGAATTCCATGAAAATATTCTCGTAAAATCATACCCATAAGAAATACAAACACCAGTACACATTGAATACATTGGTTTGGATTTGCAGGTGGTTTTGGTGTACGGTTGTTGTCAAAGACAAACGAGTCGCTTGGTAATGTCAAAAGAATGTGAAAACGGAAGTTAGAGGACACACCCGTAAGAGGGAATGATGTCATAGTAAAAAAAAAGAGAGGCTTTGGGGGAATTGGTAAGTTCAGCATAGGGGTGGAGGAGAAGCTGTTAAGGAAAATGAGTTAATAGATAGAAACAAATAGAACCATTCGCTTCTCCCCCTTCAAAAAACAAAGTATTGTCTGCTCAATAAACTACATTTTGTCAGAGTCAAACAAAGGCCTGATGGTCGTAATTTTCGTTTTATTCGAAGGGAAGAAAAGTCTTTTAAGAACTGGCCGCCAAAACTAACAACAAGGCGGGAGAAACAGTCGAGGTATGGAAACCAAGTAAATATTACATAGAATATCCCACGAATACTACATCCACCCTAAGAATAGCAATTTCGGGTGGATAAATTGCTATGCATGACAATTTATTAGTCAATAAAAAATTATATTATAAAACGCAAGAACAAAAACAACAACAACAACAACAACAATAATAATGATAATGATAATAATAATAATAATAATAATAATAATAATAATAATAATAATAATAATAATAATAATAATAATAATAAATAGAATGTAATAATAGTTGTGGTAGTAGTAATGATAGCAATTCATGCTGCTGATGATAATGATAATAATGACAATTATCCCCGCCGCAGATCAACTGGCATAGGAGGTTTAGAATCTCCAGCAAGCCATAGCGGACGCAACATGTGTAAAGATAGCAAATACCCGATGGAATGCAAAGGCAGTTGTAAATACCAGGTTGACATCTGATGGGGTTTAACTGCATTTCATGGCCAGGATTGGGTCATCAGCTTTGGATAGCAACTCTCCTAGAGACGGTATCCCAATAAAAATACGAGCGAAAGAAAATCTTTAAACAAACGATTCCTCATATTATTTCAACATGTGTGTTCAAAATTATCAAACTGAAAACGACGTATGTGGGTCCAGAATGTCAAGTACAAGCCCCACGTCCGGCGGGGGAACGAACGAGGCTTCCCAAGTCGTCATCCTGCGAAACCCTCGAAACACTAACATTAAAACTAGAACTAATTGGACTAAAGCCTTAAATAGAATTGTGATGAAATGTTACTTGAAGAGTGATACTTCAAAGAGACGATATAGACAGCGAATGCACCAAAGCTGAAATGAGTTAAGCCTATTTGAACTATCAGAACAAAAACTTGCAGGACAAGCCCGGGTGATTAGAACTAATGAATGGTTATCTGCTATTGAAATTGAAGAACTAAAAGGAGAAATTGAGAGAGAAGACTTAGACAAGCTTGTGGAGATCAATAAACTTGATGTAGTTGAAGAAAAGTCTATGGGAGAAACAACAACAAACTCTGAGAGCTAAAATATTGTAACTAATAGTAAACAGGCTGTTTCCACAGATGCAATCGTAAAGTATATGATAGAACATCGGATGACAGAAGAAGATACTGATATTTTCAGATTTTTAGACGAGAAGCTAAGAGCTGGCAATTTAGAACAGCAGCCGAACCTGAGATTTGTCAATAGGAAAAGACGTAAAACTGTCACGACCAAAGTGAATGATGTCTTGCTATTTTTATTAATACATAATCTGGATCAGTGTATTAAAGTTATTAAAGCTGCTGCCAATACTGTATCAAATCTACTCGGAGTAGAAAAACGAAAAGAAAAGAAGTAAAGAAAGAACCCTGGTGGAGGAAACGTTTAAACGGTCAGATAAAACAACTTATAAAGGATTTAAGTAAAGTGCAAGTTGTCGAAAATGGCGAACTCAAAAGTCAGAGCGCTTGTGAAAGACTAATCCGTAAGTTTTACATACACCGAAAAGGTTTCAAGTGTGTAATTGAAGAATCGAAAAGCTAAAACTGACAAAGTTACACATTACAGCGACAGAATTAAGCAGTATCGACAAAACAGACGGTTTGAGAAAAACCAAAACTCCTTTATGAACAACTAGAAGGAATTGAAAGAGGGAATGACGTTATACCTGACGAATCTAATGCATTCTTGAAAGGCATTTATTTAGGAATAGGAAGTAAAACACCAAGATGATGCATAATGGATCAAAAATATTGAAAAGGGGGTGTCCTCTGGAGTAGAACGACTAACGAATATAACAGTCACCGTTAAGATGCTGAAGGAGTGTGTTAAAAAGCTTCCAAATTGGAAAGCGCCTGGACTTGACGAAAGATACTGGTTAAAAACCCACGTCTTGCATAAATGATAAATGGATGTTTGATGACAGGTAGCTTCCCTAAATAGCTGACAAAGGCACCACAGTCTTGATCATAAAAGATAAAACAAAAGGGAGTGAAGTGACCAACTTTAGACCGATCACTTTCCTCTTAGTTGTGGAAACCTTTCACTAGAATATTGTCTGAAAATATTTATTTTCATTTGGACCAAAACAATTTGCTGCCTGAGGAACAAAAAGACTGCCGAAAAAGATCGCATGGCACCAAAGATCAGCTTCTGATCGATAAAATGATCCTAAGAAACTGCAAACAAAGAACTACTAAGCTTGTCATGGGCTGGGTGGATTATAACAAAGCATTTGACATGGTAAATCACTCATGGATATACAGACTCCTGGGGATTTTCGGAATAGCCCCCAACATTCAAACAGTTTTAAAGAATGTCATGAAAAATTGGGAAACCAATTTAACTTTAGGAGGTGTTGTATTAGGTAAAGTGCCAGGGCGATAGTCTTTCCCCCTGGCTTTCTGTCATTAGCTTGATCTCAATGGCACTTTAGAATTTAGCATCACTAAATGTGTCATTCTTGTTGTAAAAAGGGGTAAACTTGTCTATTCACATGACCTTGAACTCCCAATAACACATTTGATTAAGAATGTAGACAGTGAGAGGGGATACACATACTTGGGAATTTTGGAGGTTTTCATTTCCTTGTGTTTAATCTTATCGATTAAAAACAAGGAAATAAAAAACCAGGTCACAGCTGAGTACAACAGAAGAGTAAAGGTTATTTTTAAACGACACCTCCACAGTCGAAATACAATCTATACTATTAATGACAACTCAATAGATATCATTCGATATACTGCCAGTATACTTGAATTAAATGTAGATGAACTAAAATGTGCGGATACAAAAACACGGAAAATGATTACATATTAGGGAGCTTTTGCAAAGAAAAGAAATGTAGATCGATTGTATGTACCTAGAAAGGAAGGTGGTCGAGATCTACTTTGTGTTGAATATGTCTTGAATATAAAAGGTTGTCTGTATAGATATATTTCTGAAAGTAATGAGATTCTTCTTCGTGAAGTGAAAATAGAGGAATACTAAGAACTGAAGTGAAAAAAGATTCAAACATTACAAGAGAGAGGCATAAAATTATTTGGAAAGAATCTATACGGTGTATTCTTTAAGAATGCTGGATTTAGAGATAATGACAGATGGAATTGGTTAGTCGTGGGTGATCTCTAAAGATCTAGTGAGAGCGCCTTAATGGCAGCCCAGGAACAATTCCATCGAACATTACATTGACAAAACTGCAGAATCACCGATATGCCGATTGTGTAATGAAAGGACAGACACCTTAGCGGATGTTGTATCTGAATGCCCAATTCTAGCACAGCACCAGTATAAACAATGGGGACACGACAAAGTCGCTCAAGTGCTACACTGGAATATATGCAAACTTTATGAAATAGGCCACAATGAGAAGTGGTATGAGCATAAGCCAGGAGTGGGACAGGAGAACGACAATGTTAAACTTCGTTGGGACATGCACATACGGACTGATAAGGTTCTTGAACATTCAAAACCCGACTTTATCTTTCTAAACAAAAACAAGAGAACTTGCTTAATCATTGATATAGTCTGCCTCTTCGATACCAGAGTGCGGAAAAAAGAACACGAAAAAAATAATAGATATCCAGACCTAAAATGGGAATTAGTTAGACTATGGAAATGTAAAGAAGTAAAGGTTATTCCTGTTGTAATTGGAACGCTTGGAACCATAACGAAAAGCCACCATAAATGGCTTAAACAGATTGTCGAGGCAATTTCTTTTCCAATTCTGCAAAAGGCTTGCTTATTAGGAACAGCGAAAGTATTAAGATACAGCTTGTATGTCTAAAGTCAAGGGAATTGACTTGATGTTCAAAAAGAAAACTCCAACTAAAAACATCCCAAAAGTTAAGACTACCATGAACTAATAATAATAATAATAATAATAATAATAATAATAATAATAATAATAATAATAATAATAATAATAATAATAATAATAATAATAATAATTATAATAATAATTATAATAATAATAATAATAATATCTGACACCCCTTCTTTCATAAAAATCGTGGTTGGCACCACAGAAAATGGCGGTGGAAGGTCTGAGGGGATGAGTATTGAGAGTACTGAAATCCTGATTGGCTTGTTGTCACTCGTCCCAGAGGAAGCCAACGTCCGTTATCAACGAGAAATCTATGATAAACGTATGTTATGAGAACGCAAATTGAGTTACAATGGTAATTGAAAGAAACGAAGAATACTGTAAATCTGTGGAAACGTGTGAACTCTCCGACTACAAGGATCACACTTTGTTTATCTGTTTTTACCAGTAAGTAATCACTGGTAATTACCAGTATAAGAACTTCTAGTGAGTACGAAATGATAATAACAATAATAATAATAATAATAATAATAATAATAATAATAATAATAATAATAATAATAATAATAATAATTAACCCACATAAGCTACGAATGCTAACTAGTCACATGGAAGTTGCAATAGGAAAGAAAACAAAAGCACCGAAAGAACACCACCACATGAAACAAACGAACAGAAAACACAAGAAATTTCATAAACTCTCCCCCCTCACCGGCCCTCGTAATATCTGGTTTTAAACTCTAGTGAGGTCATATCCACGTAGTACTTCTTGGTATTCAGTCTTTCCTTGGCAAATATCGTGGCTTGGTAAACAATACTTTTGGTTAGGAATTTATTTTGTAGTGGACAAAGTGTACGATTTATTCATTTACATCTTTTCTCTTCATTACCAACGTTTTCATTTCTATTTGGATGATTGCTATTAGGGGTTTGGTTATTACTTTTTGTAGTGCTTATATTTTTCCCCTGTGTTATTTTTGCTATAGTGGTCACTTTTTTATGCAATTTGTTATTTTTTTCTTTCTGCTGTTATTTTTTAGTATTTTGTTATTGTGTGCCTTAATTATCATTTCTAGGTTTTTGCAGCAGCTGTAGTACAATTTTAAGTTATTTTTATTTAATATTTTATGCAGAGGATTGGTATCAGGGTAGTGTTTTTCAATGTGATTTAGGATTTTTTTGACCAGTTTAGTTTTTAGCATCTGATTATAGAGCAGTGTATACCAGATTATATTTATTTTTAATTTTTAATTTTATTATAATTATTGGTGTCCTGTTTCTTATATTTCGTTTCTATATTATAGTAACCACTATTTTTATAGCTGTATTGTAAATGTTACTTGATTTTTAAAATAAAATTTCGTTGCTAGAATTATTGAAAAGCCTACGTTCGATATAATTCGGAATCTGTTTTATGATTGATGGGGGTGATTGGACTTTAGGTTAACGTATATTGGATTAGCGTTATCTTTTAAACATGATTCGTAAGTATTTTTATTTAAGTTTAACGTGACGTCTAGAAAGTGAGTTATTTTTATGTTAGCCAGTACTTCTACTTTTAGGTCTAATTTTTTAATTTTCCACATGTATAATTTTTAAAAAGTTTTCTACCTCGACTTTGTTGGAATCCTTTATTATCGCTAATCCATCATCTCTATATAGGTCCATATCTGTATTATCAAATATATTTGTGAGTGTATATAAAATAAATACCCCCACAAGATATGATGCCTCCGCAGAGTTAAGGGCACCTATGGCCAAATCCATTGGTCATTATTTTTGATTAAAACTTATCTCCTACATTTTTTAATGGTCTGAATTTCATCCTTGGATATATCGGTATATATCTCGGCAAATTCTAGGGCGATGTTGAAGAGTTCTTCGGATATGGATGGGTAGAAATTGTAAGAAGGAACATTTATTTTTATTTTCGATATTATTAAACCGAGTGATTGCTTTGGCAGTATTCACCGATTGGTTTAATTTTAGTTTTTAAAAAAAAATTATTTGTTAATTCTAAATAGAATTGTTTTACTAATTCTTCCCATTTCTGGTTTGGTTAGATTAATTAATTGAGTTCTAGGGTTATTGTTGAAGTTCCTTTTGTGGCATTTAAATAAGATATAGGCTTCGCTAGGTTTTAATTTATTAACTTTGTCGCTAATTTTTAGTCTATCTGTGATTTGTTTACTTTCAACATTTATTATATCTATGTAGTTACGTTCGCTTGTGTCTAGTTTTTGGTAGTTTTTCGTAATGTTTTCTGTGAGTAGTTTGTATTGTTGTTTATTTACTTTATAACAATTCCTAGTTTTGTCCGCTTTTAAGAACTCCAACAAAATTTTCGTAGACCTCATAGCTTAATGATAGAGAACTCGACCACGGTTTTCGAGACCTGCCTAGTCCGTTCGCTCTGAAGAGTCGCGGTACGAGGAAACACGAGTCAGCTAATAACTATTTTAGCCTATATATATATATATATATATATATATATATATATATATAGATATATATATATATATATATATATATATATATATATATATATATATATATATATATAGTTCTTATCTGTTTGTTCACAAACTCCCGTAGGGTTTTGGAGATAGACTCATGCTTATATATATTCTGACAAGGGTACTTGTGGAAATATATTTCATTGTGATCAATGGGAGTACAATAATATGTGGGAGTTGTTGACGGCGTTATAGATGCACAAAAATACATTTTTAAAATGTTATTTATAACTTGAAAATTATAGAAATGAAAAAAAAACATGGGAATAGAAATCTCAATATGGAGTTCACAGAGGTCCTGATTTATACCGGGAAACGCCATGTGTCTCGACGGGGTTAAATGCTATATATTTACCGAAATATTTCACTCGATATCACTGTACTTACACTACCCCTCTCCCCAAATTCATGAGTACATATTTCGACCTTTCCTATAAATCTAATATAAAATGTAAAAGTTAAAAATAAAAATGTAAAATCGTGTTCTGGGATTGGGACAGAAGGACACAGGATTCCTCATTAAACCATGGCCAATATCGCGTATTTCTGTATATAAATAAAAAGTAACAACTATATTTTATTTACACTACAAATTGTGTTATGAGATTAGTACAGAAGGACACAGGATTCCTCATTAAACCATGGCCAATATCGCGTATTTCTGTATATAAATAAAAAGTAACAACTATATTTTATTTACACTACAAATTGTGTTATGAGATTAGTACAGAAGGACACAGGATTCCTCATTAAACCATGGCCAATATCGCGTATTTCTGTATATAAATAAAAAGTAACAACTATATTTTATTTACACTACAAATTGTGTTATGAGATTAGAACAGAAGGACACAGGATTCCTCATTAAACCATGGCCAATATCGCGTATTTCTGTATATAAATAACAAGTAACAACTATATTTTATTTACACTACAAATTGTGTTATGAGATAAAAACAGAAGGACACAGGATTCCTCATTAAACCATGGCCAATATCGCGTATTTCTGTATATAAATAACAAGTAACAACTATATTTTATTTACACTACAAATTGTGTTATGAGATTAGAACAGAAGGACACAGGATTCCTCATTAAACCATGGCCAATATCGGGTATTTCTGTATATAAATAAAAAGTAACAACTATATTTTATTTACACTACAAATTGTGTTATGAGATTAGAACAGAAGGACACAGGATTCCTCATTAAACCATGGCCAATATCGCGTATTTCTGTATATAAATAAAAAGTAACAACTATATTTTATTTACACTACAAATTGTGTTATGAGATTAGAACAGAAGGACACAGGATTCCTCATTAAACCATGGCCAATATCGGGTATTTCTGTATATAAATAAAAAGTAACAACTATATTTTATTTACACTACAAATTGTGTTATGAGATTAAAACAGAAGGACACATGATTCCTCATTAAACCATGGCCAATATCGCGTATTTCTGTATATAAATAAAAAGTAACAACTATATTTTATTTACACTACAAATTGTGTTATGAGATTAGAACAGAAGGACACAGGATTCCTCATTAAACCATGGCCAATATCGCGTATTTCTGTATATAAATAACAAGTAACAACTATATTTTATTTACACTACAAATTGTGTTATGAGATTAGAACAGAAGGACACAGGATTCCTCATTAAACCATGGCCAATATCGGGTATTTCTGTATATAAATAAAAAGTAACAACTATATTTTATTTACACTACAAATTGTGTTATGAGATTAGAACAGAAGGACACAGGATTCCTCATTAAACCATGGCCAATATCGCGTATTTCTGTATATAAATAAAAAGTAACAACTATATTTTATTTACACTACAAATTGTGTTATGAGATTAAAACAGAAGGACACATGATTCCTCATTAAACCATGGCCAATATCGGGTATTTCTGTATATAAATAAAAAGTAACAACTATATTTTATTTACACTACAAATTGTGTTATGAGATTAGAACAGAAGGACACAGGATTCCTCATTAAACCATGGCCAATATCGCGTATTTCTGTATATAAATAAAAAGTAACAACTATATTTTATTTACACTACAAATTGTGTTATGAGATTAAAACAGAAGGACACAGGATTCCTCATTAAACCATGGCCAATATCGCGTATTTCTGTATATAAATAAAAAGTAACAACTATATTTTATTTACACTACAAATTGTGTTATGAGATTAGAACAGAAGGACACAGGATTCCTCATTAAACCATGGCCAATATCGCGTATTTCTGTATATAAATAAAAAGTAACAACTATATTTTATTTACACTACAAATTGTGTTATGAGATTAGAACAGAAGGACACAGGATTCCTCATTAAACCATGGCCAATATCGCGTATTTCTGTATATAAATAAAAAGTAACAACTATATTTTATTTACACTACAAATTGTGTTATGAGATTAGAACAGAAGGACACAGGATTCCTCATTAAACCATGGCCAATATCGCGTATTTCTGTATATAAATAAAAAGTAACAACTATATTTTATTTACACTACAAATTGTGTTATGAGATTAAAACAGAAGGACACAGGATTCCTCATTAAACCATGGCCAATATCGCGTATTTCTGTATATAAATAAAAAGTAACAACTATATTTTATTTACACTACAAATTGTGTTATGAGATTAGAACAGAAGGACACAGGATTCCTCATTAAACCATGGCCAATATCGCGTATTTCTGTATATAAATAAAAAGTAACAACTATATTTTATTTACACTACAAATTGTGTTATGAGATTAGAACAGAAGGACACAGGATTCCTCATTAAACCATGGCCAATATCGCGTATTTCTGTATATAAATAAAAAGTAACAACTATATTTTATTTACACTACAAATTGTGTTATGAGATTAGAACAGAAGGACACAGGATTCCTCATTAAACCATGGCCAATATCGCGTATTTCTGTATATAAATAAAAAGTAACAACTATATTTTATTTACACTACAAATTGTGTTATGAGATTAAAACAGAAGGACACAGGATTCCTCATTAAACCATGGCCAATATCGCGTATTTCTGTATATAAATAAAAAGTAACAACTATATTTTATTTACACTACAAATTGTGTTATGAGATTAGAACAGAAGGACACAGGATTCCTCATTAAACCATGGCCAATATCGCGTATTTCTGTATATAAATAACAAGTAACAACTATATTTTATTTACACTACAAATTGTGTTATGAGATTAGAACAGAAGGACACAGGATTCCTCATTAAACCATGGCCAATATCGGGTATTTCTGTATATAAATAAAAAGTAACAACTATATTTTATTTACACTACAAATTGTGTTATGAGATTAGAACAGAAGGACACATGATTCCTCATTAAACCATGGCCAATATCGCGTATTTCTGTATATAAATAAAAAGTAACAACTATATTTTATTTACACTACAAATTGTGTTATGAGATTAGAACAGAAGGACACAGGATTCCTCATTAAACCATGGCCAATATCGCGTATTTCTGTATATAAATAACAAGTAACAACTATATTTTATTTACACTACAAATTGTGTTATGAGATTAGAACAGAAGGACACAGGATTCCTCATTAAACCATGGCCAATATCGGGTATTTCTGTATATAAATAAAAAGTAACAACTATATTTTATTTACACTACAAATTGTGTTATGAGATTAGAACAGAAGGACACAGGATTCCTCATTAAACCATGGCCAATATCGCGTATTTCTGTATATAAATAAAAAGTAACAACTATATTTTATTTACACTACAAATTGTGTTATGAGATTAGAACAGAAGGACACAGGATTCCTCATTAAACCATGGCCAATATCGCGTATTTCTGTATATAAATAACAAGTAACAACTATATTTTATTTACACTACAAATTGTGTTATGAGATTAGAACAGAAGGACACAGGATTCCTCATTAAACCATGGCCAATATCGGGTATTTCTGTATATAAATAAAAAGTAACAACTATATTTTATTTACACTACAAATTGTGTTATGAGATTAGAACAGAAGGACACAGGATTCCTCATTAAACCATGGCCAATATCGCGTATTTCTGTATATAAATAAAAAGTAACAACTATATTTTATTTACACTACAAATTGTGTTATGAGATTAGTACAGAAGGACACAGGATTCCTCATTAAACCATGGCCAATATCGCGTATTTCTGTATATAAATAACAAGTAACAACTATATTTTATTTACACTACAAATTGTGTTATGAGATTAAAACAGAAGGACACAGGATTCCTCATTAAACCATGGCCAATATCGCGTATTTCTGTATATAAATAAAAAGTAACAACTATATTTTATTTACACTACAAATTGTGTTATGAGATTAGAACAGAAGGACACAGGATTCCTCATTAAACCATGGCCAATATCGCGTATTTCTGTATATAAATAACAAGTAACAACTATATTTTATTTACACTACAAATTGTGTTATGAGATTAAAACAGAAGGACACAGGATTCCTCATTAAACCATGGCCAATATCGCGTATTTCTGTATATAAATAACAAGTAACAACTATATTTTATTTACACTACAAATTGTGTTATGAGATTAAAACAGAAGGACACAGGATTCCTCATTAAACCATGGCCAATATCGGGTATTTCTGTATATAAATAAAAAGTAACAACTATATTTTATTTACACTACAAATTGTGTTATGAGATTAGAACAGAAGGACACAGGATTCCTCATTAAACCATGGCCAATATCGCGTATTTCTGTATATAAATAAAAAGTAACAACTATATTTTATTTACACTACAAATTGTGTTATGAGATTAGAACAGAAGGACACAGGATTCCTCATTAAACCATGGCCAATATCGCGTATTTCTGTATATAAATAAAAAGTAACAACTATATTTTATTTACACTACAAATTGTGTTATGAGATTAGAACAGAAGGACATAGGATTCCTCATTGCATTCTGGCAAATATCGGGTCTTTCTGCATATCAAACAAAAATAACAACTATATTTTATTTAAAATACAAATGCGTATGCTTGCTGTAATCGGCGATAATAAACGAGAAAACTATTTCGGATTGAGAATGTTCCAGCGAAAAAAATACCCGGAGACACGGAATAACTAAACCAACACAGGATAACCATCTCCTCCCCCATATTCTTCCACTAGACGATATTTATTAACATTTTATCGCAAACTGTCAAAATCGGAATGAAGTTGGTGACCTTTCAAACAGAAACTTCAGCTGACAATTTTGATATTATTAGAATTTATACTTTTATTTATTGTTTTACATACATTTATATATATTTCCTCGTATCGGTATGAAGCGTTTATCCATCAGTTGGTTGATCTGTCACAATTATTTTCGAACTGGCATTTTTATTGCTAGATATGCAGATCGAATGGACGTATCTCATTTCAGATGCGCACAAGCGATTGTCTGTTGGTATGTCACGCTTAAAATATAATTTCGTTGGTCTTTTACGGTTATATTTCGGAATTTTCTTGAGATGAAGATTGGTAATTTAGATTATTTGGATTATTTCGGACTACTGTTCTCATCTGGGATGTTATTATCACAACGTGGACGCACGAGAACGTAACGCAACGGATAAAGATGTTAAGTAATAATCAGTTTTAAATCACAGTATTCTGGGGGTCAAATACCGTTTTTTTGTCTGTCACGTTTAAGATTGAAGAAGCATGTTCATCGCTAAACGCGTAGATTGAATAGACGGTTCTTGCGATCATTCATTCTTGCTTCACTGATACGTCTAGTTTGCATCAAGTGTGACATCTTAATACAATGGCGTCTGTCGAGAGAAAACTTATAAAAGCCATGGGTGTTGGACACGAGTTGAAAACCCTTCCGTTAAAAGTGTTATCAGAAGAAGTGACATCCTTAAATAAGAGTTCCCTGACTCCTTTTAAGATAGGGACATCTTGAATAGGTGTTATTTCGTTCCAACGCCAAAATGTAATTTGTCATGTCAAAAAGAGAAAGAAAATGTCGGAACGAACCGAAAAAAATGGAGGCGTTTATCTATTTTGTTTTATATTTTTATCGAACGCATGTGAGGGAACTGGTTTCACTTGGCACAAGACACAAATGGAAATAACACGTTTGTTTTATCGTTTTTCTACGAGTTGAAAGAATGAAACATTGTCACCAGAATTCTTACATGTCTTACACGGTCTTCGAAATTTATGTATCGCTCTGTCCGTTTACAGCCAGACATTGAAGAAAAACAAATACTGATATCTTCTTGGCGCTACAGAGTCTTACAAAAACATGTATATGATTTACATACTTCTCAGAGTGTTTAGCCTATTTGTAATTTTTTCCAGAACGGTATAATTATTTTTGTAAAGAAACTTAAACGAAGTACCCCTTTTAGGTAAGATAGCATAGGCCTTTTGGCTACTAGCAAAGTGTAGTATCTGTTCTGATACTACATTTCATCTTTTCTGTCCTCAGTCAGTGAAGGAGAAATTCTTCTAGACTGAGCCAATTTTAATTTTTGTTCCAATCCAAGGTGCTCCTTTGGGGTGGGTGGGCTAGATTTTCCCTACATTGAAAACCGACCTTGTGTCTAACTGTTGCCTCATGGGAAGGTAAGTAAATAAGAAAAACTAAAACCAAAGATTGGTTAGTCAAAAGCAAATATCGACCTCGTTGCTGTTATTATTTATTCATTTCTTTTTATATTTCAGCCGATCCACTCTCCAGCCTTCTTTGAATGCTTTTTGTTGTAGTTGATAACGTTCTTGGAATTTCCTACCTTTACATGAAACAATTTACATATTTCTCATTCCGCTTTCAGTGTAGCCTGGATATCTCGTATCATGTCTTACTTATTCATTAACCGTGTATTGTAAGCCAAAAAAGCAGATAAGAAAATGTTTGGCCGCTATCACAATTGACTAAGTGTAACAAACGAAATGGCAAACGAAACGAAAAACACAAACGAAACGAAAAACACAAGTAATACAAACAATAGGTGAATTTTCGCCACATAAAAACGATGTTTTGAAATATTTTCTTTGGTTCTGTTAAATTTGAAACAAGTACTCTCAGGGTATTGACGGGCTATGTAAAAATAATAACATCATTTATATGTTTTCGTAAATAGCCTTAGGGCAAAAAAAGAAATTGACCGCTTATTTAAAAATTTTTTTACTAAAACAAAAATAGTGATGAAAATTGTAAACGCACCGGTTAAAGAAGAAATGTGACGTCACGCTAAGTGACAATAAAATTTGAAAGATTCCAGAGATGTCCTTATTATTTTTATTTTTTTATATGAAAAAAGATATAACATTATGTAATTTTTTATTTATCAATAATAAATGAAAGAATGCATTATTATTAGTATTGATTAGTAGCTCCATTTGCTGCTGATAACAAAGATGACTTCCATCTGGAAAATATTCCTAGTCTGATGATGTATTTTCTTTAAAGAATCAAATTGAATTACCTTTTATTATTCTGAAGAACTTGGTGGCACACTCCACAGGAAATATTTGGTAGTCAGAATGAAATATCGATTCTGTAGAACGGAACGTATTGATGACAAAAGTCGAGAAACAAATGCACTTTATCATATAGATATATAGATATATAGATAGTAGACGTCACTGTGCCCCGCTGGGTCACAACCACTATTTATTCTACTTTAACTTTATTCGAAAATTCATTAACTGTTACAAATTAAGATTTTCTTGCATAACTAAAAATAATGTATATTTACTTCTATTATCTGGGTGTAGTGTTTAGATAGTATTATTATTATAATTATTATTATTATTATTATTATTATTATTATTATTATTATTAATTTATTCGATATGCAAATTACCATATCACACTGTAGTATTATAGGTAATGTATTATTATTATTATTATTATTATTATTATTATTATTAGTATTATTATTATTATTATTATTAATTTATTCGATATGCAAATTACCATATAACACTGTAGTATTATAGGTAATGTATTATTATTATTATTATTATTATTATTATTATTATTATTATTATTATTATTTTTATTTATGTATATGTTGGTGAAATTAAAGCTGAATTATTTCTACATTTGATTATTGGGGAAGTGGTCGTTTGATCAGTACCACTGAGAGCCATGAATATTATAACTGTCCTGTTTTTAAATCTCCGAAACAGTTACACGGTAAACAGCTGATGATCCCCGTTTTAATATTTAACGCTCAAGTTAAGGTCCCCTGTTTTTGTTTCATTGTTAGATATTTGAATCCCCTTTTTTATTTATGAATTTTCCAACGGTGTGGCAGCTTATGAAAGTGCTAAAATGACTCAAAGCTTCTTTAGACTATATATATATATATATATATATATATATATATATATATATATATGAATACAAAAATAGACATATATATATAAATATATTTATATATATGATATTTTTGTATATATATATATATATATATATATATATATATATATATATATATATATATATATATACATATATATATATATATGTAGTCTAAAGAAGCTTTGAGTCATTTTAAACAAAGAAAGAAAATACAGTTTAAATTCCCAGAGAAACTAATTAAATTCAAAATATCGCAGATTTAGCACTTTCATAAGTTGACCTACCGTTAGAAAATTAATTATAAATTACGGTCAAATACATCTAACTCGAAGAAAATGCTCTGAGCATCAATTATAACAATTTTTCTTAAAGAAAATACAGATGATATATAGTTTAGCATGTATTTTGTCTTATAAAAGTATATCGGAATAAGTCGTAGAGAAACAAATGTTGATGAACTCACATATAATATAAGCAGTAAAAGAGTGCTCTAAGCGTTTTACGAAGAGCTTTGCATTATCACTAATCACAGCTAGTAATTCCACTTCCCACAGTGCTTAACCCACGAAAGGGCTGAGAGGACATAATCTTGTTTCGATTTGAGTGTTTCAAGCGGAGATTGAACCCCGGTTGTTTTTTCGACCGTCTGTGCATTTATCCACTGCGTAATCGACACGGGCAATGGAGGGGAACTCTTAATATTTACATAACCAATATAAACAGTCACGAACAGCTTTGTGTTATAGCTAATGAGAACTGGCGATTTCACCTCTCATAGTAATCAACACACGAAAGGTTGGGGCATATATATAATTATACACAGACAAACCGTTTCGCTGTATCACATTTCCTCGGTGTGGCTAGACATGCGTGTGCGACTGAGATTGAAAAGTGAAAATATGGGTGTTAAAGTAAATTGTTACACTTTTTGGAAAGGAAAGAAAACACGTCATATATTGGTCAATAATTGGTCCATTCGCACAATCTAAGGTTCATCTCTTCGAAAAACCTTGCCGAATACAGCTAACTCGAAGGATATACCCTGGGCATCAACCACAGCCTTCAGGGGGGAACTAAACCTGGAGCACGCGGCCTTATAATATATAAAAAATAATATATATATACACACACAATATCCACAAATATATCTTATTTTATTAATGGAAATCGCTCCAGACCAGACATAAAGTCACGTGATGCAAGGAGCTAAACAAAGATTAAAATTTAAAAAAATACTACTTCAAAGTTAAAATCTTCCCGAAAATTAAGTGTTATATAATTTCATATTCATCTGCTTTGTTTTAAATGAGAAATATTAAGGACAAAACATTATTTACATTTTCGTTTTAAAAGTAATTTTTTTGTTTTAAATGTGAACTATTATAAATACACATTTGTTGCATATTAGGAAGTATTCAGTTAGTAGGCATAATACATTATTCAGGTGTGAGTCATAAACAGGATGTGTGATAGGCAAGGGTCAGCAAAGATAAAGCAAGTTACCTTTCGCGGAAAAGGGGTACCTGTTGTGGGAACGAGTTGCTGAGAAGCTTAGCGGAAATGATATCAGACGCTTTATTAAGAGAGTGAAGTTGCAATCAGTCTGGATGGAAGCTTCTGATCAAGCAGACGTATTGTTACCCTAGTCTAGCGAATAATAATAATAAATAACACATGTGCGTATAAACAGTGCATCTCTTTGCTCCACCCCTTCGCTTTTCAGACTAACAAGAGGACGAACATGACCGAATAAATCATCTTTCTTTTGCAAAGACGTGTTGAGTTGATTAGCTGAATGATAAATTACTGCAAGAATAATGCAATTGGCTTTTGATTGAAGTTGGCGTATTTTCCCCTGCCCGTGTGGACATGGCAACCAACGCGCAAACAATAACAAGTTATAATTTGAATTAAGTTTGAAGTGTTAATTTCTGAAATGATCTAATATCCAACACATCCTTATTCATTTATAAAATTATATGACAAGTAAGAGTGAATATATTGTAGACCGCCCCTCTACCTAGATCGCCGGAATTATGTTAAACTTAATGTAGTTTCAAGTGGCTAGATTAAACTTAGTTCTCCTTCATAATAGACAATCTGGTGGTCAATTTTTGGACATAATGATAGTGAACGGTTTCACCCAGTATAGAAATCAAGAAAGTCAGAATCGACGCCTTCAAGTACCAGTCTTATGAATGCTAATCCAAGTATATATTTTATTTAATTTTTATTTACCATTCAACAGCGGTAACATGGCAGCCTACAGCATGTCTGAATAAACAGAAGAAACTAATATCGTGTTCATATGTTAGATCCTTTGAAATTTGGCGTGGCTGAGATCGGCAAAAGAAAATGGCGTAGAAGAAAAACGGGAATGATAATTGGGAAATCTTTGAAATTAGAACCGCACGAGTCGTGTGCTTTCATTTTCAACATGAAAAGAAATTGGCCTTGTTAATCGTGCGGTTACTATATTGGCCACCAGAGGGCAATATTTGCAATCGGATTGAAGTGTTATGAACTATCCGTTAATATCCTCGATACGCCACCTGGCGGCAAAGGGAGATAATTAATTAAATAATTAAATGAAACCTAATTGCCGGATGAGACTAATGATTTTATGACTAACAACTATTTTTAGCTGACAGATAAAAGAGCCAACCTTAGAGATAGAGAGACAGAGAGCGAAGCTAACAAAGAGTCGGTAGTAGAAATGATTAGACGTAGAGATTTTATTCATTTTTAATGTACACATACAAACATTGGGGCTTTCTGTTTCATGCTCATGCGATCAACGGATTTGAAAGAGCAATAAGGATGTTTCTAATAAGTACTCAGTATAAGGAATATTTTATATATTTATTAAAATAAAATAAACATTTCTGTATGTAAGCACTTGGACCGATTCTTATGCCTCAGTATAAACGAGACCAATTTGGAAGTTACTAACTCCGCGAATATTTTTGAATGACCATGTATACTATTAGGATGTTACAAAAATAATGGCCGCCTGGAGCGCTAGGTTTTAACAAGTCATTTTAACACATCATCTTTAGTTTATTTCTAGTAACTTTTTAACACATATAATAATTAATGTGTTCTCAATAATAATTTGTAACTTGTTTCAGATAGAAAGCATTTTTGAAGCATAGAAGATCATCAATGAGGAACCTACCAA
The DNA here is from genome assembly GCA_963556195.1 of Sepiola atlantica. Taxonomy (NCBI): domain Eukaryota; kingdom Metazoa; phylum Mollusca; class Cephalopoda; order Sepiida; family Sepiolidae; genus Sepiola; species Sepiola atlantica. The sequence goes on from OY744520.1 coordinate 11,493,291, forward strand.
AACATGACTTTCGCCTTCTTATGTTGCATGAGTTCAAACTTGGGCACACTTGGAATGCGAAACTTCTGCCAACATAAATTAAAGCATGGGAAGATGGATCCACAAGCGATCAGACAGTACGATAGTGGTTCCAGAAATCGCGTAGTGGAGATGAGAGCCTTGAAGATGAAATTAGAAGACGGTCGTGTAATCTTGACAATGAACAATTGCAAGCACTCGTTGAGCAAAATCCACATCAAATAAATGTCTCAGACACTTGCTGCAGCACTGCAACAGTTTCACATCATTTACAGAGTATTAGAAAGGTGCAACAATTGAATAAATAAATGTATGTTTCTAAAATCAGCCATTATTTTTGTAACGACCTAATAAAACAACACACAAACAATTGCAGAACTCAAGGCAACCGTCACTCGGCAGACTCGCCTAAGAGTGTGAGTGTAATCGACAACTTCGCTCGGCGGCTCCAAGTATGTCATGTGCGTTGATGCGCACATTTAGAATATATCCTGAATGAATACGCATTTTAATCAATATCGTTTCACGTTTTAGGAAATCCAAAGTTTTCTTGTCTTTCTTGTCTTGTTCATAAGTTATGGGCGTGTAACTGGAGTACACTGTATTTGAAACAAAAGTTCACCAGTACCTGTAATTTAACATATGAAGATATATTGTGGGACTTTCAAAGTCACACCTAAATAGCATTTAAGCTGACAAATCAAACTTTGCTTCTGACTAGCCAATTTTCATTTGTTATTGTTGTACCATGTTATTAGCAATATAATAACATACTTTGTTAAAGTTTATTTTAAAAATTACTTAGCCGGCCCTGTAATACCATAGACCAGGGAGCGGGCTGAAGCCCCGAACGGTGGTGGGATAAATGATTCACTAACTCATACAATGACGATCGGAAATGGGATGGACACTCAACAAGGAGTGGGCCGTTTCTATTGTTTAGAGATGAGGGCTTGTCAGTGACTAAGACAAACAGACTGGAGATAAGATATTTAGGAGAGATAGTGTTCTACGACAACTTTGACGACAATAAGTTAGTTTTATGACAGGCGACGGTTTACGGCAAACAGTTGACGAGTTGGGGCTCAGAGGGAAGAGATTCAGTTTGAAGTCAACTTCTTTTGAAAGCAAATCGCAGACAGAGCTCGACAATAATTTAGCAAGTGATGAGATTAGATGACGACTTGAGTAATGACAATGTGGGTCTCGATAGTCCGCGATGGTTTCACACACACTCATAGTTTCAACTAACTTATACACAAGGTATATGAGTTTGTGTTTTTTCTTGTGAGTTGCGTTGCTTTTATTTGTTTTGTAAACTTGTAATCCAGTGGTGTGCGATCGACGATTCGTCAGTGGATAGACAACTCGGCTAGAACGACGATGAAGACAAGAAGAAAGCCACGGACACACAACGTTGGAGTTGACGGTCGTCGAGAGGGGCAGCATGGTTTTACAGCCCAGACGACTTATAATATGAAACATTATTCAGTAATCATGTGAAAATAAAAATCAGCCAAGAGGATAAATCCTTTTAAATTAGAGAATGTAACGGAGTTTTCTCCCTTAAGTTTAAAATGTGTAAATAAATAAAAATTCAAATGACTTAACTGTATCCATGGAAACGCCGTATAGGTACAACTAGTGTTCAATAAGTATCTATGCATATTTATTCATATGAAATAATTACTAGGGGAGCCTGACTTTTCCACTGAATAAAATTTTTGCATTTAACTCTCATGAAATGAAGCTAAATCACAGCAAATTCTATGCGTTCTAATTATTTACTGCACATTTTGATTTTTCTATATATTTTTAAAGAGCCGATCTAAATGTTAAAGAATAAAGAAAATATATAAAAAATGCCATCTGTCTTTACACACAAATACACAAAGAAAAAATATATATGAATAAAAAGACACAGATCAATATTATATGTAGTGTAAGTCTTCAAGTAGAATAATTCAGGAAGTTGTGATGAGTGATTGGAGTTCGAAATTCGAACTTCGATTGAAGATTAGTTCATGTTAATGCCATCAGAGGCTGAGATAAAATCATTAAAACACATTTTGAAAAGATTTTGTTTGTTTGGCGAAATCGATTATGATGTTGTCCGCACGAAATCGATCAAGAATATCGATACGGTCTTTTGGCACAAGACAACACCGAGACAATATTTCTTGAGGTTTTTAGATATAAAAACATTTAGCGATAATCAATATTTGTGAATAGCCATTAGATATATTTTATTTCTCTAAGGTATTATCTACTATTTTTATGGACGTTTGTGCGGATGAGACGAAGGAAGAAGATGTGCGACAAGATAAAATATAAAGGAAGCCATTGCCGAAACAAGAGACGCGTTTAATATTTAAAAACTTTATTTAAAGAACTTTAAGAAATAAGAGACATGAAAATTGAACTGGGAAAATACGAACGGATATTTTATAGATGTGCTCATTTAATTTACGTATCTTCACGATGAAAATGCTATTTTAAAGTTATGCGTAACAGGCCGACGAAAATGCTGTTGCAAATTTAAGAATAACGGAACGAAGTAAATGCTATTTAAAACAAAAGTGTAACAGACCAACGGAAATCATATTTCAAACTTAAGCGTAAAAAACTAACGAAAATGCTATTGCAAATTCAAACATAACAGACCGACGAAAATGCTATTTCAAATTTAAGCGTAACAAACTGATAAAACTCTATTTAAAACTAAACGTAAGAAACCGGCGAAAATCTTATTTCAAACTGACGAGCTGAAACGTAACAGACCGACCAAAATGGTACTTTGAACGTTAGCTTTATACACGTTAGAATGTGCTATTAAAAACTTACACATAACAGACCTACGACAATGCTATTTGAAACTTAAGCGTAACAGACCGACGAACATGCTATTTTAAACGTTAGCTTAATAGACCTGCGATAATGCTATTTTAAACTTATGTGTAACAGACCGACGAAAATGCTATTTTAAACGTTAGCTTAATAGACCTGCGAGAATGCTATTTTAAACTTACGTGTAACAGACCGACGAAAATGCTATTTTAAACGTTAGCTTAATAGACCTGCGATAATGCTATTTGAAACTTAAGCGTAACAGACCGACGAACATGCTATTTTAAACGTTATCTTAATAGACCTGCGATAATGCTATTTTAAACTTACGTGTAACAGACCGACTAACATGCTATTTTAAACGTTAGCTAAATAGACCTGCGATAATGCTATTTGAAACTTACGTGTAACAGACCGACGACCATGCTATTTTAAACGTTAGCTTAATAGACCTGCGATAATGCTATTTTAAACATTAGCTAAATAGACATTCGATAATGCTATTTTAAACTTACGTGTAACAGACCGACGAAAATGCTATTTTAAACGTTAGCTTAATAGACTTGCGATAATGCTATTTTAAACTTACGCGTAACAGACCGGAAAATGCTATTTTAAACGTTAGCTTAATAGACCTGCGATAATGCTATTGTAAACTTAAGCGTAACAGACCGACGAAAATGCTATTTTAAACGTTAGCTAAATAGACATGCGATAATGCTATTTTAAACTTACGCGTAACAGACCGGAAAATGCTATTTTAAACGTTAGCTTAATAGACCTGCGATGATCCTATTTTAAACTTCAGCGTAACAGACCGACGAAAATGCCATTTTAAACTTTAACTAAATAGACCTGCTACAATACTATTTCGAACTTAAGCGTAACAGACTCACGAAACTGATTCATACGCATTGAATTTACGTACACAGAGCGAGATCCTTCATATATTCACTTGCACCAATTCTATTTGTCTTACCTCTAAAGCGAATCGACTTAATGCTCTGTTTAACTATTATCATTTAAAAAAAATAAAATAAATAAAACTGTACCTAATTCTGATGACGATAAATAAAAACGAACACAATAGCGTCATACATGAGTTGGACTTAGTTTTTTTTGTATCTGTTCGGTTATTCACTTTTTCTACCGATTTTATGAACATTTACTCAGATTTATTACATATTATTACCTCATTTTTCTGTTTATCGCTGTTATATGATGATAACACGGCTAGATTAGTGGAGGTAAGTTTTTTAAAGCTTGGTTAGTACTTAGGTGGGTCATAGTTTGGGGAAGATCAGTTGATGTGAATTTAAAAACGAAGATGGCTGCAAAATAAATTCTTCTAGTATCCTAGGAAGACAGTATGGATCCATGTCTACTTACACACACTATAGACATGTGTCTCCTTACACACGCTATGGACATATGTCTCCTTACACACGATATGTGCGAAATAGGAGAGTACTGTTGCATTTTAACCTTGTGCCATACATGATAAAACCAAGTTGTCGCAATCGTTACAGAAACAGAGTTTCAAAGATTGTATTCATACCGCGACAGCCGGTAGCTCTTCCGTTAAACATTTTTGCGGTGATCCTACTGCCTGCTGCCTCCCTGAAATCAAAGCTCTCGATTTATACTTGCAAAAAAGAATCAAGTCAAAACAAAACTGTTGGAACACAAAGGAGGTTTATTTGTCTCGATCTTCGTTCCAAATCACTGACGATTGGGGCGGGGCAGAGAGATCAATAATCACTGTTTAATCATGTCTTATCAGCGCATTTTAAATTAACATTTTTACACGTGTAAACTCCCAGGAAACCGAAGACTTATCCCCTCACTCTCTATTTGAGCCATGTGGCGTCACATCCGTTTCTATTAATTCTCACAGTATAGTAACCCTAACCTCCAATTCAGCAAGTTTACCCCGACTGAACTTTCATTTCCTTTTATTTCAATCAAACCAATTTATTTATTAGTGGGGTTCTCACCCTATATTTAACACTAGGCTATCAAGACTGATAGGGCAATTGGTATTAGAAAGAAAACTCTAAAATAACACGACTTCTACTGTTTAGATTTGTGCTTACCACTGAATTTAAGAAATACAAAATCAGGATTCGCTGATGGGAATTTGGCAACTCTTGCTTCATTATGAACTTCTCTCAGATGATATCTATTGTCTCTAGTGAGAGAAGCAGGAGAGCACCAGCCAACAATTTGCGCCATGTTATGCTCTATTTAATATAGGAAGTTAAATCGATTGAGACTAATTTGCAAACCGTGTTTATCCACCGCAGAAATCTCTGCCGTATCTTTTCGAGGAAGTCTTTGTCCGTTTTTAATATGTCTTTAGTCTTATCTGTGTTTCTTCCAGTCTTTCTCGTCTGTATTCTGCGATTGTGAATCTTTTTCTCGTTTTGCCAAACGCTGTGCAAGATTCCTGTAAGCGGGTCGACAATTCATGATTATTGGCCGTTTGCAAACTTTATTTTACGCAAGAAAATCTTTGATTATAAACGGTAGAAAATCAAAAAGAAAGCAAAGATTGCTTTCTGGAGGAGAGTCGCAGCCATAGCAGTTGGAATAAACTGTGTTGATGTGTAGGACAGGGTGGACGGGAGCGCATGCGTATTAGGCGATGTTTGCTCAACAGGCGTCCATCTGTAAGAAAAATGTCCGCCCGCCTGCGATATCGCATCGCCGTTGTCCGTGTTTGTTTGCCGGGGATCGACGGGCGGGTACAGCGATATTTTGCAAATATCTTCCTGTAAAATTCGTTTCCTGTCTAGAGATTTCCTTCTACCGGACGAATTATACAGCGGGATCCAACGTCCGACATTATTCACCGGCGGGCGATTCCAGCGTATTGTTTATTTATTTATGCGGAGACAGAAGTCCTTTCGATGAACTCGGGGAACGTATATGTCGAGCGAGTGTCAGACAGACAAGTATGCATGTATGCGTATGTGCTTGCACGTGTCTCTCTCCCCTTCTCCCTCTCTATCTCCTTTTCTCTCTCTGTATGTGTGTGTATGTGTGTGTGTGTTTTTGTCACGGAACAACACGCAAATTAGAATGGACGAAACCGTGTCTGAAAATCGCAGCTCGTGTCCTCATCGCTATAATGCCCTTTAAGAAGGCAAAAGTCCACTTCTCCCCTCACTAATCTCGTTACTGGCAAAAGTCTTGTCACTGGGAAGTCACAAGTTATGACCAACATGACAAAGCTGCCTATAAGATTACAATTTACTTATGTTAATCCAGATATCTAAATATACTTGAACACACACGCACATACACGCCATCCTTCATACTTGAACACATACAAACGCACACATGAACACACATACACAATACTTATGTATTCATCGAAGAGCATCTGTTTAGAAGTGCTCATACTGTCAGAATGAATAATAAATACTTTTAGACAAATACTTTGCATTCAACAAGTGTTAGTCGATTTCAAACGTGTCGACAAACAAAAGAAAATAACCATGCCTCGTTCAGACGCCGATCTATATAATATCTGCGGCTACGCGATGTGTGTCCTCTTTTTCAGTCAATCTGTCTATCTCAGTTAACTAGTTTTAATGTATAAGATCTTGGAAAGTGAAATATGCACCGAATTAGTGCAGACTTTTTCAAGGGTGACATGATATGAGGTTCATACCTTGTGAGTACTCTGTCATCATCAGAAATATATATATATATATATATATATATATATATACATTATATATATATATATATATATATATATATATATATATATATATATATATATATATATAGTCTACGCGGATCAACCAACGTTTCAACGTGAACACCTTTCCTCGGGACTCTAAATTTATTTAAGTAATCAAAACAAAAGTTATACAAAAAAAAACAGACAGAGCAAAATGTGCCAGCTCAAAGTTCACTTCATTAAATATGTGGAGGGTGACGGTGGTTAATTGGATAACTACACGGACTGAATACCTTGGTGTTCTAAGTTCGAACCCAGTCGGTTGGCAACCTTGTCGTGGTCCTTCCCGTAAGTACCCGATGTCTTTCCAGAAAGTTTTCTAACTAGAAAAATATCGGGGAAACTAATGCCAACACCAAAATTATCTGATTCACACGAAAGAAGATTAAAAGTGTTATTTAATCTTCCTTGCATACATCATGTACATTTAACGTCCACGCAATGCGTAATACCTTCTTCTCCCCTCCTATTTCCTTCCTCCTCAACCTTTTAATCATCCAGACAATACGCATACTTAGTTCTACCGCAACAATTCAAACCAACTTAAGATTTATGCACATTCATATTCCAGACACAAGTAAAACAACGCCTTCCACACACTAGCCACCGTACATTAAATATTTACAAACACATATTATAGATAGAAAGTTATCAATAGTACACACACAATTATTAACTTATTTTCTCGCATTCATAATAATGTGATAAAAAAATCTGAATTTGATTTACCACTATTTTTATAATTAGACCAGCTAATTAGAAAATTAGCTCTTTTTTAATTTATAAACTAATAAAATCATTATTTTATTAAATAAACACGTATTAAAACTAATATAATACTTACATTCAAATAGCATCTCTAAAGAACCCCCGTGATAGCCCACATGCAAAATATAATTAATAAAAAATAATACAGAAATAAGATTACAATTAGGCCTAAGGAAAAATCTATACCTAATCGAATTTTCAACAAAATTCGACGGGAAGTTAATAGATTACTTCATAACAAAACGTGTCAATTAAAAGATGTAATCTGTATTTACTTAACCTATCACTATTATACTAAAAAGGATAAATGAACATTAAAAAAACAAACTAATCTTACCACACAAAATTCTGTAAAACAGAATATTCTGTAAAACATATGTGAAAAAGAGTACGTCCACAGAACTATATTATGATACCAAAAGGCATTAAAAATTTTTTTTAACATAGTTCACCCCAAACAAGGCAGGCCGCCACTGTAGACGTAAGCTGCTACTGAGAAAAGAAAAGGGGAGAAGGAAGGGGGGATCAACCTAACTGGGGATTTGCGGAGCGAGATGTCTGCTTACATAAGTTTTAAATTTCTGCATGTCTGTTCTGTCGGGGAAACAGGGTGCCAGAAGCCAGCAGTACGAGGAAAGAAGCTATTTGAGTAGAAGGCTCTCCGACATCTGGGGACCTCCACAGTGAATGAATGAGATTTAGTTGATTGTCGAGTTAGTCTAGTGAATTTACGTTAAAAGTTTTAAATCTATTTTTTAAAAATTCATCTGCGTATTAAATTAGTGGAAGACAGATATTATTAACTCCTTTGTTAACTAATAGTTTAATTGCAAACTATAATCTAGTCCTATTGAATTACTAAATTTCATAGTTCACCCCCTCCTTTTTTGCGAATTATAAAATTAAATTACACATTTCTTAGTCGGCTTAATTTAGGAATTTACGTAGCATAAGATGTACACTTAGTCGGGGATGTTTTCATTTACCAGAAATTACCACATTAGGTTCCTTATGGAGTGCTATGGTGAATACACTAGGTTATTATCATAATTATCCAGGGCGAACCGTTTGAAGTGCCTACAGGTGATACCTATTTCATCCCTTTGATTCAGTAGTTTATCTTTATCCGGCAACGTAATAATAGCTAGTTTTTCATTAAGACAAAGAAAACAGGTGAGGTAGGTTGTGTAGCGTCAGGGTTGAAGCTTTCTCCAAGACGTCCCATCTGAGTATAGGTACTATCGTTATTGTTATCTTGTGTATTATAAATTCTATCATTGTTATTACGGTTTAATATCTATCTATTATGCCTCTTAATTATTTTTTAAAAGTTATTTGTACAGCTATAACTAAGTTTAACAGTATTTTTATCAAGTATTTGATATAGAATGTTATTTACCGGAAAATGCAGACTGGATTTAACCAGCAGATGAAACGGGGGTGGGGGTATGCCAAATAAGTTTCCGGCTTCTATATTTCCTTCTAATACTCCCATTATTTCTGCTGTGATACTCAATGTTAATGTTAACCTAACCACTGTTTGTAAAGCGTTGTTTGATGTGTAACTATTGTTAGGAAAAACTTCTTCCGGAGAAGAATTATTTGCTAATTCTATGGCCAATTGATATTAGAATCGGTGATGATTTGACTTGGGATTAACAAATATTGGGTCATAATTTTCTTTTATATATGGTTTATATGTGCCATAGTTAAGATTAAATTTAACATCTAAAAAATTGGTAATTTTTATTCCAGCTGTGATCTAAACTTTAAGTCTTAAGTCTTTTATAAAGAGATAAAAGAGGACGGGGATGAGAAAGCTTTACGCATTGCGTGGGGGTTAAATCTAAATGAGCTCGGCAAATGTGTTGGGGTAGGGGGTAGGGGGCAATCTAATCGTAAGAAGGATAAATAACATGTTTAATGAGGTTAACTTCCGGCTGGTACATTTTGTTCTGTTTATTTTTTGGGGGATAATTTATATTTTCATTACTTAAATCACTTTAAAATCCAGAAGCGTCGTGTTAGGTCAGAACGTTGGTTTATCCACGTAGTCTATTTCGAATGTTCATATAATTTTATTTATAAAAGCTCTACTTACGTATTGAGCACTTTTGAAAAAAACATTTGTTTTAAGTTCATGTTATCAATATATTGGAACTAAATTAACTAATATATATATATATATATTTGAACTTAATTAACTAATATATATATATATATATATATATATATATATATATATATATATATATATAATTATAAGTATTTGTTTTTATCTACATAAGTATACGTTTCATCCTTTTTAGAATCGTCAGTGTAGAGTCGCCGGACTCGAACCCCGGAACACGTCATGTTTCAAACTCCAATCCCGACGTCTTATCCCACACGGTGGCGATCAAAACCCATGCACATCAGCGAGAGATTAAACCTATTCAAAGGCAGCTATCATCAAAGTGTTCGACTTCTGAAAAGAACATGCATTAAAGCCACGATGAATATTGCGTTAATGCTACTCACTACAGAGCCCAGTCAAGATTTAGGGGAAACAAATATATATTTTTATATGCATGTTTTATGACAACCTCAAAGCAAGTAAAATTATAATTTTTGAAAACTTTATAATTTAGGGGGTACGAACAAAACCGTACACCTTAAAGAAAGAATGAACATTACAATTTTAAACAAATGCCATATTTAGTGCTTATACTCATGCCTTTTGGCTAAGATCAAAGTGTAGTATCTGTCCCGATGGATACTGCACCCCATACTGGTGTTGTCTTGGCCTTCGGGTCTTGATTTACGCCGGTCAATGGGTTTGTCCTGTGCAGTTCGGGAAGGACCTTCCCAGGCTTTGCCTCCCCTCTTTGGGGAGGAGTAAGTTTATTGCTTACTGCCCGAGGCGCCCCTACCGGGGAATGCCGACGGGGCTGCCCAGGCAATTTTTAAACCCCACTTTCCCAACCCGACCTTGGGTTACATCTTACTTGTGGGAGTAAGATAAAAACTGGCCTTGTGCCTAACTCCTGGAGAGGAGTAAATCAATACTCATCCTGGGACTGGTATACTAACTACTAACATTAGCATTTACTTTCACGTAAAATTTTACTATTTATTCGATTTGACTTACTATTCTCTATCTCCACAAATCTACTATCAGACTTTTTATGGAGTACTGTTGTCATATTTGGGCTGGTGAATCTCTGTCCCATTTGAGGGTTTTGTATAAGGTGCACACACGTATCTGTAATTTGATTGGTCATACCCTTTCTTATTCTCTGCACCCCCTCTCTCTCTCTCTTACAGATGTGATGTTGCTAGTCTCAGTCTTTTCTATAAATACTATTATGACATGTGTTCTTCAGAATTATCGGATCTATTCCCTGCTTCTTTTGTTCCAGCTCGTTTGATTCGTTGGTCTAGTCGTCTCAATTAATTCGCTGTTTTTATACCTCATTGTAATACAACTTCTTTTCCAGTAGTTCCTTTGCAAGGATTACAGGATTGTGGAACTCTCTTCCTGTTGACTGTTTTCCTTCTACCTATAGCCATGGCCTTTTACAGACTAAACTTAATAGGCATCCCCTGTCTTTGCGATAATGATATATCGTTTTTTTAGCTCCTTACATCAAGTGGCTTCATACCTTGTCTGGAGCGATTTCCATATAAAAAATACAAAATTTATATCAGCATTTACCTTTTTGTGAAATGTTATTATTTATTTGGTTTGATTTATTATTCTCTATCTCTACAAATCTACTATCAGACTAAATATGTATGGAGTACTGTTGTCATATTTCGACTGATGAATCTCTGTCCCATTTGAGGGTTCTTGATAAGGTGCAGAAACGTATCTGTAATTTGATTTGCCCCGATTTTTCTTCTTCTCTACATTCGCTCTCACAGACGTGAGGTTGTTAGTCTACGTCTGATCTGTAAATACTATTATGTATGTGTTTTTCTGAATTGTCCTATCTATTCCCTGCTTCCTTTGTTCCAGCTCGTTTGATACGTTGGTCTAGTGGTCTCCATCAATTTGCTGGTTTTATACTTCATTGTAATACAGTTTCCTATTCCAGTAGCTCGTTACAAAGAACTGCAGGCTTGTGGAACTCTCTACCTGTTGACTCTTTTCCTCCTCCATGTAACCTTGAGACTTAGCCCAGTAGGCATCACCTGTCTTTGCGATAATCATCTTTCGTTCTTGTTAGCTCTTTACATCAAGTGGCTTCATGTCCTGTCTGGAGCGGTTTTCCATTAAAAAATAGATTAATGGTGTTGCACTTTCACTTACCGATAAGTGTATACACTATTGTACACACGTGTTGTCGTCGTAGTCGTGAATTCAGGTTCTTTTACTCTGCTGATTAACCTGCTCGGATACCGATATTTATAAAATTAAGGTGTATTTAAAAAGAGAGACAGTCCCCTAACACATCAAAAGCGACATGCCACTTGTGTACGCGTGATGGATAGAAAGACAGACAGATAGATAGACGGATATCTCGTTTCGCTACAGCCGACCACACTCTGCGCGCTGCCCCCTATTGGGAAGAGTATCCAGACACGTCGTTTCTGCTTGAAGCCTTGCCAGACCAATAGACAGGAAGGCCCCGGTCGATAGTCACCTGGTTTCGTTGAGGTTAGGGTTCTTATGGCCCTTGACCTTTAAAAGTGTCACTCAAACATATGTGCGTGCTTTCGCGTGTTAACCCCTCTGGTGAGATAGCCGGTTGCCATTACCGATAATGTGTAAATCTTCGTAAATGAATAGAGCACTCTCGGTTCCTGATAATGCTTAATATAAGCATTAAGATTCAAAATGGTCACGACAAGATTGATTGTTCCTAACATTTTCTTCTTTTTTGCACCCTCTCTCTTTCACGGATTTAATGTTGCTAGTCTCGATCTTTTCTATAAATACTATTATATCATTTCCTGTAAAACACGTGTATATTATCAATAACAACGTTCACTGTAAGCATATACTGTCGGATGTGAGTGCATTATTTACTCAATTCGTATATGGATGCTTCTGTGTGTGATAATCGAAATACTTACACTATATGTAGAATTATATTTGTAGGAAAACAAGTCATTTGGGCAACACACATATATTCGAGCGCTCACACGTACATACACTCATACAACTGCACACACACATGTATTATTATAACAGATCAATCTATATCGTTATTTATGAAGCGAGAACGTCCATTAGGTCGGATCGAATATACATAAATATAAATAGTATATGTTTAGATAAGGAATCATAATTGCGTGTTAGTTTCCGTGCGCACTCATACACAGATGAACAATTTGCATATTAACTGAAGAGACGCAAAGATAGGCGAAATGACAGTTGTAGTATGATACATCAGACTAATATATACATATACATCGGAATTTGAGTTAAAAACATGACTCAAGTTCCTTGGTTTCGAATCCTGCGACCGGTATCAATAATCATCTCTACACTAACGATTCCCGTATGTAGTAAAACAATATTTATAATTATTTGCCCCCCCCCCCCTAAATCTAGGATGGGCACTGTAGTGAGTAGTATAAACACAGCCGTCATCGTAGCTTTAATGCATGTTCCTTCATTAGTTGAACACTATTAAGATAGCAGACGCTCACCAATAATCGAATGGAAAATTATATGACAAGCCAGTACATGTAGAAATTTAGACGACCTGTGTAGATTATTCCTGAATGAGAAAATTGAAATCCTAACATTTAAAGACCCCAACACTTCTGTATCTGTAGAAGTAGAATAGCAAAAACTGCTTACACAGAATAACATTTACCTTAGGTTAACAATACATAATAAATAAATAAATGAACAAATAAATATAATAATAAATAAATAAAAAACTAAACTAAAACCTAAAATAGAAATGCATGTTAAAATAAGGTCACGCATTATTTCGACACAACAAAGAAACGTGGATGGATGAATCGATAGAAAACAGAACAATATAATAGGAAATAGAAGGCAAAACCAACCAAACCTTTGTTCGTGAGAAGCCTAACGATTGCCTAAGAAAATAACAAAGAATCTGATTGGTTAACTAGCTAGACTAAACACTACGGGTATATATAAAAACACCCGGCAACACAAACTCCATGCATTTAAGCCTAGCGATTTCCTACGTACGTCGATGAACCGCAAAAGCCCTCTGTATAGCTTAATTGCCATAAATATATTTTCATAACTTACTCTATCTATCTATCTATCTATCTATCTATCTATCTATCTATCTATCTATCTATCTATCTATCTATCTATCTCTCTCTATATATATTAATGCAGACCTCGTGGCAGACTATGGAACTTTCTCCTTTTGTAATTTTTCTTATTAATTTCTCGACGCGGCGAGTAAGTTTTCTATTTTCGGGTGTTAATCTAAATATTGTAACTCCGCGTGTTGTTCAATCGGGCATCTTTCGATATTTAAATTAACACCCGAAAACAGAAAACTCGCTCGCCACGTCAACAAATTAACAAGAAAAATGACAAAAAGAGAAAGTTACATAGTCTTCAACGAGGTCTGTATTAATAATGATTTGCTGCATATATATATATATATATATAAGATGAACACCAGTCCACTACAATATCGATCAGGTGAACAGGTTTACATTTTTCAGTGACTATTACTTCCATTTTTACTTTTTTTAAAAACTAAATATTCTTAAATTCGTCAGCAACATATTTTTGTTGGACACCTAAAATATTTGGTTTCTGCATTAGTTCAAAACAACTTATTTTTACTTCAATTCTATGCCAGTATGATATTAAAAGAAAAA
>OY744520.1:11512490-11514990 GCA_963556195.1 Sepiola atlantica
AATATTTCTATCACTTTATGTCTCCCTCGTCAGACCACCGTTAGAGTATGATGCCCAGACCTCTGCTTTATATCTAATATGTGATATCCAGCATCTGGAGAGAGTCCAACAACTAGCTACTCAAATATTAAAAGGTCTATGGTATCTGCTCTACGTAAGCCAACACCAGAAGTTTAACTTTTTGTTCTTTGAGCGCCGATCTTACTTTGGCCTACAATCTTCGCAACAGCCATTACGATCTCCCTCAGGAACTATTATTTGCCCCTACACTAGAAACTGTTTCACCGTCGATTTCAATTGAGCCGGAGGAAGGCCGCATTCTCAATCAGGATCTCTGGACATTGGAATCGACTTCCACAAAATGTAGTAAATGCGCCAACAATGCAGCAATTCAAGAGCGAATTCAACAGGTTCTCGGCTACTGTATCCTCTTTTTGTGTAAATTTCTACTTCCCTTTCTCTACATATCAACTGAAGCATGCTTGTTTTATTTTTTACCAACTTTATTGAATTGAATTGAATGTGTAACTTTTACAGGGCCAAATTACGATACACAGGCGTAGTATTTTTCATGCACTGCCGACTTAGACCAAAAATTACGATACACAGGCGTAGTAGTTTTCATGCACTGCCGACTTAGACCAAAAATTACGATACACAGGCGTAGTATTTTTCATGCACTGCCGACTTAGACCAAAAATTACGATACACAGGCGTAGTATTTTTCATGCACTGCCGACTTAGACCAAAAATTACGATACACAGGCGTAGTATTTTTCATGCACTGCCGACTTAGACCAAAAATTACGATACACAGGCGTAGTATTTTTCATGCACTGCCGACTTAGACAAAAAATTACGATACACAGGCGTAGTATTTTTCATGCACTGCCGACTTAGACCAAAAATTACGATACACAGGCGTAGTATTTTTCATGCACTGCCGACTTAGACCAAAAATTACGATACACAGGCGTAGTATTTTTCATGCACTGCCGACTTAGACCAAAAATTACGATACACAGGCGTAGTATTTTTCATGCACTGCCGACTTAGACCAAAAATTACGATACACAGGCGTAGTATTTTTCATGCACTGCCGACTTAGACCAAAAATTACGATACACAGGCGTAGTATTTTTCATGCACTGCCGACTTAGACCAAAAATTACGATACACAGGCGTAGTATTTTTCATGCACTGCCGACTTAGACCAAAAATTACGATACACAGGCGTAGTATTTTTCATGCACTGCCGACTTAGACCAAAAATTACGATACACAGGCGTAGTATTTTTCATGCACTGCCGACTTAGACCAAAAATTACGATACACAGGCGTAGTATTTTTCATGCACTGCCGACTTAGACCAAAAATTACGATACACAGGCGTAGTATTTTTCATGCACTGCCGACTTAGACCAAAAATTCGATACACAGGCGTAGTATTTTTCATGCACTGCCGACTTAGACCAAAAATTACGATACACAGGCGTAGTATTTTTCATGCACTGCCGACTTAGACCAAAAATTACGATACACAGGCGTAGTATTTTTCATGCACTGCCGACTTAGACCAAAAATTACGATACACAGGCGTAGTATTTTTCATGCACTGCCGACTTAGACAAAAAATTACGATACACAGGCGTAGTATTTTTCATGCACTGCCGACTTAGACCAAAAATTCGATACACAGGCGTAGTATTTTTCATGCACTGCCGACTTAGACCAAAAAAGCCTCACATGAAAGTTCGAGGATGTGTCTAAAATGGACAACAACTCAACCGAATTCGTTCGATGAGATTAAAGTTAATATGAATTCCTCGATTCACATTAGTTAACGACGCACTCTAACCTGCTTGTATCCATTGAATAATCAGCTACGAGACTGTTTGACGCTTTTACTGAAAATAAGAGTCACCGCAAATTGAATTCATATGAATCAGCAAGGAATTATATTTCGACTTACTTGATTATGTTTTTAGCCTTGGTTTACCCAACACAATGAAGTACTCACATAATAAACGGCGTGTAGGTGGTCAAACTACCGAGTGAAAATGGTGCTGTTGATCCGACTTCACCTCTACATGAAATCACTATTTCCATCATTTACATGTTTCAGACTGTTATCCTCATCTTGGTTTTTGTTATTCTTACAACGTTTTGGCTGTTTTACTCTCCTTTGGGTGTATTTATTCGTAGTCGGAAAGATTCTCATCATTTTATCTGAGAATTCATGGATTTTAGATATGTAGTATCAGTTATTATTTCTTAAGATCCTTCACCGGGGATTGAACTAAAATACATCTAGGTAGATTCTACTCTAAAATATCACTTAACTTCACCCACAGCTTTGATTAAGATATATTCTAGATTGAATTCTGCTTTGAGGTTCAGACCTCAGTGTTCTAATCAAATCAAACCAAAATCAAATTTATTAAAGTGCAACAAATCATGTACAAAAAATATTGGATGCTCCAAATCGGGATAGAACCAG
>OY744520.1:11519990-11572490 GCA_963556195.1 Sepiola atlantica
TTACATAATATACAATTAAGATTCCATTGGACGGTACCCGGATTTATTTATTTATTTACATACTATACAATCAAGATTCCATTAGACGGTACCCGGATTTCTTAATTTATTTACATACTATACAATTAAGATTCCATTGGACGGTACCCGGATTTATTTATTTATTTACATACTATACAATCAAGAATCCTTTAGACGGTACCCGGATTTATTAATTTATTTACATACTATACAATTAGGATTCTATTGGACGGTACCCGGATTTATTTATTTATTTACATACTATACAATTAAGATTCCATTGGACGGTACCCGGATTTATTTATTTATTTACATACTATACAATTAAGATTCCATTGGACGGTACCCGGATTTAGTTATTTATTTACATACTATACAATTAAGATTCCATTGGACGGTATCCGGATTTATTTATTTATTTACATACTATACAATTAAGATTCCATTGGACGGTACCCGGATTTATTTATTTATTTATTTATTTACATACTATACAATTAAGATTCCATTGGACGGTACCCGGATGTATTCATTTAGTTATTTATTTACATACTATACAATTAAGATTCCATTGGACGGTACCCGGATTTCGCGTAGCTAAATTCATGCTAGTTAAAAAAAAACTCAGCAGGACGACAGGTTAGAACGTTCATCGACCATGAAAATAGAGAATAAGGATCTGGAAGCCCCTGAAAAAGTGGACCGAAGTTGCCCTGTTGTTGCCGGTGCTAATCGTTCTCCGTCAGAACAACAGATTTCAGCTAATCTTCGCTGGATACTCACTTATATGTCTGATGCACGAAAATGATGTAAAAACCTATATAAGGAATTGAAGGCGATTTCCGACCTGATGACACGGAGTTATCTGTCCCTGATTAATTGTTAGCTTTGAGGGATAGAGCGTAACATCGTGGTAGTCACGAAGACATAGAAGAAAATGCAAGAAGAGAATAGGGTAACAATAATACGTGCGATTTGCACAACTTTTATTCTCGGACTGAAGATACAATTTTGAAAGAACAAATTTGGCGCCTAATTTTCATGTCACGTGATACCTCTGCAGCGCAGTAATTATCACGTAGTGCGGTGATTAGGTCGATGGCCTTATCACCACTTGGTTGAGTGGAACTATATTCAGTTAACAATTTAACATACCCCCTTCAACTGATATATATTCGTAATGTTTTTTTTTGTTTGTACACTTTTCACATTCATAGGCCTTAAAACAATTTTTTTGTTCACAATATAAAAGTTTGTTTGTACATTTGTTGTGTCATCAATTGTTTTCAAAAGTTTTTTTTTTGTAATACCCTTTCACATTTATAGTCCTTAAAAACATATTTTTCTTCTGTTTTAAGTATTAAAGAAAGCTTGTTTTTGTTTTTGTTTTCAGAGTCCCATTAGTAAGTGTCTGAATTTTTAATTTCTAAATCTATTTGCTGGTTTGGTAAATATATCGGCCATGTTTTCTTCACTTGCAACGTGAATTAACTCAAGCGTATTATTTTGTAATTCTCTCTATTGAAATGAAATCTAATATCTATGTGTTTTGATTTTTGGTGATTTACGGGGTTTTTGGCTAAGGTTATCGCGCTCTTATTATTGCATTATAATGAGAATGTATCGATTTTCTCGTTTAATAAATCTGTCATTAGTATTTTAAGGTATTTTCCTTCGTGTGTGGCTGCACTGATTGACATATATTCAGCCTTGCAAGTAGATAACGCGACTGTGGACTGTTTTCGTGTTTTCCACGAAATTAATGGCCCGTCGTCTGAGATTTTAAATCCATATCCAGTTATGCTTCGTCTATCCTGTGAGTTTTTCCAATCTGCATCGCAAAAACCTATGATGTTTAAAGTACTTTTAGTGGGTTTGAATATTAATTGTTGATTGATGTTGGCTTTTGTATACCTTAGGGCGTGTTTAGCTAACAGCATGTGATTTTAGTATGGTTTATTCATATATTGTGATAGTTTTGTTATTATGAAACATAAGTCTCGCCTGGTGGCTGTCATTGCATATATTAAGCTTCCGACAATTTCTCTATATAGCTTTTCGTCTGCTAATTTCCTAGTTTCGTTACATAACTTGTTAATATTATTTTCGCTAGGTGTGTTTACAATCTTTCATTCCAAATCTTTCTAATAATTTCTAATATATCGTTTTTGATGCATGTATATTGTTTTGTTTTCATATGTAAATTCTATGCCTAAAAAATATTTGATTTTGCCTTGATCTGTCATTTAAAATTTTTCTTTTAGAATAGTTTTCGTATTTATCATATTTTCGTTACATTTTGTCGCTATTAGTATGTCATCTACCCATACAATAATAATTGTATATTTGTCATTATATTGTGTATAAACACAAACGTCTGCCAATGATTGACTAAATCCGTTTTCTATTAGATGTGTGTGTAACAAATTATTCGAATTTCTACCACTTTGTCCTAAACCATATAGTGGGGTTTTCGTTCTCCCAATATTTTCAGTTACTACTTCTGTTTCGGGTTCAACTGTTTGAATATTTTCAGTTGTAGCACTTTCGTCTGTTTCTTTTATATCATCTTTAAATTTATCTGTAAATTTTACTATTCTATATTTTTTATTTCACCGGTTTCGGGAAAACATATTAAGTAGGCCGGACTACCTCTGTCATATCTTACAAAAATTCCCTCCTTACGTCGGTCTTCCATTTTTTGGGGGTTTTGTACCTATGCATAACAAGTGCTTCCAAATAAGTGCATAGTTGATATATTTGGTTTATCGCCCGTGAAAAATTCGTATGGCGTGCTGTTAATACGTCTGTTGTAACATCGGTTACGAATATACGTTGAGGACATAACAGCGTATGACCACATATATTTTGGAAGGTTATCATGTTTTAGCATGCACCTAGACATTTCAAAAATTGTGCGCCATGCTCTTTCGATCGTACCATTTTGGTGGGAGGAGTAGGGCGCCGATTTTCGATGATGTATCTTATTCTTAATTAGTAGCGATTCGAAGATTTTAGAAGTAAATTCCGTGCCTTGATCGCTCCTTACTGTTTTTATATTTCCATACGGGGCAACGTCAGCTATAAATCTTTCGAAGGCTTCCACTGCGTCACTTTTACTTTTCAACATGTAGGTGACTATGAGACCGGAATAATCATCTATACACCCTAATACGTACTTAAAATCATCCTTTGCTATGGGGTCTATCGGTCCTGCTAGATCAATGTGCACTAGTTCGAGTATTTTTGTTGCTCGTTTGTCAGGTATTTTATTTTTGAATTGGAAGGCACACTTCACAATTAAATTGTTTTTGTCACTAATTTGTATACCAGAAACGGTTTTTTCTAATTTGATTATATCGTCGATGTTGCAATGTCCCATTATGCTATGCTACTTTTCTAGCGAATGTTTTCTTTTCTTCGGAGAAGTTACATTATTTAAGTAATATAGTTTACCTTTCTTATATATATTAAATTTTGTTCCATTAGTATTTAATGTTGCAGAGTTAGGTTTAAATTCAACGCAATTACCCTTTTCTGTCGCCGCTTTACTGAAAATATATTATTATTAAAAGAAGGTATATATAAAGCGTTTTTTAAGATCTTATTAGGTTACAATAATTAATAACTCGTAAAACAAAATGGATGACTTTTCAACATAAAGGTTTAACAGATTTATTAAAAGTGTAATTAGAATGAAATGAGTTATTTAGCCGCTGTAACGCAAGATGGAATATGAGCCAGTCTGATCCGTGGTTAATGTTTACTTTTCACTCCGGAAGCCACTCTCGACCAAAGGGCGATAATTCTTAACCTTACCGAAAATGATGCAAGGGAGATAAGTTGTTTCGTTAGTTATTCCCCCGTTTTAGTCTTTAACTGTATCGAGCGCACATGGGGTCAACTTGGAGGTGCTTGACTCTAGTGCGACTGCGCTTTGGCCAAGCCCTGGGAGGTCTTTGATAATTCTCATCTGAATTTGTCTGCATGAGAGGTGGTGTAGATGGCAGTTCAAATGTGTCCATTAACAAATCAAACGGAATGGTTGATCTGTTGTCCACTAAGTTGCCTACAGAGTATCTGAGACGTAACTGGTTTTTGTGCCGTGCCCAGAATTGATTTCCGACTTGAACATCATACAGAAATTGTCCATTTATTTTGCGGATGATGCCTGGTACCCAGTTTGGCCGGCCAGGTCCCTGGCTGGTACACCTCTGGTGTGTAATTAACCTGATGGTGAATTGGTGCTTGCTTCATGTAGGAGGTGGTTGGTCGAGGTCCTGCTGTGGTAGTTGTCTCTGTAGATGATGTTATTGGAGATGTTCGCAAATGGAAACATGCTTCAATATCCAGCCATACTTTGTAGTCTGGATTCTGATCAACTACCTTTTCTTCCAAAATCACCTTGATTGCCATAACTTTGTCAAATGTGGTTGAGATGAATGGACCAGTGATTTTAGTGCCATCGGGAATTTCTACAAAATCTTCTGATCCTGGACGTTGTACAAGAATTGTGATTTTCTCAGCATTACCGGTCACATCAAGCATGAGCAGCTCTACCCCTTGAGGGTCATCAGTCAGTTTAACGGTGATGCTAGGTTTAGGTTCAGTAGATGTAGTCGGCGCTGGTACAATCCATCCAGGTCCATCAGGTCTGCCATCACTTACTGGAAAGTTTGGTGTGTTTGGTGTTCCACTAATGTAGTCATCAGGTATGAGGGTTTTATCAGTCATACCCTTAGTAGACTCACATCGAACTGATGTTGTTGAAGTAGGTCCTGATGTTGTGGTAATTTTAGGATTCCCTGTGGTAATCATTGGTGTTGATATTATTGTGGGAGTTCCTGTTGAAGTGGAGCCAAAGGTTGGTTCAAACGAAAGGTTGGTGGTTGGTCGATTGTTCCGCCGCCGCCGTTGCTGTTTCTTCTTGCTGAGGTCGTCTTTACTGCTCTGAGGTGACGATCTGGACACCACCTCACATATTTGGTTGAGTGGAATGTCAAGAAGATAAAATCAAGTCCCAGCAAATTATGGCATGAATTTGCTATGTATACGGTACCTGACACCGTTTTTCCTTTCATTTTGACGGTAGCGGGTAATTGACCCGTGATGTGAACACAATCTCCAGAAGCACTCTGTGCTACCTGACTTGTTGGTGTCAATGAAGGCTGGCCTATAGCTTCCCACAGTTTTTGTGATATAATAGTTATATCTGATGCTGTATCGATTTGCAATTGAATAGGATGGCCATTCAATTGTACTGCAACATATTTTCGTTTGGATGTTTGTTTTAAGAGAAAAGTTGCTATCAGACTGTTTGTTTTTGAAAAACTGTTTGTTTTTGAACTGTGTTGATGTCGTTGCCTGTTGTGTGTATGTGAGGTTTGCCTATTATGGGTTGGTTTTCGTCCTGGAGGGGTGCAAAATCCCTCTTTATGTCCGAGTCGATTTCAGCTGCGACAGCGGTGTGTCTTGAAGGTGCAGTATCGCACAAAATGCCAGTTGTCACAATTCCAACAAGCTGTTGGGGGCTGGACTGATTTTGAAGTCGGTGAGGTGGGCCGACGTTGTTTTTGAACTGTGTTTACCATGGATGCTTGTTGTACCATAGTTGAATCATGTTTTAGATTCACTAGACGCTGGCATTCCACGGAAACTTGTTGCAATGTTATGTCTGGATTTTGTTCTATTTTTGACAAAATCCTTGTGCGAATGTCTTCTTCGTCTGTTGTTTTCAAACCACACACAAGAATCAAACATTTAAACTGGGCGTCTGTGATGGAAGAGATTTTAAAACGTTCACATTCTTTGTTTACAAGGCCTGCATACGTTGAAAAATCGATCGAGGAAGATTTCGTTATGTTAAGACAATTAAAACGCATATTGAATAATGAAATATGCTCACCGAAAATCTGAGTGAGAATTTGTACTGTGTTTTGAAAATCGCAGTCACGAGAATGTTTTGGCAATATGTAATTTACATAACGATCATGTTCCGACGTCCCAAGCTTACGTAACAAAAGTCTCACCTTCCAGTTGTCAGCTTGATCTTTGAAATCCACTCGAAAAATGTCCTCGAACCGCGCAAACAATGTTTCGAACGTCGAATTTGCCATTGGGTCATAACAAAATTCCGTTGTTTGTGAAATGAAATCTGTAGATGTCCTAAGATTTGTTTCTGAAATCGACGATGTAGGTGTGGAAAATCTCTCTGAAAATAATTCCATTAACCTTAATTGCTGTTCTAATAATTGTTTAATTGTACTATCCATTCTTTTTTGTTTATTTTTTTTTCTTTTTAAAAAAAATTGTAAGTTAGTCTAATCCTTCGTCGCCACTGTTATAAACCATGTAATTTAGGTTACAATAATTAATAACTCGTAAAACAAAATGGATGACTTTTCAACAGAAAGGTTTAACAGATTTATTAAAAGTGTAATTAGAATAACATGAGTTATTTTAATAGAAGCATGCCCCTTTTTAGCGTCAAATTATTGTATCGGCTTCCATCGGCTAGCTCAACAATATGGCGGGAGGAATCAAATTCTTCGTCGTTTAAAATATGGGTTGTGGCCCCACAATCGTCTAATAAATCAAGATATGAAGAGTCACTAGCGTTATTAACAGAAAAAATATAAAAAGTGTTCTTATCTTATACATGTTTTATCGCATTCCCTTCAGTGTTTTTCTACAAAAATTTGTGTCATGTGTTCGTGTTTTGCAGTTTTTGCACCAGCGTGCGCGTTTTCTACAATTTTCGGATTTATGTCAATATCGCCCGCATAAGAAGCATGATCCATTGAATTCTTTTTTGTTTTATTTATTTGGTCTGGAAATGGTTGCTGGTTGGCTGTTATATTTCTTTTCTCTCACACTCATTACTGCGTTCGCGCTTTTACCTTGTTTTTTTTTTCAGTTTCTTCGAAGTTTCTTCAAGCGGTTTTAAAGTTCTGGAATGTCATAGGTGTATCTCTCTGCGTTATTACCGTGGTGAATGTCTTATATCCAATCGGTAATCCCTTTATAATCATTGCGATCAGTAATCCATCGCTTATTGTTTCTCCGGCATTTTATAGGAATGTGGCGGCATTTTCCGCTCTTATTACATAGTCTGTAATATTTTCATTTGACTTGTTTTGCAACGATGTTAATTTCGTGTACAACGAAATTATTCGTGGCTTTCCACATGACAGATAATGTTCTCTTAGGATATTTAATGCTTTTCTGCCATCGTTATTCGCGTTTCGTATGATCAACGAAATACTTCGGTCATCGAGGTATTGTACTAGTTCACCAAAAGCTTCGGCGTTCTTGTTCTGATTTATTTCAGCTTCGCTCCCTGCTGTAATGGTGCTGTCCAATTTTTGAGTCCGCATGTAGCCCAAGAAACTTCACTTCCCATAATTCATACTTTCTTTCATCTCCCTGAAACATTAGTCTGTGGTTTGCATAGCTGGGCACATAACCTGTTAAACTTTGAGGGGTAGAGCGTAACATCGTGGTAGACTAGGAGTCACGAAGACATAGAAGAAAAGATAAGAATAGAATGGGGTAACAATAATACGTGCGATTTGCACAACTTTTATTCTCGGACTGAAGATACAATTTTGAAAGAACAAATTTGGCGCCTAATTTTCATGTCACGTGATACCTCTGCAGCGCAGTAATTATCACGTAGTGCGGTGATCTGGTCGATGGCCTTATCACCACTTGGTTGAGTGGAACTATATTCAGTTGACAATTCAACACCGATTATGATTGGATTACAGCAAGGATTGTGAATTCTCTTAACGAATTCATGGGTGAAATTCTTTTGGTCCACTCTGCAAAATGTCACACTATTAACAGAGCACAAGTAATTTTGCACCAGTTTTAGACAAATGTTCTTTGTTTTGGATTTTATTCGTAAATGAAAATAACTGACTCGATATTTTTTTTTTATTTGACGAAAATAAATCTAAGGTGAAATTCGATTTGTAAATTCGATCAGACATTTTCCTAATTAGAGCAATTAGCATTACTGATTGTTTGTTTTTTTGGAGTTTAATTTTGTGAAGCCGCGTTGAATACTAAAATGGCGACGATGGATGGGATTTCTGACGTCATAGAACTGGATTTTGTCAAAAAAAATTCTGACACTTTCAAAAGTTAATTTCGATTAAGGTGAACGATCGATATCTTGTACAGATATCCCTTCATCTCTATTTTCCCTTTGACACGTACACCTATGACTTGCCTATTTATGTCAGTTTTATCTCTCAATCCCCTCTTATTCTCTCTCTTTCTGACTTTCTCTCTTTCTATCTTGTTTGTTTTGCAATTAAGAAAAAGTTAAGATATCATTTCCTCTTTATTTTTCCTTTTCACACGCAGATCTATCATTTGTTTCTTTCTTTATTTGTGTTGGTTTCATTTATCCACCCTCTCCCCCACCCCTCGCGCTCTCTCTCTATCTCTTTCTGTCATTCCATCTCTTTCTATCTTTTTCTTTGCAAATAAAGGAAAGCTTTATGTTAAATGATATAACAAAGAAGATGACTGAAAGGTAAATGGTATCATATCAATACTACTTTATTAATGTTTACCTTTTAGATGCCTATTCATTATTATACTAAATCGGAGTAAATCAACGTTTGTTTTGTGCGACTGTTTTCGCCACCAAATAAATACTTAAATATTTCGTAGTTCAGGTATTTATTTTTATTCGAAAAATCCATTTTAGTTCTTTTAATTAGTGGTAAGTTGTAATTAACAGAACAACTCATCCATTTTTCAATTAGCTATCTACGTATTCTTCTTGCGCTCTTTAACTGTGTGTTTATTAAACCACTCTAATATTTGTAATATCTGTGAGAATGAAAGCGTGATACGTGTTTATTCACCTCCTCTGCAGGAACTTAGACATAAGTTTAGGTGGCGTTTTGAAAATCCAACGCACTAAAAGTTCACTCTGGTTTACAAAAAATGATTGAGCAGCCCCGTCGTCATTTTGCCCCAGGCGATTAGCAAAGAAGGATAAATTATGGGAGGGTAGACCTCCTAGAGCTGAAGAGAACCATACCACAGCGACAAAGCCATTGTTAGACTGATTGTCAAGGACGTATCCTCGACTGGCACGAATAGCACTTACTCAAGCAGTGATGTCTTCTTTTTTAATATTCTTATATTTTTGTTTTTGTTAGAGATGGAGCATCCTATCGGATGCCAAACATTCACCCGCTATTTGAGACACACCAGCCGAGCGATATTTTAAAGATTCTAATCGCCCTTTTAAGTGCAATTGTTTGTATCTCTCTTGCACTTCGTTCACAGGGTATATTCGCCAGGTAGTTTTTGAAATTCCTTTTCATTAGTGTTGTGGGTGAACCTACCTACCCTTTAATAACTAATTGGTAGCAACCGGCTACCATAAATACCGGCTTTTGCCGGGAGAACATTGGTACCACATTTTGGCACTAGCACTGCCAACACTGACTTGTGTATACTTTCTCTGTTCAATACAATTCATTATTATTATCTCTAAACCTGTTGTTCTTTTATTTCATTGTTGGTACCCCTAAACGGGTCCACAACAATTAGTCCGGTTGCTCCTATAATTACTGGGATGATGGAGATCTTTCTAAGATTCCAGTTTCTTTTCAATAAGAACCTTGGTATTTCGTTATCTTGTTCCTTTCTGCTCTGTTTAAGTAAGCATCATTAGGGACATTGATTCTAACTAAGGTTGCTACTTTCTCCCTTTTGCTCCATATCACTTTATCAGATTTAACAGCTCTGTTATCTAGATATGTAGGAATTGCATGGTCATAGTGGATGGTGTATAACTTATTTCCAACCGTTCTGGAGAGTAGAAAGTGGACTTTGAGTTTACTTTCGGCAGCCTCGTAACTCTCGCTTCCTTTATTTTGTCCTTTAGTCCTCACATTCCATGAGCCATGTTTCTGACAAAGGGGAAGAATTGCTGTTTTCTTGGTCAGAATCTATCCATAACACTCATCGTTGGCTAGTTTTTGACCTTGAAGTAGTATTTTCTTTTTTAGCTCCTTACATCAAGTGGCTTCATGCCTTGTCTGAAGCGATTTCCATAAAATTAATATGCCTCCAGGATTTGCTGCTACACTTGATATTTAACTTTTTACATATAGTCCAGTGAAGATATTTGCACACTCCGTTGTGTCGCATTGTATAGTAGCAATCCCCTAGGAGAACCTTACAACTGGGTGTCAGGTGGCTCACACTCTCCATTTCTGTGTAGCAGAACCTGCACTTGTTATTGTTTGTGAGACCATTTATCCTTTTAGAGGCATTGGCCATTAAGCCTTGATCTTGGGCAGCCATTATCATTCTCTCCTGATCATAGTGGAGTGATCCTTTTTTTCAGACAGTTTACAGAGCCTTCCTTATCTATATACTCCTGGGATAGTTCATCTAGGAAATACTTAGCACGTTGTTGGTTGGCCCATTCTTCCAGTTTTCTGCAATAGAAAGTCTTGGTGTATTTCTGGCGGCTCTTGCGGGCTATTTCCGTGGCAGGATTGTTGTCTGTTTCTGCCTCATTTGTAAGACAGCTCTGTCCAAAATGTTTGGCCAGTTTTGTTAAAGACGTTTTTCTACTTGCTCTGGTTTCTTGGTGTTGGCGTACTATCATAAGGTATGGGTTCTTTGAGCTCATCAGGTATTGGCCGGTGCTCACAATAGTGGCTCGGTGTTGACGGTCAATTTCTGACAGACCCATACCTCCTGCTCCTCTTGGCAGATACAGATGTTTATATGCGCGCATGTGTGTTATACGAAGGACTAAATATACATATCCCCCGTTGTTCTATTTTCAACACATATTTTTCTTGTCTGAGTTGAAATATTTCAGAATAACCGGCCTTCTTCAGGTGGCTTTTCAATTTGATAAAATATCCGATTCTTACTGACTCCCCAGGAGACTCTTATGTGACACTTTTATCAGTTTTGTTATGATCAATTCATGATATTTGATACCCAAAGCTGATGACAAGAAGACCCATTGTTCAGAAAATGCATGGATATTTGTTTGGAAAAAGAATCAATGGAAAACGGACAACTGAGAAGAAATTGTAAATAAAAAATGAAAACAAAAACAAAAAAAAAGGGACGGATATTCTTAAGATAAGTCTAGTCAATCTGCACGTTTAGTGATGAAATGTTATTTCAAACGTATGCGTGACAGACCAACGAAAATATATTTTCAAATTTAAGAGAGGGTCAGGGAAACGAACATATTATTTCAAAATAAAGCGTGACAGACAAACGAAAATTCCATTATATTTAAGCCTGAACAACCAGCCGACTGACAGAGTTTCATGTGCATTGGCTTAGTCGCATCTATAATAAGATGTCCATGTAATGTGACGTCATATTTTAAACGTAAGCGTGACTGACCAGACCAATGAAAACAAAATATTGTTTCTAACTTAAGCGAGACAAACAACAAAAGCAAAATGTTATTTTACACGTAATCGTGACAGACCAACAAAAATAAAATGTTATTTCACACGTAATCGTGACAGACCAACAAAAATAAAATGTTATTTCACACGTAATCGTGACAGACCAACAAAAATAAAATGTTATTTCACACGTAATCGTGACAGAACCCAAAAAATAAAATTATGTTTCACACGAAATTGTGACAGATCAACGAAAACAAAAAGTTATTTTTATCCGTCATCGTGACAGACCAACGAAAATAAAATGTTATTTAACACGTAATTGTGACAGACCAACGAAAGTATTATTTAATATTTAAGCGTGATAGTCACTCGAATAACAGAGCGTCATATAGACACGCCTGGTCGCATCTTGAATAAGTTACGTCCATTCTATCTGCGCGTTTACCGATTAAAATACCATTTGAAGCTGAAGTTTGACAGATCGACCCAAATTTTATATCAAACTTGACCGTGACATATCATACGATGCACAGAGCCTTTTATAAAGATGTGTAGACGCATCTAAAAATGAAAGTTGCGTCCATTTAACACGCGCGTTTAGCGATGAAAATGCTAAAGGACCAACCGAGTGCCACAACCTCTAATATAGATGTAAAGATGCATTCGCCAACAAGGGTTCAATAATAAGGCGAAATATGAACATATTCTTGAAAGCGAGAATTTCTTTCATGACACGTGACATGAAAAAAAAAGGGAACAGAAAGAGACAAGAAAAAATATCCGCCAAAAGTATCGGAGGAATATTTGAAGAGTGGGGGGGGGGGAAATAAGAATTGATTGGAAGCAGATGTTTGTGCGAGGACATTTCGGGGTGGAAATAAATAATTGAAGTTGTTGCGAGGCGTTTAGACCATCTGGCTTTCGCTGAAGATAATTTATCACTTTGTTTTTGTGAAAACGTCAATATGAATAATAAAACAAGCTGACAGACGTGAACTGACATTTCATTAGAAACACGGTGACCTTTGCTTTCAAAAACCGCTAGGGAATTTTAAAAGTCAATGGACCTAATTAATAAGACACATTTCTTGTTCATTCGATGAGACCCACTTTAGGTTCGATAGAACAAGATAAATCAAATACCACAACATTGTTGCTTCCCCCCCCCCTCTCTCTCTCTCGCTCTCTCGCTCTCTCTCTCTCTCTCGCTCTCTCTCTCTCTCTCGCTCTCTCTCTCGCTCTCTCTCTCGCTCTCTCTTTCTCTCTCTGTTTCTCTGTTTCTCTCTCTGTTTCTCTCTTTCTCTCTTTTACTTTTTCTCTCTCTTTCTCTCTCTCGCTCTCTCTCTCTTTCTCTCGTTCTCCTTCTTTCTCTGTCTCTCTTTACTTCGAAAACGAAGCGCAATTACGTTTCGTTTTGAATTTGCCTTAATATGGAAGCCGTTCCGGTGCTAATGAAATCGTTTAAAATGGTTAATAATATATGCGTTTTAATTTGCTTCACACACACACACACACACACATACACACACAAACACACACACATACACACGGACACCCACACACACAGGCACACACACACACACACACACCCACGATAGTATGTATTTATATAATTGTACTTACAAAATTAATAAGACTAATTTACTGATCGTTGTAAATAACAATACCGGCAAGTGTTTTTTTTTTTTTTTCATCATCATCATCATCATCATCATCATCATCATCATCATCATCATCATCATCATCATCAGTAGTAGTAGTAGTAGTAGTAGTAGTAGTAGTAGTAATAATAATAAAAATAATAACCACAACAACAACAACAGCGGTAATACACATGAATAACATTACGTTCACGGTACCGTATGATTCAAAAAGTCACAAAATCTCACAATGATCGGGGAAGGATCATAAGTTTTGACCTCCTGACAATGTGTCTAGTGTTTATAGAGTTCAGGCATTAGATCTTTTTTTTTTTTTATCTCAGCCCTAAATCTTTATTTTTATTCAACTTGTGGGTATCGCCCGCTTTATGGGGTCAAGGTTGGATTCTTTGTTCTTTCTTAGCGACACGTCGCCATTACTGTCTTCTGATAAATCGTTGGATACTTTTTTCAGTAAATTTTGAAATAACCGCTACTAGGCGTATGGGTTCGTCATGAAGGCTATATTTAGTTTTAAACATTTACTAGAATGCAAATTATGTAAAGAATTTTTATCAAAATCAGAATAAGGATTCTAGACATAAAGTTTAGTAGCATTATATATTGTTTAATCTTCGCAAGCGGACATAAAAATGGTGGAAAACTGTTCAGTTCGGGGAATTAATTATACACGCCCTGGGACGGATATTCTTATTGTGTTTTTAATAAAGTTAAGTATGTTTATATGTTTATATATTTGTTGGAACAGAATCTGTTCCCAAACGAAATTAACCGACACATATAAGGAGTCGTAATAAGGGTAACATTTTGTTTTATTTAGTTTTAGGCAAAGAAAGACTTGAAGCTCCCCGTGAAAAATTCAAATACTTCTGATTTTATGAAATTTTAACAAGAAGTATTACAGACCAATTTATCAATATTCAACAAATTTATAGAGACTATAATATGGGCACAACCTCCTATTTGAAAATTGAAATACATCAGATTTGTATTATATTTGATCCACACTCATTACACGATAATTAAGCAAGATTTCCAATAGTTCAGTTAAGCTTAAGACTTAAACTTTAGACATTTTCTAGAATCAAAATCCTTTACATGATTTTGATCAGAATTAAAATGAAGATTATAGACAAAAGGTTTAGTATCTTCGTAGTAAGGACACGTAAAAGTAGTTCAAAACTGTTCAGTTCGAGAAATTAAATGACCCGTTCTAGGGGAGGGTATTCTTCTAATATCTATATAAAGTTAGATATGTGTATATGTTTATGTATTTGTATGTACAGGATTCACTCCTAAACTAATCAATCGATCATTATGAGTTTTAGAACACAGCTGCGAAATGTAAGGGTCAAAATGTAGGCTATATTTAGTTAAGTTCAGGTTATGCAAAGGGGTAACGAAAGACATTCGTGAACATTTAGATACTTCCGTTTTATGTGAAGTTATAACAATTGGTATTAAATTTAGATTTCTGTGAAGTTATAACAATCGGTATTAAACTTAGATTAACAAATATTCCCCAAATTTCAATTTCTTTGCAGCATTTAAAAAGTTTCTAGGGATATAATAAGGGCACAATCTCCCATTTACAAATTAAAATATATAAGACTTCCGTTCAATTTGATCCATAATCATTAGACACTAATTACGTAAGATTCGCTGAATTTGAGTTTCTTATCAAAACCATTTCAGTTTGAGACTTACATGTTAGAGATTTTCTAGAATCCAACTCATATAATGAATTTTGATCAAAATTAGATAACAAATTCTGAACATAAAGTTTAGTGTCATTACATCTTGATTTTAATTTTTGTAAAGGGACATAAAAGTGGAGAAAACTGTTCTGCTGGAGAATTCATTTTACCTGTCCTGGAACGGATATTTTTCTCGTATATTTATATTTATATTTTGTATATATATATTTCTTATAAAAGTATATCCGAGGTTGATCAGAACCCTCTGACAATAGTCTTCGTTATTAATGATAATACAGGTTTCTATTTACTTCTATCATATATATATATATATATATATATATATATATATATATATATATATATATATATATATTTATACACATACACACGCATATATATACATATATATATATATATATATATATATATAGTACATGTATTAAAAGTTAATAAAGCAAGTTTAGATATTAATAATATTAACATAAAACTAATATCTTTTCAAAAGTGCTCAATACAAAGTAAAGATTCATAAATAAACTTTATATAAACATTAATACAGCCTATGCAATTTGCGTAGGCTGTTTTAATGTTTATATAGGTTTATCTTCGATTTCATAAAGGAGAGTTGTCTGTATGTGTGCGTGTGTATGTCCAGCTTAAACTTCATACCACAGAACATACACCATCAAAGCTGATATTTTCTTGATCAGCGTTGCATGGAATTAATATGTCTTAAATTATTAAAAAAATAATTATTATTCTTTAAACCCTAAAAGGGGGCTGTCGGTTTTTCAGTCATTTTCATGTACTAACTAAAGCGAAGTAACTCTGATTTTATGACTTATTTTCTTTACGCCGACTTGAGTAATCTATAAAGTGTGTGTGTCAAGTGATAGTAATAGGCTGAGCGGAGAAGAAACAGGGGGTGGGGAAAGGAAGGGGTAATTGCGGAACCAGAAGATAGAAGTTTTAAAAGAAGTATATATATAAGGAAATGCATGTACGTAATCAAAATATACACACATACGAGTCATGATACATCCACATATTTGCACAAACATTTTTATAACTTATACGCACACACGCACAGACAGAACGTATACTCAAACACGTGTTGACACAGTAACAAACAAGCCCAGCCTAGATATACATACATACTCCTATCGTCTAAACATGGTTAAAATTAACGTCTGCAAAAGAACCATATAACTGTGTATTTACATAACAGTTTAGTGTAACGGACAGATTATTATAGTTCACACACAAACTTACTCATTTTAAGAAGAATATTTTTGAAAAACCTGAACAATGTAATTTTTTTTGTTTTTTTTTAAATAAATTATTTTTTTAATTCTAAATCTTGAGATCTTTCGGCGTTATGCGCCTTTGTCAAAAGTATAGGCATTTTTTTTCTTCTTTTTAATATTTCTTAATTGGGACATTTTGTCGCAGCCTAACTGAAATTCGTCTTGATGTTATGACGGTTGGTGAAAGTAAACCGTGGTGCAGTGGATATAGTACTAAATAAAATTCAGTTCTAACTGAAGGTCGAAAGTTCAATCCTCGGTGCGGGCGATACGAAAGTTACGGCTGGTGGAACGAGAGCAGGCTACCCCATGGATTAAAGGATTCGACAGAAATGTTCCCTAGTTCGAAAAGATACACACGAAGAAGGCCGGTGGTAACAGTGGCCCAAACGTTGTGAGAATAACACTGAAAATAGAACAGTCGTTCGTATAATCCAAATTATACTCGAATTAAGGTATACACAGGAAATACAAATATAATAAACTTTATTTATTAAGAGATTAGATCTTATGACTCCTAAGGATATATTAAATACTGTAGATACAAATAAGCTCAACAGTTAACAGGTTATGTTAAGCAGAGCCTTCATTTTATAATTATGTAGATTACAACATTTATGAAAGAATTAACGTTTTAGATATTATAATCAAGCTCTAAAAAAATAACACTTAACAATGTTTATCGTTGATAATCAACGATAAACATTGTTCTGTGTTACTTTTATATAAATACAGATTTTTTCCGTCTGTCCGTCAGTCACAATATTTTAAAACTTAATAAATACACAGCAGGATTTGTCTCATTTCGAAATAACAGATGCCTTAACTACGTTCAGAAATGGAGAAGATTGCTTTTATAGTAGACCCCATGATTCAAGTATTTAAAATTTTAATTGTATCATAAATCTTGTAATCCATCGAATTATATATATATATATATATATATATATATATATATATATTAGTACTTCATGTATCCACATAAAATATTATAAGGAGATATAATTTTTTATGTATCAGTTTTCAGTATTTACTTCAACAGTGCTCGATACGTAAGTAGAGCTAGGTAGTAAGCAATGAAAATATATATGGCAATCAAGCTACACAGAGGCTCCCGTGTTTCATCCCCGGGGGGAATCGTCAGGCTAAATGGCATTTAGCCTGACGATTCCCCCCGGGGATGAAACACGGGAGCCTCTGTGTAGCTTGATTGCCATATATATTTTCATTGCTTACTATATATATATATATATATATATATGTTGTCATGAGATCATCTTCCAGTGCATCTTATATACTTGTAACATCTAAACTTCTTTGTATTATTCGAGAAACTATTTTCATCTAGGTTGCTATTTTCACAACAGTTTTGCCCGATTTAACCTCCGAAAATTTTCAGGTTCATCTTCTCAAACTCGGGAATCTTTATTTCAAACTCGGGAATCTATACCGACTTTGGAACTTAACTCTGTATTTTATCTACGAAGTAGATTGTTCTCCTTCTGTCAACCATTGCCGCAGAGAAGTGTTAATTACTTACTATGTTATTATTTCATATTATAACGATGGAACCTTTAACCCCAGAATAGTTGTCATTGAAAAATTCCAAAATTAAACTCATTGGTTATGAAGATAGTCTTTGTATACTGGTTGTGGTTGACAATTAAATGTTCATACCTAACCCCACAGCGAATTACAGTGTGACGTATCAGTAAAAGTCCCCTTTCTTTTCATGCATGTGCGTATCTGAAGTGATAAGACTAGTTTAATCATAGATGTTGGACATCAAAGCTGGATTGTCGTGTTTTCATGTTATCTTGTAAAACAATAATGTGAGAGAAAGAGAAGCAAAGAGACAGATACAGACATAGGTAGATAGAGAGGGGGAGAGAAAGAAAAAGAAGCAAAGAGACAGATACAGACATAGGTAGATAGAGAGGGGGGGAGAAAGAAAGAGAAGCAAAGAGACAGATACAGACATAGGTAGATAGAGAGGGGGAGAGAAAGAAAGAGAAGCAAAGAGACAGATACAGACATAGGTAGATAGAGAGGGGGAGAGAAAGAAAGAGAAGCAAAGAGACAGATACAGACATAGGTAGATAGAGAGAGGGGGAGAGAAAGAAAGAGAAGCAAAGAGACAGATACAGACATAGGTACATAGAGAGGGGGAGAGAAAGAAAGAGAAGCAAAGAGACAGATACAGACATAGGTAGATAGAGAGGGGGAGAGATAGAAAGAGAAGCAAAGAGACAGATACAGACATAGGTAGATAGAGAGGGGGAGAGATAGAAAGAGAAGCAAAGAGACAGATACAGACATAGGTAGATAGAGAGGGGGAGAGAAAGAAAGAGAAGCAAAGAGACAGATACAGACATAGGTAGATAGAGAGGGGGAGAGATAGAAAGAGAAGCAAAGAGACAGATACAGACATAGGTAGATAGAGAGGAGGAGAGAAAGAAAGAGAAGCAAAGAGACAGATACAGACATAGGTAGATAGAGAGGGGGAGAGAAAGAAAGAGAAGCAAAGAGACAGATACAGACATAGGTTGATAGAGAGGGGGAGAGAAAGAAAGAGAGAGTCAACAGATGACGATTAGAACGGAAGTGACGCTGCCGTTACTGACATAGCGTTGAGACGAGTTATATCAATGTTTGGTATTTCTTTACAATCACCCCGCCATAAAAAAAGCGTTTGGTTATTTTGTAAATAAACAAGTCCGTAGTTACTTGTCTCCATCAGTGTAGAGGTAGACACAAGTCGGTTTTTAAAATGAGGCATTCTGGATTGGAACAAAAATAAAAATTGCCACCTCCTAGAAGGAGTTCGTCCTCATTCAACGAGTACTGAAAAAATGAAATATAGTATCAGAACAGATACTACAGTTTAATTATATATAAAAGGTCAAAAATCCAGTCTTTCGCGTGAAGACTTCATTGGAATTACTGATACATTCGATAGCAAGTAAATCGTTTTTATTTCATTTAAATTTAAAATTTTACTTTATATACGATAGCATTACCTATTGCGGCCAAGTTCTTGTCCACTCCATAAAACTACAGAAGCATATAAACGGAAATAATGTAAAATGTTTAAAACAGAATCACAGCAGATTGGTTTTAAAATATTAAAATCTAAGAAGTCAATTATTTAAAAAAAAAATGTCTTCCCATTAAAAATGAATCGCGTCATATAATGAAATTGAATGAAAACGAAAATAAAATTGAATTTTTATCCGTTTTTTTTTTCACCGGAAATGAAAACAAAAACACAAGCAGCCATTTTGTTTTATTGGTGTTTTTTCTTTTCGGTCATTAAATGAAACAAAGAATACGTTGAAAATATGAAAATAATTATTTTAGGAGGCAAAATAATTGGCTGAGGCGGTTCTGTACTTCAAACTGGCCACCCAGTGTACACATAAAAGTAGGATGGCATCTGATAGAGTCATGTAATCGATAATAATGGAAGTTAAATAAAAATCGAATATCGAATTTTGCAAATATATGTTGCATACTGGGTCCTTTTGGGGATGATGTAAACGCTAATTAGAGTTTTGAAACTTGCTTGGGCGTGTTCTTGGTTTTGCTATGCTGGTCGGAACATAGTGCCTTCTTTGTGATGAGTAGATCGTTATCGGCAAAGAATAAAGATGAAAACATTTGTACCATTATATATATATATATATATATATATATATATATATATATATATATATTGTGTGTATTTAGGCAGCATATTTTCATTTAGGCAAACATTATTAAATAACACGGAGTGGTTTTGTTTGATGCGACTTTTTTTATTTTTTCAATTTTCCAAATTGTCCATCTAATGTTTCGGTCAAATTGATGTAAATATGATCCATGGGTTTCTTGTTCCATTCTTTTTTCTTTTTTGCAAGTACTTTCGATTTAAATCGTCAAATCATCTTCAGGCGGTATTAGTTTTAGTGTCTTTACAAAATATGACTTTACTGTTGTTCCACAACACTATCCCGAAGACTCACCCTACATCTCTCCGACACTAGCTCTATATGCCAACACCTAAAAAACATAATTGCACCCCCTCCCAATATAGAAACTTCCTTGTTAACAATACCAAAATAATACACCACGATACCAATATCAAAAAATTAAAAAAAACTTGAAGCCCTCTACATAAAAACTAAACATCCCACAATTAATAATGTCAATTATGAAACTAGTCGCAACATTTTAAAGTGTCTAGCATAATAATTAACATTACCAAATTCTTAGCCATTAGGTAGTTATGCGTTTGAATTGTATGCACTTTCTTTAACGTCATCAATTTCTTAACGGTTTAAACAATCAAACTTTTAAATCTTCCATATGTGTAGAACGCCATCACGCTCTCATGTACATTTCAACTTTACAGACGCTTTTTCAAGTTATAAACTACTCGCCGTTATAATTCAAAAATGAGCACAACAGTATAGTCATAATTTGTAAAGACACTAAAACTAATATCGCCTGAAGATGATTTGACGATTCAAATCGAAAGTACTTGCAAAAAAGAAAAAGAATGGAACAAAAAACCAATGGATCATATTTACATCAATTTGACCGAAACATCAGATGGACAATTCGGAAAATTGAAAAAAACAAAAAACGTCGCATCAAACAAAACCACTCCGTGTTATTTAATAATGTTTGCCTAAATGAATATATATATATATATATATATATATATATATAGATACTTATTTATTATATCAATATACATGCTTCAGAGAGAGAGAGAGAGAGAGAGAGAGAGAGAGAGAGAGAGAGAGGGGGGCGAGTGGAGAGGGAGAGAGACGAGAAAAGATGAGAGAGAGACACAGAGGGAGGTGTAACTATTGGCGGATTATCAAACTTATATTATATCATATTTTGTTATGTCTTTTCTCATACGCTCTCAAACGAATCTCTCGCCTAACCGACTGGTTAAAAACTCTAGTTCAAAACGTCCCAGAATGCTATGTAATCATGTGGTTCCTCCCGATTCCGGACCCACACATTCCTATGCATATGACTGTTTAACTCTGATTCTTGTTACAGGCAAATCTGCAGTTTTCGGTGTAAGTTATTTTGTGTTGGCCAGACTCAATAATTTATAACAAAACAAACAGATAATCTGTACATTGGATCGATGGTTATAGACGGGGAAGATGAGATTAGAGCTATTTACAGTTTTTTCTTTCTTCGAACTATTGTCGTATCGATGTTGATATTTCTATTTCTATAATTGTTTGGACGGTGTGTCTTCTTTTCAGTCTTCTTCAGGGGATTTGTTCATGTACAGCGATGATGTTTTTATACGGAGAAAAATCACTGTCAATGGACAACACCTCTGAAGCAGGCGCATCGCTCGAAACTTAGTATAAGTATAATATCAACGTGGAGGGAATAAGTGTCTAAAGGAAAAATGATGTAAATAATGATAAATACACCGCCAAAACGTCTGCCGAACATCTCCCTCTCTTTACCTCCTCTCGCTCTCTCTCTCCAACCTTATCTCTATATAGGTAGATAGTAAGGGAAAGAAATTATTACTGATTATTCTTGATGCCAAACTGTATTGGTATTTTCCTGCCCTTCCCGATAAATAGCCGGTCTTGCTTACAACTACTTCCGTGTCTGCAGTTAGTTAGGCATCTTCACATCTCTACGATGGCCTCTTTTTGTGTCAGTCTGTCACACTTAATTTTGTAAAAGTGTTATGCCCAGTAGTTTAGAAAGGTTTGCAAGGTCCGGATGTAGTTTGATGTCATACGCAGGACAGATGCCATTTAACCCATAAATAAGACTCCAACAGTTACCACCACCGGGATTCAAGGTCAACCTGGGATAATTACTAAGTAAGAATGGACGCCAGACTCCAAGCAGCAAAATTTGGCCCAACCATTAAATGTAGTTAATTTAATACCCAAGGCATGAGGATGGTAGTGGTGAAATTTATTCCAACGTGGCCTGATGGATTGGCGAGCCATGTTCGAATCTTGTCGGTGCCATAACATCAGTTTAACTATGGATGTTAGCAATTTTCATGTGGTCCCTTTTGTGAGTACCATATTCTAGAAAGATTGTTTACACGTCTGGTATGGTACACCAACCATTCGCCTTTGTCTCTTGGACGGAGTGCAAAAAGGAATTAATCACCTAATAGGTCCTGCCAAGCACCATCTCTTGTAGAGATACCGGGATATTCTCTACTCTAATAGTATATTTCCTTGGACAGGTTGCCTTTGGAATTTACTACTTGCTTCCTGTTTCACCGTCCGTACCAACATGCACACATTTAAATGTAATGTATACAAACATCTTGCAGCCTAACTCGCCATCCAACTTAACTCCTATACATCTTCCCCTGTCACGATTAGTTCCTTACGCTTCAATGACAATATTCATTGTTTGAGACGAACAAAAGTAAAACAAAAAAAAACGAATCTGAGAAACTAATGCGAACAATAAAATCGAATCTGCCCGAACGTCATACCATGATGATTCATACGAATTACAAGTAAGATATACAGGACAACAATACTTTTGTCAATAATCTGAATATTTTCAAACTACACGACCGTTTAAAAAGCTACAATATTGTCGAGTATATTGTCGAGTTTACTTAAGATCTGAACTAGATTGACTGAAAGTTTTTGAAGCTTTAAAACTATGATTTTCTTTATTCTGTTACAGTTTTTAAGAACATTCCATCGCTAAACGCACTGATTGGGTTAAATGATTGCACTTTTAAATATCCGACATACGAACAGATGATGTAACACAGTAACAGGATGGTACACGAAAACATCCATCCCTCCTGAAAGCGACATTTCTGATATTCAATTAATTCTGAAAAATTTCTTACTGTAATCCAACTAAAGAAACCAATAATGCCTGATGGTGTATTAGCCCTCGGCGGGTTATGTCGGCTTCCTTCGAAGGAGGAAGTTTACATGGAATATCAAATTCACAAGCGGTCGCAAGCCGGATGTATGTTACACCACGCCACTTCCTATGAGATGCGATTAGGAAATGGGGGCACAGTTTTGTCTACAGGTCTTATAAAGATTACCCCCTGGATAAAGACAGGTCTTATAAAGATAGCCCCCTGGATAAAGACAGGTCTTAAAAAGATAGCCCCCTGGATAAAGACAGGTCTTATAAAGATATCCCCTGGAGAAAGACAGGTTTTATAAAGATAGCCCCCTGGATAAAGACAGGTCTTATAAAGATAGCCCCCTGGATAAAGACAGGTCTTATAAAGATATCCCCTGGAGAAAGACAGGTCTTATAAAGATAGTCCCCCTGGAGAAAGACAGGTGTTATAAAGACAGCCCCTGGAGAAAGACAGGTGTTATAAAGATAGCCCCCTGGATAAAGACAGGTGTTATAAAGATAAACCCGTGGAGAAAGACAGGTGTTATAAAGATAGCCCTTGGAGAAAGACAGGTCTTATAAAAGTAGCTCCTGGAGAAAGACAGGTCTTAAAAAGATAGCCCCTGGAGAAAGGCAGGTCTTATAAAGATAGCCCCTGGAGAAAGACAGGTCTTATAAAGATAGCCCCTGGAGAAAGACAGGTCTTATAAAGATAGCCCCCTGGAGAAAGACAGGTCTTATAAAGATAGCCCCTGGAGAAAGACAGGTCTTATAAAGATAGCCCCCTGGAGAAAGACAGGTCTTATAAAGATAGCCCCCTGGAGAAAGACAGGTCTTATAAAGATAGCCCCCTGGAGAAAGACAGGTTTTATAAAGATAGCCCCCCTGGAGAAAGACAGGTCTTATAAAGATAGCCCCTGAAGAAAGACCATCTGGAAGAGCACCTAAATGTCGAGTGAACCAAATATGTGAAGATATAAAAATTCCAATGCAAACACTGGAGAAAAAAAACGCCTTGAACAGAAAGCAATGGAAAGATAGCATGAATTTGAAATGAGTAAAGATCTCTATGGGGTTATGCAAACAGAACCAAAAATACCTTCTTAGACATAAAATGTTTCCAAAGCAGAAGAAATGTCAAACAAAAACAAGGAAAGACATGGAATTTGATCAGAAATAATTGCCTACAGAATTCCATTTCTTTAGTCATTAAATTATTACTTGAACCAAATTGCTATAAAACTAGAGTTAATTAGGTTACTATATTCTTGTTACAATAGCAGCTATCTTAAAGCTAAAAAAATCAAGATAACAAAAAGTCTTAATAACGACAATACTCATAACGAACCGATAATTGTATTTGTATAATTGTAGAAATACTAAAAAACTAATAATTAAAAGCTTTGTTTATTTTCTTGATTCACAGCCTAAAAATAACAAACTCGAAATCAGTATTGATCTAATCAATTGACCAATTGATCCTGAAATCAAGAAACCTTTGAAATTTATTGATTTTCAATTTATTACTTGATCCTTTCTCTTGAGTCTTGGATTGACCTTAAAGCATATCTGCTGATAAGGAACCAATTTGGGAACTTCGGTGAGTGTCCAGTTACCGCTTAGTTATCGTTACTCGTAGGTCAACTCTGACCCGGAATCGTAGTACCCGTCAATGTTCCGTCTATCAGTTAAATAACATTTGTTCCTGGTACGTTAAGTAACTGCCTCGTAACCCTTAGGCAAGGTGTTTGCCTCTACCCAACCCCACTACCCCAAAATCCATCTTTCCCAGGTTTTGTTTCCACATTTTCTACCGACCCTATTTCCCAACACTAATAATTACGTAATCTATCTCTTTTCATCCTGGATATAACAA
The DNA here is from genome assembly GCA_963556195.1 of Sepiola atlantica. Classification (NCBI taxonomy): domain Eukaryota; kingdom Metazoa; phylum Mollusca; class Cephalopoda; order Sepiida; family Sepiolidae; genus Sepiola; species Sepiola atlantica. Next base: position 11,544,858 of record OY744520.1, read on the forward strand.
ATCCAGTTGTGAGATTCCAATCTCGAAGTTTTTTTGTGGTGGAATAACCTCGTAGTTATCAGTATTCCCAGGTCCACTCTGATCCAGAGTTGTATTTTTTTTATTACTCTCCCACAGCGGTAAGATGTGACACAAGGTCAGAAAGTGAGATTAAAATGCCAGCGCTCTACAAAAATGCCCTGGCAGCCCTATCGGCATTCCTACGGCGATTAGCAATAAACTAACCCCTTCGTAAAGGGTGAGAAGGCAAAGCCTGGGAGGGTGGACCTCATAGGACTGCAGAGGACAATCTCTAAGACTAATAGAACTGGACTAAGGTGTAAAGCATATATCGAACAGATACTACACTTTGATCTAAGCAGTATTATCATGGCCCACCTATAGGTTAAATAGAAACTATTGTTTACAGACTACTTATTTATAAAATATACGTGCACAAAATAAATTGATTCACAAACGGATTGTATACAGAACGGATGTACAATTTCGGCATAAAATGACTCATAAACGGTCGAGATGCCGTAAAACCCGAAACCCAACTAAAAATTGAAGGAGACCATTAATCGATAAAATATTCAGCAAATAATTACAAAAAAAGTTTCATTTGAAATCACGTTACATTAATTTGTACTATATTTCAAAATTTTGATATTTTCAAAAAGAAAAAATATTATTCTATGGTAGACATGTTTATTCTTTTTTATTTTCGTGGTAACTTCTACAGTTATTAGCCACCGTTCACTTGTATTCCTTCTTAAGATAGACGTTACTGCACCGCGTTTAAAAAAATGAACATTCACAGAAAGAACTCGCCTTATTACCACGCCTTAAAACAGAACGTTCTTTTCTTGCTCCGTGTGTTTAAAATCAAACGGAATTTCCATGAACAGAGTTTCTTACCAAGCAATTCCCATCTGTGGAACACATTACCACAGGATTGCTTTAATGTGGGCTAAAACAGGGTCGTCTTCAAATCTAATGTCAACAAATACTTGTCATGAATCATTCTTATGGGGCTATCCATTGTTTCTTAAGACTAAGAGGGATCCAACAACATGTTTCGATATGCAATTGTAATTTTCTAGTATTTTCTCAATATTATACTCAGATCCATATGTGTTCTTTCTTTTGATGATAGTCTAAGAAATAGTTGAAGAGTATCAGCAACGTAGGAGTATCAGAGCTACTCGGCTAAAAGGGCTCTCGTGAAAATCCACAAGGAGTCGGTATCAGGATCCGTTGTCCTCTCGTCGTCATCTCTTCATGTTTTAAGCAAAGACGTGTCAAGCGCGTAACCCCCAAACCAATAGAATGAAAGTGACATGTTGCTTCTGCGCTATGTTTTGTGTGTTCTGGGCAAAACCTTCCCCGACTTCGCATGCAACCGCGTAGCCTTGCTGTTCCCGGTGTCGTGGGTGACAATAGGTTAACGAACAGCGAGGAGGACTTTATACAGGCCAGACAATCGTGAGGTACGATCTTCGTGAGCATATTTTAGATATCTCAAAGATATGTAACAATATTTCTTGTTTTGTTAGATTTACGTCAATGTTTCATTTTCAATTGAACCCGATCATACGATGCCGTGTCAAGCTCTTTGCTAACATCCAAATATACGTATATATGTTGTAAGTAAAGTACTGACATCGCTTTCCTTATAGAATGAACTATTCTGAGACGCATATAAACAACTATGCTAACCTCGAAGAGCACAACGGATTACGTGAGCTCTATGAAGCAGTTCGAACAAAAAGAACACCAGCAGCAGCAGCCGCAGCAGCAGCAGCCGCAGCAGCAGTAGCAGAAAATAGTTACATTTCTATTTTTATATCATTAGATTAATGATGCATGAATATTAAAAACAGCAAACCTCTCAATCATGAACCTTGAAGAAACACCAGAGAGAATATAGTGTGATTACGAATAATTGTTCCTAAGTTTTACATTCATTTATCTCTCAAAGATATTAACAATGTTTCATTTTCAATTGAATCTGATCATACGATGCCGTGTCAAGTATCAGCAACGTAGGCTTATCAGAGCTACCCGGCTAACAGGGCTAACATTCAAATATATATATATATATATATATATATATATATATATATATATATATATATATATATATATATATATATATATATATATGTTGTAGGTAAAGTACTGACATCGCTTTCCTTATAGAAACAACTATGCTAAGCTCGAAGAGCACAACGGGTTAGATGTACAGCCGAGTCGTTCCTCGTATCCATGCCAGCTAGTTATCGAACTTGGAACCACCTGTTGCATTGTTCAATTACAGTCATTAAATGAAAAAAAGTCTCCTCCCCTTCTATCAAATATTCCTTTATAACACAAAGACTTTCCAAAATCTTACATAACGGTTGGTGAAACTCCGTCCAACGTATAATAATCCTGAAAAATATGTGTTTTTTATTAATCAAATATAAATTAAGAAGAAAATATTCGTAGTTTAAAATAAACAAACGGAGAAATGAAAATATTCCTCGACATGGATTTTTAAAAAGTAGATCATGCACTACGGAGAACAAGAACCACTCTCTACACGAACCAAGTGATGACTATACATGTGAACTAAGTATTTACAATTTCTATTCCTAAGATCTTTTTAAAGGAAATAAGTGTTTCGAATTCTATCCTGACATAAAATACTATCTGTTGAATCGCGTTCTTTTCTACGAATATCAAAAACTAATCATTTATTGGGATTATTATTGAACATACAAATCGATCATATTTTCCAAAGATGAACGGTTCCTATCTGACACTAATGGACTAAACTATCGGAAAAATGTAAACTCCTCCCAATTCTGTGACGTTGTAGGCCGATGATCATCTCAGTGGTTGCGCTACGGTAAAAAAAAACACAAGATAAGTTCTAAAAATAACGTAGTTGTATTCGGTGTGTATGTGTGTGTGTGATACCGCCGTGGCTAGGAACCTCAAACGCTCTCTGTTGTTCGTTGTCCGGTCGTATCTGTCCTAGTGAAACTTTTCTTTGTCCGACGCCGAGATCCTACTCCTGTCATTGATTCTCGGAATCTCCCGCCGATCTTCCCGAACCAATCTACCCTAAAACCGATCTGCCAGTCTACTGTCTCGATCTGTCTCTGTCCCTCAAAATATATTTGCTTTTCGCCAGAAATTCTGTATGTTCGTTCTTTTGATCAGCCTACCACCGGAACTGGAAACATCAACTTTTTTCTAAGCTACTCTAATGTTACCACCGGAACTGACTACATCCGCCTGTTCTCCCAGCTCATCATTTTTCGACCACCTAGAAGCTAACAGCTAATTGTCATGGCGCCATTCGTCTAGAGAGTTCAAATGGATCCGTTTGTCTTTTTATTGTCGTACGCTTATCTACTGCCTTATCATGTTTGTATTATCAGCTATTTCCTAATTTAAGATTTTCCGGCGGCTACGGTTACGGTGCTGGTAACTGTCACCTCATTGATTTGATGAAATAGCTTGACTCTTATTTGTCAATAACTTAAACGTTGTAATCGATGACGTAATTGGACGGGCAGGTGGCTTTCTTAAGCAGCAACCACACTTGTCAGACAGTGACCTCTGCGTCATCGTGTGTGACATAATCTGTAAGACTGACAAAATGTCTTGTTCTTGGTAACACATTTCACCGTTAAAAAAAGGCAATTAAGCAAAATCTTTATTCTTCGTCATTAAATGAATTTAAAATCATTTATATAATTGCTTGTCAACAGTTTTTATAATCCGTTAATAAGTGACGCGTCAGGTTACGTTTGACACGCGAAGAACAGACGCGAATTATGACAAACCATTCGCCATTCAATAGAATAATTGCATTTTTTTCTCTCTGAAAGTTCTTGGCGGTCGGCCATGTTTAGGTTTTAAATGGCATTTTTGTTGCTGAACTCATTTTATTTTTTAGATGCGCTCATGCATCTCTTTAAGAGGCTCTGCCCGTTCATCATTCGATGGTCGGTCACACCGTCCGTCGTCCTGTCACGCTAAAGTTTGAAATAGAATTTTGATCGTTAATCACGCTGATGGAATTGACGTTCATCATCATAATCATCATTGTCGTCGGCGTCGTCATCATCATCATCATCATCATCATCATCATCATCATCATCATCGGGTTAAAGTCCGTTTTACATGCTGGTAGGTGTTGGTCGGTTTGTACAAATTAACTAACCTATCTCTGGCCAGGTCTTTAATTATCCCCCTTTCGTTCAAGTCCATCTTTATCACTTACCCCCATGTTTTCATTAGCCTTCACCTGTGGACTGACTCTGCTACCTCAACTGTTCTACATCTACTAACCCAAGAACTCTCATCCATTCTTTCAACGTGGCCATACCATCAAAGTCTTCTCTTCTGTACATATCTCACTATACTATGCAGATTTAATCTCCCTATGAACCTATCAGATCTGAGTCTGTCTTTAAAGCTCACATCACACGCATCGTATCATTCTCATATCATTTCTCTCTATGCAACGCATTTCCTCAACCATCACTGGACAGGTTTCACTTCCATATATCATTACACTGCATACACATGCTTTGTAGACTCTTCTCTTAATCGAAGGTGATAACGCGTTGTTGTTTCTTGTTTAAAAATGCGTTAGTGACACTGAAATGAGGTGTTGCTATTAAGGACGGGGAACTGAACAGATATGATTGATTTTCTGAGAGTTTTTGAAATAAATAAACCACTCAAGAATTCAGCATCTTTACTCTTCAGAATTTTTGAGATGAGGAGTTGAATAATTTGGATCATTCGGTCTACTCATCTTGGTTATTATCCTCACAACGTTTTGGCCGATGTAACCCCCGACCATCTCCAGGTGTGATAATAAACTTTATGTCGATCTTGGGAATCTCTACGGAATTTATAAATTAATCCACGGGGGCAGATTTCTCTCGTTCGTTAGACATAACCGGGTAGAAGTCGTAATTTTTACTCATTTTCTCAGTATCGCGTGTACTGGGGATTGAACCGCCAACCTCAAGAAGTCTGTAAATTAGAATTCATTATTACTTAGAAGTTTATCTGTTACGCCACGTGGACACGTTGATTTCCGTGTTCAACAAAACGCACATGAAGAAGGTCGGCGGTTTCATCGTCGCAGACGTTTTGAGAATAACATCCAAGATGATGATAGTAGTCCAAATAATTCAAATAATATCAATATTTACATATTTTTTTGCGCAGAAGAAACAGTCGAATTAAAAGAACTGATTCAATTACGGGAACGAAAAAAAAGCGTAATTCGCATGAATCAACATTTAACGATTTCTTTGTTTATCTGCTTGATTTCGGTTTGTTCGCATTGATTTCCACGCTTCCATTTTGAAACAGGTACTCTCAGCAGGGACCACGTGATCCTTGTAAACATCACTAGTAATAGTTTTGCTATAGATCCGATAGAACTCGAACACGTCACGCCGAGTCGCAAATGTGCGCCAGAGATTCACTTCACCACCGCAACCTCCCCCGACATTTTTGTACTTGCGTCTTTGACACGTTTTCTATCAGTCGGTAGTTCGGTCCGTCACGCTTCGGTTGTCTTTTTTAATTTGGATTATTTTGATTATTTTAATTATTTTGATTATTTTGATTATTTTGATTATTTGGATTATTTTGATTATTTTGATTATTTTGATTATTTGGATTATTTTGATTATTTGGATTATTTTGATTATTTGGATTAGTTTGATTAGTTTGATTATTTGGATTATTTGGATTATTTGGATTATTTGGATTATTTTGATTATTTTGATTATTTGGATTATTTTTATTATTTGGATTATTTTGATTATTTTGATTATTTTGATTATTTTGATTATTTTGATTATTTGGATTATTTTTATTATTTGGATTATTTTGATTATTTTGATTATTTGGATTATTTGGATTATATTTATTATTTGGATTATTTTGATTATTTGATTATTTTGATTATTTGGATTATTTGGATTATTTGGATTATTTGGATTATTTGGATTATTTTGACTACTTGTCTCATAATGAATGTCATTCTTACAACGTTTCGGCCGATATTTTAACCTCCGACATACTTCAGGTGCATCTTGTCGAACTCGGGAATCCCTACGGAATTTTGAACTGAACCTTATAGTTTCCCAAGTTCGACATAAATATTACCTAGTTTGAAGAAGCGCGAAGGTTACATCGGCCGAAACGTAGTGATAATAACACTCAAAATCAGAATAGTAATCCGAATAAAAACAAAAAAAATAGAAATTATCAATCCTCATCTCAAAAGTTCCGTAACGAAAGATCATGTTTAAGTTTAGAACAGAATTTTCATCGCTAAACGCGCAGATTGAGTGGCCGTATCTTGAGAATATTCGTTCTTGTTTTTCTCTTCTCTTTGGTTGAGGTTTCGCCACCGTTCTCCACGAAGTGAAACGCACGAAATCCCGCCGATCACGTCTGGAATAAAATTAATGTAGACTTCAGACATTGAAGTCTGAATGAAACGCTTCTTCTTCGGTTTGTCTTCATCTAAAGAATCGTTCGACCGACGAGAAACCAGATGACGCAGGCTTTTTCGATGAATAAACAAAATAGTCAGAATAGACAAAAAAAAACAAAAAAAAAACGCGAAAGGGTATTACTTCCCACCCTGAAATAAAAGGTTTGGGTTCTCTTTTCGAAAATGAAAGTTTGCTTTTCAGCGATTCGAAGAGACCCGTTTCGAGCTGATTTCGACATTTTGCTCTTTTTTTTTAATTCAGTCATTCTTAATCATGAAATCTTCAAACATTTATTCGCTTTCCCTTTACCTTTCGCTCCCTGCCTTTCTTTTTAATACTCTCTCTCTCTCTAGAGTTCCCTAGATTTCCAGTATTCTCTACCTCTTTTCGATAGCCACCGCAAATAAACTTGCAATATCACAACAGCCGTTTACCATTGATTTTTTGATCCCGACCAACTTCTAAGATTTTGTTTATACATTGAAGGGGGATAGGGAGGTAGGGAGGGGACGACCGGGATGACACATGTTAATACGATAGCGTGTGTGTTATTTTGTGTGTCACGCTTACATCAAAAGCAACGACCTTCCGAATCTTTGTATGCTACTCATGAATTGAAGCCAAATTTAATTTAATCTAAAGCATTTACAAAGTAAGGTTTAGTCGTCGAAATATTACCTTCACTAGAAATATTGTATATAAAGTTTTGTAAATTGTTTCATGTATTGTTCATTTAAAAAATAAATATACAAGTCAAATCTTATATTTAATTCAAACATGTATAGGTTAGGAACAAGATAATTAGTATTGAAAACATCATTTCATGTAATTTACACGGGTGCCGCTAGTTATTATTATTTTTATTATTATTGTTGTTAGTGTTGTTGTTATTGTTTTTATATTCATGTTTCAGATCAGTGTTATTCGTGACGTCATCAGTGGTTTTTCATTCGTCTTCTTCTTCTTCTTCTTCTTCGTTGTCGCTTTTTCTTTCCTCAATTGTATTTATTTTTCTTTCCGTCTCCATTCTCACTTCTTCTGATCCTAGGACCCTTGAAATCTGACTCGAGCGAATGATCAAATAACCCTACCCAACTCTATTGTCTCATCCGTCTTTCGTTGCAACTCAGAATATCAACATGAATATTTCTTATTATTCTCTGTCTTCCTTTATCACCCTTGTCAGCTTTAACTGCTTTTATTCTTTTTTTGGTCAAACGATTTTGAATATCATTTTCATTTCATTTTTAGAAAAGTTTCATTCTTTCCGATTTTCAATCAATTTTCTTTACAATTAACGTTTTATTTCCTCTTCATATCCCCTTTTGTTTCTGTATCTTCTTTTCTCCCCTTCTTTTCTTTTGTTTGATTCTTTCTTTTTTTCCTCCTTTTCCTTTCTTCTTTCTTCTTCTTAATTTTCTTTTCTCTTCTTTACTTTACTCCTTCCGCCATTTTTCTCCCTTCTTTCTTACTTTTCCTTTTTTAAATCTTTTATTTGCATTTTTTTTACTTTCTTTCTCTCTTGTATCAGCTATTCTACCCCCCTTCGTTTCTTTCCTTTCTTTCGCCATTATTTTTTATAAATTCCATAATTTCAACGATTCTTGTTGATTGACCCTTTGATCAGAGGTTCGTTGTTCACTTTACCTTTGATCCGACCTGACCGGCCCTGACCTGCTGACTCATCTCCATTGAGACCGAATCCCTCATTAACAAACTCTTGTTTTCTTTTGCAGCATAGGCAGTCAATAGTTTTTTTTGTTGTTGTTGGTTTCTTATGATCCTCAAAAGTCTTAAAGCCTGACCCGAACCAAGAGGCAAATCCCCCCGCCCAAACCCATAACAGTTGTCGCTCCTTCTCCGCTTGCTGTTCTGCTGTGCACTAGTCTGGTCGTAGCCCATCATGATCAACAATGGCCAAAGTCAAAGCAACCCTTAGACTCTGCGGGAGGAGGGAAACCGCATATCTTAACATCTTTGTCCCTCCTTACCCTCATTCTTTATACGCATTCCTTTTCCCCGTTCATCTTTTCCCCGTTCATCTTTCTGCTTTCGTTACAACAAAGATTTGTTATTTCAAAAGCAAAATCCCAAACCTTGCCAGAGTTTTATTGCATGTCTTCACTAGATTCCATTTTGAACACACACATATCTATCTATCTATCTATCTATCTATCTATCTATCTATCTATCTATCTATCTATCTTTATATATATATATATATATATATATATATATATATATATATATATATATATATATATATATATGTAACTTCTTTTGTAATATAGTAAGGAAAATCCCAGCAGTGCTCGATTAATTGAAAATCCAAATTAAGAGCTTAATATTTTTTGGGGGTACATAAAAATTAGTACAACTTAAGTACCGTCGGTTTCAAGCTCAGAAGTACTTAACAATCCGGCTCAACATAAGCTGAAGAGAGCCGGATGGTTAAATCATCTGAGCTTGAAACCGACGGTACTAATGTTGTACTAATTTTTCTGTACCAAAAGATATATATATATCCGATTACTCACACTCTTGCACTGTCTGCGGCTTTCCTTGCAGGTCTCTTGCCGGACTCAGGTGTCATGAACGATCTAAACACAAATGAAAGTTGTTGGAACCTCATACGTCGCAATCGACGGGAGAGTCCATCATCATCATCATATATATATATATATATATATATATATATATATATATATATATATATATATATATATATATATATATATAGTAAGCTATGAATATATATTTATGGCAATTAAGCAACACAGAGGCTCCCACGTTTCATCCCAGGGGGAATCTTAAGGCTATAAATGTTATGTGGATACATGAAATAATATATATATATATATATATATATATATATATATATATATATATATTAGCGAATGTCAGATATCTATATTTATTCTCGTAAAGGGCCATTGTTGTTGTAAATAGGTAGAGATGGGGTTGTTATGGAGAACTATATAAATGTTGTCGGTGTCATTTGTGCTGGTAGCGTTGGTGTTAGAGGAAATATTTCTCTTGTTCGTCTTTTTGTTATGAATATTAAAAATTTTGCATCTATAAAATAAAATGTACCTAGACGTCACCAACTACTTTCGAAAGACCAACAGGGGTTTCTGTCGACAGCAAAACAATGGACAATCTGTGGGTATCAAAGAAGCTCCTCTTCATGCTATCTCTCCTCTGAGTTTTGATCCGTTTACAGATTTGTACAGGTTCCCATACCCGAACGATGGTACAGTCAGACCGAAACGCATGCCTATTTTAATTGCTATTCTGCCTATGACGTTCTATCATTTATATCTGTATAATAATATTTTTTTTTAATATATTCATCCACGGACACGTGTTTCGTCGTTTTATGACTCATCAGCGTGGCTAAACCTAGCGAAATTCGGAACCAGGACCACGCAGTTTGAAGCCTGAAGATCTACCACTGATCAAATCCTTGCTAGTGCTGGAATATATCGCTGTTTTGGAGACGCCATTTATTTATTTATTTTGTTTGAGATACTTTTGAACGAATTCAATTATTTATACGGAAAAATATATTAGCTAAATGCTAGTTGGGAATAATTTTCCCTTCAGCAATGTAATGCTCCCAGATTGGGAGCAGCATATATTTTTTCAAAATATCATTATTCATGGACACGTGTTTCGTCGGTTAACTACTCATCAGCGTGCCTGAACATAGCGAGATTCGCAAATACACGTATTCCCGTTTCTACGTACGTTAGCAACACCACAACTATTTAATAAAATGATATCATCCAATCGCCACACATGAAATATGCAAGTAGTTGAAAACTAACTGGTGTCGCTAAAGTAAGAACATCCAACTTTACTCATTTTAAAATTGTTTCAATTGTTTCCATCGACGAAGTTAGTTTGAAAAAAACTTCCTCTTTTGCCTTTTAAAAATTGTAATTGAAGTTTAATAAACATTTAATTGTTACAATCTTAAATAAATGAAAAAAATACATCGGTTTTAGTAATTTAAAGAATATTAAGCTGACGATCATGGTTGTGGTAAGAAGAAAGATGATATTTTCTTTTTTTTAAAATATGTAACTTGTTACAATTTTCAAAAAAATAAAGAGACATATTCGTTTTATTTATTTAAAGAATAGTTATTTTGCGTACAATGACAATTATTTTTAGAGAAGGAAAAATAGACCATTTTTTCTCAATAATATTAGACCTTATACACATTTATTATTTTAAAAGAAGTATTAATGTTGCAATACCCGTTTCTTCGGGGGACCCGGTAGCATCAAACAAAACACAACGATAAAGACAAGGACGTGCTCGAGAAACTCTGTTTCTTTATTCTTCACCATTAGCTGGTGTAAGTTGGATATGCACATATATATAATTAAATATTTCTTTGTTAGCAAAAGTCCTTTGGCATTATTGTTCTTTCCCTTATCTTAGGAAGAAACCTCTTTCTTTACCTTGACGGCGGTTGATTTTCAACTCTACCCAAACATAGGTTATTTTCATGAAAACCAGGCAGAGTGATTTACCTTGCAACCTAGAGGGAAACACAACAATACGTTCTGTAGCAATCTGCTCCCGGAATCTAGGGAAGGCTTGTGATCCCCACGCCAGTTGTTTACGGTAGATCGGCCGTGGTGGGAGTACCTCTCTTCGGGGGTGATCCACGACAAGCTTTTCTCTATATCCTCCCAACTCGATCTCTGCTACGTAAGCGCTCCTTCTCCCTTCGTTTAAAATTTCTGACTTTGCACTCCGGGTGCCTTCTTCTTCTGGCCTCGCGCACATGACTCTTTTAAATGTTACCGAGTCGTTTTTTTTTACGACGTCATACTCCGAAATGAACTCGTCGACCTCACACACCTGGGCTCGTTCAAAGGTCACCGATTCATTTCCGTTGTTCTTTTAGCCTAATTGACAATCTATCTAGTCTTCGGCTTTTCTTCATTATTGCGGGGGCATGCCCGTAGCCTCCCGTGATGTCATATGCATTATTACTCAACATGTCTGCATCATTATTTTACATTACCAATAAATTATACGAATAGATGAAGAAAGTAACTGTGAAATTTCCAGTGGTCACGCTATTATCTAATAAGAATAAACAAATAAATAGACCTGCTATTCGATTGTCGATCAGTAATTTTGTCAGTTCGATTACATCTTCTCCCTCCACAACACTATTTCATCACCATACAAACCCCATAAGTCATTCATGACGCAGCGACAACATATAGTCAACTCTTTAAATTTTCAGTCTAAAGTTTGCAATCATTCATACCGAACTCATTTTTATACATCAGTGTGAATATCGATAAAATCGGTAAAACATGTTATTATAAATGTGGAACGTTATTTTTGATCAAGCTGTAAAACCTTACATACTGATATGGAACAATAAACAGAATAGCAACCCTTGTTCAATTCAGTGTCTCTAATGAGAGGAAAAAGATAACTAAATACCAAGGTATGACATGAAAAGAAACTGGAATCTTAGGAAGATCTCCATAATTCCAGTAATCATAGGAATTACCGAGCCCATGAAAAATAATTTTAAAAAACCACCTGGCGAATATACCCGGTGAACCAAGTGCAAGAGAGATTCAAACAATGCGCTTAAAGGGATGATTTGAATCATAAAAAGATTGCTTCGGTTGAAGTATCAGAAATATGCTCATAACACACGCAGGGTTCATGCTTTTTTTTTTTTTAATAAAAAAGCACATTTCTTTCTTATTTATTTAAAACGTAAACTGTGCACAATACGCCTTTGTTGGATCGACTCGATTCTGTTGTCGGCATTAGTTTTCCCAATTCTTTCTAAAATAAGGTACCTACAGAAAGGAACCGATAAAGGTTGCCAACATCTATACTAGACGTGGTATTATAGAACCGACTGAATTTTAGCTTGACATGCCCAGGTCGCCAATCGTCGTCGTTGTCCAATTCACCACTGCCACCTCCTATTATTCATTTGAACTTGAAAAATGACACAATGCGGCCTCACACCAGTAAAGAATGGGTTTGTACAAATACAACCCTTTACAGGAAGGCCCCGAAACGGTGCACATTCTCTCCCGATGACCCCTAAAAACGATGTACTTAATATTTATGTAGTGGAACTGTTTGTTTAAAAGAATAAAAGGCAGAAGTATTTTAATGTCTATTCTCTTTCTGGCGAGTTTCAATTTATTATCCAGAAATTGCCTTCTTACACCGAAGTTAGAAAGTTATCTATCATCTACAAAGAATTATTCACAATCGACACGGATATCGATAAAGCTTATAGTTTGTAAACTATTACTAAAATTTATTGAGAAAAGCAAAAACTTTGACAGACCGACTGACAAAAAGTCTCTCCCAGATGAGAAAAAGCATCTAAATAAAAACAATAACAAAATACAGATAGGGAAACTCACGATCATGTTAAGTTTATTTATAACTAAATATTTCTACCTACTAGTAATTGTGTAATGAAATTCATGTAATATTTTATAACGCACGCATTTTTTTTTCTTTTTAAAAAAGCACATTTCGCCGTCATTCATTTGAACTAATCATATTATAGGCTAAAACCGTTGAGAGGAAGGCCCCCGAAACGCTTCAAATTCTATCCTGATAAGCCCCTGGAAGCTAATCTACAATATATTTATGTAGTAGAACTGCACGGTGGAAATGATAAAAGACACGAGAAGAAGTATTTTATTGTTCGCTCAATTTCTGGTAAGTTTCAATTACTTATCAAGTAATTTCGTTCTTCATCTCAATCGAATATATCTTCAACTATAACGTCGTAATTGTCACATTCACACGCCATATATCGATTAGACATTGTGACTTTGTCATACAGGATGCTTTGTGTTAATGTCCTCAAATTTTAAATAGACATTTCTGAAAAAAAAAAAAACGACGCGGAAAACATACTGTTTCGTTGAGTTAAAATTGGATAGAAAACCGAGATATAATTCAATTTATGATAGTTTTAATCTCTTTTGTCCCAATACCTTTCTGGAAGGCATGAACTCACATCTATGTATGTTAATTGTTAAGTATTAAAAAAAACCACGTTACTTGCATGATAGTTTAAGAAAATGTTAATTGTTAAAAAGGTCTTTATTAAAGATCTTTATGCTTCGGAATTTTTTAGAAGAGAGTTGATAATTCGTAGAATTTGGTATATTCGGACTACTGTTCTCATATTGGGTGTTTTTATCACAACGTTTCGGCCGATGTAACCTCCGACTTTCTTCATGTGTATTTTGTCGAACTCGGGAATCTTTCTGTCGAACTCAGGAATCTGGACTGAATTTCGAACGGAATCCTTTATTTAATCCACGCGGGTAGCATGCTCTCGTTCCATCTGCCATGATTGGGAAGAAGTCTTCAGTAATTCGCAATTCTTCGTATCGTCCGCACTGAGGATTGAACCTTCAAATGACTGTCACTTACAACTGAATTAAACTTAGTATTATATCCAGTGCGCCACGGTCCATTTCAAACTTAAGCGTTATAAACCAATGAAAATTCTATTTCAAACTTAAGAGTGTGACAGTCCAAAGAAAATTCTATTTTAGACTTAAGCGTGTGACAGACCAAAGAACATTCTATTTTAAACTTAAGAGTGTGACTAACCAAAGAAAATTTTATTTCAAACTTAAGCGTGTGACAAACCAAAGAAAATTTTATTTCGAACTTAAGAGTGTGACAAACCAAAGAAAATTCTATTTCAAACTTAAGAGTGTGACAGACCTAAGAAAATTCTATTTCAAACTTAAGAGTGTGACAGACCAAAGAAAATTTTATTTCAAACTTAAGAGTGTGACAGACCTAAGAAAATTCTATTTCAAACTTAAGAGTGTGACAGACCAAAGAAAATTTTATTTCAAACTTAAGAGTGTGACAGACCAAAGAAAATTCTATTTCAAACTTAAGAGTGTGACAGACCAAAGAAAATTTTATTTCAAACTTAAGAGTGTGACAGACCTAAGAAAATTCTATTTCAAACTTAAGAGTGTGACAGACCAAAGAAAATTCTATTTCAAACTTAAGAGTGTGACAGACCAAAAAAAATTCTATTTCAAACTTAAGAGTGTGACAGACCAAAGAACATTCTATTTTAAACTTAAGAGTGTGACAGACCAAAAAAAATTCTATTTCAAACTTAAGAGTGTCACAGACCAAAGAAAATTCTATTTCAAACTTAAGAGTGTGACAGACCAAAGAAAATTTTATTTCAAACTTAAGAGTGTGACAGACCAAAGAAAATTCTATTTCAAACTTAAGCGTGTGACAGACCAAAGAAAATTCTGTTTCAAACTTAAGAGTGTGACAGACCTAAGAAAATTCTATTTCAAACTTAAGAGTGTGACAGACCAAAGAAAATTCTATTTCAAACTTAAGAGTGTGACAGACCAAAGAAAATTCTATTTTAAACTTAAGAGTGTGACAGACAAAAGAAAATTCTATTTCAAACTTAAGCGTGATATTGTATTTCGGATTTTTTTTAGATGAGGATTGATAATTTGTATAGATTCCCGAGTTTGATAAGATACACCTGAAAAGGTGGGGATAGGGTTTACATCGGCCGAAACATTGTGATAAAAACACCCAAGATGAGAACAGTAATCCGAATATACCAAATTCTACGAAAGATCTTTATGTTGCATATTTCTTTGAAGTGGTATATTTTTGAAACGAAGTTTACATATACTTCTCTCGATATAATAGTTTATCTGGGATGATTGGTAAAGGTGATCGTAGAGTCAGATAGAATCCGCAATGAACAAGGATTATCCATGGAAAGCATAGCAATAAAAGGAGGCATTTATAATTAAGTCAGTTGCTGTCAGAATTTTAGTCTGGCCAAACGCCATGTAAGATTCTCGATACATAGAAGTACTAAGACTATTATTTCCCCTCTGTTGCGATGGTCAAACCAGAAGGAACTCCTGGTTAACGAATTGGATCTTCGTTAGTTCAGGTAAGACAATAAAGTTAATGTTCACATAGTTCTTAAGGAGTAGATAGGTTCTGCCTATCGCCGGCCCTTGCACTCCTTCCTTTTCTATTAGTCAGGCGCAGATGTAACAGCGCTGGGACGCCTGTAAACACCCAGTGCCTAGCCTTGTTTCCTTACTAGGTCAATGAACGCCGTTCTCTTTCTCTCTATTTGGGCAACTTGGGGAAAAGTTTTTCGTCACTAAGTCTTACATTGCCAATCTGGGTCTCTCTTGTTACGACAGGTTGAGGCCCGAGGCCACAACCCCAAGGACCAGGTCGAGACTAATGGATTGGTTGTGTGAGCTTATTGGCACCAAACAAGTACCCACCTTGGCCAACCCACTCTATCTAGGTTGACCGCCCCCTACCTTCTCCCCTTTTCTTTTTTTCTCAGTCGCCCCTTACGTCTACAGTGTCGGCCTGCCTTGTTTGGGGTGAACTATGTTTAAAAAAAAAAAAAAAAATGGTCAACGCCATTTAAAATATCTTCAAATGTACAAAGTCTTTCGAAAAGAAAAGGATGAACACAACACTTGCAGACGTCGCCTTAAACATGAATGATATAAAATAGTAATCACTGAATACCATTGAAACCCTCTCCCCTATATCTCGCCCCATCTCTATCTTTCTTATAACTATTATATTGATTTGACATTAATTGGTAAAAAAACCTTTTAAATTCATTTCCAATCGTGATAGTGCAGAATAACACAACATATGGACTTTCTAGATTCAACAGTCGTTCCCCGTAATATGACCGCCGGTCAACTCTCGTTTCCAAGGTGAGTATTGTTAGAATTATGGAGATCTTCCTAAGATTTACGTTGCTACCGATCCAATTATGGGATTGGTGAGCCGGTCTCAAGATGAATTATGTCCGTATTACATTCCCTCACGCCACATAATACAATGAGATTTTTATTTATTTATTTATCATTCCTCTTGGCAAAACTCTATTTTAATCAATAATCTCATGTCAACTTTATAAAATCTCAGAGAAAATATAATAATAAAAATATGATGTAAATGTACATATAAAATTGTTTTCAATATTTCATCAGATACTGGAACTACCTCCCTGCTTCCTGCTTTCCTGGCGCTACTGACATACAGAAATTTTAAACTAACGTAAACAGACATCTCGCTGCGCAGCTCCTAATTTAGGTTGAATCCCACCCCCCTTTTTCTTTCTCAGTAGCCCCTGCCTTGTTTGGGGTGAACTATGATAAAAAAAAAAAATTTAATTAAAAAAAAAAAAGTGTTATTGTAAATTATTTTTTACCATTATTTCTGAGTTCATCCAATTTATTCTTAAAACGATTTAGATTAGAATAATTTGATACTTGATTAGAAAATTTGCTCGAAAAATATATTACTCTATTAGAAAAAATATGTGATAGATTTAGATTTTTAAATGATACGGAAGAAATAGAAATTGGAAATCTGTCAAAAATGAATTGTCTTGAATTATAATTGCGCTTACATTCAAATTTAAAAGTTTCATCCGAGGGTCGATATGACGTAAAATTATAAACTAAACGAAAATAAAGATGAAGAAGCTTGTGTTCATTTCAATGTTCTTCCGCTGTTTTTACATAAAAATATTGTCACGTAAAAGTATCTTCTTTCTTTTAAAGATTATGTAGCGCCAGCTTATGAATAATATATTAATAACTATAAGTTGTTTCACTTGATAACAATCTGAGCTCGGTCCAATTCTGACAGAAGAAATGGAATGCGTAATTGTTTTGGCACGATTACGGAACAAAGGTGTTTTTATTGGACAAACATCTGCGTGTGAGTATGGGTGGAAGGGTTTTATGTGAGGGCGCATGTTTACTCTCTCTCTCTCTATCTATCTCTCTCCCCCCCCTCTCTCTCTATCACTCCTTCTTTATCTCAATCACTTCTCTTCTCTCTGTCTTTTTTTCTGCCACTCGTTATACCTTTTAATCTTTCATCTTCTACCCACTCTCTATCTTCTACTTTCTCTTTTCTCCAACTTTTCGTTGTATTTATATTTTTGCCTTTTCGATTATTCTCTCGTCTTGTATATTATTCTCACAACGTTTCAGCCAATGTAAACTCCGACCTTTTGCAGGTGTGTCTTGTCGAACTCGGGAATTCGTACGGAATTTCGAACGGAACCCTTTTATTTAATACACGGAAATAGCTTGCCCTCGTCTCGTCAGCGATGACCGGTAGAGGTCTTAAGTAATTCGTAATTGTATTCTTAGTATCGCTTCTACTAAAGATTGAACCTTCAACCTCCAAAAGACTGTCACATAGAACTGATTAATACTTAGCACTTTTATCTATCGCGCCACATGTCCTTTCCAGCCTTCTCTCTGTATTTACTTTCTTTCTTCTGTATATCGTTAACTCTCTTTCTGTTCCGATGGATACTGCACCCTATAGACCGGTATTGTTTTGGCCTTCGGGGCTTGAGTTACGCCGGTCTATGGGATTGTCCTGTGCAGTTCTAGGAGGTCCACCCTCCCAGGCTTTGCCTCCCCTCTTTGGGGAGGAGTAAGTTAATTGCTTACTGCTTGAAGCGCCCCTACCGGGGAATGCCGACGGGGCTGCCCAGGCAATTTTTGATGGTCAGAGTGCTCACCTCTCGAGCGCTGGCTTTTCAACCTCCACTTTCCGACCCGACCTTGGGTCACACCTTACTTGTGGGAGTAGGATAAAACTGGCCTTGTGCCTAACTCCTTGAGAGGAGTAAATAATACCCTCTTTTGCTACGTCTTGTCTTCTTTCCAACACCCCATTTCCATTTACTACATCACTCTGAACCTTTTTATTGAGTACCATGTGACTCCTCCACCCTCTCTCTTCTCTCTCTATTTCTCTTCCTCATAATTATCATATTTCTTTTGTATTACGTTCCAAAGTGAGTATTATTGGAAAGTCAGTGACAAATGGCTATCGACGCCAATTTCTTCGCTTTATGGATCCTGTGATAACGCCCAAACTTCGGAGTTTTGCAAAGTGTGTCATTATACTTTAGTTACCATTACTCATAGGTCCACTCTCACCCGGAGTGGTAGAATCTATTGGTTAATTAGAATTTGTCCTGGGAACGACACTAAACCACCCCAGACACCCTTGTGTACGTACCTCTACCTCACTCCAACATTCATATTTCCAAACCCCTCCGACATTTTCATAATCCTATCAACTACTTAACTACCTCAACGATCCTGGGAATGAAACTAAACTGCATCCAGTGATGAAGTCTTAATTTGAGAACTGTTAAGGAATTCCTTAGGGTTCATAATGTTAGCGCAACCCCCATGAGTTAAATAGAAACTGTCGTTTACAGACTATTTGTCTACAAAATACACGTCTACAAAGAAAATTAATGTACAAGCAAATCGCTTAGAAAATTTACGATTTCAGCATAAAATGAACCAATGAGATTGACATGCCGTAAAACTCAGCAAACAACCAACCTTCCCTTCTTGTATTTCACCCCCCCCCATTTCTCTTCATCTTCCCTTTCTCTCTCTCCTTATTCCCCTCTCTCCTCTATGCCCTCTTCCCCATTTCTATCATGCCTTCGAACAACAGTTTGAGAAATCGTTAATTTGCAAACAGCGCCACCTTGCGACCGATATTGAAACGAAGAGGTTCATTGGCGACAATCCAACTACTGTCATCTTCACCCGCTTTCATAAATATGTCTATTTGTGTATTCAGTCGGGTATTAGGGGTTTCATACGCATTCAAAACTGAATACACTTCTCAATACTCACCAACCCTCCCCGACGTTCACATTTCTAGATAAGTAAAAGCACTCCAAATAATCCCCCCCCCCCCTGCCGCTTGTATTCAATCTTCCTGCTATTAGAAGTTATTTTGGTGGGTCAGAAACAGAAGATGCGGTGGGATTGGCGATGATGGTTTCCTGACGGGTTACTACGTACGACAGAAAACTCCTCCACCCTCTACCCACAGTCAACATCATCATCATCACAGTAATATGCCTCTCCCTACTCCAACCCATCACCATCACCTTTGACATTGTTGCTTACTTTTGACATCAAAGAAAAAACGAAACCTTTTCTCATTAATTTTTCCTTTCACTGTCCCTGCACACCGCAGCAGATCGACAAACAGCATGACACTCACTTGCGAGACGCACACACAAGAGAGACTTACATTAACCCTAACCCTAACACCAATCCTAACCCACACCTCGCGTCTTTTTTCACATCGGCAAATGAGTTGATGCAGATGCACTTAGAGCACGTGGATAGGGACACACGTATTTAGACACACATATCTCAACACAGTACACTCGCATACACGATAATCTATTACGACACACACACACATACATTATAAACGAAAGCGTGTACACTCGTTACAAGTATAGATGCAAACAACTCCGTAATAAAATGTATAAAACAGTTTCAAGAATTAAATTTTGTTACAAATCACTTTGCATTATCACAGCGGCCGTTTTCCATTGCTTCCTCGCTGAGAATAATACTCATAATAATAACTTGTTTATATTATTATAATGGGTTTCATCGTCATCGTTGTTTATAGGTTTCACGTCACAATTAATGGGTTGTTTCTAATAGATTATTATTATAATTATTTGTACTCACAAGGAGTTCTCACATAGGTCATTATCCGAGATTACCCACTGATAATAACCGATGGTGTTCCCTTGAGTCTGAGTGACAACACTTCTCCCCAGATGTTCAGTATTCTCGACCTCTTTTTGATAGCCACTGCAAATAACCTTGCAGCATCGCAACAGCCGTTTACCATTGAGTTCTCGTTGGTAAGGACCATTGGTCTTCTCTGGAGTTTGGGTGGCAATACGCCTCCCCAAGGTCCCAGCACTCTCTGCACTTCCAATGGAGGTCTGGCTTGTGCTGTCTCTCCTCGGTCTTCTCATCCTCCTTGACCTTATGCAAATATTTTGTGTGGTGTCATCCTAGGCTGGTACCATATTTGGGGACGGGGTGGGGGGTGTTTGCTTATGGTGTTTCTTGTTATTTCTGTTCATTTGTTCATTTTGTGTCGTGTCAGTTGAGGCCGATGTAATTTATTGTGGGGGACTCATTAAGTGATGTTTCTGTTCCTTTGTGATGTAGTGTTCTTTCTGTGGGTTTGTTTTCTTCCTGTTGTAGATTTCATGTGACCTTTCGTAGCTTATGCGGGTTGGTTTCCGCATTTGAGGATTTTTTCTTAAGATTGCAGCTGTTTTGATCATTGCCGTTCTTTGTATAGTTTCAATGATCCTTTTGACTCCAATTTCTCCCAGTCTTTTTTCCAGTTTTTTTTTTATTGTTCCCTGTGCTCTTACGATTATTATTATTATTATTATTATTATTATTATTATTATTATTATTATTATTATTATTATTATTATTATTATTATTATTATTTACTCACTAGAAGTTCTCACACAGGTCATCAGTGATTGCTCACCGACAACCGGTGGTATTCCCTGGAGTCTGAGTGACAACAAGTCTCCCCATATTTCCAGTATTCTCCACCTCTTTTCGATAGCCACCGCAAATTAACTTGCAGTATCACAACAGCCGTTTACCATTGATTTCTCGCTGGTAATGACCATTGGTCTTCTCTGAGATTTGGGTGGCAATAAGCCTCCCCAAGGTTCCCGCAGTCTCTGCACTTCCAGTGGAGGTCTGGTTTGTGCTGTCCCTCCTCGGTCTTCTCATCCTTCTTGACCCTATGCAAATATTTTGTGTGGTTTCAGCCTAGGCTGGTAAATTTTTTTGGAGGTGTGGGGGTGGGGCTGATTATTTTTATTTATTTATTAGGGGGTGGGGGTGGGCTTATGGTGTTTCTTGCTATTTCTGTTCATTGATCCATTTTTGTGTTGTGTCAGTTGAGGCAGTTGTCATTTATTGAAGGAGGGGAGCTTATTAAGTGATGTTTCTTGCATTTTCTGTTTGTTTGTGGTGTGTTCTTTCATTAGTTTTTGTGTTCTTCCTGTGTTAGATTTTGTATGATCCTTCGTAGCTTATGCGGGTTAGTTTCCGCATTCAATAATGATAATAATAATAATTATTAGTAGTATTATTAGTATTATTATTATTATTATTATCATTATTATTATTATTATTATTAGTAGTAGTAGTAGTAGTAGTAGCAGTAGTAGTAGTAGTACTCACTAGGAGTTCTCACACAGATCATCATCAGTGATTGCTCACCGACAACAACCAGTGGTATTTCCTGGAGTCTGAGTGACAACAAGTCTCCCCAGATTTCCAGTATTCTTCACCTCTTTTTGATAACGATGCGGTATCGCAACAGCCTCTTCCCATTGATTTTTCGCTGGTAAGAACAATTGGTCTTCTCTGGGATTTGGGTGGCAATAAGCCTCCCTAAGATCCCAGCATTCTCTGCACTTTTTCAGTGGAGGTCTGGTTTGTGCTGTCCCTCCTCGGTCTTCTCATCCTCCTCGACCCTCTAGAAATATGTTGTCTAGTGTCAGCCTAGGCCGGAACCAGTTAAAAAAAATAAATAAATAAAATAATATTTCTTTAAATTAATAATTTAATAGCCATCAGTAAAGATTCCGTTTCTCTGTTCAAGTTTCCTTTTCTTAGCCATGTCCAGCTATTTTCGTTGGTTTCTTCTCTTCTGAGTCTTATGAAGCGTCCATGTAGTTGTTTTCTTCCCATTTTTCTTTTCTTGTCTGTTTGTGTCCAGTTTCGATGTTTCTTGCGTTGTTCGTTGGGACGGTATCACTTGTTGCGGTGATCAGCCTTTCTGTGTTCTGGTTTATGTATTTCTCCAGCTCTTTTTTAGTGTCGTCCACACAGTCTTCTATACTTACCAGTCCTCTTCCCCCTTCGTTTCTCTTCACGTAGAGTCTGTTAATATCGTCTGTTGGATGTAGTGCATTGTACATAGTCATCAATTTTCTAGTTCTTTGATCAAGGTGCCTGAGTTCTTCTTTAGCCCAGTTTATGAATGGTCCAGAATATATTATTAGTGATACTGCCCATGTATTTATTCCTTTGATTAGGTTTCTGCTATATAATTTTGTTTCTAAGAGCTTTCTAGTTCTTCTCAGGTATTCTTTTCCAATCTTCTCTTTACTTTCTGTTGATTTGATTGTGTCTGCTTCCAAAACTCCCAAATATTTATAGCTCTCTTGTTCATCTAGCGCCCTCATCTGCTCTTGCTTGGGTAGTTCCATGCCCTCAGTCGTCTCCAACTTTCCTTTTTTAATCTCTAGCAATGCACACTTTTCTATTCCGAATTCCATTTGAATGTCCTGACTGAAGATTCTTGTCGTATTTATCAGCTTTTCCAGTTCCTTTTTGCTTTTTGCAAATAGCTTCAGGTCGTACATGTACATGAGATAGTTTATTCGTTGTTCTCTGCCTGTGAACTTGTATCCGGCATCACATTTCCTGAGTATATAGTTGAGTGGCATCATGGCTATGATAAACAGTAGTGGTGATAGGAAGTCTCCTTGGAAAATGCCTCTCTGTAATTTTATCTCCGTCAAGTATTGTCCTCCAGCTGTCAGTAATAATCTCCATGTTTCCATTGCTTTCTTGATGAAATTAATAATCCTGTTGGGTATCTTGTACATTTTTAAACATTCAATTATCCATGCTTGAGGGATTCTGTCGTACGCTTTCTTGCAGTCAATCCATGCCATAGATATGTTCTTTTTCTTGCTTTTAACTTCTTTCAGGATCTTTTGATCTATGTATAACAGATCATGCGTCCCTCTTTTCCCTTTCTGGCATCCTTTTTGTTCCTCGGGAAGTAGTCCACGACTGTTCAGGGAATGGTAAATTTGCTCTCTAAGTTGTGCCGTTAGGATTTTCCACATTGTCGGTAAACAAGGTATTGGTCTGTAATTGCTTGGGGTCGTTCCCTTCTTGGCGTCTTTTTGTATGAGCGTTGTCCTTCCTTTGGTCATCCCCTCTAGTACGTCTGTTTTATGGATACATCCTCTCAGTTTCTGTGCTAGCCTTTCATGTAGGGTCGTGAATATTTTGAACCAGTACGCATGTATTCCATCGTGACCTGGTGCTTTCCAGTTTGCCATTTTCTTTAGTGTTGTCTTAATAGTTTCTTCATTAATTTCTGTTTCCGTTCCTTCTTTAATTTCTAGAAGTTTATCTTTCATGTATTTCAGCTATTTAGCATTTTTGTTGTGATCTTCAGCATTTTCCCATATCTTGCTCCAGAAATGTTTAGTTTGTGTCGGGTCCGGTTGTTCTGTTGTTCTTTCTCCGTTTACGTTTTTGTAAAACTGGCTTTCATTATTTTCAAAGGTCCTGTTCTGTTCTGTTTGTACTGTTCCGATGTGTATCTGTATCGTCTCAATCTTCCTTCTTTTGCTGCTATCTTTTGTTTTAGATCTTCATGTTTCTTATTTAGTCTTTCCTTTCGATTCAGTTTTCTGCTCTTCCATCGTTTACTGTTCTCCTTTATCCTATTTACGGTTTTAGCTTCCTTTTGAAGTTTGGTGATCTGGGTTTCCAGTCTGATCTCCCATCCAGATTTCGTCTGTCCATTCTTTTGGTCAGTCTTCTTTTCCCTTTTTAGTTTCATACTTATTGATTTTGCCCCGCATATATCAAGTTGTTTAGATCTGTGATAGTGTCTGTTGGGATGTACGTGAGTACTCTGTTTACTTTCTCTGTTTCAACTTTTAACTTCTTACAATCTTCGTTCCTTAGGGATGGAAGTTTTGTTTTGTTCTCGGACGTTAATCGTTTGATGTTTTCCACTTCTCTTGCTTCTTCCTCAGATAGTTCTATAGTTTCGTCGTCTTCGCCTTCTTCAGTTTCTGTGTTTATGTTTTTCCCGTCTTCTTCCTGGGAGTTTTCGTCAAGTGGTGTGTCTGATCTGTCACGTCATTTATCTTTTGTTTAATTTCCGTTAATTCCATCTCCGAGAACCATCCTCTCTTGAGTATCTGTCTTGCTTGATCTGCTATCCTTTGTGCCGTTGTATGGTAGTCAGTAGAAATGTCCCATAGATCTTTCATTCGTTCCGATATCCTCTTTCTGTTGGGTAGCGGCTTTTGTAGTAGCATTCCATTACCAGTCTGATGCGTTTTGTGGTCCATTTCTTTCTATGGCTCTTTGGTCTGTTATTTTCATTCTTGAATTCTTGTGTTTGGTCAGTGTCCTTATCATATTTGGAATTTGATGCGTTATCTACCTGTTTTTTGTCTGTGGTCTTGTTCCTGAAATTAAAGGAGCCAACATTCGCAGGATGCGGACCGGGCCCCCCATGTTGGTCATCGAGGGAGCACCTGCCCATCATGACACTCAGATGTTTCTTCTGAGTCCCACGGCGTGTATTTGTATTTATAGACATTTATCATGGTTTGGTGTTTGTGGCAACACCGGGCACAGGCTTAGTTTACCTGTGATCCTGTCACAGGGATAATGTTTCTCTCATTTTCATGAGGTTCAAAGTGCACTATCACACATACATAAATAAACATTTACGAAAAAAAAAAAAAAAAAAAAAAAAAAAAAATAAATAAATACAAAAAAATAAAAAAATAAAAATAAAAATAAATAAATAAATAATAATAATAATAATAATAATAATAATAATAATAATGAATAATTAATAAATAAATAAACAATAAATCATTAAAAAGATAATTATATATATATATATATATATATATATATATATATATATATATTATATATATTAGGTATGTGCAAAAATAGCCGCCTCTTGTACGGACCATGCTTATCAAAAAGGGCTTATCATTAATTATTTAATTAGTTTCCGTGTAAACTTTGATTGTGTTTGAAAGATAAAAGCCTAAACTTAATCTCTAAACGAAAAAAAAACTGCATATTTACGTGTGAAAAATAAAGTATAATAAAATATGTAATCACGGTGGCTGAAAAACCCAAAAATTTAGTGAATTTTGAACTTTGAGAAAATTACTTGTAAAAATCCCTTGAAAGATAAATATAAGTTTTTGGGAACTATTTTAAAGATAATTATTAAATTAAAGTCATAAGATACTGAATTAAAAAAAATCGCACATTTTACTAGAAATTAGCAAAATTATCCCCCAAAAGTCATACATGAGTAAAATCCAGCGTCACATAATCGGCAAAAGAGGGAGGGGTGGATATCCTTCGTTAACATTCAGATTTTTGTGAAATTCTATAATAAGGTATCAGACATCAATTAATAATTATTCTCCAAATTTCAGTTTTAAAGGGGTTTTATGGAAAATAATATAGGCACAACGTCCCACTTGAAAATTCAAATAATTCGGATTAGCATAGAATTTGATCCATTGTCATTCGACACGGATTAAGCAAGATTCCCTGAATTTCAATGTCATCTGAAGATCGTTTAAGTTAAAACCTTTAAGATGATACATTGTCTTCGAATCAAAATCATCTAATGGATTTTGATAAAAATTAGAATAAGGATTCTAGACATAAGGATCTATTATTATTATATCTTGATTTTACTCTTTGTAATGTGACATCAACATGGTTAAGAAGTGTTGTGTTAGGGAAATTGATTTCACCCGTTCGGTGATGGGTATTCTTCTCGTTTATTATATTTGAAAGCTGTATCTGAATATAATTTAGCTCGAAGTTTAGCTTGAAAATCGAACCGGACAAAAACAGCTGACTCTAATTTTGTCTGAGCGACCGATTTCCAGAAGTTGATTTTCATGTTATAAATGAATTTTTTAAAGAATCCATTGTCAAGTATATGATAAGTATGAACAATTTCATTCAAGTAATGACTAAACGATATCGTAATTCAAGTCAACTACAGTAAAATTCGCCATGCAACTGCTGTTTAAAAATAAATATATATTCGTCGTTAAAAGAAAAAAAAAACAATTGAAACTATTTATGGAATTTAAATTTCATAAGACATATCGATTTTATTACAACATTGATTTTTATCACATATAGTCTTTCATTTCCTAAAATGTACAAATCTGTATTAAATATGCATTTTTTCTGTGAACGACATAACTATGTAACAACACGTCGATCAATTTGGTATTGAAGTGAGAGATAATCGTTACCCATATCGGATTAATAAGCAAATTTAGCACCGTGTATTAATTGATATAACTTTACCAACATGACTCATTTTCTGGGACCTTGTGCCAGATAGAATTACTTCTATAATTAAGAATAATAAACAATAACTCCATGTATTCCAGTAAATTTAAACAGTTGAAAATTCAAGGGACTGTTTTTGCTTTCCTGTTCGGTGAAAATGTAGGATTACTCTGGATATAATTTCCGAACATTTGGTGTTTGCGTGCAGCATTTCCTCTGAAATCTTCACCTGTGTTTGTCAATCAGTACAAGTCAATCATCGCGAACAAAAAGGTGAAAGCGCAGATAGGATTCAGTGAGAATTAATGGTGGGACCTCGAGCGAGCGAAAGCGGAAACGAAAAAAAAAACGAGAACAAAAAATCAATAAAAAAAGAGTTTCAGCATTTTAAATTCTGAATTTTCACACTTTTAAATCTCATTTTATTATGTTTTTTTTTCTTTAATTTTCATAAAATTTTCTTAATTTACAAGGAATTTTAAGTGAAAACAGATTCCTCCGACGTTCGCCTTTCAAAATGTTTTATGGCTAAAAAAGGAATTTCATGATCAGGGCGTCAAAATGGAATCGTGTAATATAAAGATAGACTGAAAGAAGGACAGTGTAGGTTGGCTTACTGGCAGTTTGATTCATATCAAATTTGTTAATATCTATCTATTCTAGTCTTTTCATATCCGTATATATATATATATATATATATATATATATATATATATATATATATATATATATAATTAAATATATATATATATATATATATATATATATATATATATATATATATATATATATATATATATATATATAATTAAGAATAATACACAATAACTCAATGTATTCCAGTAAATTTAAACAGTTGAAAATTCAAGGGACTGTTTTTGCTTTCCTGTTAGGTGAATATATATATATATATATATATATATATATATATATATATATATATATATATATATATGTAAATTATAACTAAAAGGTAAATTTTTAGAGAGTTGGACCGTTTGAACTTTTCA
>OY744520.1:11577490-11747490 GCA_963556195.1 Sepiola atlantica
AATATCTTAGAATTAGAAAAATATTCATTTTTGAGGGTTACACGGCCGGGTTAGGTAAGGGTGGTGGTGGTTTTTCCACTAAAGTCAAGGTTATTATGTAGTAATTTAGAAATAAATCAATGTATTTATGGAGTAATTTTGCTGACTCATTCGTGTCCACAGTACGTCGCAGTGAGAGGTAGGCGGACTGTCGACTCATACTTCCAGACATGTGAAATCAAATTTAAGCAACGCCTATACTGGCCAGTATTAAATGGGTGACGATTTGTAGAGTAACAAGTGCTGTACAATCAAAGTAAAGCTCAAACCCCGGCCGTACCTTTGTAGACGAGGGTTGCTTAATCTATATGCGCACCTCTTCTCTACAAAAGTGTGAAATTAGACTAAAGTTCATCAATGCCACCCGGAAATGACATCAGAGGGAGGATGCGAAGAGGGAGGTAGACATTCAAAATTAATAGACGCTAATTCTGGGGAAATCAATATTTAAAAAACAAAACAGGAAATGAGTCAGGATTTTTTTTAAGAACATTACCGTTTAGTAGACGCTGCTCGCCACTATTTGCTTATATCTACAAATGTCCGCCCTGTTAAGAAATCGCCAACTCATATATAAAGACAGGAAATGAGTAAACAATTTTTAGATTTAAAATTTTAATTAACACTCTTCGCCACTCACCTCCACTCACCGCCAGTGTCCGTCAGTATCCGCCACTGTCTGGCACTGTCTGCCCTTGTCCGCCATGTAAAGAAATGTCCAACTCATAATTCAAAACAGGAAATGAGTCATCATTTTTTAGATTTTACAGTTTAGTAGGAAATTCTTGTGAATACCCGCCAATACCCTCTAATACCCGCCAATACCAGCCGATAACAACCAGTTTGTGTCAGTGTCCGTCCTGTAAAGAAATCGCCAACTCCTAATACAAAATATGAAAATATTCAACGTTTTTTAATATACATTTAAGTAAACACTGCTTGCCCCTCCCGTCACTACCTGCCAGTATCCGCCAATGTCTCACATCTGCCTACCATTGTCCGCCATGTAAAGAAATGGTGTACTCATAGTTAAAAAATGAA
This sequence comes from Sepiola atlantica, assembly GCA_963556195.1. Lineage (NCBI taxonomy): Eukaryota > Metazoa > Mollusca > Cephalopoda > Sepiida > Sepiolidae > Sepiola > Sepiola atlantica. Next base: position 11,578,571 of record OY744520.1, read on the forward strand.
ATTGAGTGAGCATTTGTTACATTTTACATTTCAGTATACACTGCCTGCCACTCCCCGCTACTGTCCGTCACTGTCCGCCTTGTAAATAAATCACAAACTCATAATTGAAAACAGAAAATGAGTAAGCATTTTTTTAATTTTACATTTCAGAAGACACTGTCTGTCACTGTCCACCACCACCTGCCAATGTCCGCCACTACATTCCACTGCCCGCCACTACCCGCCAGTGCCCGCCATTAAAATGGCCTACTCATAGTTTATAACAGAAAATGAGTCAGCATGTCTCAGATTTTACATTTTAGTCAAAATTGCCTGCCAATACCTGCAAATATCCACTACTGTCCGTCGTGTAAAGAAATCCCCAACTCATAATTAAAAACCGAAAATTAAAAATCAAATACATTTCAGTTGACACTGCCTACCACTGCCTACAACTCTCCGCCACTACCCACCACTGTCCGTCACTGTCCACCACTGTCCGCCATGTAAAAAAATGGCCAACTCATAATTCAAAAGAGTAAATTAGTCACCATCTTTAGATTTCAAAATTTAGTAGACAATGCCTGCTACTCCCTGCCAATACCCGTCAGGGTCCGCCATTGCCCGCCCTTAGTAAAGAAATCGCCAATTAATAATTAAAAAGAACATATAAATTATAATTCAAAAAAGGAAATGAGTCAGCATTTTAAACATTTTACATTTTAGTAGACACTGCTCACCACTCCACACCACAACTGTCCGCCACTGTCCCTACTGTCCTTCACTGTCCGCCATATAAAAATGGTTAACTCATAATTCATAAGAAATAAGTAAGCATTTTAAAATTTAACATTTTAGTAGAAACTGCTGTCACTCCCGCCAGTGGCCGCCAGTGGCCGCCAGTGGCCACCACTCTCCGCCACTCTCCGCCACTCTAAAGAAATCGCCAACTCATAATTCAAAACAGAAAATGAGTCAGCGTTTTTAAAATTTTACATTCCGATAGTAACTGCTTGCCCCTCTCTGCCAATACCCGCCAGAATCCGCCACTGCCCGCTTTGTAAAGAAATAGGTAACACATAATTAAAAATAGATAATGTGTCAGCGTTTTTAAATTTGACATTTCAGTAGACACTACCTGCCACTCCCTGCCACTTCCCGCCACTCCCCGCCAGCGTTCGTCACTGTCTGCCCTGTAAAAAAAAATCGCCAACTCATAATTCAAAACAAAAAAATAAGTTAGCATTTTTTTAAATTTTATATTTCAGTAGACACTGTCCGCCAGTGTCTGCCAGTGTCTGCCAGTGTCCGCCAGTGTCTGCCATTGCCCATCATGTAAAGAAATGTCCAACTCATGATTCAAAAAAAGTAAATGAGTAAGCATTTAAACAAGTTTACATTGAAGTAGACACTGCAAGCCACTACCCGTCAGTGTTCGCCAGTGTCCGCCACGGAGATTAAGGGCAACCGGAGATGAGAGATTATTACACTTGCAGAGTAGGAGAAAAAAGACTGAGGGGGAGCATGCAACGCCGGGTATCTCTTCTAGTATGTATATATAGTGTGCCGGGATATGTTGAAAAGAAATTAATAAAGTGCAAGATCGTAAGAATGCGATAGCCAAAATACAAATAATTTATTTAAAAGCTATGCATTACATATTCAAGCAACGTACTGTTCACCCATATATCACTATAGATCCCGTAAACTCGGTACTTCTCAAAAAGGGATACTTGAGAGGGGTCATCAAACGATAACAAGAATGAACTCCAGCTTCCAGATTCGAACTTCATTCTGTGAGTTGTCGAGGGTTTGAAATGGGGTTTAAGGGGTTTTTCTAAACAGTAAACGTCTACCCGTGCCAATGAAACCACTGTACGTCTTTAGAATATGTAATGTATAGTTTTTAAATACATACTTATATACATACATACATACATACATACATATATATATATATATATATTACATATATATATATATATATATATATTACATATATATATATATATATATATATATATATACATATATATATATATATATATATATATATATATATATATATATATATATATATATATATATTAACCAGTCTGTTCATATCAGTTCTTCACTGTCTGTCCGCCCCTCTCTCTCTCTCTTTACGTATGTTGCTATCTCTCTGCTATTTTCGTTCTATTTTCCCCTTTCTTCTATCTCTCTATTTCAATATATCCAGTTAAAATACAATCAAGATTAATTGTCTTTTCATTGTATGTTCAGAATCTAAATTCAATTACCAATCAATGTTACATTCAGATTTAAAAATATTAATTTTTTTTTAGATCGAAGCACATTACTTTATGGATACTGTCATGGACTATGGGATTTGATATTATTAAGTTCAACGTCTAACGCATCTTTTGTGATAACTTTCACACTAATACAGCTGGGATAAGATGTGAATCAACAATTTCAACTTCCCTGAAAGTAAAATGCAAAACAGTGTACAATGCATCGTTTAAAATTCACTTTTATTTAAACACAGAAACGTTTTTACTTAATTGAGTGCTTGCTTACCTGATTCTGCTGAGGGTTTTTTCCTTGATTTCTTGTCAAGGCAAACTGTTTTCGGTCGGAACGTGATTGGGTACGGGTTGACCACAACATCATCTTCCCCTCGGCCCAGTTGTAGCCTTTTCACTTGGGCTTCTTTTTGCTGTTCCAATTTCAGATTTTGTTCTTCCTTTTCTTTGCTTTCTGCATCTGCCATGAACAAAGAATGAGACACAGCAAAAAATAAATACAGAATATACAATACGTGATTTGTCGTATAGTGGGTAGCATTACAAGATTATGGCCGAGATAATCGAAGCTAAAATCCTGGTCACAGCACCAAAATAACCAAGCTTATATCTCATAAACAGTACTGCTTAACAATTCTATTTTTATTTTTCGACAGTAAGAATGTTTTCAATAACATATTGCCGTTCACATCAGTATGCTATTGTGTGGTGGCAAAGAGAATACCGACGCCGATTGAGGACTCGACCACTGTCTGATCCTTAGCATCACTTTTACAATGGATGCAAGTAGGTTAACAATTATAATATACTAATTCACCCATTGCATTTTTAAGTATATTAAGCAATGTCAGTAAAGGCCTAAACGTCCGACGTATATAATTCCAATAGACGTTGAAGTTTAAATCTTAAGACACAATCCATTTATAACATCATGCATTCAAGTTTTACCCATTCTAACAATTTATCACTTTTGGATTTAGTCGCTTTCTTTCTATGCAAATCGTTTTCTTCTAAACCCCAATTTATTTTTTCATTTTCTTATGACGTGTTCTGTTAATAATTTTCTCATGACGTGTTCTGTTAATAATTTTCTTATGACGTGTTCTGTTAATAATTTTCTTATGACGTGTTCTGTTAGTAATTTTCTTATGACGTGTTCTGTTAGTAATTTTCTTATGACGTGTTCTGTTAATAATTTTCTTATGACGTGTTCTGTTAATAATTTTCTTATGACGTGTTATGTTAATAATTTTCTCATGACGTGTTCTGTTAATAATTTTCTTATGACGTGTTCTGTTAATAATTTTCTTATGACGTGTTCTGTTAATAATTTTCTTATGACGTGTTCTGTTAGTAATTTTCTTATGACGTGTTAATGATCGCAACACATGACACTATTTTATATCCAATCTTCAGTTCTATCTGATATCTAAACCTCATATAGTTAACTGGAATGCCATCATGTCTACTATCTCACAGTCATTCGAACTGGATTAGGATGAATTGATGAACAAAAACACGTTGAGTATTAGCAACACGGACTTGCTTAATACTGCAGTCAATCTCACCGGCCGGAGTGTTAGTTTGCATAAACATTCCTAGGAACTTTTCATTACTGTTTTCTTTCCTATGCAGCCTGGTCATTGTAGTCTTCGTTACTAAACACCAACTGACTACTTAATTTCTGACTATTTTAAGTGTGCCTTTTTATCCTAACAGATGATCATGTTCAACTAATAACCGGCTTTTGTATATATGCACCCCAACTCAGTAATATTTTGTCTTCAAAGAAATCAGTATTTTAAAGCAATATGCATTACATTCACAGCAAGAACCCGCCCCACTGCCACAACTGCAAAGAAGTTTTCTTAATTCTCCCGTATTCCTAACATTAAACGAAATTTATATGAACAGTTTCTTTCCAAGGCTTTTTGGGGAACACATTACCACGGGGTTGCTTCCATGCTGGCTACAATTGGTCGTATTCAAATCCAATGTCTACATATACTAGTCATAAATCGTCATTATAAGTTATAACATTTTATTCATTCTGTTCATTATTTTACAATCCTCTCGTAATATTCTTCATCACCCAACTGACAATTTATTCATCTCAGTAGACTTTATTCTTGAGTGGCTTTTAGCCTTGATAAGTGGTGACTCATTAGTAACAAATAATTAATCATCTGGGGAATATATTCCTATAAACGCTGTGAAATTGTAACGCTTTAACCTTGTGCCATGCATGCAGAAAATCAAGTTGTCGTCACTATTACACAACCCACAAAAGTTCCTACCTCTGTCGCTGCATGTTTTTCTTTGTATACGCCTTTTTAGTGATCCTGCCAGACTGGGGAAAAGCCCTCTTCAAATAAATTAGTTCATACCTTAAAAAGGACTAAATCAGGACACGAGGTTCGTTCTGCTTCATCTGCATTCAAAATCACTGACCAGTGATGTGAGGGGGGGGAGACAGAGAGGAGTCGGTAATCACTGTTTAATCATATCTTATAAAGGCATTTTTTAAACCACATGTTCACACTTTTAGTACTTCCAAGAAACTGACGACTTCTCTCACTCACTCTCTCATTAAGCCATGTGAAGTCACATTCGTTTCTATCAATTAGTACAGTGTAGTAAAATATAACCTCGAGTTCAGTAAGTTGACCCGATTGAACTTTTATTTCGTATTATTTTTAACTAAGAAATTTATATACTTGCGGATCTATTCGCCCAATATTTAACAACATTAGAAATGTGTAATTGTAAAAACGTCCCTGTTTTGTTCTCAACTGATAATTATTGTTATTAAGGCGTTGGTAATTTATCTCCCTCCTATCCCAAGGAAACCAGTGTAGTACGTGTCTTTCTCCAAATAAAAAAATATAGCACACATTGTTATGCTGCGTCTATTTAATCTTCGTGTTTAGCGATAACACATCTATTCTTAAAGTTAAGCGTAACGGAACTAAACACCGAGAGACTAAATATATTAAAGAGATGAACTATTTTTTTTTTTACTAATGGGTCACCGCTTATTGAGGCCCGGGGCCACTCAAGGATAAAGGTTGAAGAGATTGTCAGTTGAACGATGATTGGAAACAAAAAAACACAAGATTACTTAAGAGGAATTGACTATCCAAGAAGACGGCTAAAAAGTGTTAGTTTACACTGGACTTGAAGACGACCATGTTGTAGTCGGTTGGGAAGCAGCCTCGTAGTATTTGGTTCCACAGGTTCATGGTTTTAGGAAAGAAACTTTGTTCATGGAAGTTCAATTTGTTTTTTGGTAAAGAGAGAGAGAGAGAGGGGGAAAGAGAGAGATGGGGGGAAGAGAGAGATGGGGGAGAGAGATGGGGGAAGAGAGAGATCGGGGAAAGAGAGAGAGAGAGAGATGGGGGAAAGAGAGAGAGAGGGGGGAAGAGAAAGATGGAGGAAAGAGAGAGAGAGATGGGGAAAAGAGAGAGAGAGGGGGTAAAGAGATAGATGGGGGAAAATAGAGAGAGAGAGAGAAAGAGAGAGAGATGGGGAAAGAGAGAGAGAGAGAGGGGGAAAGAGAGAGATTGGAGAAAGAGAGAGAGAGGGGGAAAGAGAGAGAGGGGAAAGAGAGAGAGAAAGAAAGAGAGAGAGGGGGAAAGAGAGAGAGGGAGAGAGAGAAAAGAAATTTTACATGGTTACACTGGGGTTCAAAACTTTAACTTGATGCAGAGACGGAACTAATATGTGACACTTAAGCGTGACAGAGCGATTCATCGACAAACCGAGCTTCTTATGTGGATTTTCGACGTATTTAATTGATGAAAATACTTTCTCAAACCGACAAACCGACAGCCCGACCAACTGAAAGATTGATCCTATTATAGAAATAATTTAACGCATCTAAAAAGGGATACTTTCAGTTACAAAAACAACGAAGTCAGTAATAGATAAAAATTCTACAAAAAGAAGTAGAAAATCTGTCTGATATTTCAAAACAAATAATTTCCTATGACAATCCAATGTTGAACGCCTAAGTAATTCCGAAAATGTGGAAAAATAATATTTTTCAAATTGAACTCCGTTAAAAAATGTCAGATCATGGTCACTGAGGTTAACGCCCAGACGAAGTATGGCAAGCGTGAAACGGAAGTTCGGGAAGTTGACCTTTGACCTATGCCCAGCATTTCACATACGTTTACTTGTCTACCACGTCATGTGTTTTACAAGACACAACTCACGGGGTTGAAAGATCAGAACATCAGAACACCACTGGGAAACGATTCAAATGGAGAACAAAAGGAACAGAATTTTTAGACAAGGTGAATTGTTTGACTTGTTGGATGAAAAAGAAGAAACAGGTCAATATTTGTAAACTTCTATAAACCATTCGCACGTATGCGACAACAACCAAGCACCCCCCAACACACACACATATATATATATATGTGTGTGTGTGTGTGTGTGTGTGTGTGTGTATATATATGGTTGTGTGGTTAGTCATACTCGAAAACGAGTAGATAGCCATTATATATATATAGATGTATATATATATAAATATATATATGTGTATATATATAAATATATATATACATACTTATATATATATATATATATATATATATATATATATATATATATATATATATATATATATATGTGTGTATGTATGTATACTTATATATATAAAGTAGAGAACTAAAAGCGAACTTTTAGGAAAGGTGAAACCTAAAAGCGAACTATCCTGTATATTGATCCTTCTACCTACATATATATATATATATATATATATATATATATATAAAAACAATAATTTTTTTTTTTTTATAAATATTAAATATTTAAAATATACCTAGAGACATCGATGTTTCATGCTAACGCAATCTTCAGTCTAGGAACCAGTTCCCAACGGTCAGCGGGCGCGAACCCCGAACACAAATCGCCACTGATTCGCAGTCGAAGATCTTACCCGAAGGCCACTGGAAACTAATTAGTAAATAAAGGGGAATTTTAACTGTAAATAGTAGAATTACTACTATCCACCAAGTAGCTAAGAGTGATCTACGAGTCGGATCATTGCATATAGCTATTTGTACTACTTGTTATTAAAGCTCCTCGAAAAGTGCCCAGCCTCCGTGGGAGGGGGCTGATAAACAATAATATTTTTTTTTATTTTTTTTTTTTTATAAATATTAAATATTTAAAATATACCTAGAGACATCGATGTTTCATGCTAACGCAATCTTCAGTCTAGGAACCAGTTCCCAACGGTAATGAATTGTATGGGGAAACAGCTTATATAAAATGAAATAGAAAAGAAAAACAAAATGATTTTATATAAAAAAACAAACAACAAAAAAAAAACAAGGCAGCCTTTCGTCCGACTCTCGTCAGGAGAATAGTCGGTACAGTAATTAAAATACACGAAAAACCATAAATTGGTGTAGAATCAAGTTGTAAGCAAGTGGCATACGGTGATATACATGCGAAATTATATATATAAATAAAAACGCAAGTAAAGAATATTTTAAAATCAACCTGCGGATGACCACGAATCGCCAAATATCTGTATATGTTTTAATTGTTAGACAATTAAAACATTCTCTACAGATATTTGGCGATTCGTGGTCATCCGCAGGTTGATTTTAAAATATTCTTTACTTGCGTTGTTTTTTATATATATAATTTCGCATGTATATCACCTAAATGACCCATACACTATCCGTTTCCTTCAGCTATAAATAGAAATAAAAATTAATAACTCCCGGGGAAAAGTCGGGGAAACAGGGAGCAGGGAGGGAATTCCAAAAGCCGACAGCTCGAGGAAAGAAGCTATTGGAGTAGTGAATAGACTTAGCTGATATCGTGTTGGTCGAGTGTAATTACGTCTAGGGGGAAATAGAGCAGCAAGTTCATCGGATCACATTCCATCTAAGTACTTGTAAAACAAGGACAAGAATGCAACATTGCTATGATGGAACAGGGGCTGGAGTTTGCTGGATAGTGAGGGACCTATCAGATTAGAGATACTTTTTCGACCTTGTCTAAGATGAAGAGATACGTGGATGGTGCACTAGCCCAGATGTGACAACAATACTCCATGCATGGGCAGATGGTGGCTTTGTAGAGATATAGGATACTGTCAGGTGTTAGAAGTTTTCTAGCACGGTGGAAGGAGCCCACCTTCTTTGCAGCAGCCTTGGCAATGTCTTCTATGTATTCTAATTCATGTTACCTGTGAATGTTAGGACGAGGAGTTTGAACGTTGGACTCTCAGGTAGGGTGTTATTTGCCATGGCAATCGGTGGTGGAAATGGTTTCTTATGGTTGTTGAAGGAAATAAGTTTTGTCTTAAATGTTACCAACCATTTATGATTCTATTCCACTACAGACTGGAGGTTACTTTCCAAGGATTCAGCCATTTGCTCGGATATATGCGCGTCCGTTTTATCCACATGACAAGAGTAGAGCGTAGTGTCGTCAGCAAATATATCCATCTTAGACATAATGTTATCAGGGAGGTCGTTTGTGACAATCAGGAACAATAAAGGTCCAAGGACCGATCCTTGGAGCACACCTGCATTTATGTCATGTTGTTTGGATAAACGGCTATCGAGAAAAACCTGGATCTTTCTGTTGGATAGGAAGGATCCAATTATATCATCGTATTGTTTTTTATGATAATGTTGAATGGTAATGGTTTGATTGTATAGGTTATAATTATAGTGATTAAGTTGTAGTAGGAAGTGGAGGTATTTATATTTAATAACTATAGAATTATTTGATTTCATTATATAATGTATATTATATCATTGTCGGCGGTTGAAGTGTTCAGAACACATAGGTCTGTATTACGTTCTGTGATTTATATCTCTTTCTGTTGGCGTTTTAGAGTCTGTGATGTAATCTAGTGTATACCCAGGTAGAGTGTCGTGCCTTGCTAGTGAAGCGAAAGGCTTTTTTGTCGAATTGATGTTTTGTGGATGTTGAAACATAAATTAAATATTCGGCTGTTTTGAAGAGATCTTATCATATATGTCTTGTGCTCTGTGTTTGTGGGTGTTAGTACCGTATTGGAAATGGTTTTTGATCTCAGGCTTGCGAGTATCAAGTTCATTCTTTTGCAATTATTCAGGAATATAATGCACGACCTTAGTTAGTTTGATGTATATATTTTTCCGTTTTTTCCTAGTGTGGAGTTGTGGCCCCTCCGAAGTTGTTACAAGACTCATTACATGTACATTTGTTTGGTGTTCCACGTAGTCCTCTAGAAATTATTTAGACATTTTGTGGTGGTGTTTGAAGCATAGAACAATGTTGTTGCTTTAACAATTTTTCATAAAATATTTCAAACGGCCTGCGGTTTTCATCGGGAATAAAATTAGAAATGAGATTACCCCCTTTATTATTTTTATTTTATTTTATTTATTTTGCCCTAATTTAGTTTTCGCCTTGTTGGGAGGTTGGAATTTCCCCACAGTATAAACCAATCTTCTTTCCTACTCTGATTTCATGAGGATACAAATAAATAAGAACAGCACACACCGCTCCCGAGGATGGATGAAGACTAACACACATTCGTCAGTTAAACTCTCGCCCAAACTAAGATAAACAAATAAATAAATTAATCACTCATCCTAGATATAGTTTTTTCCTTATTGTTTGGCTCACAGCAGAAGAAACGGCCGTAAAAATACATCTCAGAGAAATGTTATGTTTTTTAGAAAATGTGAAAAGAAATAAAATTTAAAAATATTTAAAAAGTAAATAAATAAAAAAACATGGTTATTGGAATATAGAATAAACTGAACTTATATATATGTTGCGTTTCGATCCTGGCTTGAGGCACTAACTGGTCTAGCCGCACTGATGAGCTGTGAAACAGCGAAACAGTCTGTATGTGGATGAATATATATATATATATATATATATATATATATATATATATATATATATATATATATATATATCAACTTAAACGCTGGTTTATGGAGCTGCATCTTAGATAATACGCTGTTAGTTCTTTTATCTAAAATTAACACGATACGACGCATGCCAACTACGTATTATCATCCGACACTATTCATATAAACATCTACTTAAAAATAACAACAGCCTCTCGACACAATTTAACTACACTTAGCCGCTTTTAAATGTAAAACACACATTCACTCCATCACAACAAATTCACAAGATTCTAAACAAAAAAGTACAGTGTTACTGACCGTTAATTTTCATTTTTTTCTATGATTATTCTCGATGAAAAACGCATGGCATTTGAAATATTGAATACAACTTTATTAAAACAACAACATCGTTTTATACTACAAACACCACTAATCATTTTCTAAATAATCTCACGAAGCATACGTTGAATATCAAACAAATCTAGTTTTTATTTTTCTCTTTCTCTCTCCTCTCCGCTCTCTCTCTCTCTATATATATATATAATTATATACATACATACATTCATACATACATACATACATACATACATACATACATACATACATACATACATACATGTATGTGTGAACAACAGGCTCTATTAGGTGGTTTCTAAAAGCAATTGAGGCCTACGTGCAGTTAAGTAACACACCATTTTACTATATCTGTCAAGTCGCAAACTTTCTATTGGTTTACTTTATGTCGCTATCGCGAATTGCTAGTCTTAATTCGTGAGCTTTTTACATAATTCTTAACCTTTATTGGAAAACGTTAGGGCTCAGTCCTATATCAAATTATCAAAGGGCAATAACTCTTAAAACTGATTGAGTTGAGTTATTTATCTTGGAAGACCATTTGGCACAATTCGTTAATAGGTGGGCAGACTGGGCTTCATCCCTAAGTCGTCATAAACTGAAGACTAACTAAAATATGGTACTTGCTTCACCTTGCTAAAGACTCAGCATTATAAGCAAGTAAGCGTAAGTAATGCAATCCAGAGAAAGGAGTTGCACCCTCCCCTAAATCTCGGTGTAGTAGTAAATGAAAGCGATCCTTCCGATCGTTCTCTACTACGATCCAGTTATTTTTATTTTGTTTCTCTTTATCCTTTCAGCTTATCATCGCTGGACACGCCAGAGAACCTTCAAAGCGGCGATCTGACCACAGTTACGCATTGACAAACATATTAAATCCACGTGAATCATTTAAGTAACTTCTTGTAAACGCAAGTAAATAAATTGTTTTTTTATCTGTTACATGTGCAACGGCAGTGCTTGTGACGTATTTCTTCCGTAATTGTATTTCATTTTATAAATTATAAACATACATATAGAAACTCGACCAATCTAATAAATATCTACAGACGACATTTGATTACAGTTACGGTAGTAGTTGGCGATTTCATCAGTTAGCGTACTATCAACACCCAAACATCATGCTCACTTTCTTAAAACAATGAAAAGTTGTTCTGCAGATGAGTTTTAGTAAATTTAAAGAATTCGATCATTTCGGTTTTAATATTGTTCTTAAACTATTACCAATCAATATCAAAGAAAAAACAACTTTTTAAAATGTTCATTACTAGTTTGGTATCAAACTTGACATTTTTCGGTGAATTTTATCGATGAGCAACAAAAAGAAAAATTCCGAAATCCCGAAAAAATTGCAAAACGTCGGTTCTGAAAGAAAATACACGTACTAAATTATACAACGATTAACTATCTACGATGAATATTTTTTGAGTTTGAATGATCTTTTTTACAAGATTTGAGACAAAGTTTTTTAGTTGATAATTAACAGATCGATCGACGACGTTGTTCGAATAAATACAGGGTGGGCAAAAATAAGGGTCCTATTTTTTAAAATTCATAACTTTTTTATTTATTGATTTAAAAAATTTTTTTTGTTTAGAATAAGTAAAGAACCCCTTCCGAAGCAAGCATAAGCCGTATTAGCCCTAAGGAACGTACCCTCATTTAGAAAACATTATTTTTGCTTAAAAAACTCAAAACAGTGTAAAAAACAATACTTTAGTTTTTGTAAGTTTTAAGAAGTGTTTTTCGGCTAAAATTTGTTTTGTTTATTTCAAAAAATCTCGGAAGGGTCAGTCTACACACACATAAAGTTTGGTGAGTTTAACTTTTATTTTGTGGAAGTTATTCAAATTCAAGTTATTCAAATTTAAAGATAGGACCCTTATTTTGGCCCACCCTGTATATTAACGTGATTTGCTCATGTTTGCGGGCTACCAATATCCAGATATGTAAAAAAAACATATACAAATATCCAGCTATGTAAAAAATCATATTTTATCGAACAAATATCCAGAGGACGACCACCAAAGTTATAGGCCGATCAGATAAAGGTTGATACTGCTATTCCGCTTCTAACAGCTGAAAGATAAAATTTGTTGTCAAGCATGTGGTCGATTGACCACATGCTTGACAACAATTTTTATCTCTAGAGCATGCACACAAGTCAAGTAAATCGACACCGATAAACTAATGGGATAATTCCCGGAATCTTGGTAAACATTTAAAAATAAATTATCGTTTTACTATAGTGACCATCCTCTACACTATAATAAAGACTAATGTATATTTATTTGCATATAAATAAATGTAAATCTATTCCAATCGCGCAAAAGTTAGCGAATAAAACACGTGTCTTTTTTTACCTGGACGAAACCATTTTAAGTAGCGAGAGGAAGCAAGAAAGCAAATAACTAGTCACTTAATTACATCAGCCTTACCACGCTGCCTGAAATTAATTCGACAATAAATTCTCTACTCTCAATAAAAAGTCAACGTTGGGTGTTTTTTTTGTTGTTGAAGTAATCAGAAATTAAAACAATAAGTTATATATGAAACCTTAAATTACTTATCCCTTATTGATTTGATTTGAATATTTAATGATATATCTAGGTAAATAGCAAATGTGAACACTGGCGAATCATAATATTTTTTCTGTTATTTTCGACGAAGAGTAAAAGACGTTATTTTATTGAATTTATTTATTTCTTGAAATTTATCATCTAATTATCATGTAAATGTTTTATTTCAGGAATTGTAGGAAAACCAATCCTTTTTATATTCTTTTATTTAACATTGATCTAGTATTATACAGGGTGTTTCAAAAGTCTTGGGAACATTACAAATGCGTATATCTCATGAACTATTCCAGGTAGAAAAATGAAACTGGTGCCATTTTAAAGCTTGCATAATCAAGTTTTTGGTCATACTAATGATTTTCGTGTTATCTTTCCAGGTGCAGTAATGGCGTTCTCTAAACAAGACAAGGCATTTTGCGTCCTCCCCAATTTGCAAAGACTGAATCGTGGACATGTGTTCAGCGTGCATTTCGCAGGAAATTTAAAAAAGAAGCCCCTGAAAGGAAATCCATTGTCAGATGGCATGCTAAATTTGTGAAAGATGGGTGTTTGTGCCCAAGTAAGCGAACAGGTCGCCCTTCAACTTCAGAAGATGCAGTTGAGCAAGTTCGGACAGCCTTTCAGCGGAGCCCCCGTAAATCAGTGAGAAGAGCCAGCAGGGAACTTCAGCTTGCTCCAGCAACTGTCTGGCGTGTCTTAAGGAAACGACTGCAAATGGTACCTTACAAGCTCAAGTTGGTCCAAAAGTTGAAGGACACTGATAAGCCACTTCGCCGTGACTTTTGCATTGCAATGCAAGAGAAGTTGGAAGATAACGGCTTTGATGACCGGCTTGTTTTTAGCGATGAGGCGACCTTCCATCTGAATGGCAAAGTTAACAAGCATAACACTCGCATATGGAGTACTGAGAATCCTCATGAACTTCTTGAGCACGAGCGAGATTCACCAAAAGTGAACGTGTTTTGTGCAATTTCCAAGAAAGGTGTCTATGGACCGTTCTTCTTTGAAGAGGCAACTATCACTGGTGAATCCTATCTCAACATGCTGGAAGACTGGAACAAGCAGAATCTGATGACTTCATTTTTCAACAAGATGGTGCACCACCACACTGGAGTCTTAGAGTAAGGCAGTTTCTTAACACAAGGCTGCCTGGTAGATGGATTGGGATATTTGGGCGAGGTGATGACGTTCTCATGCCCTGGCCTCCTAGGTCTCCAGATCTTACCCCGTGTGACTTTTTCCTTTGGGGCTTTGTCAAGCAACAAGTCTATGTGCCGCCCCTTCCAAGAGATATTGACGAACTAAAGGCTCGAGTAACGGCAGTTGTGGGAACCATTGACGTCAAGATGCTGGAACGCGTTTGGCAGGAAATGGACTATCGACTAGATGTCTGCCGTGTGACGAATGGTGCTCATATTGAGCAACTTTGAAGATTCCCCATAAAACTTGAAACTTTAACCTTTCCAACGGTACCAATTTCATTTTTCAACTCCTAATAGTTTTTGAGTTATTAAAAATCGTTATGTTCCCAAGACTTTTGAAACACCCTGTATTATAGCTGGGTTAATCAACGTTTGTTTCTTAAATATTTTTTTCTAAACATTTTAATCACACGAAATACATACTAAACTATTCCTTTGTGTTGGGATTGAGTTATGTTTGAATATGCTTCGTTTTAATTGTTCTAACTCACAGTCACCCATCTCTTACTGATCTTATATATGTCACTCTTACCCTCTCTAGCTGTTTGTTGTTTAATCCTAACCCGCCATTATTTTGTGCGACATCGATCCCTCCCGCTTCCGTCTCTCTCCTCTTTCTTTTTGTCTGTTTATTAACACTCAAAGGTAATAAAGTAAGAAAGATTAAAAAGGTTTAAATAGTCTAAGATAAACAAAAGGGACTATCATCACAAGTAGTAATACTATTTAAGTCGTGTATGTAGAGATAAAGAGAGAAATATATCATACAGAAAATGACTAATCATGAATGTTGGTTATTTTAACAATATTAAATTGGCTTTGTCAAATTAGTTTTTCCAAATCCATGAACTCTAACCCAACCTCAATGGTTTACCCAACGGGTCACCTTTTTAATTATTAGTATATTTTTTATGTTCCCATACATCATTTGAAAAATTAGTATGACAAGTGATAATTTGAATAATTTGAAAGATTAGTATTACAAGTGATAATTTGAATAATTTGAAAGATTAGTATTACAAGTGATAATTTGAATAATTTGAAAGATTAGTATTACAAGTGATAATTTGAATAATTTGAAAGATTAGTATTACAAGTGATAATTTGAATAATTTGAAAGATTAGTATTACAAGTGATAATTTGAATAATTTGAAAGATTAGTATTACAAGTGATAATTTGAATAATTTGAAAGATTAGTATTACAAGTGATAATTTGAATAATTTGAAAGATTAGTATTACAAGTGATAATTTGAATAATTTGAAAGATTAGTATTACAAGTGATAATTTTAATAATTTGAAAGATTAGTATTACAAGTGATAATTTGAATAATTTGAAAGATTAGTATTACAAGTGATAATTTGAATAATTTGAAAGATTAGTATTACAAGTGATAATTTTAATAATTTGAAAGATTAGTATTACAAGTGATAATTTGAATAATTTGAAAGATTAGTATTACAAGTGATAATTTGAATAATTTGAAAGATTAGTATTACAAGTGATAATTTGAATAATTTGAAAGATTAGTATTACAAGTGATAATTTGAATAAGTTGAAAGATTAGTATTACAAGTGATAATTTGAATAATTTGAAAGATTAGTATTACAAGTGATAATTTGAATAATTTGAAAGATTAGTATTACAAGTGATTATTTGAATAATTTGAAAGATTAGTATTACAAGTGATAATTTGAATAATTTGAAAGATTAGTATTACAAGTGATAATTTTAATAATTTGAAAGATTAGTATTACAAGTGATAATTTTAATAATTTGAAAGATTAGTATTACAAGTGATTATTTGAATAATTTGAAAGATTAGTATTACAAGTGATAATTTGAATAATTTGAAAGATTAGTATTACAAGTGATAATTTGAATAATTTGAAAGATTAGTATTACAAGTGATAATTTTAATAATTTGAAAGATTAGTATTACAAGTGATAATTTTAATAATTTGAAAGATTAGTATTACAAGTGATAATTTTAATAATTTGAAAGATTAGTATTACAAGTGATAATTTGAATAATTTGAAAGATTAGTATTACAAGTGATAATTTGAATAAGTTGAAAGATTAGTATTACAAGTGATAATTTGAATAATTTGAAAGATTAGTATTACAAGTGATAATTTGAATAATTTGAAAGATTAGTATTACAAGTGATTATTTTAATAATTTGAAAGATTAGTATTACAAGTGATAATTTGAATAATTTGAAAGATTAGTATTACAAGTGATAATTTTAATAATTTGAAAGATTAGTATTACAAGTGATTATTTGAATAATTTGAAAGATTAGTATTACAAGTGATAATTTGAATAATTTGAAAGATTAGTATTACAAGTGATTATTTGAATAATTTGAAAGATTAGTATTACAAGTGATAATTTGAATAATTTGAAAGATTAGTATTACAAGTGATAATTTGAATAATTTGAAAGATTAGTATTACAAGTGATAATTTTAATAATTTGAAAGATTAGTATTACAAGTGATAATTTGAATAAGTTGAAAGATTAGTATTACAAGTGATAATTTTAATAAGTTGAAAGATTAGTATTACAAGTGATAATTTGAATAATTTGAAAGATTAGTATTACAAGTGATAATTTGAATAATTTGAAAGATTAGTATTACAAGTGATAATTTGAATAATTTGAAAGATTAGTATTACAAGTGATAATTTGAATAATTTGAAAGATTAGTATTACAAGTGATTATTTTAATAATTTGAAAGATTAGTATTACAAGTGATAATTTGAATAATTTGAAAGATTAGTATTACAAGTGATTATTTTAATAATTTGAAAGATTAGTATTACAAGTGATAATTTGAATAATTTGAAAGATTAGTATTACAAGTGATTATTTTAATAATTTGAAAGATTAGTATTACAAGTGATAATTTGAATAATTTGAAAGATTAGTATTACAAGTGATAATTTTAATAATTTGAAAGATTAGTATTACAAGTGATAATTTGAATAATTTGAAAGATTAGTATTACAAGTGATAATTTGAATAATTTGAAAGATTAGTATTACAAGTGATTATTTGAATAATTTGAAAGATTAGTATTACAAGTGATAATTTGAATAATTTGAAAGATTAGTATTACAAGTGATAATTTTAATAATTTGAAAGATTAGTATTACAAGTGATAATTTTAATAATTTGAAAGATTAGTATTACAAGTGATAATTTGAATAAGTTGAAAGATTAGTATTACAAGTGATAATTTTAATAAGTTGAAAGATTAGTATTACAAGTGATAATTTGAATAATTTGAAAGATTAGTATTACAAGTGATAATTTGAATAATTTGAAAGATTAGTATTACAAGTGATAATTTGAATAATTTGAAAGATTAGTATTACAAGTGATAATTTGAATAATTTGAAAGATTAGTATTACAAGTGATAATTTGAATAATTTGAAAGATTAGTATTACAAGTGATAATTTGAATAATTTGAAAGATTAGTATTACAAGTGATAATTTGAATAATTTGAAAGATTAGTATTACAAGTGATAATTTGAATAATTTGAAAGATTAGTATTACAAGTGATAATTTGAATAATTTGAAGAATTAGTATTACAAGTGATAATTTTAATTATTTGAAAGATTAGTATTACAAGTGATAATTTTAATAAGTTGAAAGATAAGTATCACAAGTGATAATTTGAATAATTTGAAAGATTAGTATTACAAGTGATAATTTGAATAATTTGAAAGATTAGTATTACAAGTGATAATTTGAATAATTTGAAAGATTAGTATTACAAGTGATAATTTGAATAATTTGAAAGATTAGTATTACAAGTGATAATTTGAATAATTTGAAAGATTAGTATTACAAGTGATAATTTGAATAATTTGAAAGATTAGTATTACAAGTGATAATTTGAATAATTTTAAAGATTAGTATTACAAGTGATAATTTGAATAATTTGAAAGATTAGTATTACAAGTGATAATTTGAATAATTTGAAAGATTAGTATTACAAGTGATAATTTGTAATAATTTGAAAGATTAGTATTACAAGTGATAATTTGAATAATTTGAAAGATTAGTATTACAAGTAATAATTTGAATAATTTGAAAGATTAGTATTACAAGTAAGCTTGCGTGAGTGTTTGTGTGTGTGTGTGATTCCCAAGCATCCACACCAATGGCAGTTTAATAGTGGGAAGTGAATATTCTTTAGAATATGATTTCGATGTATATGAGAGCAGAGATTTCTCGGCCTTTTTCAGTACGAATTCCAGTAAAAGCAAATTGATGTATTTGCGAATGTCGGTTGGGAAGATGAAGTTGAAAGTAGGCAACAAAATAGATTGAAAAAGGCGAGTGATAAAACATGGCGACACTTCAAAATGGCGGTGAAAATACTGATTGCTTGTGGAACTGAACGTGAAGTAGGAATGTCGATGTGAAGATGATAGTTCGACATTATGCCAAGTAACGCAACGAAAGGCTACAAAATGTAACTAATGAACGAACATATGAATAGAGACAGATGAATGAACACGGGATCATCTAGTAAAAAGCTTAAGTTTAGTAGAGATGATTAAGAGACCCAGTGTTCTCCTCAAAACTCTGGGTGACTATAACTTTAAACATTGTATTAACTGTCATATATATGTTTTAATGATAGCATAGAGCATGGGAGTCGCGTGATGTATTGGTTAGACGCTCATACTGTCAGGGTTACTGCATCATTTTCAATTATATCCTTGGGGAAGGTATACACCCATATACTCTTTCCAGTTAGACATTAAATATTAACATAGATGAGACTCTCAAACCTTGTGCAACTTGTCTAGGAGAAGAAAAACAATAAGATAACACCACTCTTTTCTTTGCATACCCCACCATCGTCTCCACTCGTCCTGGATTTCTTCTTCATACCGGACTCAAGCAATACTTATTCAGGAGTTATGTGGTTGGGATTTCGCACAAATACCCTTACAGGGGTATCCATTCTCTCTCAAAACTAGAAGAAGGCTTTTAGGATATAGCTCTATCACCGATAGTGATCACTATTCTCTATAAATATTGAAACTAATACAAATCTATTAACAGCCACCCTGATGAGTAGTAGACGACGAAAAAGCTGCTTGTGGATGACTTATATATATACAGGGTGGGCCAAAATAAGGGTTCTATCTTTAAATTTGAATAACTTGAATTTGAATAACTTCCACAAAATAAAAGTTAAACTCACCAAACTTTATGTGTGTATAGACTGACCCTTCCGAGATTTTTTGAAATAAACAAAACAAATTTTAGCCGAAAAACACTTCTTAAAACTTACAAAAACTAAAGTATTGTTTTTTACACTGTTTTGAGTTTTTTAAGCAAAAATGATGTTTTCTAAATGAGGGTACGTTCCTTAGGGCTAATACGGCTCATGCTTGCTTCGGAAGGGGTCCTTTACTTATACTAAAAAAAAAAATTTAAAAAATCAATAAATAAAAAAGTTATGAATTTTTAAAAATAGGACCCTTATTTTTGCCCACCCTATATATATATATATATATATATATATATATATATATATATATATATATATATATATATATATATATATATATATATATATATATATACATATGAGAAAGGAAGGATGAGAGTAATCCGACGGAATGGGAAATGAAAAAGGAACACCAAGAGATATATTTTTATATATTCATCAACGTTTCGTCTTTATTGTAAGACTTCGTTAGGATGATAATTTTAAGAAAAATGTCATGCAAGTACATCGAAATATTGGATTGACATGATAGGTTGATGAGAAAAAGTAGTAGCTGTGGCTACTAAGAGCGCTGGGCCAAGGTCCGGGCTGAGAGAAGTCAGTCAGTGGCAATTCACTCTCTGCCACAGGTAATCGGTAGCGCTATAATTTCTTCTTCTGTCAGTGGTGAGTTTGTTGGTGCAATGGATACGGTACTTAGCTGCTGATTACATTTGGATATGACGGCAGTTTTGGTTTCGAATCTCGCCGTGGAAACACTTGCTATGTCTAGCAACACTGATGAGTTGTAGACGACGAAACAGCCATCTGTGGATCTTTATTTTATGTATACGGGGGCGCACGAGAAAATTTGATAATGTTTTATATTTATTGATTTCAGAACCATTGAATTATTTCATATCGGTAACGTACGATATTCGATGTTTCTGTATACTATTGGCTTTTTAGGGGGTTGGAGAACATGGCCGGCTGGAAATATTGAAAAAAGTGACTTGCATTATAATGATTTACGCCGTATTAAAAAATCTGAAATTTTAACTGAAACTTTGTGATTCTTTGATACATTTAAGACGGTAAGAGGTGAGCTGGAGACGTTTGACGAAGATGTGAAATCAGTGGCTCACAGGAAAGAAAATAGAAGGTGTTCTGACTATGTCCTCACAAGGAAATTCGCCATGAAGCTGAAAACAGTGCGGTAAGATCCATGCCAAGCAATGTGAGAGAAATATGCGTCGGAGTGGCGACTATGAAGATAGTACTGTATAAGGACCTTCGCTAGTACTCAAACAAGAGACGCAACAACCAATTACTGACCAGTAAGGCCAAATATTACTGCCTTACGTAAGCCAAGGAATTTCTCGACATGGAAAAATACATAGCCAAGCCGGTTTCCATCAGGACCAGTTGCACAACTCGCAGAACACGTAGCTAATGTAAACTCGGCACGAAGTCTCGAGCATCATCAAGACTAATTTCCCTCAAACTGCGCTGGTCTTTGAGTGTGTTTTCAGTATAGGCAACGTCATGCTACCCCACATCTACGAAAAAGGACACATATTCAATTCAGATGGCTATATTAAGTTGCTGTCAACTTTTGTCAAGCGCTTAGCGGAGAGGGTGACTGCGGGAAGGTTATACGTATGACAGCAGAACTCAGCTCCGTATAACCCTAACCCTAACCTCTGGGAAACCTATAATTAGCTTTCTGAGAACTTCCACAACTTCACCCGTCCCAATATCTGCCCCCAACTCGCATGGTTGCAACCAGATGCACTATTATGTGTGAGGTGCAGTTGGAAAAAAATTACAACCATACCGCTTAAAACACCAAATACGAACTAATTACCAGGTTCAACCTCGAAACACCCTGTGAAAGCCACGTGTTTAAGGTTGAGGCCCCACCTAGATCCCTGATAGAGGTTGAGTTCAACTTCTCCGAGTGACCTGTATTCGGCAAAAGATTCTCTAAGAGATACATTTAAAATTTTACGAATATACCAATTATTGACCAAGTTATGACGTGTTTATTTCCTTTACAAGCAGTTCAAATTTGTCTATCACCCTGTATATGGCGATTGCCAGCTGTTCCTGCAATATTGCAATGTCCGGCCACGTGGCCACGCTGATGGTTCAGCACCACCGATTTATTCTTACAAGTATTGCTGCAGATATAACACGCGAGATCGATGGCTTATGTTTGTACATAACAATGTCCTACCATGTTTGACATTCGCGTAGTTGATTGCTTTTATGATATCTCATGTTGGTCAGTAAACTAGCTCTTGACAGAGAGCTCTGCCACAGGAACCACACGCATAGTCTGGCTTAAATGTGTCTGGGTAGTACGACACTGATAACTTCCCCAAATCACGTTTCAAGATGGCGTACTCGAGTCGCCTTGCCTCAACTCACCCACAGCCGTCATAGACATGCTTTCACAAAACAGGTCGTTTAGAGCCATCCACACCCAGTCCTCCACATTCATGCTAAGAGTTTTAATATATATATATATTTGTACCCCCTAAAAAACCTCTAGATTGGCACTGTAAGTGTAGTATTAACACAGAATGACGTCGCTAGCTATAAATTTATTGTTCTTTTCATTAAGTTGAACGCTCTTATGACGTCAAGCCGTCGAATAAAGTGTTAAAATTATCACTGTTTATTTAGCTGTTCAGCGGTGGCTGAGTGGTTCTAGATGTCGGGATTTGAGTTGTATAATACTCGGAGCCCGGGGGTTCGTATCGCGTAACCAGTAGTGAATAGTTATCTCTCTATGCTGATGTGTCCCAATTATAAATGACGAAACGTATACGTACATAGATAATAAACAAAACAAATATATATATATATATATATATATATATATATATATATATATATATAAGTATATATATATTATATATACCTAAATTTATATATTGAGTGAACTATGTAAAGGTTTCTATCTAAACTACAATGTTCTTTCAATTGGAAATAAAACACTCTTTGAGATGTACTATGTTTTACCGATAAATGGTTGATTTATCTCTAATTCATACGGCTGTTACGGAGGCTACATTGATTAGCGCATTGGATCTTAGAAAGCAACGATAACAGGGGGTCGGGGTTCAAATCATGTGAGAGCCCGAACAGTTGTCTATAGCCATATTTTTGATTCTTGGTGAAGATGAAACATGTATATATGTAGATGTTAAAATAATATATTTATTAAACTGAAATTCTCTTTCATTCTCTTTCTCTCTCTCTCGCTTTCTCTGTCTCTCTCTAGGTGTTTATGCGTGTATATATATACGGAATGATATATTTCAAGTGACTGCGATTTATAAAGGTATTGGCTCGAGATAGATAACTACACGTATTTGATAAACCAATTTTTGTCGAAGTGAATTAAAATATAAATCCAGTCTCTTATTTTAGTCAGAAAGTAAAAAAGAAATGTTCAAAGTCAGTGCGTGATTCTCAGCGACGACCGTGATTAATGGAGCAGGAAAATCAAACTCAAAATTTAAAACAAAAACACGAAACGAAATAAAAATGGCGCCTTTTCTGATCGAGATTGGCTGCAATCTCCGTTAGGATTTGATGCGAATACAGAAACAGGCAAGAGAAGAAGAAAGAAAAAAACAGGCAACAAATTTCGACCCCCTCCAGGTTTTGAGATTCTGGTTTATTACGTAATTGCTTTTGAAATTGCTGATTGGATGGAAATCACTTTTCTAGTTCACTGATTCAGTTCGATTCTAGCCTGCGGTCAGGGGGTCGCTAGTTCTTTCTATTACAACCTGATCAGTTTAGAATAGATTGGATAAAAAGATTTATTCAACAAAAACATAAAATGCTTAAAATACATAAGTATCAAAGATATATATATATATATATATATATATATATATATATATATATATATATATATATATATGTGTGTGTGTGTGTACTCTTCGTTTGATGAAACTGTCTAAGACTTTATTTCCTTGTTCTGTTGTATGGCGCAGTAAATATAAGCCAGGACTGTTAAAAAAGACTGGGTTTAAATCTGAAACACTTGCATGTCTAGCCACACTGAAAAGCTGTGATACAGCGAAACAGTATATATGTGGATGACTATATGTAGCATTCGGTGCTAATAGTGTTTATATAAATATTATGTTCTCATTTACTCGTGACTTGTTATCGATAGTATAACGGTTAGAAGCGCTGACTGTCGAAAGGAAACCAGCAAGCGCTGTACGCCTAGCCACACTGAAGAGCGGAAACTTGCTATTTTGACAACAGGTGGATCTCCTAGCCATTATGCTGTAAGCACAAGCGTACTACAGTATATAACATCTAAATGTTTATATTAAGTATTTCCACGTGCTCAGAGTACTCTATTTTTTTACAAAAAATTATTACATTTGCGTATAGGCATTACTTGCCTGTTGGGAAGAGTTGACCTTGTTCTCCATAATATGTGTTTAACTGTAATACAAATTTATTTGAGGAGTTATCTTATAACACTGGTCTGCTATGTTTTCAAGGTCTAACATATATTACATGAATTTAGGCCAGTCAAATGTTGCAACAAAATCAGCTTCGTTAATACAAAGCACTGCACAGGTAGGTTGTGCCTCCCCAAACTCCACACTTCCACAGTGTGTGATGCTAACGTCGCTGAGTGTCTTAATGGCATCAATGCCAAGTCACATATAGAAATCAAGAGGTTTCCCTTGCATAATCAGCACGTTGATTGTGACAACCTTATCAGTTTTTGTATGAATCCTAATAGTGCTATTTCCGCAGCAGGCATGCGTAGCGCCGGTCAATGTAGTTACTAGCATCTTCTGCTTTGACTAAGACTGACATAGATTTGCGCTTAAGACAGACCGTGAGCACCCAATGTCGAGGAGAGCCAAGCCAGTGCATCATCAACATAGATGGTAATGACAAGTAGTGCCGAGTTCACATTCTGACTGGGAAATAAACTGGCGCTGATGTCTCGTCGCCAACTTCGTTTCCCGGACATTCTCATACCGATAACATCATTGACGGGTGACCCGCTTCCTTTGCATGCATTCTCTCGCGAAATGATTAGAGCTGTTGCATTTGTAACACGTATAATCAGATCGCCTCAAGCCCATAGGTGGTTTGGTGATTCGGGCAAGCTGTGTCGCAGACAGGATGGTACCCCCAGTTCAGCATTGTCTTTCATCCATGCCCGAGCGAGAGTCAATAGCTCTTCTATAGTCATATCGTTTACTCTGGAAGAGGGCCGCAACAGCCTTTTCACAGGGTCGGGAATCCCCGGTACAAACAGACACACACCAGAACACATATGTATTTCCACAAATAGCACTGACAGCTTCCGCAAATCTGCCAAATACACGTCTACACGGACGCAATACACGTGCCTCGAAATTCTTATACGCTGTAAATCTGTCATCGACAAAGGCAGTAAATAGAGCTCCCTTAATTTGTGCTGCATCCGATTTTTCTTCTTCAGTTAGTTGCTGGTAAACTGCGAATGCTTCCCTAGTTAGCCGAAGTGGGATGACATTTTCAAGCCGCTTCAATCCAGATAAGTCACATACTAATTCCACCTTCTCAATCCATTCAACGACTACTCCAATCCAATCAAACCTAAGAATTATCTTTAGGTCGAAACAGCTGTCCATTTCATGCCGAAATAGCTTGTTACCTAACTGTGCTATAAAATAATTAAAAAAAGAAGTTTTAACGGTAATCCAAGTTCCAACCGATTTTCAGTACCACCACTTTCTCACTGCTTTTCTCTCTGCAATGGAAATCGCTTGTCCTCTTTGCAAGATGCTCTCTTCGTTTATGTCAGCTGATCTCCACATATGCAAATCAGACTCCACTATAAAAGTTTACACTTATGAGGAGAAGACTTTCTTTACCGTGCAGATACGAAATGCGAAGAACCTCATACTTCTTGCTGCTGGTAAGTGTTCATCTTTATTGTAAGACGTTTTTTTCCGGGCTGTAGGGGGATTTTCAACCTCTACAATATGTATCATATGCATAATCTCTCTCTCTTTATCTAACGGGTTTACTGTTTGTGAAAATATTAAACTTATAGATGTATTTTCAAAGTAATTCTGTTCTCGATTGTGATTCCCAAAATTATAACGTATTCTAGCCCGGAAAAGTTATCAATCAATCATCGTAATGTTAGAGATTCATTCCGTGAAAGGGTTGACGCTATACAATCATTATAATAATGCCTGATTTACATTATTGAATGTTCACTCCGTTAGAATTTAATTTTTTGTAGGCCATTGCATTATTTGTCTTTTATGATGCAATACATTATTGTTGTTGATAACACATAGTTTAAGGTTATAAAGTATTTCTAATTTTTATAAACCATTGCAATAATTAATGCGCATTTGGTTGAATCTTCGCAAATGGATAAGAACTTACTATTTCAAAGACATGAATTTTAGTTGGAACTGCGGTATTTTTGTAGGAATGCAATTCGAGAAAAAGAATGTTTTAATGAGAAACTGTACCCCCAAAACTTCTTTCGTGAATTATTTTAAAATGTGAGACTTAAAACAAAAAGGTCCAGGAGTGACTTCTGAAAAAAACCCATTGGATTCATTGCATTTATACAAGCCTTTCGAAAGTATTTGAAGCATGGAAGTCTAAACGCTTAGATTCTTCTCTTAAATCATTTAAACCCATTTTCAAATACTGATAAATGAATGTTAGGGAATATTAGTTTCTGAAATGTTCTAATAACATGGGGTCTGAATACGTGGGATTTCAAAACTACACCTTTCGTTCAAATGAATATATTTTGCGATAATTCATACTCTATATTGGGTGACCTTCAGTTAATCAAAGGACATAGCCAACAAGTTTTGCTGTCAAAGGTTCAATAAGTGAAAGGTTACAGAGAGACAGAAGTAAAGAACACAAGCCATGTGACGTCATCGACGAATACAGTAGATGTTTTTAGCCAATCGATTTCGGATGATTAAATGCGGACTTACTGCGCCACGGTGATGAGTAAATGATGAATAAAAAAAAACAAGATGCCAGTATCATAATCGTTTGTGCTAATTAAATGAAATTAACAACGACAATCAGTCCAACAACAAGTCTGTCCACAAGATCAAGAAGTCCCTTTCAACCCAACGGAGAAATAGGCAGAAGACGCTCAGGTAATACAAACATTATCAGCATGTAAGGAAAAACTTCTATCCGAATCAAGGGTCTATACATTTTTGTACATAAAACACCTACAAGGTCTTCTGACAAGAACGTATATAATTCCAACATAATATACCCACTGAAACAAATAACTTAAGATGCAGTGGACTCTATTTCTTACTTCGTGGGACAACAGGAAATTATTCTAACTATTTTGTATTTCTACAGGAGATTCTGGAAAGCCATATGCATATTCATCACTCTTTTATTTTCATGCACATCAAAGTTGAAGATCTTGAGGAATATTTGTATATGAAAAAAATAGTGACAGATAGTAAATCATAAGTCATAGATAAGTTATGGAGAATAGATTCTTCGAAAGCAACAATCATATGCAGAAGCCTTTGTAGAAGTAACTATGAAAATTATTGATGAAAGCATATATCAAGTACCGATGCATTCATCGAAGCAATCATCAAGTACTGAAGCATATATAGAAGTAGCCATCAAGTGTTGAAGCATTTATAGAAGCAACTATGAAATGCTTAAGTATTTATAAAAGCATCTATCAAGTAATGAATCATTCATCGAAGCAATCATCAAGTGCTGAAGCATATATAGAAGTAGCCATCAAGTGTTGAAGCATTTATAGAAGCAACTATGAAATGCTTAAGTATTTATAAAAGCATCTATCAAGTACTGAAGCATTCATCGAAGCAATCATCAAGTGCTGAAGCATATATAGAAGTAGTCATCTAGTGTCGAATCATTTATCGAAGAAACCATCAAATGCTGGAGCATTTATAGAAGACAGAATAAAGTGCTGGAAGAATTTAGAAAATCCTATTAAACATGACACGGTGGCTGAGTGGTTAACGACGCGGACTGAGGACCTGGGTGTGTCGGGTTCGAATCCAGTTCGTTCCACGAAAAAACACTTTCGTCAAAGCCCACACCCTACCTCCTGGAGAGGAGGTAAACATACTTAAGTTTTAAGAGTCAGCCATTGAATGCACTCCACTCGAGGTTTTGTGGTTGAAGACAAATCGCTCATAGATTCTTTAGAATTTTTTAATATGTCAATCTTTTATTTAAAAAGTATGATTTAGTAAGACTTTTGAATATGTAAATACTAAATCTTCGGTCTCCCTAAACAAATGAAAATCAGACCGTTTATTACGTCTGTTTCTTTAAATATAAAAGCCTAGCGTACGCCATGTTTTACTGATATACACACCTTTTGCTATTCTCTATCTAGTTTAAATATTTTAGTGACATTGTTGTTATATGTACACACACACACACACACACACACACACATATATATATATATATATATATATATATATACAAGAACCTACACACATACACCCGCATCTTAATTACAATTAGGTAAGCCAATATTTTTAGCCACACTTTCTGACGGGCAATTCCGGGGTTGTTTGGTTTCATATATTTTTCTTCCAACAATTTTTTCAACGAGATTTGCCTTTTTGCCGCTAATCAAGCGAATACTAACTTCGTTTGCCTTGTTAAACGGCCTGTCGACTTGAACAGAAAATATCGCGAGATCACGTTTCTCTTCCGATATACCGCGTTACTTTAACTGTACTTCTATAATAACCAGGTCCTTTTTACGGTATCCTCCACGCGTCTCTCGTTTCCTAAGGTAAGCGTATCGATTCTATTACTTCTTAAACCACAGCATCCGGCACGAGAGAGAGAGAAATAGAGAGAGAGAGAGAGAGAGAGAGAGAGGCGGGACCCGAGGCCATAAATGCAATATCGGCTGGCCTGGCAGAGCCGCCAGCGAGTTTGCGCATTTGCCACTTCCGTTTTGCTGCGTTGCTTATTTTATGAGATTTTTCCGCCATAACTTTGAAGCTTCGTTTCCGTTTCGAACACGAATAATTGTTGCTTGTTGTATTGTCCATTTTTACATTTCTTTTATTCCATTTTCTTGATGCCCCTTTTCGTCATTATTATGGGGTGTCTCCTTTTAAAACTTTGTCTCTCTAACATACTTTGCCTTTTTTATCCCCAATGTCTTTCATGGTCTTTTCTCCTGTAAGCGGTTCGCATTTTTTTTAGTACGTATTTATTTTCTGATGCATTTTTCTTTTGTAAACAATTCCTTGATTCTTTTTTGTTTGGATTTTCTTCTTCTTGTTTTCTTCTCCTTCTTCTTCTTCTTCTTCTTCTTCTTCTTCTTCTTCTTCTTCTTCTTCTTCTTCTTCTTCATTATACTTATTTTAATTGCTTCTTCTTTTTTATTGCTCTTTTCTTCTTTTTTATTATACTTCCATTTCATGACATCTTCTTCGTTTTCTCTTTCTTCTTTCATTATACTTCATTTTCATTTGTTCTTTTTTATTATTCGTCAATTTTTTAGATATAGTACAACACTAACTAGAAAAGTAAACACTTCAGCAGTTGTCTTTCTTCTTCTTCTTCTTCTTCTTCTTCTTCTTCTTCGTTTGTTCTATACTCATCATTTTCTTATATTTCCTTTCCCTAACTACCTCGTCTTACCGCAATTCGTTTATCTTCTATCCTCCATCTTGTTTAGCCGAGGATAAAAAAGTCTTATGTGGTTTTGGATTAGAGAGTTTTACGCAGCTGGAAAACCGACCGTAATAGAATTTTCGCTTCTTTTCCTGATTTAGACAACAACAACCAAAACAAAAAAAAATACTAAAGTAACAATAAAAGAACACTGAGCATGATAAGTCACGCTTTACAAAATACACCCGTTTCTCTCTCTCTCTCTCTCTCTCTCTCTTCCTCTCTCTGTTTCTCTTTCTCTCTCTCTTTCTGAAGGGGTACATAAATGTGTATGAGTATACAGTCTGTGTGTGAGCGCAAATGTGTAATCGTTCAGATGTCAGTAAATCTATAGATATAAATAAATCTATACATATACATAAATCTATAGATATACATAAATCTATACATATACATAAATCTATAGATATACATAAATCTATACATATACATAAATCTATAGATATACATAAATCTATACATATACATAAATCTATACATATACATAAATCTATAGATGTACATAAATCTATACATATACATAAATCTATACATATACATAAATCTATACATATACATAAATCTATAGATATACATAAATCTATAGATATACATGAATCTATAGATATACATAAATCTATAGATATACATAAATCTATACATATACATAAATCTATACATATAAATAAATCTATAGATATACATAAATCTATACATATACATAAATCTATACGTATACATAAATCTATAGATATACATAAATCTATAGATATACATCAATCTATACATATACATAAATCTATACATATAAATAAATCTATAGATATACATAAATCTATACATATACATAAATCTATACATATACATAAATCTATACATATACATAAATCTATAGATATACATAAATCTATACATATACATAAATCTATAGATATACATAAATCTATAGATATACATCAATCTATACATATACATAAATCTATACATATAAATAAATCTATAGATATACATAAATCTATACATATACATGAATCTATACATATACATAAATCTATACATATACATAAATCTATACATATACATAAATCTATACATATACATAAATGTAAAATTCAATCCATGTGCCGTTATTAGTTTCTATCGTGTAAACAAAAAAGTGTAAATACGAGACTAAAAATGCCATTTTTCAAATTTAATTTAGGAAGGTAATTCTAATAATTAAAATTAAATAGCGTATTTATAATTATGAATACATCGCTTAATATGAATGTAATTTATTATTAATAATAATAATAATAATAATAATAATAATAATAATAATAATAATAATAATAATAATAATAATCTACTGCTTGCAAAAAACAAAAAAGAACTGGAAAAGCTGATAAACACAACCCGGATATTCAGCCAGGATATCCAAATGGAGTTTGGAATAGAAAAATGTGCACTACTAGAGATCAAAAGAGGAAAACTGGAGACGACAGAAGGTATAGAACTCCCCAACCAAGAGGAGATGAGGGCGCTAGGAGAACAAGAGAGTTATAAATATCTGGGAGTTCTGGAAGCAGACACAATCAAATATACAGAAATGAAAGAGAAGATTGGAAAAGAATATCTACGAAGAACAAGGAAACTCTTAGAAACTAAACTATATAGCAGAAACCTAGTAAAAGGGATAAACACATGGGCTGTATCACTAATAAGATACTCTGGACCATTCATAGGCTGGACCAAAGAAGAACTCAGGCACCTTGACCAAAGAACCAGAAAACTAATGACTATGCACAATGCATTGCACCCAAAAGACGACACGGACAGACTCTACGTGAAAAGAAATTAAGGAGGTAAAGGACTGGTAAGTATAGAAGACTGTGTGGAAAACACCAAAAGAGAGCTGGAGAAATATGTAACCCAGAACACGGAAAGACTGATCACCACAGCAAGAGACACCAGCCCAACAAACAACCCCGGAAGTACAGAACCCAGAAACAAAAAGACAAGAAAGGAAAAGTGGGAAGAAAAACAACTACATGGACGCTTTATAAGACTCATAAGCGATGAAGCCAATGAAAACAGCTGGGCATGGCTAAGAAAAGGACACCTGAACAGAGAAACGGAATCTCTGCTGACGGCCGCACAGAACAATGCGATTAGGACAAACTTTATTAAAGCCAAGATAGATAAAACCCAGGAAAACAGCAAATGCCGACTGTGTGGACAAAGAGACGAAACGATAAATCATATAATAAGTGAATGCAGCAAGCTAGCACAAAGGGAATACAAGAACAGACATGACATCATGAGGAAAGAAGTACACCGGGAAATGTGCAAACAACTGAATTTCGAATATGCAAAAAAACGGTACAAACACAAACCAGAAACTGTACTAGAAAACGAAAAACACAAAATCATAGGGGATATGAATGTACAAACAGACAAACCCATAACAGCAAGGAGACCGGATATGATAATAATCAACAAGAAAGAAAAATCCTGCAAAATCGTGGACTTTGCCGTTCCAGCAGGCCACAGAGTGAAGATCAAAGAGACGGAAAAAAGAAGCAAATATACTGAACTTGTCAGAGAATTGAAAGGAATATGGAACATGAAGAAAGTCAGTATAACACCAATAATCATAGGAGCACTAGGAACAGTCCCCAAAAACATGGAGAAAAGACTAGGAGAAATAGGAATCAAAGGGATAACTGAGACCATACGAAGGACAGTAATGATCAAAACAGCTACAATCCTGAGAAATGTCCTCGAATGCGGAAACCAACCCACATAAGCAACGAATGGAGAACAAACACATGGAAGCACAAAACAACAGAACCGGGGAAAATACAACCGCACGAAAGATGCGCAAGCATAGGCTGACGCCACAAACATTATGGACAAATGGTCGAAGAGGGAAAGCGCAAACCAGACCTCCACTGGAAGACCGCGGACAGCTATGGGACCTTGGGAAGGCTTGTTGCCACTCGGGCCCCAGAGGGGACCGATGGCCCTTATCAGCGGGAAATCGTTGGTAGGTGGCTGTTGCGATTACCGCAAGGTCATCAGCGGTGATGAACGAAAAGAGGTGGAGCATACTGGAGGCCTGAGGAGACTTGTTTTCACTCGGACTCCAGGGAATACCACAGGTTGTCGGCAGTGAGCGACCATTGACGATGACCAGTGTGATAACTCCTAGTGAGTAAATAATAATAATAATAATGATGATGATGATGATGATGATGATGATGACAACAACAACAACAACAACAATAATAATAATAATAATAATAATAATAATAATAATAATAATAATAATAATGATAATAATAATTCGTTTTTTTGTCATTAGTTTGATCCTGATGACACTTCTATTACGTAATGTTAAGGCAGGATATGAACTTGGGAAAGGACTTCCTACAGTCACCCACTTACTATTCATGTGTGACCTTACAGTTTTTGGAAAGAATTAAAACCAACTAGATACACTAATTAATACGGGTATATTATTTAGTGACGACATACGAATAGAATTTGACATCACAAAATGTGATATTCTTATTATAAAAAGAGGTAAACTTGTCCACTCAGATGGCGTTGAACACTGAACAACAGATCTGATAAAGAATGTTGACAGTGAGAGGGGCTACAAATACTTGGGAATTCTGGAGGTTGATAAAGTTAAAAACAATGAAATGAAAAACCAGGTCACTGCTGAGTACAACAGAAGAGTAAGGGTTATTCTTGAATCGCACCTCCACAGTCGAAATACAATCTATGCTATCAATGCCAGAGCAGTAGTTATCATTCGATATACTGTTGGTATACTTGACTGGAATGTAAATGAATTTAATTGTTTTGACATGAAAACACAGAAAATGCTTACATTTTATTGAGTTTTGCAAAGAAAGGAGATACAGATCGAGTGTATCTACCTAGAAAAAAGTGGTCGATGTTTACTTAGTGTTAAAGATGTCGTTGAATACAGAAGAAGGTTGTACATACAAATATATTTCTGAACGTACTGAGATTCTGAAAAAAGACGAACTAATAAGAACTGAGGTGAAAAAGAATCAAAGGTTGCAAAGGAGAGGATTACGGTTATTTTAAAAGAAACTACACAGTTTATTCTTTAAGAATACTGCATTTAAAGATAATGACAGCTGGAATTGATTCGTCATGGGTGATCTCAAAAGATCTACTCATAGCACCTGCATGTCAGGAACAAGCCGCTCATCAAACGTTACCTTGAATTAAATTGTAGAATCACCCATGTGTCGATTGTGTAATAAAAGAGAGGAAACCTTATCGCATATTGTATCTGAATGTCATATGCTAGCAAAGCATCAATATATAAAATGGAGACACGACAAAGTCGCTCAGGCACTACGCTAGAATATATGCAAAATTTATGAATTGAACCACAGTGAGAAGTGGTATGAGCATACTCCAAAAGTAGTACAGGAGAACGACAATGTCAAACTTCTTTGAGACATGCGTATACAAACTAATAAGGTTCTTGAACATTCCAAACCCGATTTAATCTTTCTAAACAAAAACAAGAGAACTTGCTTAATCATTGCCTGCCGCTTCGATATCAGAGTGCATGAGAAAGAACACAAACAATATCAAGACCTAAAACAGGAATTAGTAAGGCTTTGAAAATGCAAAGAAGTCAAGGTGATTTCCGTTGTATTTAGAACCATGACGAAAAGCCACCATAAATGGCTTAAACAGATACACAAGACAATTCCGTTTTCAATTCTGCAAAAGGATTACCTATTAGGAACGGCGAAAGTGTTACGGTACAGCTTGAATGTCTAAAGTCAAGGGAATTGATTTGATGTTCAAAAAGAAAAATCTAACTAAAAACATCCAAAAGTTTAGACTACTATGAAATGATAATAATAATAATAATAATAATAATAATAAGAAGAAGAAATAATAATAATAATAATAATAACAACAACAACAACAACAACAACAACACCAACACCACCAACACCAACAACAACAACACCAGCAACAGCAACAGCAACAGCAACAGCAACAGCAACAGCAACAGCAACAACAATAATAATAATAATAATAATAATAATAATAATAATAATAGGACAACACCTGTCTGAGATAAAAATACAGAGAGGCATTTTTCAAGGAGACTCTCTATCACCACTATTGTTTATAATAGCCATGATGCCACTCAACTACATACTCAGAAAGTGTGATGCCGGATACAGGTTTACGGATACGGAACAAAAAATAAACCATCTGATGTACATGGATGACCTTAAACTGTTTGCAAAAAACAAAAAAGAACTGGAAAAGCTGATAAATACAACCAGGATATTCAGCCAGGATATCCAAATGGAGTTTGGAATAGAAAAATGTGCACTGCTAGAGATTAAAAGAGGAAAACTGGAGACGACAGAAGGTATAGAACTCCCCAACCAAGAGGAGATGAGGGCGCTAGGAGAACAAGATAGTTATAAATACCTGGGAGTTCTGGAAGCAGACACAATCAAATATACAGAAATGAAAGAGAAGATTGGAAAAGAATATCTACGAAGAACAAGGAAACTCTTAGAAACTAAACTATATAGCAGCAACCTAGTAAAAGGGATAAACACATGGGCTGTATCACTAATAAGATACTCTGGACCATTCATAGGCTGGACCAAAGAAGAACTCAGGCACCTTGACCAGAGGACTAGAAAACTAATGACTATGCACAATGCATTGCACCCAAAAGACGATACGGACAGACTCTACATGAAAAGAAATGAAGGAGGTAGAGGACTGGTAAGTATACAAGATTGTGTGGAAGACACCAAAAAAGAGCTGGAGAAATATGTAACCCAGAACACGGAAAGACTGATCACCACAGCAAGAGACACCAGCCCAACAAACAACTCCGGAAGCACTGAAACCAGAAACAAAAAGACAAGAAAGGAAAAGTGGGAAGAAAAACAACTACATGGACGCTTTATAAGACTCACAAGCGATGGAGCCAATGAAAACAGCTGGGCATGGCTAAGAAAAAGACACTTGAACAGAGAAACGGAATCTCTGCTGACGGCCGCACAGAACAATGCGATTAGGACAAACTTTATTAAAGCAAAGATAGATAAAACCCAGGAAAACCGTAAATGCCGATTGTGTGGACAAAGAGACGAAACGATAAATCATATAATAAGTGAATACAGCAAGCTAGCCCAAAAGGAATACAAGAACAGACATGACAGCGTGTGGAAAGAAGTACACCGGGAAATGTGCAAACAACTGAATTTCGAATATGCAAAAAAAACGGTACAAGAAAACGAAAAACACAAAATCCTATGGGATATGAATGTACAAACAGACAAACCCATAACAGCAAGGAGACCGGATATGATAATAATCAACAAGAAAGAAAAATCCTGCAAAATCGTAGACTTTGCCGTTCCAGCGGACCACAGAGTGAAGATCAAAGAGACGGAAAAAAGAAGCAAATATACTGAACTTGCCAGAGAACTGAAAGGAATATGGAACATGAAGAAAGTCAGTATAACACCAATAATTATAGAAGCACTAGGAACAGTCCCCAAAAACATGGAGAAAAGACTAGAAGAAATAGGAATCAAAGGGATAACTGAGACCATACAAAGGACAGTAATGATCAAAATAACTACAATCCTGAGAAATGTTCTCGAATGCGGAAACCAACCCACATAAGCAACGAATGGAGAACAAACACATGGAAGCACAAGAAAACAGAACCGGGGAAAATACAACCGAACGAGAGAGGCGCAAGCATAGGCTGACACCACGAAAATTATGGACAGAGGGTCGAGGAGGGAAAGCGCAAACCAGACCTCCACTGGAAGAGCACGGACAGCTCTGGGACCTTGGGGAGGCTTGTTGCCACTCAGGCCCCAGAGGGGACCAATGGCCCTTATCAGCGGGAAATCGTTGGTAGGTGGCTGTTGCGATACCGCAAGGTCATCAGCGGTGATGAACGAAAAAAGGTGGAGCATACTGGAAGTCTGATGAGATTTGTTGTCACTCAGACTCCAGGGAATACCACAGGTTGTTGGCAGTGGGCGATCACTGACGATGACCAGTGTGATAACTCCTAGTGAGTAAATAATAATAATAATAATAATAATAATAATAATAATAATAATAATAATAATAATAATAATAATAATAATAATAATAATAATAATAATAATAAAAAAGAGGTGGAGCATACTGGAAGTTTGAGGAGACTTGTTGTCACTCAGACTCCAGGGAATACCACAGGTTGTTGGCAGTGGGCGATCACTGACGATGACCAGTGTGATAACTCCTAGTGAGTAAATAATAATAATAATAATAATAATAATAATAATAATAATAATAATAATAATAAAGAGGTGGAGCATACTGGAAGTTTGAGGAGACTTGTTGTCACTCAGACTCCAGGGAATACCACAGGTTGTTGGCAGTGGGGGATCACTGACGATGACCAGTGTGATAACTCCTAGTGAGTAAATAATAATAATAATAATAATAATAATAATAATAATAATAAGAAGAAGAATACTAATAATATATTCCTTAAACCTACCGTGTGATATGTTAATATGCATATCAAATAACATTAATTATAACAATAATAATAATAACAATAATAACAATAATAGTAATAATAATAATAATAATAATAATAATAATAATAATAATAATAATAATAATCATAATAATAATAAGAAATGTCCTCGAATGCGGAAACCAACCCACATAAGCAACGAATGGAGAACAAACACATGGAAGCACAAGACAACAGAACCGGGGAAAATACAACCGCGAGAGAGAGGCGCAAGCATAGGCTGACACCACGAAAATTATGGACAGAGGGTCGAGGAGGGAAAGCGCAAACCAGACCTCCACTGGAAGAGCGCGGACAGCTCTGGGACCGTGGGGAGGCTTGTTGCCATCCGGGCCCCAGAGGAGACCAATGGCCCTTATAACCGTGAAATCGGTGGTAGGTGGCTGTTGCGATTCCGCAAGGTCATCAGCGGTGATGAACGAAAAGAGGCGGAGCATACTGGAAGTCTGAGGAGACTTGTTGTCACTCAGACCCCAGGGAATACCACAGGTTGTTGGCAGTGGGCGATCACTGACGATGACCAGTGTGATAACTCCTAGTGAGTAAATAATAATAATCAGTCGAAATATAAATAAAACAAAAACATAGAAAGGAACCCATAATCAGATTTCAGAGAAGACCAACAGTCAGTGCCAGCGAGAAATCAATGATAAGCGACTGTTGCGATAATGCAAAATGACTTGCAACTTGTTTTCAGCAGGGAACATCACTGGTTATTGTCAGTGGAAAATCACTGATAATGGCTCATGTGAAAACTTCTAGTGAGTACATAATAATAATTATAATAATAATAATAATAATAATAATAATAATAATAATAACAATAATAATAATAATAATAAAATGATAATAACGAAAATAGTAAATACAGACTGTGTGGAAAAAGAGACGAAATCATATAATAAGTGAACACCGAAAAAGAATGCAAGAACAGGCATGACTGCGTGAAGAAAGCAGTACACTGGGAACTGTGAAAACGATTGCATTTCGAATACGCATACAAATTGTACAACCGTTAACCAGAAACAGTACTGGAAAACAAAAAAACACAAAATCTTCTGGGATATGGATATACAAACATATGAACTCACACAAGCAAGGTGGCCGGATGTTATAATAATCGACCAGGAAAAATCTTGCAAAATTATAGACTTCGCCGTTCTAGCAGACCACAGAGTGAAGATCAAAGAGACGGAAAAACGAAGCAAATACACAAAACTAGCCAAAGAATTGAAAGTAATATGGAGCATGAGGAAAGTCAGTATAATATCAATAATCGTAGGAGCACTAGGAAAAGTCTCAAAAAGCCTGGAGAAAAGACTGGGAGTAATTTGAATCAAAGGGATCACTGAGATCATACGAAGGAGGCAATGATCAAAACAGTTGCAATCTTAAAGAAAGTCATCGAATGCGGAAACCAATCCGCAGAAGCTGAAAAGAAACTTTATTATATAGTAGGAAACTAATAAGAAAAGTAAAACTTGAGCAGTCTCTAGTAAGATACTCTGGACCCTTCACAACTTGAACAAAAGACGAGCCGAGAAACAAATCAAAGAACCAAAAACGTTATGACTATACACAACGCACTGCACCCGGGAGACGATGCTGACGGACTCTATGTAAAAAGGAAAGACGGGGGAATGGGTCTGTTAAGTAGTGAAGATTGCGTAGACGATACAATAAAAGAACTAAGAAAATTACATAACCAAAAATATAGAGAGGCTGATTATCTCGCCAAAAGCAGTGCTAACGCGAGGAGTAGGGAAACGGTAAACAAAGCGTTATAAAATTAAAAAAATAGAAATACAAGAATCTACATGGACGTTTTATGAGACGAACCTAAACATTGGAATGTCTAGTGAAAGGACACTTGAAAGGAGAAACGGGATCGCCACATTGATAGTCGCACAAACAAACAAATCAGAATTAACTTCATGAAAAGCAATATAAACAAAAAAGCCCAGGATGATAGTAAATGTAGACCCTGTGGACAAAGAGACGAAACAGTAAAATATTTCATAAACGAATGCAGCTACTTCCCTCAAAACGAATATAAAAAATTGGCATGACTGGGCTGAAACGGTATTCAAATATGAACTGTGTAAACGGCTGCACTTTGAACATGCAAACAAATGATGCAGATCAAAATCGGATCCAGTTTGGAAAATGAATGTCATAACATCGTCTGCGACATGGAAATACACACGAATAAACTTATCTAAACCATAACACCGGACATGATAATAGTCAACGAAGATGAAAATAAACTGTCAAATATTAGATTTTGTTGTCCCAGCAATTCACTGTGTGAATCTGAAGGAAGCCGAAAACTGAGTAAATACATGAAGCTTACAGAGGTCTGATGGAAATGTGGAATATGAAAAGAAGAACCGTAATACCAATAATTGTAGGAACACTAAGAACAGTTCCGAAAAGCTTGGAAAAAGACTAGGAGATATTGGAACCAATGTAAGGATTTACGCCACACAAACCACAGCACTGAAGAAAGCAGCCGATATACTAAGAAAAATACTTGAGTGTGGAAACCAACCCACATGGCTAGATGACGCTGTTCAACTACAGGTGAGTTGAAACGCGACTAGAAATTTAGACAATATGTTAAGATGAAACCAAGACAACTAAAACTGGCATGGTAGATATATCAAGAAATCTTATAGTCTAACGCCCCATTTTCAAATTCACAAAAGCACAAAAATACGGTCTCACCAATAACGGTCGGTACCACAAAAAATGATTGTCGATGGTTGAAGAGGATGGAAATAGCAAGTAGGGAACACATCATCCGGGTCTTAACTAGAAAACCAAGTAGAGTATTGGAATCTTGAGGAGGTTCAGTGTCACTGAAATTCCAATGAACATTATTGACCATTATCAGTGGAAAGTAAACGAAATCTGAGTTGAAATGTTCATCATAATAAACTGAGAGTACCGGCAGCTTGTGAAGTTCTATTGTAACTCAAATTCCAGAGAAGACCAACATTCGGTGCGAGCAGAAGAGACGAAGAGTGTTAGAAATAATCGTTGTCAGCAGGGAATATCACGTGTTATGTATAGAGATTTGCCCCTCAAGCTCCAAGTAATACATAGTCAGTATTAAAAAGTAAGAACTCCTAGTGGACACAAAATGATAAAACTCCTAGTGAGTATAAAATGATAAGAACTCCTAGTCAGTATGAAATAGTAAGCACTCTTAGTGAACACAAAATGATAAGAACTCCTAGTGAGTATAAAATGATAAGAACTCCTAGTGAGTATAAAATGATAAGAACTCCTAGTGAGTATAAAATGATAAGAACTCCTAGTCAGTATGAAAAAGTAAGAACTCCTAGTGAACACAAAATGATAAGAACTCCTAGTGATTATAAAATGATAAGAACTCCTAGTCAGTATGAAAAAGTAAGAACTCCTAGTGAACACAAAATGATAAGAACTCCTAGTGAGTATAAAATGATAAGAACTCCTAGTGAGTATGAAATGATAAGAACTCCTAGTGAGTATAAAATGATAAGAACTCCTAGTGAGTATGAAATGATAAGAACTCCTAGTTAGTATGAAAAAGTAAGAACTCCTAGTGAACACAAAATGATAAGAACTCCTAGTGAGTATAAAATAATAAGAACTCCTAGTGAACACGAAATAATAAAAACTTATAGCGAGCTCAAAATGATAATAATGCCTATTGATAACGAAATAATAAGAATTCTTAGTGAGTACGAAATTATATTACATGTCTGGGTTGGGAAGTTGTCGCAAGTGAAGTTTTCTTACGAGGAGAAGGCAATTCAAAAAATAGAAACGCCATCTTATGCACGTCTTTTGATTCGGTTTCTCAGAAAGTGAGTTTAAAATGAAAATTTAATTCAATTTCACCGTTTGAAATCACTACGTAACTAATACCATTTGATAACGCTTTCTTGTCTTCCTGCGCAGGTCGGCTCCGTGTAGAATTGTACGTTTTAACCGTGAGCAACACACCGATGTTCCTATTCCTTGAATAAGAAAATGAAAGTCACCAAAATTTACAAGTAACAGGGGACTAAGTTTAAATTGAACATATCATTAATATATGACGATCGTGAAAATAGGAATACAATAGAAGAGTACGGATTATATTGCAAGCACCAGTATATATATATATATATATATATATATATATATATATATATATATATATATATATATATATATATATATATATATGGCTATATATATATGTTATATGTATGTATATATATATATGTATGTATATATGTATAGCTATATATATATATATATATATATATATATATATATTTATATATATGCATATATGTATTTATATATATATGAATATATATTTATTGCTATATATATATGTATGGCTATATATATATATATATATATATATATATATATATATATATATGTACGACTATATATATATATATATATATATATGTAATGTATGGCAATATATATATATATATATATATTGGTGAAACGACTAGAAATCCCGCATT
The DNA here is from genome assembly GCA_963556195.1 of Sepiola atlantica. Lineage (NCBI taxonomy): Eukaryota > Metazoa > Mollusca > Cephalopoda > Sepiida > Sepiolidae > Sepiola > Sepiola atlantica. Next base: position 11,619,972 of record OY744520.1, read on the forward strand.
TATGAACACAAACACGACCTCAAACACAACAATCTAACTAACGCACTAGTCATACAAAGAAACACTTTTACCCACAATTTTTACTTAAAATAACTGCACCCTCCTCAAGACCGAATACTTTCTCCCACGTCGCAAATGCATCGAAAGCGCTATAATACTTCTGTCATAACTATCTTAGATAACACTCAGACTAGGATCCAATTCCTTAAGCAAAAATCTGACAAAAATCGCACTGAAACACTGCAATATATTGCGCCATTGCGATCCAGATTAAAGAAACTTTTTTTTTACTTCACTTGATCCTTACTTGTACAATTTCTTTTCCTACTTCTTTTTTCCTACCCCCACCCTTCCCCATTTTAACGTCTCTCAGCACGCGCATTTCATTATTCTTTCCTTTTTCAAATAGTTAAACGCACGCCAATAACGTTTCTCTGTGCGTTCTTCTTTTTCCATATGCTTTTACCATTATAGAATAAATTTAAAATCTACACTTTTCCTGAAGACGTTCGTTGACTCGAACGAATCAGGTAAAATGTCTTGTTTCTTGATGAGTTTTTCCTGTATTTAAATTGTTTTTTTTTCTGTTTGTCTTTTTTCACACGTATATAAATATAAATATAAATATAATATATATATATATATATATATATATATATATATATATATATATATATATATATATATATATATATATTCAGGCAGAGAGTTTATATCAATACATGTCTAATTGAAGACGACGGAATTTTCTATTTTTTGTTTTATTTCTAATCACTCGGCAAGCAAGTTTCCGGGTCTCCGGTTGTAATTTCTGGGGTATAGATTCGAGAGTTCTTTTTTTGGTCATCTCAAACGCTTCTGATCTTTGCGATCGTTTTAAGGAGTTGATTTTTTGTTTCACTAGAGTTTACTCCTAGTGTTGCATTACCCGTTCTTTCGGGGTACCCGGTAATATCCAACAAGAATGACATAGAACAGAACGTATATTTAAACACTTTAGTTTTCTTTATTTCCCATCACCTGATAGTTTACGCCGGTTACGCACACACATATAAAAATCTTTTAACATACTTTTGTCTCATGAAAGTCTTTTTCTTGCTGAGGTCACAGACTTGGTTTCCGCTAGAAACCCGTTCATATATACATCCGATTGGAAAGCAATTTGCTCTGCATTGTCTATCCGAGCGTGAACTGAAGCAATTGTTCCACAAGCACTTCCAATTGTCTGTTTGATGAAATAAGTCAGGGGATTCCTTCACGGTATCAACTTGCTTATCAGTCGCATTTTTAGTCAGCGGGCTTGGTTACCATAGCCAATAAAGTTTCATCGCTGCCATGAACATAGGTAAACTCCTATTCTTCCGTTACTTCGATACTCCGATCACCAAGCACTCCGGCTCTTCGCGTTTCTGAAACCGCCGCCTTTCAAGTCTCGCTGGCACTGCGGAACCGTCTCCTTTTTAACAGTTATCAAGTCGCTTTCTTTCTTTCTCACGCCCCCACCCCACAATGGACTCGTCCACGATTTATTTTTGCCACTCTTCATTATCTTACACTACCAGGTGACGGATAATAGCTTAGTGATTAGAAGGGCACTTACACATGTATAAAAACATTGAAAGTTTTATAATTTGAGATTAAAATAACATTCCTTTAACGAAAATTAGTAATAGTTTTTAAACAATTTGATTGAATTAATAACTTAATGATTAACGATAGCATGATAATTAAACTAAACTTTCAAAATAATATTAAAAAATAATTTGCTAAAAGAAAACAGACATAGTAAAAAAAAGGCGAAAGAAAAAGGTCGAAAAACTTTCGGGAAACGCCGGGTAAGTACAGCTAATGATACGGTGGCTAAGTGGTTAACTGATGCGGATTGAAGACCTGGCTGTGCCGGGTTCGAATCCAGTTTGTTCAACAGAAATACTTTCATCAAAACTCACACTGGAGAGGAGGTAAATTATATATATATATATATATATATATATATATATATATATATATATATATATCTCGGCAGCTAGTCATTTATTATACATGTGTCATTGAAGACCACGGAGTTTTCTTTCTTTGCTACCTTTCTGGTTAATTTCTCGACGCGGCGAGCGATTCGACGGTTTTCTGGTGTAAATTGGTTGATTACGGCGCCTAATGTTGTATTTTGGGCTATTTCTCGAGCGCTTTCGGTCTCGCGACCGTCTTCAGAAGGCTGTCTCTTATTATTAGTAAAGAGCCGTATTTATGGTTTTATTTTTGGTTATATCTATAAATTTACATATGTGTATATATATATGATTCTTAATGAAACAAAACAATCTTGTTTGTGGATATAAATAGTTAATTATATATAATATATATAATAACTCATATATATAAAGTAAACGCATTAATAAACAAAGATCAACTTTAAAACCCATCTACCACTAACAAAACCCGTACACCCTCAGTAGACTACTCACATATATCAACACGTGACACATCCCCAAAAGAACACAGCATTTTTTCCAACGCATCAGACTACAAACTATCGGAATATAAAACCACGCTATTAGCTAAAAAAACTTTCATTCTATTCATCTGAAAAACATAAGCCAGTGTATATAGCCTACGACATGGAAAACTACACCAGAAAAAAAGAATACTTCCATAATAACAATCAACCAGCAGCAACCAACTCCGCCAAAAACAAACGTGCAAGGACTCCACAAGCTCTACATTGGACCCCCTTCAATGGATGCAACCCGAACATAAACACACACAACACAGCCAGAAAACACGTAGACAAGTTCGTTAAAGACAACCTTCACACAAAAAAATGATTAAAACCCATTTTATTTAAAAGCGATAAAAGTTTCCAAGGCAATTTAGTTAAACGAGCTTTGATGATCTATAATCAATCGATGGTTCGATCACAAAGATTTCAACATTTAATAGAGACACAGCGACTAAATAATAATACGGACGAATTCTTTTAAGATGCGTCAATTCGGTCTACGCGTTTAGCGATGAAGATTCTATTTGAAATTAAATGTGAAATATCGAGAAACGTACACATTCTCTGACGTATAGTAGTTTATACACGCTTTTGAGCGATGTTAGTCTAATGAGGGGTTTGGTGTAAGTATAAGTGATGCTAATTTTGAAGAAATTTAGGCTTTGTGAATTTTATGAAGAATGCAGGCTTTAAGAATAAACAAAGGTAATTTTGGAGCGAGTTAGGAATTTAGAGAAACACAAATAATTGAATAGTTCGAAAACAAATACACCAGAGCGAGTTTGGGGTCTGAGCGGCGAAGGTGTGTCTTCACTAGTGGATGGGGTCGGAACCCCTCACACTAATCGGAAGAGTGTGAGAGAACTTTGTACCAATGAAAATAAAGTGAGTGTTAAAATTTCGTTCTGTGTTTTTACTGGTTCTAAATGTTAAGCAAACATACTAGGGAAGATGCTACAAGAAATGCGAGGAGAATCTTCTAACGGAAGAACGAGTATTTGCATTAGAGAGTAAGTAACTACGATGTGTAAGTCTTTCTCTATTTCGTCTTATATAAAATGGTCTCCAACAAAGAAATGGGGCAAATGATGGTAGTTTGTAAATTACCTGGGTATGTAAATTTCCATCTTTACTTATCTTCTACCTTCTTATAGCAAGTACGAGGAAAATATTTGTGAAATTTTGTGGAAAAAAATATGCTACTTAGTATTTGCATAAGAGAGTAAGTAACTATGATGAATGTATTTACGTATTGTTCTATGTTTTTAAACAATAATAATTCGCTTTGTACTAATGTCGAATACCCTTCATGTCTACTTTTTGCGATAAAAAAAAACGGTTACTTAGTTTAAAAATATATTTATGTAATGTTCTTTAATGCTACTATGTTTTTGTTAATTTCTTTGAATTATAAAACACTTATCCAATTGTAAAAATCCATTAAACTTCCGTGGGATTCGAACTCGAGTATTGACATCATAAAAAAACTACTGCCTTAGTAGTGTGTACATTGCCTATTCTCTTTTGTCAACCAATCACATGATTCTATTTATTTTTTATAGACATCCTTTTTCAATTTCGATTTATTTTGAATTCATTTCGATTTCATCTTTATAGAAATAGTAGAAAAATGTGACCCGTTGGTCCATCTATTGAGCTCGTATTTGACTGTTTAATAAGGAAAAAGTGAGTTTGCAAAGCCAGTTAAATTAACAAAAAGACAAAAGACAAAATTAGTGTTTCTGTTCGTTATATCTCCCCCTCCTCTCTCTCTCTCTCTTTCATTATTTCTCTCTTTCTCTCATTATCTCTCTCTTTCTCTTCTACTATAGTGGGGTAATATAGTATTAATACTGTAGTAAATGATGCTAATATGAACAACTAAAGTGATTTTTAAACATCAATAAACTCAATCCCAAATTCATTTTGACTTCATAAATGGTAGAAAAAATGTGACCCATTGGGTCATGCATTGAGCTCGTGTTAGATTGTTTTAATAATGAAAAAGTGAGTTTGCAAATCCAGTTAAATGTTTTAAAATAAAAATAAAAACATCCAAAATTAGTGTTTCTCTTCGGTATATCTCTCACCCCCTCTTTCATCATCTTTCTCCCTCTCATGGCGATGGTTTATAGTATTAATACTGTAGTGACGTTTCTTTTTTGTTTATTATTGACTATTTTAATCTTCTGTTTTATAGTTAGTTGTATTAATTTTGGCTGTTACGGAAGCGAGAGTGATAAGGACTGTATAAAATAATAGCAGAGAGGATGAAAGTAATAAATGGAAAGTGAGTAAAAAATGCTAATATGAACAAGTAAAGGGATTTTCCAAACATAATTCAATCCTAAAAGCAAGTCATATTTTAGCATATATTTGGTGCGATTAAAAAAACTTTGGGGAAACACGTTGAATAACTCAGCTTTTATATAATAATAAATATAAATATAATTGAACTCCCCAGACGGAATGATGATATGACAATTAGTTGTTTGCTTTTTCTTAGGAAAGGACCATAGTCCAGACGTTACTCCATTAGACTACGGTCTATTCCGATTAATGCAGGACTAAATGAAGGGTTGATAATATTATTTCAACAACATTTTATATAAACCTAATATTTATTGAAAACGGATTGCTATTTACTAGAACCCATAGTTCTTGAAATAGTTTAAACATTATCACTGATATCAATGAAGAAGTCACCGACATTGATTAATGAAATCAACTTGTTAATTAGAATGTCTGGGTCAGTATCCATTATGATAATCTCGTTTTGTTTCGTGTTTCCTTTTACTGTTTGTATGTGTGTGTGTATGTGTCTTTGTGCTGGTGCTTATTTGATATCTTGTGTGCTAGTGTGCATGTGGGTGCATATTTATATATATTGCAATTGTTTACAAGCGTGTGTGCGTATATGCATGTCTGAATATGTTCATTTTTATTAGTACGTCTGTTTTGTATGTATATTTCTCGTTGCTATTTATTCGTCGACTACGTTTTGGCCGATGTGCTCTTCAGCCTTCTTCAGGTGTATTGTTCATTCAACATGATGTTTTTCATGCATTCAATGTTGTTTACTAGTTGCGTATTGTTTACACTGATATCTTCCTGGTTATTTCAAGTAAGGGGTTTATTCATACATGATATTTGCTATATGATATGATGTTTTTTTACTTTTATAAACCCCAAACCAATCATATTGCAACTGAAACGTAAGGGACTACTGTGAATTAGAGGCCAGATTTATAGAGTATGGAGTTGTGCAGCGTGAGGTTTGTTCACATTGCATTTACATTTCTGCCCGTTAGTGCAGTCAGAGAAACAGAAAACAGCGAGGTAATTGATTCGAATCGAGGTAACATGTTCGAGGAAAGCAGCTATTAGTGTAGAAACATCTTGAGACCCCTATAGTTCAAGGGGTGGGATTTTGCTGCTTGTAATATACTGATTCCTAACACTGTATAAACCGATATTGTTAAATATAGGTTGGTATCAGGGCTAGTATATATATATATATATATATATATATATATATATATATATATATATATATATATATATACAGCGTACATGGCGAATGATTTCGATAGGAATCCGAGTTAGAGAGCTCAATGTACATTTAAACGGAGCATGAATAAATTTTAATGGGGAAAAAACTTGACACGCAGTCGGGTTGTACACATTATAACTTATTTCGACCTAGATCGGTCTCATCAAATGTATAACTAACCGCATTCAGATCCATGTTCTAAATGCGGTTGGTTATACATTCGATGAGACCGATCTAGGTTGAAATACGTTATAAAGTGTATAACACGAATGTGTGTCTAGCTTTTCCCCCTTTAAATATACATATATATATATACGTATATATATATATATATATATATATATATATTATATATATATATATAGATAGATAGACATATAGCCTAAATATATGTGTGTGTGCAGGTGACTCAATAAACATGATATATATTCGACAGAGAGGTCCACACAATTAAACCAGATGACCTTCAGATTAAAATATATATAGTGAGAATCGGAAGCTATAAGACTTAGCCGGATATGACGTCAGATGTATGTTTGCGAAAGTTATGGTCGCTATCTGAAGATAATAAAGCTGAACAAACATTTTGTATAATGTTCTTACAAGTTTGATAATAAACAAGCCATGGGCTTATAAATAAGTCTCTCTCTCTTTCTCTGTATTGTTCTTTGTGTCCCAACCCGCCTTTCCCTTGCAGTCCAGATGGACGATCATCATGCTAAGTCGAATAAATCGTGCTCTACACATGCTCTGGTTTAACTAATTATAACTGATGTTATAAGTTTTAGACGGTTTTGGATTGCAGCTAACGAATTATCCTTTATCTGGAAAGACACTGTGACAGCAAGCGGGCACACTGGTACACAGGCCAAAAAACAGGACATGTTTGATGTATTATTTAAAGTGTTGAATTAAAAATGATCGCTATAAGAACATAGCTTACAATGTAATAATATAAGAAACGTCATTTTTTGCGATTATAATTATGGTCGTAGGTTGCCTATTAAGTCTCTTTGGACTAGTGTCCCCCTCGTTGCTATTTATTCGTCGACTACGTTTTGGCCGATGTGCTCTTCATCCTTCTTCAGGTGTATTGTTCATTCAACATGATGGTCTTCATGCATTCAATGTTGTTTACTAGTTGCGTATTGTTTACACTGATATCTTCCTGGTTATTTCAAGTAAGGGGTTTATTCATACATGATATTTGCTATATGATATCAGATGGAAATTAAGGATTCGAGTTTTGGATGAGTTCAATTTCAAAGGTAAGTTGGTGAGCTTCAGCTAAAAAAATATGAATCTTAGAAATAAGGTCAAACTAACAAAATCGCCATTTTCATACGAGGTTGCAATGAACTAAATTCGTTCTTCAACTCAATCAGTCATATCAATCTACTTTCAGAGTATAACATACTCATTTATAAAGTTACATTTTCTTATCGTTGTATTTCCGTTCAAAACATGTAAGCCATAGTTTTATATATTGCCAGATTTGCTCAGTGTTGCATTCGGTATTCAGGGAGCAATAGAAAGATGATCCACGGCCTGAACTGGAATTTCTACATTCACGTATAAGTGGACCATATTGATATTCCCATTAACCATAAACGGATGGTTTGAATCATAAAAACCATTTAGGGTTCTCAATTATAGCTTTTTTCGTGATGCACAGCTGGAGGTTTCATAGCCGGTAGTATGCCAACATCTATGAGAGGAGTTTTACTCTTAGAACTCCCATCCGCGATATTGAGAAAGTTTTAGTCTTTTATATACACTCCTGATCACAAGTTCAAGACCACTTGATAATCTTTTAAAAGAAAGCTTTTTTTAATATAGATTTTAAACCCTTCTCACTTAAGGTTACTAATACAACAATCTAAAAGGTTATGAAAACAAAAAGCTACATTCCAAACATTTTATTCAGAAATTTACATTTTTATAAAATGAGGCATTTTACACTTGATCAAAATTATAAGACCAGAGACCAGAATTCTACGAAATTCTACGAAAAGTGTATGAAAACATTCAACAACCAAATTTAATAATGAGTTCTACCTCCACTGGTTTTGATGACTTCAAACATTCTTTGGGGCATGCTAGAAATAAGCGTTTCCATTAAGGTGCGGGAGAAGTTGCTCCAGCTTCTGGAGAGATGGCTTTACGAAGTTCATTTTTTGTTGAATATTGTTTGCCATTTCGATATACATCTCTTGTCATCCATCCCTAAACATTTTCAATTGGATTCAAGCCAGGTGAGCATGCAGAATGTCCCAAGAGATGGAGCCCATTTTCTTGTAGAAACGTGGACTGCAGCATTATCCATAGAATAACCATCCATTCTCACACAAACGATGGCCCTCCATCATCAACGATGCTTTTTGTAGCATGCTAACATAACCAGCCACTGTCTGACGACCCTGCACCACATGGAGCTCCATCGTTCCTCTGTAAGCAAAGGCACTCCATAGCATTAGGGACCCTCCATCACTATGACGTGTGGAGAAAATTTCAGGAGGCATGTTTTTGTTATGCCAATATCGTTGAAAGTCAGCAGGACCATCTAGATTGGATTTTTTTACTCATCAGAAAACAGGACTTTCTTCCACTTCTAAACGTCCCATGTTTGGTATTCACGACCAAACCTTAAGCGGTCTACCTTGCAACGTGGAAGCAGCCGCGGAATTTGTGTACACTTTTTATTTACCATGCCTTTTTGTCGTAAGTGTCGTCTGATGGTTACTGGACTCCAATCAGCATCTGTGACTGCCTTAATTTGACTAGAAGAAAGTCCACTGTCTTTCACAACAACCCGTCTTATTCTACTACTCAATGCAGGAGAAATGTTTTGGGGCCTACCAGCGGATTTTGCTTTTCCATAATTCTCACTGTTCTTTAGAAAGTTGCAAATCACAGTTTTACTGCGATTTCCGTAGCTGCGATCGCCCGCTGTGACAAACCTTGCTTATGGAAATCTAGAATTCGAGCACGCCCAACTTCGGTAAGTTTGCTTGCTTTAGACATGATGACACCTTTACGCAGTGATTGCTAATCTCTAGCTGAACTAAAAATATTGGAATTACCATAGATCTAACAATTTATAACCCTGGTCTTATAATTTTGATCAAGTGTAAAATGCCTCATTTTATAAAAATGTAAATTTATGAAAAAAATGTTTGGAATGAAGCTTTTTTGTTTCCATAAATGTTTAGATTGTAGTATTGGTAACCTTAAGTGAGACGAGTTTAAAATCTATCCTAATAAAAAGGTTTCTTTTAAAACATTATCAAGTGGTCTTAAATTTTTGATCAGGAGTGATATATATATATATATATATATATATATATATATATATATATATATATAGAGAGAGAGAGAGAGAGAGAGAGAGAGAGAGAGAGAGGGAGGGAGGGAGAGAGAGGGAGAGAAAGAGAGAAAGAGGCAGGGAGAGAGAGGGGGGCTATGAAGATGTTCTTATTTCTCTCGCTTTTCAAGATGCACATTTGGTTTTTAGCCGTCCGGCTTGAGCACAGAAGACACTGGTTCGTAGTATATTTCACCGCCTCTGCCACCGAAGAGATTGAAATATAGTGTTCGTATTATTTCAAGGGTTGCCCTGCCTTCGGCCGTGCATCAACGATACGGAAAGCGAAAGCGAAAGCAAATAGCAAACCAACACTCAACAAGAGAAAGACAGCAAATAAATGCAAATGTTTTTACATCGCCGCCGCCGCCGCCGCCGCCGCCGCCGCCGCCGCCGTAGCCATCTTCGAAGCAACCACTTTGATATTCGTTCGATTCAGCCTCCGATTGTTTCTAACAAACGACAACTTTTTCCATTAGTTCGTTTTTCTTTCGGGGAGACTAAAAATTAACCAAGACGAAACCTCGGCCGTCATTTACGTCTTATACTTTGATTTTTAAAAGCAGAACATTTTTGTTGTTGTTTCTTTGCTTTTTGTAAAATTGGGGAAAAAGATAGATTGAAAAAAAGTAGATTGAAAAAGAGTAGATTGAAAAAGAGTAGATTGAATTCTAATTTCGATTTTTTTAATGCGGGTTTCTCTTTCCTATCGGACTACAAAAAGGTCAGCGTATTTATTCTTAAAAGCATTAAAGATATGGACATCTGCATTGTAGCTAGACACCACTTAAATTGTATTTTCCAATATATATATATATATATATATATATATATATATATATATATACGATTATTTTTATTTATACAGATATGCACATAATCTGCAACACTGGCATGTCGATGTTATCGATCAACAACTGTTAGAAGCTGAGATCTCCTCAGGTAGAATAACAATATGATCCTTTCCTTTGATCATATTTGAAAAGGTTCTTTTCTAAGGGAAGGATCAGATTTTTTTTCTTCCTGGTGAGATCTAAGCTTATGACCTAAAGGAAAGAGCAACAATTTATTCCGCCTGCTGTGGTATCAGCTTCTACCAGCTGTTGATCGATAACATCGACATGCCAGTATCGCAGATTATGTACAAGTCTGAAAAACTAAAAAATACTCATATATATGTAAGCTCTATTTGATATTGAACACTTTTTATAAACCCGGTTGAAGTTCTTTAGATGTTTATCCTGTGGATGTTTACTTTATTTACGTTGTATATATAAATGTTTAAGTAAAGTCAAGTGTTCAGATGTTATTAGTATCCTAATGAGACAAAAAAAGTTCTTACCTCAATACTACAAAGATAGGATTTGAATCAATTCAAGTCTGCGAGATACTATATATATATATATATATATATATATATATATATATATATATATATATATATATATATATATATATATATATTTACACAGATTAAGCGAACCGCGGCGATGACCGACTGTGGAATTTACCTACTCTTTTCAACAAGGGGTGTAGTCATCCAACTACTATGAACCCAGGCCGATGTCTCACAAGTAGGATTTTATACTCGCTAGGACGATGTCATCCAACAAGCTAACCAAGATATCATCTCACATTCAAGAAATCTAATATATATATATATATATATATATATATATATATATATATATATATATATATATATATATATATATATATATAACGACACTTTGGACCAACATGGGTACACTGTACATTAGTGTATACATTTGTACACTTAAGAGATAGATTGTAACGATAGGTAGATATATTTTTAAAAGTATATATATATATATATATATATATATATATATATATATATATATATATATATATATATATATATAAAGAGAGAGAGAGAGAGTGTTTTTATTCCCAATTTAAGGGAAATAAGCGAGATTTCTACGAATAAGAGTCGGAGATGTCAGTTATGGTAAAAAATAAACACGGCAATGCGTCTCAATAAAACTATCCTTAATTCATCCAATCAAAAACCTTGCTGCCATGGTGACTGACAAGATAAAGGATCGTTTATGCGTTGACTCATTATTTACGCGACTCATTTATATATGTCTTACTCTTACTGCGCATTTACCACTTCTCGTCTTATTCGCCCTTCGACCAAACATAGGATAATTCAATGAGTCAATGTGCAAACAAGCAAGCAAGTAAAATTATCAGTTGTAGTAGTAGTATTATCATAAATCTCTATCTTTATAAAGTTAGGTATGCTTATACTTTTATATATTGTGTGTATAGGAAACACTCTTAAACTAATGAAACGATATTATGAATTTTGGAAAACAGCTTCTAGGTGGGAGCGGTTAGTAATAGGGGCAAGCTTTACTTTAATTTAGTTTCATACAAAGAGGGTAAAAAGGGGACGAAAGCCCTTCGTGAAAATTCTGATAACTCCGATTTTTGTTGAACTTCCACAAGTATTAATAAATATCCGCACAATTAAAATTTCTCTGAAGTATTTAAAAAGGAGGTTTAAGGGGCTTATTATGGGCGCAACATTCCTTTTGAAAATCTTAATACATCAGATTTGCATTGAATTTGATTCATAGTCATTAGACCCAATTAAGTAAGATTCCCTGAATTTCATTTTTAAGACCTCTTAAATTGTTGTGCATTATCTAGAATCAAGATCATGTACTGGATTTTTATCAATATAAGAATAAGAATTCGAAACATAAGGCTTAGTATCATTAAATTCTGATTTTAATCTTTGTATATGGATCTAAATGTGGTCGAAAACTGTTTTGTTCGGGGAATAAATTTACCTGTCATAGAACTTTTTTTTGTGTGTATATATATATATATATATATATATATATATATATATATATATATATATATATATATATATATATATATATGAGAAATGAAGGATGTGGGTAATCCGACGTTATGGGAAATGAAAAAGGAAAAACCAAAATATTTTTTCTTTTATGTATTCATCAACGTTTCGTCTTTATTTGTAAGACTTCCTCAGGATGATAATTTAAAGAAAAATGTCATGCAAGTACATAGAAATTTGGGTCCGGGCTGAGAGAAGTCGGTGGCAGGGAGTGAAATGAATGTGGATGGCTGTGAGTAAAAAAGGGGAGGGGTGGAGGTGTTAGTGAATTTGTCTTAGGGTGGGAGAGGGGGGGGGTGCTGAGATGTTTGTTGTGGTGAGGTATAGCATGGATTTTGAGAGGCTGGGGAAAGAGGAGGATAGAGTTGAGGCCCTGTGTTTTTGGTGTGTAGGTAGTGTCATAGTTTAAGAAAAAGATTTGAAGAAATGAAGATGATTTGAAAGTGGGCAGGGTGAGTCAGTGGGTAAGAGTGTGAAATAAGTAGTCGAAAGGGTGAGATGGGTGAGATGGGTGAGTGGGGAGAGGGGAGATTTAGGTGTGAAATTTTTCGAGAGTAAGAGTATTTGACCAGCTGGCTATGTCAGGAATGTGTGAATATAAGTAAGTTAGAAGGAAAGTGTTGAAATGTGCTGAGAATATGACAATGAGGCGGAGGACAAAGAAAAAGAAAGAGCAGGAGAAAAGACAAATTCCCTAACACCTCCACCCTCCCCCTTTTCACTACCAGCCATTCACATTCATTTCACTCCCTGCCACCGACTTCTCTCAGCCTGGACCTTGGTCCTGCGCTCCCAGTAGTGGCTACTATTTCTTCCTATTAACCCATAATGTCAACCCAATATTTCTATGTTCTTGCATGACATTTTTCTTAAAATTATCATCCTGAGGAAGTCTTACAAATAAAGACGAAACGTTGATGAATACATAAGAAAACAACAAGAAAACAAACATCTTTTGGTTATTCCTTTTTCATTTCCCATATATATATATATATATATATATATATATATATATATATATATATATAAGCAAACTACCATTCTCTACTATATATATATATATATATATATATAATTATTCAAAGGAAAAAATTATACACACATTAAGATTGTATACATTATAAATTATTTCGACCCCTTAATTAGGTCTCCTCAGACGTATAAACAACCACGTAAAAAAACATGTTTTAATAATTCTTGTTTTGCTCTGTTTAAATTACATTAAGCTCTGTTATTCGGTTTCTCAACACAACATTGAAATCTACACACTATATATATATATATATATATATATATATATATATATATATATATATAATATTTCTACTTGATTATAACATTATTTTTACTTTTCCAATTTTTCTAATGATATTTTGTGCCAAAATTTAAAAAAGGATTAATATATGTTCCACATGTATCACGAACGTTTTCGATTCTTCAGGTTACAAAAACAAATGGACAAAAAAACTGGGGAGAAGAAGAGCATTTCAAATAGTACACATATGGAACATAATTTATTTTTTATATGTACACAAAAAAGATCATTAAGAAAAATTTTAAACAATAAAAACCGTATAATTAAGCAAAATATTTCTGTTTTGTTTTACAATGTTTTCTTAAATGAAATAATGAAATTCAAGTGTTTAGTAAATATACATTTATATCATTCGTATAAATTATTATAGTAGTTATGTGTTTCTTCATCGTAATCAAAAACCTGTCACTAGCCAAGCACAGAGTGAATGGCATGACTAATTTACGTATTCATTTTTAAAGCAGATTTTAATGACTAATTTACGATTTTTAATTGTCTTGTTATCCTTTCATACATATTCAAAATAATTTCGTGGATAAATCTTAAAGAAAAACAATAAAAATCTGCGATTTTATTATTCATTTTAAAAAAATTAAGTTAACATCACAATAAAATACGCATCAGTGTCTCTATTTTTCCTTTGCCTAATTTGAATAAAAGTACCGACTTCCTCCAATTTAACGGAAATTATCGAAGTTTTACGAACAAGCTTTGTATCTTTTGCGGAATATCAGTTACAAAATAACTAATTCTAGGATTATAATTTCGATTAGATTTTGAAAAACAATTATTTCTGCAATCTTAATGCTATGTAAGTTTAACGTAAAATAATCTTTCCCCCTTCGAAATTCTGAAAATTATTTTTGTTGCTCGAATTAACGAGAAAAGTATTTATTTTAAGGTTAAACTTAAATAAATTGATAGTATTCCGAAAATAACATTTATTCAAACCTTAAATTAAGTTATTTTCATAACAAATGCTGAAAAACTAAAAAAAACCCTGCAATATTTGCTAATTAATTACAATGCTAAAGTTAAGTTAAACACCATAAACTAAAACGTTACGTATTTATCAAGGATACAGAACTGGAACATTTTAACGAGCGGACGTTTTGGCGAGACACCGGAAGATACCGACGTTGTTCGTTTACTTGTATCATCGAACAAGCTCGGATTTACATTTGGCGTCTCGTTTTATTTGATTGCCTTCCAGCACATCTATTTTATCGCTTACATATTTATGACGTAGGGTAAAATATTAAAAAAAATAATGTAATTTTTAATTAAATCAACTAAAGCATAATACTTAAAAGTAGTTTTACTTTGAAGAAAGTAATACTTTAACTTACTACCACCACCACTGCTACTATTACTATAGAACAAAGTTCACGCTTGATAAACAAGTTCAGATACCATTTATGTCTACTATTTTGCAAATTATAAAAAAAAATGGTCACTTAAAAATATTTCCGTAATTTTTTATTATGTTATTATTGTATGTTATGTTACTTTCTTTAAATTTATATCTAGTTAACAAAAATCGTATAGACTTACGTTAAGTTCGAACTCGGAAATTGTCATCGTAAAAATTATTGCCTTAGTAATGTGCACTCTGCCTATCCCCTTTTTGTAAAGTAAAGAGATATATTATAATGACTGATTTATTCTGTTTGCATTTCGTCTGTAAATATTAAAATATATTAATAAAATAAAAAATATTTTTTCATTCATCCAAAACCCGTAGCCTTAACCTTATATAAAACAGAAAGGTGTGATAAACATACGTCTTACGTCACATAAGGTAATATTTTTCAATTCACCGCTTGGCTACTAATTAATTCTAAATTTATTTAATCTAATTAAATAAGTGAATATTAAAAAATTTCCATTGATTTTTTTTTTCATATTTATTCACGTAATTATTTTGAAAATATGTAAAAATAAAATCCAAAAATTCGAAATCGATAATATTCACGAATTAATGATAAAAATAAATTAAAATAACCAGTATGTTAATTAGCGGTGCGATTCATTCTTTGATTATAAATTTTATGACATACTAAAGTAAAGTCAACAGTGCAAATAATATGAAACATTTTTCTTGACGATTGCAAAGTTACAAATGATATCATCTAAAATAATAGTTTAAAACTCATGAGTAATTGTAACTTAGATAGGTACTGAGTGTCGGTTATGTGTAGACATACACACGATCTGCATCATAATAAATTATAATAAAATGATAATATACATAAATTACAATAATATTATAATATACATTAATTATAATAAAATTATAATATACATAAATTATAATAAAATTATAATATAAAGAAATTATAATTAAATTATAATATACATAAATTATAATAAAATTATAATATACATAAATTACAATAATATTATAATATACATTAATTATAATAAAATTATAATATACATAAATTATAACAAAATTATAATATAAAGAAATTATAATTAAATTATAATATACATAAATTATAATAAAATTATAATATACATAAATTACAATAATATTATAATATACATTAATTATAATAAAATTTTAATATAAAGCAATTATAATTAAATTATAATATGCATTAATTATAATAAAATTATAATATACATGAATTACAATAATATTATAATATACATTAATTATAATAAAATTATAATATAAAGAAATTATAATTAAATTATAATATACATAAATTATAATAAAATTATAATATACATAAATTACAATAATATTATAATATACATTAATTATAATAACATTATAATATAAAGAAATTATAATTAAATTATAATATACATAAATTATAATAAAATTATAATATACATAAATTATAATAAAATTATAATATACATAAATTACAATAATATTATAATATACATTAATTATAATGAAATTATAATATACATAAATTATAACAAAATTATAATATAAAGTAATTATAATTAAATTATAATATACATAAATTATAATAAAATTATAATATACATAAATTATAATAAAATTATAATATTCATAAATTACAATAATATTATAATATACATTAATTATAATAAAATTATAATATACATAAATTACAATAATATTATAATATACATAAATTATAATAAAATTACAATAACTTTATAATATACATTAATTATAATAAATTATAATATACATAAATTATAATAAATTATAATATACATAAATTATAATAAATTATAATATACATAAATTATAATAATATTATAATATACATTAATTACAATAAAATTATAATATACATGAATTACAATAATATTATAATATACATAAATTATAATAAATTATAATAACTTTATAATATACATAAATTATAATAAATTATAATATACATAAATTATAATAAATTATGATATACATAAATTATAATAAATTATAATATACATAAATTATAATAAAATTATAATATACATAAATTACAATAATATTATAATATACATTAATTATAATAAAATTATAATATAGATAAATTATAACAAAATTATAATATAAAGAAATTATTATTAAATTATAATATACATTAATTATAATAAAAGTATAATATACATAAATTATAATAAAATTATAATAACTTTATAATATACATGAATTATAATAAATTATTATAAAATTATTTTATTAAAACTTCAACATACTGTAGATTTTTTAAGTTCAAAAATGGTTATAATCTGCAAATTAATCGCTAGTATTTCTCTGAAATGAAGTCAGTAAAAATCCGCGAAATATTTGGACTCATATTTTTAGTTTATCTGATCAATTTATAAATGAAAATCGATTTTTCACAATATGTTCATTTATTAAGAGAAGTAAAGTAAGAATGAATGACATTTACTTGCAACAAATAAACGACCGTAGCGAGAATATATTCAACAGCATATATAATGTACACTCACATATAGATAAATAGATATATAGTTGTAATGGCGGCGGACTCATTCCTCTACCCGAATAAGAGTCAGATACGTCCAAGTCACATCTGGGGTATTTTCGCTCAGATCACTCTCACCTGCATAGCCAGAATACCAACCCATCTCCGAAATCTAGTGCGGAGGTTTCTATTCTCTTCCCTACGGCACCTTTCTCACAGGAGACGTTTCTGGTTTTTCTTTACTTTATCGTTATTTTCATGGAGGGTGCTCGACCAATCTCGAATCTTTGGTATCCTGTTCATAGCAAGAACTCGTCTACCTACAACCACTGTAAATAATTTATCTGTCTTTTTTTGTATACCTAAGACTAAACGGAACATTGATGAACAGTTATTTTCCAAGAACATTTCTGTCTGGGGAACACACTACCACAGGGTTGCTTCTCGGCTGACTAGAACATGGTCATTTTAAAATCCATTGTTTACAAATTCTTGTCGAGCAGTCGTATATAATCAAATCCTGCCTATTTCACCCATCATTTTCCAGTCCTCTCGAGGTGCTGTTCCTCGTCGAACTGACACACTCGTTAACCTTTATACTTGAGTGGCTTTTGTGCTTTGATAAGCGGTGACTCGTTAGTATAACAAAACTATGATAGATGCATTCTATATTAGGCATGAGCGTTGGGCGAAGATTTCCACGGGAGAACGTTAAGATTGCCAATATACACAGGCGTCCTAAGTATGACCTTACTGTGCATCCGGTGGTGAAGCCACAATTTGGGAGTTTGGAGGAATGTTAAGTTATCCTTTAGTTACAATTACTCACAGGTCCACTCTGATGCGGAGTGGTAGTACCTGCAAGGATTCCATTTATGGATGAACTAGAATATGTCAAAAGCACGATATTACACCGCCTCAGACACCTTTCGACAAGGTGTTCACCCCATTCTTACTCCGTCACCATGAAATCTATCTGTTTCAGCCCTTTCTACCGTTTCTTGCAAGCCTTATTTTTCAACACTGTCAACTACTCAAGATCTCTCTACCCTCAATCATCGATATAACACAAACCTACATCCAGTGGTGCAGCCCCTATTTTAGATACTGTGGATGAACTCCGTAGTTAGCACTACTCCCAAGTTCACTCAACCCCGAAGTGATAGTAACTAGGCGCAGCCATGTGTGAAATAGAATCTATCGTTTACAGACTATCTGTTTAAAGGATATTCGCCTACAAAACTGATTACTTTTTAAACCAATTGTATACAAAATATGCGTGCAGTTTTGGCATGAAATGACGAAACGATGGTTAACATGCCGTTAAACACAACCACCACCCAACATACACAGTAAAATTGCCGGCAAAGAACAGCCAAGGCTCGACCACAATATGGTGTGCCGTCAGGCCGCACGAGTATCGACTTGCGTACGGTCATACACCTTCTTAGTCCGATTAGCATCAGATCAAAATGTTAAATCGATTTTCTTTTCAGCTGCTTTTACGATATAAACACTTGACGAACGCTGAAGAATGAATTAGCTTAAAATTATATATTTGCGAATTACTTTGAGTTTATTTCAGACTGAATGTAATATGAATCCCGGAAAGGTCAAAGACAGTATTGTTTGAAATACACATAATTCAAATGTGCACAATTTAGTAAGAAGCCGAGACGAGGTTTTGTGATGACGCCTGTCAAATTAATTTGATAAACTCTTAACGAAATCTGGAACACTTTCGTACAACAATTCAATCAAAGTGATTGCGCTTAGAGGAGGCGGGGGTGGACAATTTTGGCAATCTGTCTGTGCTTCACAATGCGCTGCATTAATGGGGTCCTTTTAATCGATCACTGATTTCTACAACGGATAAGTTTTCACAAATTGTCTCTCATCCATACTGGTATTGTCAAGCTTAATCTAGACAGAGTTTGCCAAATACAAATGGGGACTTAGCTATTATTGAAAAGATTGAACTTAGCTTCACCTGTCCTCCATAATATGAGCGTAGACAGCGGATTGGTTGAGTTTTATCATCTGACGTTGATAGAAAGATTTGAAGATACAGATAGTTCCACGAAACATTAACCATAAATAGTAATAGATGATGAACGACCCTAAAACGGACCAGGTTCAATATCTACACACAACGTCTGCGGAATATCTAAGTAGATACTTATCTATTACTTAGCAGTTATATGATTTCGAGGATAACTGTAGAGTGATTTACGAAATACATAAGTTTACTTAGCTGCAATTGACAAGGTTCGATCTCATATTCAACTGTCGTCTGGAATAAAGTTGATTAATTAAATCATGTGATATAGAAGGATTTGAGGTTTCGATCTCGAATTTAAAGGATCATATTATAGGCAAAAATAGGGTCTTTTAGACACGTCCTGTCTCTTTGAAGATAACCAGTAGAAACTAATAGGTTAGCCTATTGTTAAGTCTAATTGTAAAAAATATGTAAAGTTACAACGTTGTTTTCGTCGTCTTTCTGTCACGGGTGTCCAGAAACCCGGGCAGACCAGATCGTCGACCCCGAGGTAAACATCCTAGATAGCCTCCATTTAAAACATAAAACAACACGTCGCGTATCCGCCCAAATTCTGTCAATTTCTCAGATAATTTACTTAGTAAAATGAACGTAAGTCGTTTGTGTCTCCCATTTCACTTTATGATGGATACGAATGATAACCCTTGTTAGAATGACCGGTGTTTATATTTCGCCATTTCACTATACCGTATATAGTGGGAGGTCGGCCACGTCGGCATACCCTTGTGAGGGCGTAAACGTATCCCATCGTTTCGGGAGAGACATTTCAGGGTTTCCTGAGACCGAACATAAGAGATACTACTGTTTGATCGTGCCCGGGAGATCAGATACTATCGGAGAATTGTCTGTCCGAAGTAGATTCTTAGCATTGAATAGTTAATACCCACAAAGAAGGCTGAAGAATTAAGTGGATGAAAAGAACATCTATCTATCTATCTATCTATCTATCTATCTATCTATCTATCTATCTATCTATCTATCTATCTATCTATCTATCTATCTATCATTCGAAGAATTAAGTGGCTGAAAAGAACATATATCTATCTATCTATCTATCTATCTATCTATCTATCTATCTATCTATCTATCTATCTATCTATCTATCTATCATTCGAAGAATTAAGTGGCTGAAAAGAACATATATCTATCTATCTATCTATCTTTATATATATATATATATATATATATATATATACATATATATATATATATATATAAAGATATATATATATATATCCTTCGAAGAATTAAGTGGCTGAAAATAACATCTATCTATCTATCTATCTATCTATCTATCTATCTATCTATCTATCTATCTATCTAGCAATCTATCTATCTATCTATCTATCTATCTTTAATGCTAAAGCTTAGATAATCAACGTTTGTTTCCCTAAGGCTTTTTTCCTATATATTTTAATCGCACAAAATACATGCTAAACAATTCCTCAGTGCTGCCATTGAGTTGTTTGAAAGAAAATTCGATTTTAATTCGTTTAATTAGCCGTAATAAAAAAAAATCACCCATCTCTCTTCGCTATCTATGTATTTCTCTCACCCTCCCTCACTTTGTGTTAATTTAATCATTTCTTATAGACTTTAATGTATCTGTGAACATTTAGAAAAAGAGTGACTCTTTTTTTTCAGCTAATGTACATTACATTAACACGTATAAAAATTGGATAGCAAAATAATAATAATTTTGACTTCTATATTACCTTATGGATAATATAGAAGTAAAGAGACTTATTACTTTTAGTTATGCAAAATGAATTGTTTAACAGATATGACGTCACAGTTTATGAATTTTCGGATGAAATCAAAGTGGAACTAATATTGGTATTAGTTGTGACCCAACGGGTCTTGTTAACGAGAACGGGTAATTCTTAAGATGCGTCCATTCAATCTGCGCGTTCATCGACGAAAAATTAAACGTCACAACGAAAATGCGATGTAAAACTGAAGCGTGACGGAGGAACACACATTCGATTTGAATTACAAGCGCAACGAACCGACGAAATGCTATTTAACAGACAAAAATAATGTTATTTGAAACGTAAACGTTACAACGTTTAAGTAGGTATTTGATCCTTTCTTTATTACTTCAGAGTGTTAATAGAGAGACAAAGGGGGAGAGAAAGACGGAAGCGAGAGTAATAGACAGCGTATAGAATAAGAATATACAGTGAGAGAGGGTGAACGTGATAGATAGAAAGTTCAAAAGAGATGCGTCGCTTGATGAGTTAATTGCAAATTACGGCTCATCACAACAATCAAAATTGAATGTTTTTTTAAACATTACTCAATCCCAGAACTAAAGAATATGTTAGCATGTGTTTTGTGTCATTAAGGTATATAGGTAACAAAGTCAGTTTGGCATTTCATATCAGTTGAGGATACGTCATTGACAATCAGTCCGATGGGATAGGTCGCTGTCGCATCAGCTGTCCTGGCATTCTTATAGAGTGCATTTACAATAAGATG
Source organism: Sepiola atlantica (assembly GCA_963556195.1). NCBI lineage: Eukaryota > Metazoa > Mollusca > Cephalopoda > Sepiida > Sepiolidae > Sepiola > Sepiola atlantica. The sequence goes on from OY744520.1 coordinate 11,642,060, forward strand.
CGAATTTCAATCGATCCGTGTTAATCTATCATAATATTTAAACTGGGTTGATCAACGTTTGTGTGTCTAAGTCAATTTTCCTATATATTTGAATCCAGTTTTGGGATTGAGTTATGTTTCGAAAAACTTCCATTTTAATTGTTCTACTTAGTCGTAATTTGCAAATAATTCAAGTGACCTCTTTCTTACTAACTTTCTGTCTACCATTTTCACCTTCGCACCTGTATGCTGTTTGCCCCCTCGCTTCAATCTCACTTGCTTCCTCTCTCTCTCTCTTTCTCTCTCTCTCTCTCTCTCTGTCTCTCTGTGTTTAGCAACACTCGAATGTAATAAAGAGAGAAATAAAAAAGATTTGAATCATCCATTGTAAACCAAAGGAAATATCACCATGAGCAGTAATACTATTTAACATACACTTGGAGAGAGAGAGAGAGAGAGAGAGAGAGAGAGAGAGAGAGATTTGGATTTCATCTTTTTACTTTTAATATTTAACTGGCTTTGCAAACGTACTTTCTCCCGATTCAAACAATATAACCCGAACACAATCTGTAACCCAACAGGCCACATTTTATTCTTACACTAAAAAAAAATCCTTTCTCACTCTTTGTACCTAAACCTAAACGGAATTTTCATGAGCAAAGTTTCTTTCCAAGAATATCCGTCTGTGGAACACAATACCATGTGGCTGCTTCCCAACTGACTATAGCATGGTCGTTTTCAAGTCGAATCTTAACAAATTCTTGTTGAGCCGTCTTCTTAATTAATCTAATTTTGACGAGTCTCAACCATTGTTACCAATCATCACTTTATTGTTCTTTCACTGTCCTCCTGACAAACTCATTAACCTTTATCCTCGAATGGCCTATGGGCCTTGATAAGTGGTGACTTGCCAGTACATAAAAACAAAATTCTGGACACAAGCCGGATACTAAGAGCAACTATTTGTCCGTTTGTTTGTTTATTTGTTTGTTTGTTTGTTGGTTGGATTTTACTAAAAAAAGAAAAGAAAAGAGACAACACTTTCTTATTTATTTTTTGCATTTGGAATGAATTATTGACTTGTAATTCAATAATTATTGTATATATGTATTTTGTGATTTTATGTTTAACATAAACACTAATAGTTTGAAATAGAGTGTGTGACAGCTTTGTTTAGGTTGCTGGTAAAATGTTTCGATATTTCTAGTGCTCCATGAAGTATCTCACTCCTGACGCCATCCTTTAATTGTATAAAAGTCAAATACGTCCTAAAATGGAGAGGTACTGTTGTCACATCTGGAGAGGTGCCGCTCAGAGCACCCTTTCCTCCCTTGACAGAATACAAAACAGACTTCACAATCTAGTTGGGGATGTTCTCTTTCTCACAGAAGAGACGTTACTATTCTTTCTCTATTCCACCGTTATTTTCATGGCAGTTGCTCGACTGAGCTCCAATCTATGGTCCTCCTTGTGAACATTCACAAGAATTCGTCTAGCTACAACAACTGTAAATACTTGGTCTTTTGGCTAAGATCAAAGTGTAGTATCTGTTCCGATGGATACTGCACCCCATAGACTGGTATTGTCTTGGCCTCCGGGGCTTGATTTACGCCGGTCTATGGGATTGTCCTGTGCAGTTCTAGAAGGTCCACCCTCCCAGGCTTCGCCTCCCCTCTTTGGGGAGGAGTAAGTTTATTGCTTACTGTCTGAGGCGCCCCTACCGGGGAATGCCGACGGGGCTGCCCAGGCAATTTTTAAATGGCCAGAGTGCTCACCTCTCGAGCGCTGGCTTTTAACCCCACTTTCTCGACCCAAGCTGTGGTCACATCTTAGTTGTGGGAGTAAGATAAAACTGGCCTTGTGCCTAACTCCTGGGGAGGAGTAAATACCTACAACAACTGTAAATACATTTTCTTTCTCACTCTGTGTACCTAAAACTAAACGGAACTTCCATGAGCAAAGTTTCTTTCCAAGAACTATCCGTCTGTGGGGCTGCTTCCCAACTGACTATAACATAGTCGTTTTCAAGTTCAATGTTAACAAATTCTTGCTGAGCCGTCCTCTTAAATAATCTAATTTCTGGCCAGTCTCAACAATTGTTACCAATCTGCATGTTGTTGTTTCACTGTTTTCCTGACAAACTTATTAACCTTTATCCTCGAGTGGCCTATGGCTCTTGATAAGTGGTGACTTGTTAGTAAATAAAAAAACTGAAGCCTAACCGACCGACAGACGAACATAGCCTCACATGTAAATGCAAACACGCATATAAAAACGTTGAAATAAAAAAAACATAACGAAAATTACATTTCGAAAATTTCCCCACTTTAGAAATTGAAATCGAAATATTTCATATTTAAAACATTTTTTAAAAATTTCGTTTAAACTTTATTTCTCTTATTTCACGCAGAATAAAATCTGTTTTTATCTTAAAAATCTCAGCGCAAAAAACACATCATTTCGTCGGCGCTATTTTCTACACTCTCACTCCGATCGACCTGAACCCCATTGAATTGACTGTTTATTAAGAGTCGACGCCATTGAATTAATTCATTTTCTCCCCTTTTTCACAAAGCACGCGATCGACTCATTTCGTCTCATTTAATCGATACGGAGTTTATGTCACTTAAGAAAACATTCCGACTATCGATTTATCAACCGTGCCTGGGTTCTATTAGTTCATATCATTTCTGTTAATGGCTCGCCCCTACATTTCATGAACACCTTTACAACATCACCCGTCCTATTCCCCCCTCTCTCTCCCTCTCTGTTAAATTCTGCGATTATTATGACACACGGAAAACCGATTCTAACGTCTTGACAACCCAAATCTTTGATGGTTTCTGGTCGAAGAATACACGACATTTTGGCTAATTGATACACGCTATCCATTGACGTAGGCTAAAACATAATGTTGACCCTTGATATTCTGACCAGAATCTACACAACAGAGACGACAGGAAATGCGAAAATTTCTCCACATTTGTGTTGACTATGATGCCATAATGGTGATCGAGTTCGTTTTTCCTAACGACCAATCCCAATGGTTACAGCAACAGGATTATCGAAAGGTCATCTTTTCAATAGGTAAAAACAGTAACCAACATCAAAAACGAAATATATATGTTAATATATATATATATATATATATATATATATATATATATATATATATATATATATATATATATATATATATATATATAGAGAGAGAGAGAGAGAGAGAGAGAGAGAGAATGGTAGTTTGCAAAATCGGAGAAATTTCTTCTGGTTTAATTATTTTTGACAAAGGGAAGTTTCTTTCCCGAAATATTAAATTAATCATTATATAATCATCCGGACATCACACAAACGGCTAACAACACTCTTGCTGTTATGTAAGATTTTAAGAAAAAATAAATAGTAAGTCATATTTCGTCTTCGATTTATTGTTTTTGTTTCTTCCAACTTACATCTTACTCGGATTTTGCATTGCCCACAGCCTTTTAAAAACATACTACTAATATATATATATATATATATATATATATATATATATATATATATATATATATATATATATAAACGCACAGTTTTAGGAATAATTTCAACACCTTTTGTTCATCGAAACACCTATTTTATTGTTTTTACTAATACCAAACATCTCTGGTGATCAGACATCGACACATTACAGCTTCAGAAATCCGCTTAACACAGCGATATCACATTACAATATTCTCGGTGAATCAATGACGTTAAGCAACGTTGTACTTCGTCAGTACTTATATGGGTGACCATTTCGGAATACCAATGTCCATCCGTTTATAAGTGGAAATGGTTGTAAAGTAACTTCTAATATTTTTGAGCAAGGTATTAACCCATATCTTTTCTCCCTAGTCATGAGTGAAATAATAGGGTAAATTGTATACATAGGATTAGGTAGAGAAACTGACCACCAGTCTTTCTTCGTGTATCACAGCATTCATTCCAGTCGTCTTCGATCTCGCCGTGTCACTGGAATTAACTGATGTTATTTACGGTAAAATATAGTTGGTGAGTGCGCATCTCTAGCTTTACTATAAACTCTATATAGCGTAGACACCCTTTCAGGGATTACTCATTGTTTCCCGATACAAAGGGGAGCCAGACTGTCGGTGTTATAAAAATTAAAAAGATTACACGAATCTGAATTCAGATCATTTCTCGGCCTTCCAGTTAGGATAAAGTTGTTTTTTTTTAGTTTTGCAAATACATTTTTCAAAGTGTAGTATCTGTTATGTTGTCAGTCAGAAGCGAACACTACTACTTGAGCCATTTTTATTTTTGTCTAATCACGAATGCCCCTTTTTGGAGAGGTGGATTTCATCCACATTAAAACTCGACGTGGTGTCTAACTTTAACCCCCTCCCTCAGCGATGCAAGTAGATATGGGCAATACTTATGTGAATATAGCTCGAAAACAATTTTATTTCTGCGAGCGCAAGCAAGTCATCTAAGAATGATATTGTTAACAATTCTGTTCTTATTGTAACCTACTCTCTTAAGGAGAGCTTTTGGTTATATATAGTATGTTTGCTAGGGCTCTGTACGTTCTAATTCTCGTAGTTCGGGGGCGACAATAGCTGGTCAAAGGTCCGCGTATTGACAAGGAACATAAAACACTTAAACTGAACTTTATTATACTTAACTAAACTGAATTCACTTTAAGTTTACACTTTCCAAATATGGCACATTGACTACATAATACTTGTGGTGTCCAATTCCTTTTGTCTCGCTACACCTAGCTACATTTTGTGTGTCCGTCCCCTATTAGGAATAGACGTCTTTTCTGCTTGAAGTGTCGCTACAAAAGACAAAAACATCTCCACTCGGAAGTCACATTGCTTTGTTGACTTCCGTTTTGGGGTCACCTCTGACCATTAAGGTGTCACTCAAAATGTTTCAGTAAAATAACAACCCTCGTTATGCAACCCATCGTTAGATCATGCAACGTCACCCCAGTTTGACAAAATCTAAAAAAAATTTACAAATATTAAATCAAATCAATAAAAAGCGATATCTACAATAGATATACAATCCAATAATTACATTTTGATCAATATTCTTGACGTGATAGGTTATTGAAATATTGAAATAAAATTCGTACGAGTTATTCTTATTAATTTATCCAACCACTATATCTACTAATATACTAAATGTGAGTGGATCAACGTTGGTTTTCCTGAATCTTTTTTCCTTTATATTTTAATAGCACAAAATACACGCTAACATATACCTTTAATCTAGGATTGAATTATATTTGTACAACCGCTGTAACCCCCGACCTTCTTCATGTGTATTTCTTCGAACTCGGAAATATTTCTGTCGAACTCGGGAATCTGGACGGAATTTCGAACGTAATCCTTTATTTAATTCACGGGGGTGGCATGCTCTCGTTCCGTCAGCCATGACTGGGAGAAGTCTTCAGTTATTCGCAATTCTTCGTATCGCCCGCACCGAGGATTGAACCTGCCCCCTTCAGATGACTGTCACTTTAAACTGCATTTTACTTAGTATTATATTCACTGTGCCACGTACTATATCTCGTGGCACAGTGGATATAGTACAAAGTACAATTTAATCCTAAGTGATAGTCATCTGAGGCTTAAAGGTTCAATCCTCGGTGCGGGCAATATGAAGAATAGCGAATTACTAAAGACTTCTCCCAGTCATGGCTGACGGATATTATTGTATATATATATATATATATATATATATATATATATATATATATATATATATATATCAATAATACTTGTTAATAAATTGACAGATCAAAACTATGTCACACTGTCATTATTGTCAGAAATGCTGTATCCAATACACGCTCACAAATTCAGGTAACAAACAAGACATTCCCGTCGCCAGAGAATTGTTGTCAAATAAAAACTATAAACCGGTAAAGCGAAAACACAATAAGAAAAAGTCGTCGAATCTTATTGAATAACATTTTAAAAAAAAAAAACATGGAACTTGAATGTCTTCACTTACAAATTTGGAAATAACCCTTTAAACGTGGGAATATTGAGCCTGATTCTATTCTCTAAAATTTGATTCCCATATAAGTCGATCTTAACTATATAAAATAATTGTTTTATTGCATAAAACACACACACACACACACATATATATATATATATATATATATATATATATATATGTTCGTATATATATATATATATATATATATATATATATAGTTGCGTTGTTTTGTTAGTGTTTTTACTAGCGATAGAAACAGCGTTGATTTAAGTATTTTTCTACTACCTAAGCGGTAACGAGTATGCAGAATATTGCATTAAGTCGCTCTTAATAGGGCGTGTCATTATTTATAATATATATATATATATATATATATATATATATATATATAAATATATATATATATATATACATATTCATATATATATTAATTAATTTTTTATAAGGTTAATGTACGTAAAAATGATTATATATACACATATATATATATATATATATATATATATATATATATATATATATATATATATATATTATGTATCACTGATAAACAGGTTGGAGTTTTTTTTATTTACCTTATGTTTTTGTCATGAACTTTGTCGCATTTTTCTGTTATTTTTTAAATCGCAATTTTAATAATGTTCTCTGTGTGTGTATGCGTGTGCGCGATTGTTTCGGGATGTCTATTAGTAAATTTATAGTAACGAATGCATACAGGATTTGATAAATTTTTATTGAAAGAAAGGAATGCCAGTCCTTGGCTCTCTTCTCCAAAAGAATTCGTGACGATCTGCTTCGAATTAATAAAGCGATCTCAGCATGGAATTCTCACAAATAAATGGATGTTCACGTATCGGAAAATTGGAAACTGGGAGGAGTCATAATCGTAAAAATGGCAATTTCCGAATAGATGCAGATCCAAATTAAAGTCCAATTTACCATAGAAGAAACATTCATTATTTTACTCTGTCGTGTTCGTGGACATTTTCACAAAATATCTTGAGAATAATTGCGGACAAACTCCATAAATTGAATATATATCCGACACATTGCAAATAATGGTTAGGAAAAACAAATGAAGATTTTGTAGAAATGTAATATTACGTGCACAGATGTGAGCATCATTAAAGATATTCAGATATTGAACTATGATACCACCTACATGCCAAGCACACACAGTTTCCACCCTTCCCTCTTTTTTCCCCAGCCTCTCAAAATCTATGCCACACCTCAGCCTGTTTCCTTTTTCCCACCCTAAGGAAAATTGACTAGTACACTCACCCCTCCCTTTTTCGCTGCTGCCTTCATGCTACCAACTAAAAGCTTTCCATATTCATTTCATTCTTCGCCACTACTGACTTCTCGCAGCCTGGACTCCAGCGCACCCTGAGGAAATCTTACAATAAAGACGAAACGTTGATGAATATATAACAATATGTATTGGTTTTTCTCTTTCAATTCTCACACATATATATATATATATATATATATATATATATATATATATATATATATATATATATATATGCGCGTGTGTGTGTGTGTATTTTTATTTATATATATATATATATATATTCAAATATAAATTTGATAACATTAAGTAATTATAATAGCTCAATAGTGTAAGGCCAGAACTATGTTATATTCCGAAATTTTTATTTAATTTTATACCATATCAATGGTATGAAAGACAGATTCACGACATATCATGAAACTTGTTTTGTATTCAGCATAGAATGGTTTCGGCTTACACCAAGATCTGTGTAAAAGTCTTAGGTTACCTAAATTTACGGATATAAAAAAGTATAACGTAAGAAAGGAAATATAGAGTAAGGAAAAATCGAAAACAAAGGAAATATTTGACGGAAATAACAAGAGACTTTTAGTGGAAATATATGTCTTAATTCAGGAATATTTAGGTCAATATTTAAGCTGATGATGAATGATTAGAAATACAAACAGCGAAAAGCATAAGATATGTATATGTTACCACCAGAATATTCTGAGATCATAGTTCCATGTGAAAAAAAGATATAATGTTGATGAGTACTGATTGTATTTTAGGTCTCCGTTTGCCTGGGTTTTCATTGTTTTTGCTTTTTTTGCTTTGTTTTATATAATTAGCACTGAAGATAGCCACACCAAGAAATAAATGCACAGGAGAATTGTACAAATATCTTGGTGCAAGTCTAAACAATTGTATGCTGAATAAAATAATGTTCTATGAAATTACGTGCATCTGTCTTTCATAACATTGATATGGTATAAAAATTAAATAAAAAATATTGAATATATATGTATATGTGGATGCATAAATACACACACACACACACACACATCCACACACACACACACATATATATATATATTTAAACACAAACCCACAATCGCACACTTTATTTGTATCCGTTTTCATTGTATTTCTGTCTCTCGCTCATTCTGACACATACATACATCTATACACACACCTACATACACAGCTCCATGCATAACTACTGCTGTATATCGGGCGACGTATATAGTTCGATGCAATTTGATAGCTGATAAGTTTGATTTTAGGGACAATATTTAATTTGGCTTTGTTTCTATGATATGACTATATTAGAAACTATATTTAGATGGGTTGCATATCAGGCTGGTTTTTACTCATTCAAGGACAGCCAGGGCGGTCTAGGGTCATTGGCTCAGGTTCAACAAGCGTAGAAGCAGGAATCAAGAGATCTTCAATCTAACAGCATCACGAAATAGATGATCATTATATAACAATTCTTCTATATTTTTTGGCGTTTCAAAATCACACCTATACGCGCTTGCAAAAATGCATATGTTATTTTAAGAAATATATATATATATAAAGAAGCACATTTATTAAAATTGTCTGACCATGAGTCGTAGAGACTAAAAAAATAAGCCAATACGTTAAACTATTATGTATTTAATTGTTTTTGTTCTTTTATGACTCAAAAATGACCACACATCTGTTCACATAGGAATATACGTGTACAATTAAAAGTAATAAAAAGGTATATTAAACCCACGCGGACATACCACATATCTAAGCTAAAAACAGTTAACACAATTTCTTTTTAACGAATATACGCGTTTGGAACAAACAGATTGAATTCTTACCAGATTAGAATTTCGAATAACTGAAAAGAAAAATATTAAAAAAGAACAATGTATGAAAATTCTTTTTAAATGTTTAATAATGATCCGTAGATACCAATAAACAAGACAATAAGTTTTTACTATTTCATAAGCTTACATTCACATATATATTAGTAATATGAGTAGGTGTTAAGTATTTCAAAATTGATCAACATTAATATTACTTGTGTTGAGCAGCTACGCAATTGCAAACATATTTTGAACCTCGAATCCAAGTAGAAAAAATGAAATCCAAAAGTAAATTTAACAAATCAGTTAGAAGCGATTTAAAAAAAAGAAACAGAAAGATCACTTGGTTTACACCACCGTTTTTAAATGAGTAAGACTAGATTAGGCAATAATTTCTCACCTAGAAATTCTGCACATAAGATTTTTAATAGGAATACTTTAAAATTTAGCTATAGTTGTATATAGTTGTACAGATAATTTAGTGTCATATATGACAAAATTTGTCACTCTTGATACCAGAGTTCAAACTTGAATCTCTAAATAATGAAACACGCATTTACTATAAATAGAGATATCGTGTCATTAACTGAAGTGTTTATTGCGGGTTTAAGTATTGCGTAAGTTCGGATATCAAAGTCAGTGCCACCCGTTGCGGGACGAGATGTATAATTAATACTTCTTTGTAACTCTACGAAGAGTTTGTATTTAACTGATAAATACTCATGTTTCGTTCAATTTCAGCTTTTGCTTGTACAATGTACTGTAACTTCACTTCGTAATGAAATACTTATTATTCTACATTGGAATTATTTTATTGATTACTTGTATTGTTGCCGAGTAACTTAAAACAATATATATATATATATATATATATATATATATATATATATATATATATATATATATTGATCGGAAGAGACAGTACGAGAGAAGAAGAAGAAGAAGAAGAAGAAGAGAGAGAGAGAGAGAGAGAGAGAGAGAGAGAGGGGTTATCATTTTAGCCGAATTACGCGAGTAAGGGCTATATTAATTCTTGTTAATTCTATACATTAGTAATTGTTAAAGATTAAAGACCAACGATTTCTAAAAATGACTATTGTATCGCATTTTCTTGAATAAATAAATTTTAATTTAATTATCAGAGCTACTATTCTCATTTTGGTTGTTATGTTCACAAATGTGTCGGCCGATGTAACCCCCGGTCTTACTCAGGTGCATCTATTTGAACGTGGGAACCTTCTCGTCTAACTATGAATCATTATCTCATAGTATGAGAAAAGTGGTCCGAATGATTCACGTTGTACAAATTATCAATCCTTATCTAAACAAAATCTGAAACATAAACACAAACACACACACACACACATATATATATATATATATATATATATATATATATATTTTATTATATAATATATATATATATAATATATATTTAATTATATAATATATATAATATATATTTAATTATATAATATATATATATTATACAAATATTTGTTGAATTGAAAGTTTTTTTTACTCAATTGTAATACAAACAAGATAGACGAACGAACGTTTCCATTAATAAAAGAAAGACATATTTGTGGCCGTTCAAATAGACAATTTCACGTGGAACAGGCATATCTGTTAAGACGCACAAGCGTTATTTAAGAACGAGTAACGCCGGGTAGCCCTGCTAGTTATTAATAAAAGTTGCACCTTCAATCAATTAAAAACAATTTAAAAATACATTATTAATAAAGGACAGATTAACATCGGAAATATTAAAATTAAACGCGTACAATTTATATTATATATATTATAATTTATATTATATATATTATAATTATTAAATTTACCATTGAGTATTCATGCGTTTTGTTTTAGTGTAGAAGTGTATACGTATGCATCAGTCTGTATCTTGAAACGTGTGTATATGTATGTGTATAGTAATTGGTATGTACGCCATTACCTACATGTGTATGTGTGAATGTACATGAACTATGGCAGTTTGAACATACAGTAATCTCCTGTAACGTCAATATAGGCGTCTGTCTTTTACAGAAACTCCGGCTGGTTTTGTTGAGTAAAAATATTCTCTTCCGTCTTGTCAGAAGATTGAAAGCATTTCTCTCTACGGGAAGGGAAGTTTGACGCCACAATCAATAGCGGTCAACCATTCGCGCATGCGCGTTGACACACAAGGACGAAACTTCCGTACAAGCTCATCGGCGCAATATACGAATTTTATTTGTGTGCACAGAAAGATGCTGGTACACATATGCTTACGTGAACCACGACAAATAGGTCTACTCATATAATCCCCAGTCTATAAACATTGACGTCTTACTTGTTCAAGAATGTCACGTGTTTTAACTGGTGGCAATTGTCTGTCTTCGAGGTTCAATAAAGGTCAGAATATTTTCAAAGGTTGATTTTCGTTGTAAATATCAATTTTCAATCTGCTGTTACTTCCAATGGAATCTTCCTGTAGGCATAGAATTGCGTGGATAGTAGGAAGCTTAACGTAATATATATATATATATATATATATATATATATATATATATATATATATATATATATATATATAGGAAATGAAAAAGGAAAAGCTAAGAGATATTTTTTATATATTCATCAACGTGTCGTCTTTATTGTAAGACTTCCTCAGGATGATAATTTTAAGAAAAATGTCATGCAAGTACATTGAGATATTGGGTTAACATGATGGGTTGATAAGGAAAAGTAGTAGACCTGATTACTAAGAGCGCTGGACGAGAGTCCAGGCTGTGAGAAGTATATAGTGGGAAAAAGTGTGTCATGGCAACCCCATATCACGATGTACTTCCATGACATTTTTCTTAAAATTATCATCCTGATGAAGTATTACAATAAAGACGAAAAGTTGATGAATATATAAAAAAATCTCTTGGGTTTTTCCTTTTTCATTTCTAATTATGTCGAATTACTCTCATCCTTCCTTTCTCATATATATATATATATATATATATATATATATATATATATATATATATATATATATATATATATATATATATATATATATATATTACTTAATTAAGTTCAAATATTGACTAAATAAAAAAAACCATTACTTTTCAAAAGTGCTCAATATATATTAGAGCTTTTATATTGAAATAAACATAGTTTGAGTATCCGACAATCGTTTCAGAACCTTCTAGATTCCTCTTCAGGGATGTACTGGTGAGCTAAGATTATACCCGCCAATACAATCATAAGAAAGAAAGAAAAAGAAAAAACAAGAAGACAAATTACATTTAAAAAATCTTCAGACGAGAAACGCCTTTTCACAAGATGACACATTTGACACCTATCTATCAACTCTCCAGAAATTGGGTCATGCTCAAACTTTTGACGGGATCGAGCAGACTTGACTGTCTCTTCTTCTTTAACCACACGCATAGACACCGAGACACAATCACACCCACGCTAATACGTACATATTTATATACTCACAAACATACATACACACTTATATATAGAAGTAAAATTAAAAACATATATACATATATATACACACACATACATCCATATATATATCTATATCTATATCTATACATACACACATATCTATATATATACATATATATATATATATACATATATATATATATATATACATATATACACACACACACTTATAAATATATTTATCTATTTTGCTAAAACTATTGGCAGGACTTACTAGACATATCTGTCTCTTCTACCTAAAATACATGCACACACACACAGACATAATCACACACACACACACACCTCCACGCTTATACGTACACACTTATACACTTACAAACGCATATACGTACTTATCTATAGATGTAAAAATAAAAACATATATACATATATATATCCACACTCACCCATATATATATATATATCCACATATACATACATATATATATATATATATATAAATATATATATATGCACACACACACATATATATATATATACACATACACACACACTTATATATATATATTTATCTATTTTGCGTGATGTGTTAAGGATTTCATTTTTATCTTCTTACTAAACATTTTCCCAATAAGCCCCTAAATATAGTATTATACATTAAGACAATCGCTGTTTACTATTTAATTAACATATATACATCAAGTTAATTCAACAAAAGATATAAGAGGCAACTACTATCTTTTAATTAGTGAACATCTGGATAAAGACTGAAGCTCAATATACTGGATAGAGCATTAATAGCATGATATAAAATGAAATAATAAAATAAGGTGCGAATCAAATTTTATTAGAATTCAAAATTCAGGCAAGGTATCTCAACGTCCTTAACTCATGAGTTTTCAAAGATAATTATTCTCCTCAAAGGACCATTACCGCAATGACGTTACTGCAGGTGATAAATTACACTTTGAAAATATATAAAAATATATACAAAAATACATAAAATACATAACACATCAAATATATCAAGTCAAAAACATACTTATTTGTCAAAGTTATAAAATCCATCCAGGTCACGCAAATTAAAACATATTCAGGAAAGATATCCAAGAGGTTGATTGAAGATTGATCCAGGTATTGCGTTACCGTCCAAAAGCGAAAAAATTGAAAGAACTGAAAAACCGAAAAAGTTATCCAGTCGGGAAATGCGTCCGCAATCGATGCAGTAAATACAGTGAAAAATGCATCCAATGTTTATGTTAATTAATGCAATGATAAATGAACCAAATCAAATAAAAAGTTCAATAAACTCACTTTGTGTTGAAATGATGATGTTAAAAATTCAGGGTTCAAATGATTTGATCGGAGTAGCACAACCAAAATTCGCTGGTTAAATGGAGAATCCGCTAAATCCGATTTGAACAGAATTAAATCAAACTGAGTCAATATATTCGGCCATTTCTTCTTCCGGGTCCGATAAAGATTATTCAGATGAATAAAGTTAAATTTGAAAGCAATCACTCTTCCGCAAGCCAAGTAAACAGAACCCCTTCTCGCCGATCAGAAAGTAATATTAAAGTCGCAGACTGCCTTATTTTTCAAACGACGTTATTCGAGCGGATGTTATATTTCGAAGTTAACAAAGAAACCAACGTCACCACACACCGACAGATATATTAAATCAATTCAACGTATACCGGATTTTACTTGTCTGGGTCAAATCATAAGTCTAGGTCAAACAGGAAGGGGTGTGTAAATTTAGGTCAAAGCCTCTAATTGCCCTCCCATTCCACATAGCTAACCAAATTGTCTGGCCTAAGTATAAAACAACACATTTCACAGATCTTGCCCTATCAAATAATTTAGAAGATTTATGGAATTAATAATTACGAAGTTATTAAAGTAATTAGAATTTAATAATTTAATAGTTTAATTTAAGATTTAATTTTATCAAATTAAGAAGTTTAAGAAATTTTATTTAAGATTTAATTTTTCCTAATTAAGAAATTGTAAAAATATTTAGAGTTTAAAAATTTAAATATTTAGACTTTTCAACTTAAAAAATGTAAAGGGATATATAGGCATTTCCAGAGTCTAAACCTTTTAGGCAGGGAGGATTTAACGAACACATCTCCAAAACTAGACACCCCTGGTCCCGACACTCCTTCAATCAGCTGCGGTGGATTTGGTGGTGGTTTCCACTGTGCATACTTGAATTTCCTTCTATGTCGACATTTGGAGACTAATTCACTTCTAGAATTGATCAGATTTAAACGTTTAGGTGCAGTGGCTATCATTACGGCTTCTGAATTGCATAGACCGCAAGATCTAGATCCCGGGTTATAAGAGTTTGATTTTTGTAGGATGGACCATTTTATATTGTGTGGAATATTACTGGATCTTAAGTTTTTAACTAAAGTGGTCAGTGATGTTTTGTTGTTGCCGACATCGACATCAGTAATTATGCATAGATATGCGGGTTTTAATTAAATTTGCTGTGGCCCCAATATAAGTGTGTATCTTAGGATTTACTATTGTTCCTGAGCCATTTATATTTTTATTCACTGGTCTACTTCTATTTACTGTATTTTCATGATATGGATTAGGTTGGTTAATTGATTGTATATTATTGTTAGCGTTATCGTTAACTACCATTGGAAGGTCATTATCGGCTTGCAGAGATGGAAGATGGATAGTAGGATTATTAGGTATAGAATTATGGTGCAAATTAGTCGTAATGCTCAGTTGTGGAGTTTGATTAGGGGCTGCATTTATGTGATCTCTAGGGTTAATTGTAGGATTATTCAGTTCAGTTACGGTACAAGCATACACAATGTCAGAATATGTGCATCTATTATCCAATGGGCAATCATTGGTACACCTGCAGTTGCATGTATTTATGGGATTGAAAAAATTAATATTAAATTGGATAGATTTTATTTTTTTGCTTTTTGCTGAGATTATTGTTTGGGCTATACATAGTAGAATAGGAAATTTTGATTGAGTTTTTATTAAGTATGGAGCTGTATTTCTGTGGGTATTTAAAGTATTTTTCTAATATTATAAAGAATTTCTTAGGGATATTGGTTTTAACGTTGTTATTAAAAGGTGGGTTGAACCAAATGTTGTTTTCCCTTCTAAGGTGTTTACGTGAGGTCGTTGTGGGCCTATCTATATGTTGCTCATTCTCATCAGGTATGATAGAATACCTCTGAGGTCTATGGTTATTTACATTTCTTTTGGTCCGGCTCCTATTGCTAGTTGTCATATTGTGTGTAATAATATTTACAGTTGTATCATCCTGTTTGTTTTGGTTATAAGTTATTTTTTTAGAATATCCTGAGTTAAGCAAGGCATTGTTATAAAATTGTGCGTTTTGGTTAAAATGTTTTTATTAGCGGAAAGCCTAGATATTCTATTGGAAACCGACGGGACTATTGAATTGATTATAGCCTTCGGGTGGTTAGATAGTTTGTGTACATAAAAAAGAGTTAGATTAGGTTTATGGAAGGCGCTATATAATCCGTCATTGAGATTAAGGGCGATATCAAGGAAGTTTTTCTCTCAGGATCAACAGTTATGGATAGGCCGAAATTTCTTTAAAATTCATGCAAGTCTTCAATTGTTTTACTATATCTCTTAGGTCTCTCATCAGAGACAAATAGGGCATCGTCTCTGTATAGGCCACCTTTTATATTTTTAAACTTATGGTTAATTTCATTTACGAGGAATAAACCCACTAGGTCAGTAACCTGAGCAGAATCCGAGGCTCCCATAGTAATATCGAAACCATTGGGGTGCCATTTCTAGTCTATAACTTGCACTCGAATAGGAGAATAGATCTTTTGTAAGTAATAAGTTTAATTTCCAAATCAGTAAAGTCTTAATTATTTTTCGCTAAATTTAGAGCTTTATTTAAGAGAATTGGTGAAATAGATTGGTAATAGTTGTCTATGTCAAAGGTTATAAAACTTAATCTATGTTTATCCTTAAGGTTAAAAAAACATTCAATTACGTTATCTGAAGATTGCCACAACTAAAAAAAAAATATTTCTGATGGCTGGAATGACCCTAGAATTTGTTTTACTGATAATGCCTAGGTCAGATTTTGATGGGCAAATTAACCGTATTGATGGGTTTTGTTGAAAGTTAGTCTCATGGTCTTTTAGGGAAAATCTAGGTGTGGCTGGCGTTACTACTTCTGCATGGTTGGTTAGATTCATATATGTAAGTAATGATTTAGCTTCTAAATTTATATCTATAATCTTATTGGGGGTGCAATTTTATAGGATTTATGTAACTCACGGTATATTAAGTTCCTGTAAAGGATATAGTCCAATTTGTAGTAGTTCTTAGTCTTGTCTGCCGGAACAATGACATCCGTATGCTTGTTAACTCTCCAGGTAAATCCATTCATTTTTTTGACGATAAAGCTGCAATACTTAGTCCGCTTTTTGAATTTAATTTTTCTGACCAGGTCGAAAATGGCATTCTCAAACTCGACCAAGTCATCATTCTGCTATGGAAAGATGTTGTTTTAAGCCCGTAATGAGCAGCAGCAATTCTCTCAATTTTTTTAGACTCCTTAAATGAGTTCAATGGAAGGACATTTCTATTAGTGTTATGCTGTTTCCCATCGTCAATGTCAACCCGATCCGGTGATGATTGCAAATCATAATGGTAAGCTCTCCATCTAACATTTATCAAAAACTTGTTAATTGACTGGATCAATTTGTATATATTAGTCTCTTTAGAAATGGTAGGTATGTTTTTGGCTGTTAATGGAAGAGATTCTTTGCTGAACATATCCGGATAGTAAAAAAGCTCTACTTTGCGGAAGCTTAGATATATGAAGTTAATCCAACAAAAGATATAAGAGGCAACTAATATCTTTTAATTAGTGACGTTGAGATACTTTGCCTGCATTTTGAATTCTAATAAAATTTAATTCGCACCTTATTTTATTATTTCATTTTATATTATACTATATATATATATATATATATATATATATATATATATATATATATATATATATATATATATATATATGTAGGGAGACAGACAGACAGACAGAGTATACATTCTTTTATTTACACAAACAGTATTGGCTACATGTGTGCATACATGTTTCAGCTGTCATTTTTTTTTTCGAATTAGAGCTTTTTCAGACCACGTAAAAATTGATAATGCCGAAAGAGATAAGGCAGCTTAGCAATTCCTTTTTGTTTTTTGAGGGTGGTAGAGAGGGGAAGGTAGCTATTAAATTGGTCTAGCATTTATTCACATTTAACTCAACATTTAATTAGTACATATACATACACTCAGATTCTATTCTTTCATTCAAGAAGTTTACTCACCCTACCTCTTTATGATAGCGTAAACATGTATGCACATATGTCGTCAATAATGTTTGTATAAATAAAAGAATTTATACTATCATACAGATATACTTGTTATTGAGCAAACACCGGAGTTTTATGGGATTACCATCTAGGAAACACCAAATAATCACTATATATATATATATATATATATATATATATATATATATATATATATATATATATATATATATTAGTACTTCATGTATCCACATAACATATTATAAGGAGATATAATTTTTATGTATCAGTTTTCAGTATTTACTTCAACAGTGCTCGATACGTAAGTAGAGCTAGGTAGTAAGCAATGAAAATATATATGGCAATCAAGCTAAATTAGCTTGATTGCCATATATATTTTCATTGCTTACTATATATATATATATATATATATATATATATATATATATATATATATATATATATATATATTGTTGAATATAAAAGACAACTCATGTCTAGATATCCTTTGGTAGATGTTTTTAATAGTCCAAATTATGATCTTAGTTTCGGAAGAGAATTGGCTGATGAATTTGCCATAGTTTGGATTTGTCTCCCAAGTACTTTCGGACCCATCTGGGTCCATCTTCGGAGAATGAGGTTAATCAGGTATGCACCATGTGTTATTATATATGGAAGATTTTTGGCGTGAATTATGTACTAAGTACGAAACTATATTTGGTGCTATAAACATTTTAGAATATTATTACTGATATTAAAGTTAATTCTATTCAATAGGGTTTTTTGTTTTTATATATAGGGCTTCTAATATATGGAGTTTTTGTTTGTTAGTACTAAATTCTAAAAGTTTTCTGAATTCCGATCGGGGGCAGGAGTGGTTGTTAGTTAAGTGTTGGGCTATGGCGCTATTATCAGACAAATGCATCGTCAATCTTTTCAACAAAGTCGTGGTAGTCAAACCTATTTATGTGTTTTTCCCCCGAAGATAGACCCAGATACGTCCGAAAGTACTTGGGAGCCAAATCCAAACTATGACAAATTCATCAGCCAATTCCCCTCCGAAACTAAGATCCTAATTCGGACTATTGAAAGGATCTACCAAAGGATAGCTAGACATGAGTTGTCTCTTATATTCAACAATACCTGCCTTGGAAAAAAAAAAAAAAAAAAATGAAGAAAAAAAGAAAAATATGCTTATTCTTCTGAAGATGGTGATTTTATTACCGAAAGCGCTCAAGTTCAAAAAAAAAAAAAAAAAAAAAAAAAAAAAAATATATATGTTTTTAAGATAAATAAATAATTTATTTTTAAAAACAATAATCTGCGTTGTGAAGGTTTTCTAAATATTTTATAAAAAAATATTCTCTTTATCTCTGCCATTTCGCCAACGCTCCTAATGTGTGAAATTTTCAAATAACTTTCCACGTACCACGTGATACACACGACTTATAAACATTTCGTCCATAACATCGAGACGAATTCATCCTTACTGCTTGTCTCAGTCGGGGTGGAAAAAAAAAAAAAAAATGAAGAAAAAAAAGAAAAATATGCTTATTCTTCTGAAGATGGTGATTTTATTACCGAAAGCGCTCAAGTTCAAAAAAAAAAAAAAAAAAATATATGTTTTTAAGATAAATAAATAATTTATTTTTAAAAACAATAATCTGCGTTGTGAAGGTTTTCTAAATATTTTATAAAAAAATATTCTCTTTATCTCTGCCATTTCGCCAACGCTCCTAATGTGTGAAATTTTCAAATAACTTTCCACGTACCACGTGATACACACGACTTATAAACATTTCGTCCATAACATCGAGACGAATTCATCCTTACTGCTTGTCTCAGTCGGGGTGGAAAAAAAAAAAAAAATGAAGAAAAAAAAGAAAAATATGCTTATTCTTCTGAAGATGGTGATTTTATTACCGAAAGCGCTCAAGTTCAAAAAAAAAAAAAAAAAAAATATATGTTTTTAAGATAAATAAATAATTTATTTTTAAAAACAATAATCTGCGTTGTGAAGGTTTTCTAAATATTTTATAAAAAAATATTCTCTTTATCTCTGCCATTTCGCCAACGCTCCTAATGTGTGAAATTTTCAAATAACTTTCCACGTACCACGTGATACACACGACTTATAAACATTTCGTCCATAACATCGAGACGAATTCATCCTTACTGCTTGTCTCAGTCGGGGTGGAAAAAAAAAAAAATGAAGAAAAAAAAGAAAAATATGCTTATTCTTCTGAAGATGGTGATTTTATTACCGAAAGCGCTCAAGTTCAAAAAAAAAAAAAAAAAAAAAAAAAAAAATATATATATGTTTTTAAGATAAATAAATAATTTATTTTTAAAAACAATAATCTGCGTTGTGAAGGTTTTCTAAATATTTTATAAAAAAATATTCTCTTTATCTCTGCCATTTCGCCAACGCTCCTAATGTGTGAAATTTTCAAATAACTTTCCACGTACCACGTGATACACACGACTTATAAACATTTCGTCCATAACATCGAGACGAATTCATCCTTACTGCTTGTCTCAGTCGGGGTGGAAAAAAAAAAAAAAATGAAGAAAAAAAAGAAAAATATGCTTATTCTTCTGAAGATGGTGATTTTATTACCGAAAGCGCTCAAGTTCAAAAAAAAAAAAATATATGTTTTTAAGATAAATAAATAATTTATTTTTAAAAACAATAATCTGCGTTGTGAAGGTTTTCTAAATATTTTATAAAAAAATATTCTCTTTATCTCTGCCATTTCGCCAACGCTCCTAATGTGTGAAATTTTCAAATAACTTTCCACGTACCACGTGATACACACGACTTATAAACATTTCGTCCATAACATCGAGACGAATTCATCCTTACTGCTTGTCTCAGTCGGGGTGGAAAAAAAAAAAAAAATGAAGAAAAAAAAGAAAAATATGCTTATTCTTCTGAAGATGGTGATTTTATTACCGAAAGCGCTCAAGTTCAAAAAAAAAAAAATATATGTTTTTAAGATAAATAAATAATTTATTTCTAAAAACAATAATCTGCGTTGTGAAGGTTTTCTAAATATTTTATAAAAAAATATTCTCTTTATCTCTGCCATTTCGCCAACGCTCCTAATGTGTGAAATTTTCAAATAACTTTCCACGTACCACGTGATACACACGACTTATAAACATTTCGTCCATAACATCGAGACGAATTCATCCTTACTGCTTGTCTCAGTCGGGGTGGAAAAAAAAAAAAAAATGAAGAAAAAAAAGAAAAATATGCTTATTCTTCTGAAGATGGTGATTTTATTACCGAAAGCGCTCAAGTTCAAAAAAAAAAAAATATATGTTTTTAAGATAAATAAATAATTTATTTTTAAAAACAATAATCTGCGTTGTGAAGGTTTTCTAAATATTTTATAAAAAAATATTCTCTTTATTTCTGCCATTTCGCCAACGCTCCTAATGTGTGAAATTTTCAAATAACTTTCCACGTACCACGTGATACACACGACTTATAAACATTTCGTCCATAACATCGAGACGAATTCATCCTTACTGCTTGTCTCAGTCGGGGTGGAAAAAAAAAAAAAATGAAGAAAAAAAAGAAAAATATGCTTATTCTTCTGAAGATGGTGATTTTATTACCGAAAGCGCTCAAGTTCAAAAAAAAAAAAATATATGTTTTTAAGATAAATAAATAATTTATTTTTAAAAACAATAATCTGCGTTGTGAAGGTTTTCTAAATATTTTATAAAAAAATATTCTCTTTATCTCTCTATATATATATATATATATATAGTAGTAAGTTTTTGAAAGGCTGTGGGCAATGCAATTCCGGGTAAGATGCAAGTTGAAATTGCCCACAGCCTTTCAAAAACTTACTACTACTATACCCAGCAATGCTTCAAGCAAACTACCATTCTCTACTATATATATATATATATATATATATATATATATCATTATTTCACAAATATCACCTGAGGTAAAGATAGGATTTTAATTCTCCCTGATGAGATCTCAGTTTATAATAGCTGTAGATCGATAACATCGACATGCTAGTGTTGCAGATTTTTTTACATGTCTGTATAAATAAAAATAATTATATATATATATATATATATATATATATATATATATATATATATATATATGGACATATATATTTGTGTATATATATTTTAAGAAGATATACAAGAACTGTTCAATGTAAAAGCTCGGTTAATGTTAACATGTAACAACAGAGAATATATAAGAAATCAATGCTATTTTAAATTTTAATGACTAAATTTTTATTCATAGTTTTACTTGCCGAATTAAAATAAAATCAATGTACCTTTTAACAAATGTTTCGCGCAGAAACGAACAACCAAATAAAAAAGCATATAATTACCACGATCTTTCGTTCATGGAGCTCATCAGTAGACGATCAGATCACTACTAGAGAAAAATCCTCAAGCAAAGAAAAATCACAAACTTTTTCTATGCATTTCCCACAGCAAAAGCAGTTCCCTAAAGACCCAGAAGTTCCATTCATAGAAAACCGACATTTGCCTAAGATTTTTCTCCAGTTGTGATCTGATTGGTTTTCTGATTAGTTGCATGAGCGAAAGATCCAAGTAATTACATGTTTATTCCTGCTTGTTCGTTTCTGCGTAAAACAATTGTAAAAAGTTCCTTACAATTTTGTTTTTGCGATTCGGCAAGCAAAAATATGAATGAAGACTTGGTCATTGGAATTTAAAATATTGACTGATATATATATATATATATATATATATATATACATATATATATATATATATATATATATATATATATATATATATATATATATACATATATATATATATATGTATATATATATATGTGTGTGTGTGTGTGTGTGTGTGTATATACTACATGTCTTTGCCGGCTCGTTATTGCTTCGCGAAGCTCGGTAATTAAAACCACATTTTAAATAATGAACATTTTATTCGTAGGTTTCTTGTAAACATGAGACTTAAACCTTCGCATTTACGAGTTGTAGATCGGAGCGTTGTCCTGCAGGAGGAGGATACCTTTGCTGATCTTGCACCGCCTCTTGATTTTGATAGCTTCTCCTAATTTCATCAAAAGTGAAGCGTAACAAACTCCTGTCATTACTACTCCGTCCTGGTCCCAGAAGTCTGTGAGCATGATCTTGCCAGCGGAGGGTTGCACCCTTGCCTTTTTTGGAGGTGGTGAGTCCAAGTGCTTCCACTGCATTGACTGGGCTTTGGTCTCTAGATCATAGTGATGGACCCAAATTACATCCTGTATAATCAGTCTTTTGAAAAACTTTGACTCACCTCTTTGGCACATCTCCAAATTAATCCTCGAGCACTCGATGCGTTCTTGCTTCTGGAAAGCTGTTAGCAATCTGGGAATCCATCTGTCACACACCTTATGCATATGCAAATGGTCATGAATGATAGTTTCCACAGGCCATGTACTAATCTTGACTCCTTGGGCTATTTGGCGAATAGTTAAGCGTATATCTTCCAAAATGGCAGCCTCAACTTGACGGACAGATGCCTCATCAATGGCAGAATAGGGACGACCAGGCCTGGGAGCTGTTTCCACAGACTTCCGGTCATGTTTGAATTCACGATACCAGCGTTTTACTAGGTCATATGATAGGGCATCATCACCATAAGTTTCTTTCGTTTCATCAAAAATCCTATTTGGTATGCGTTCTTTTCAAATACAAAAACCGGATCACTGCGCGACACTCAACTGGTTCCATTTCAAACCTGACTCAATTCAAACACCTGTATTTGCAACACAACCCATACAGATATAAATCATTACACATGCAAAATCTCATCTAGATCAACCAACTGGAAGTGGGGCAGGGGCATTACTTATTGAACGCCCCTCGTATGCATATAAATATATAAACAGTAGCAATTATTCATATAAATATATAAACATTAGCAATTATTCATATAAACATATAAACATTAGGAATTATTCATATGAATAGATAAACATTAGCATATATTCATATAAATAGATAAACATTAGCAATTATTCATATAAATATATAAAAATTAGCAATTATTCATATAAATATATAAAAATTAGCAATTATTCATATAAATATATAAACATCAGCAATTATTCATATAAATATATAAACATTAACAATTATTCATATAAATATATAAACATTAACATCTATTCATGTACATGGATAAACATTAACATTTATTTATATAAATAGATAAACATTAACATCTATTCATATAAATGGATAAACATTAACATTTATTTATATAAATAGATAAACATTAACATCTATTCATAGAAATGAATAAATATTAACATTTTAGTAAATCTTTAATAAATTTATTTACTTTTTAAATAAGACTGTAAAGTAAGCTAAATAAAATAGAAATCAATTCGACTGAGCAATGGAGAGGGCCTTTTTAAAAAAGAAAATTGGATCCCGCTAGAGAGAAGAGGGAGAGAGAGGAAAAGGAAGGAGTGACAGAGAGTAGAGAAAGGTGAGGGATTGAAAGAGAAAGTGGGGGAGAGAAAAGTGGGGTTAAGAAGAGAAGGGAATGAGAGGGGTGAGAAAGAAGGGGAGAAAAAGATATATGAGAGAGATAGAGAGGGAGAGAGGGGGGGAGCAGTAAACTTCTCCCTCTCTCTATGAACTCTTAAATCTTTTTGACACAATTCTAGTCATGTTTTAAATAAGACTGTAAGGAAATGAAATGAAATAAGAAATCAGTTCGCTTGGACGATGGTGCGTGTTGAGGTGGGGGTTAAAAACAATAAAAAGACAATTACGCATAGCTAGAGAGATGGGGGAGAGAGGGTGGGAAAGGAGAGAGAGAGAGAGAGAGAGAGAGAAAGAGCGAGAGAGAGAGAAAGAGAGAGAGAAATAGAGAGAGAAATAGAGAGAGAAAGAAAGAGAGAGAGAGAGAGAGAGAGAGAGAGAGAGAGAGAGAGCACTCAGCCGTTTTGCCGGTAATATAGAAATAATAAATTTAAAAAAAACTTCACAATTTTAGGATACACATTTCACAATTTTAGGATGTACATTTTGAACGTCGTAAGCTGTTTTTTTAATTTATTTTACTATTTGAACTAATTTAATCATCGTAGTTTTCTTTACTTAAAAAAATAGAATCATCACCCGAAGGTCCTATTTACCAAAAGTTTACTTTTTGTTTATATTTGATTATATATATATATATATATATATATATATATATTGATAATCATTCAAATTAAAATGAACAAGAAACGCTATTAATCGATAGAGAGAGAGGGAAGAGAGAGAAATAGAGAGAATTTGAGAGGAGTTTGAAGCCTTTGAGCTGTCTATTACAAAGTAATTTCAACTGGCTTAATGCCTAAAAATATGGAAAGTTTTAGCAGCTATTTACATCCAATCATTTCAAAAATAGGAGTTATAATAACATTAAATTAACAAACTTTAGCTAATTTGTTAATAGAAACTTCGTTAAATTAATAATTTTATGACGGTATTTACATCCAATAACACATTAACGTCATAGTTAAAGCAAGGAAATAAAAACTAAAATAAGATTATTCCCGGACAACGGCGGGTATGTACAGATGGTGTGGTATATGCATATCATTTAGTTCCATTAGATATTCCCTCTTATGGGATTAACTAATACATGCATATATGATACTACAAGAGGCATCATGAATATGAAATAATGAAAGAAGGTCTCAAATGAGGAAGTCTTGAAGAGAATCGTCCTGGATTGCACGGATGTACTTTTCACGCGGTGAAATCTGCGGTTGACTAGACATGTGATGAGGATAGAAACTGACAGCATCCCCCAAACAAATGCTATTTTCTCGGTCGACAAGTGGACACCGAATTCGTGGCAGATCTAAACTCAGATATAAAGATAAAAATTAAAAAAAATCAAAGACCTTTCTCGCTCGCGACGTCACAACCACACGAGACTTCCTCTGCCTTTCCGTCCCTCAATATGCACTACCTGCAGGTATAGTGCACACATATACACATATACGCATACCTATATATTTGGTCTTACTTTCTTTAAATAGAAAAGAATCGATATAAGTTTTAATGGAAGTAGTTGTTTCATATAGCAAGAAATCGTGATGATGTTTGTGTTAGGAAATAAGCCAACAACAACAACAACAGAACAGGAAATCTATCGAAATTCGAAACATTTACTTTCAATTATTCACTGTTACCGCCGTGAAAGGTATACATTCACAAGTTCAAATAGCCAAACAGCAACGTGTGATCAATTAATAATATACAGCTAAACACCTACATAAGTATTGTCTTTCGGCATTAAAATAACACAGAAAGGGTTGATATGCCGTAAAACCACTAAGGAAAAGCAAACATTTGCTTAAAAGATATCTACACGGGCTCGTCAAATCTGTCCTGTAGTTCCTATTTACTTACCTCTTCCGAGAATAGAGTTAGATATAATATTGGTTTTTAATGTGGGAAAAAAACAAGCTCTCCCCAAAAGGGCACTCTGGGTTGGGACAAAAATTAAAAATTGCCTTAGTTTATAAAGATGTCTCCTTTACTGACACGCCAGAAAAGTTGAAGTGTAGTATCAGAACAGATACTGTACTCTGCTCTTAGTCAAAAGCTCGCCTGTAGTCAGCGGTATATAAACAGGCTTAATTTCAGCAGCCCGCAGATGTCTGGGGGCTTTAGCTCATCCTGCAGATCTGATCCCTGGCACACGATGATCACATATGGGTAGTATTTGTTCCCCTGTCCCGACACCTTATTAAATTACTGCAATTATTTTTCCGTCTAGCAACAGGACACTTTTGTACTTACTAAAACTAAAACTTTGCTGTTAGCCAGCACGATGGCGCATCCTGCTCTAACTCGCTCTGCAGCTTCCGGTTCAAAACTGCTCTTTCTGCGGTTACCGACTCAAGCTGTTCTATTTTGCGTCTTTCTTTTAGTGGAAGTAACACAAGCACCTTCCACAGGTAGTGACCAGCAACAACAAGCAACTACCCTTGTGGAAATCCCAGTGATTGCATTGATGGATCAACTTGTACTGACAAAGATTTGGTGTCCTGTAACCTTGATGCCCATCGATACATCCAGTATTGAAATTATATGATGATCATGCGGCTACCAGCTCCATTTTGCTTTTCATGTGCTTACCGGCACCAGTTTTCACTTTTTACAGCAACATGCACTAGTTTACAACAGTTACGCTTCGCTTTAGCTGAACCTGAACCACTTGTCGAATACCTACAACGTCATCAACCATAACCACATTTGTTTGATTTAAAATGAAGCTGGCCGTTATACCTGGACGTTCGACATTGTTATCATTTTTGTTTATATTTCCATATTTGTGGGGTCGGCATATTCTCATCGGCCCCGCAACAGATTTAAGTAGAAACGTATAAACGACGAATAGAAGTGAAAGCGATTAGTTATTAGAAATATTCCAAAATAGAAAGTTTTATTTAAGAGAATATTTTTGGATTTGGAAAAACATAAAAGTCATAAGACACTCGATTTTTGTTTTGAATTTGTTGTCTTTTATTAGACGACGTCTGTAAATCTGGTTTCTTTGCGTTGATAAAATTTCATGCGAATGACCTGCAGTTATTTCGGGATATTTTTCTTCTGTTTAAAAATGAGTTCAGACTGTGCCACATTTGTTGTTTGGAAATAAAGTAAAAATGATTCGTGTGCTTGAATTTGTGTTTTTGTAACATCAATAAAATGTGTGTTGGTAAGGATTTGTTTTGGTTTGTGTAAGCATCATGAAATATGATGCATGTGGCGCGGTTCAACTGACCTAAGCTACATACGTGATCATCACACCTGAATCGAGATGCAATTTTGATTAAACCTCTTTTTGTCATCGAAAGTTTTCAACAAATACCTGGAGAAACATAGTCAAGAAAAAAATGATGGAGAAGACTGGCTTTATTTTATATATAATAAGATATTCATTGTTTACTTCCGACAGACACTTTATTTAATACGATATGCATGAGTACTTCAGACAGACACTTTATTTAATACGATATGCACGAGTACTTAAGATAGACACTTTATTTAATACGATATACATGAGTACTTCCGACAGACACTTTATTTAATACGATATGCATGAGTACTTCCGACAGACACTTTATTTAATACGATAGGCATGAGTACTTCCGACAGACACTTTATTTAATACGATATGCATGAATACTTTCGACAGACACTTTATTTAATACGATATGCATGAGTACTTCCGATAGACACTTTATTTAATACGATATACATGAGTACTTCTGACAAACACTGTGCCACTTTAGACCGGCCCCTTTAATTAGAAATAATATAAGCCGTTTGATCTAAGCTATAAATGCAAGTTATTTTCTGTTGGACACTGTTATGACGACTGACTATAAATGTTCGCCTGCTTGACATCTCGTCGTGTAACGGGTAGAATTGGCCTCATTGGTTAGAGCGTTCGAAATTGAGTTAAAGGCGACTCTTATTCCGGGGTTCGAATCGTGCTACCAGTTTGAACAGTTATTTCTACACTGATGAGTTTGCAAGGATGAAACGTATACGAATGTGCATAATTTTATATTTTTGATTAAATACATATATATATATATATATATATATATATGTGTATCGAGGCAGCATTTTTTCTTTAAGACACGTATTATTAAAAATAACCGACAACTTTTGTCTGGCTATTTTAGTGTTGATCCCTTCAATTTTCCGGATTAAAATCTTAATCTCGGAAGGAAATTGGCTGATGAAACTGCCATATATATATATATATATATATATATATATATATATATATATATATATATATATATATATATATATGTGTGTATATATATATATATATATATATATATATATATATGTATGTGTGTGTGTGTTAGACGTACCAATGACCCGTTGAATCACAATCACTATCTTCAGACATTTTTCTTGCATAACTGAAAATTCTAAGTCACTTTATTTTTATATTATCCTTATTATGATTAAATCACTAAGAGTTTTCACACACGCCATTGTCAGTGATTGCTCACTGACAAGAATTAGCAGTGTCCCCCTGAAGTTTGAGTAGAAACAAGTCTCACCAAATTTCTAAAATCAGTACAACATTAGTACCATTGGTTTCAAGCTCAGAATGCATTAACCATCCGGCTCTCTCCAGCTTATGTTATCAGCTAGTAAAGAAATGGGAATTGACGTATCACTCTCGTTTGAATACGTTATTTGCTTTGAAGTTTAAAAAATAGTTGTTTAAAAATAGTTGTTAGGGAAATAAATATGAGATTATAAATGTTAGTAAAGTCCAATAAAAAAGGGAGGGGTAAAATATAACAGTTACGATTTAGAATTTAAAAATATTTAAAAATATCTTTATGCAAGTCCCGTGATTCAATGCTTATTAAGAACGTATATTAGGCCGTTATTGTTTTGAAGGGTTAAATTAGTATCGTTTAGAAAGTGCTAAGGAGAGAATGTGAGTTTAAGAATGAAACTTTAAGTGAGTAAAAAAATATCAAATTTAAATTCACAGCCTGAATTTAAAGATTTGAAATGTTTAATCACCCCAACATAAGACTTTAAATTAAAATTAAAACAAATTCGAATCTCGTAAGCTGGCAACCAATCTAAGAGAAGTAACTCTACAAATTCTTAATGATTATGTATCAGAAATTTACCATTTTTAACTATGTATAATTAACATGTAAACTCATAATGGAAATAATAATAATGATATACTAATTCAGTCTGATCTACAGATAAGAACAAAGATTAGGTCGTGGATTGATAGTGTTTAGGAAATATTTTTAAAACTCTGTTGTTTTATTATCATGGAATGGGAGTATTTTTCTCCTTATTTCTGTACCAAAAAATAAATTAATATTACGCTCTAATAAGTTACTAAACAGGAATAACCTACTTAGCCACAAGCAATATGGATTTCTTCTTGCAAGATCTACAGCGAGCGTGCTGACTGTGATATCGCATACGATCAGTGAATATATCGACGGGGACGTTGTTTCTAAGACAATATCAAACACCTTCAAAATGTTTTGCTTCAGAAACTTATAGCTATGGAATATCTGGAAATGTCACCACAATTATCAAATCTTATCTCTTTGATAGGCCTAGTGATAATTGGCGGGCAGAAGTCCGAAGTTCATGATATCAATGCCGGCGTAAATCAAGAATCCATTCTTGGCCCTACTTTCTTCAAATCCTTCATAAATGATCTTTGAAATCATATCATTAGATCATTGTTTGATATCTATGCAGATGACACAACTATCTATTGCAATACCTCGAAGAGCACGGGTGACCAAGATCTTTCTGAATCTCTATCTTGACGTGTGGAGCACGTGGTACAATGGAGACAAAAAGTGTCGTCTTACTTTGAACGTCACAAAAACCAAGCTTTTCTCTTTTCACTTCCAACGCCTGGATCCTTATTTTCCACTATTGAAATAAATGGCTCTCTCCTTAATAAGCTCCTAGGACTGATTTATTGCAGATCTGAAACGGAAGACTTACATAAAATCGGTTGCTAGAAAAATGGTTGAATCATTCTATCGCTCAGAGGAAACCTCACTGCTGACGCATGCATCTACCTGTATAAGAGTCAGATCCGTCCTAAGATGGGGAGGTACTGCTACTATATCTGGAGAGGTTCCGCTTGAAGCACTCTTTTTGCCTTAACAGATTTAAAAACGGACTTCAAAATCTAGTGGGTCATGCTCTCTTCTCTTTCCTGCACTCCCTTTCACACAAAAGAGCTGTTGTTATCATCTCTACACTGTATTGTTATGCTCATAATCGGTGCTAGACTGAGCTCCAACCCCTTGTACCGCCCCTGTATAACATCCAAAGCAAGAATCTGCATGGCTGCAACCATAGCATAGAACTTTCGTTTCTCTCTCCCTCTCTCTCTCTCTCTCTCTCTCTCTGTTCCAAAGACCAAGCAGAACTTTCATGAACAAAGTTTCTTCTCTAGGGCGTTGCATCTGTGGGAAAAAATACCACGAAGCTGCTTCACAGCTGACTACAACATGGTCGTCTTCAAGTCTAATGTAAACGAATACTTGTTGAGCCGTACTCTCGGATGAATAATTCCAATCAAGAAATCTTCTGCCCATTCCTCTGGTTATTTCCAATCCTTGCGCGATTGCGCTAATCGTCGAACCGACAATCTCGTTAGCCCTTATATCCGAGTGGACACGAGGCCGGAATAAGCGGTAACACATCCGTAATATATATATATATATATATATATATATATATATATATATATATATATATATGTACAGGATAATGTCATGAACTAATGAAGACATTATTGTTAATTTTGTCATATATATTCTTGGCAAAACAATAAGATGAGCATACTATGTTTTTTTGTAAACTTTAAACTAAGAAAAGAATTGCTGTACATCAAATTCATTTTTGTATCTCACCGATAAGTTATAAAAAATTACATACTGGGAAACTTGTAGATAAATCAATTTCTTTTCGTGTGCTAAGATATATGCATTTATAACAATGTTATAAGGGTGTTTCCCGACGAGTATGCCACCGAAGAATTTGACTTAAAATAATTCTTCCTCAAAGTATTTTATCCACCCGATATTTTCTTTTCTTAACACATATTTTTTGTTAACTTTTACGACATTGTTTGGATATCTAACACTAAATAAATTTATTATTGACAAAAAAATTATTGATATTTTTCGGTCATTTTATGGAAAAAATCTTTTGGATTAAAAAGAATTCATATATATATATACACTCTTGATCAAAAATTTAAGACCACTTGAAAATCTTTTAAAGAAACCTTTTTTAAAGGATAGATTTTAAACCCCTCCCACTTAAGGTTACCAATACTACAATCTAAAAGGTTATGGAAACAAACAACTACATTCCAAACATTTTATTTAGAAATTTACATTTTTACACTTGATCCAAATTATATGACCAGGGGTATAAATTGTTAGATCTATGGTAATTCCAATGTTTTTAGTTCAGCTAGAGATTAGCAATCACTGCGTAAAGTTGTAACCATGCTTAAAGCAATCAAACTTACCGAAGTTTAGATTTCCATAAGCAAGGTTTGTCACAACAGCCGATGCAAATCACAGTAAAACTGTGATTTGCAACTTTCTAAAGAACAGTGAGTATTATGGGAAAGTAATATCCACTGGTAGCCCCCACCAAAAAAAAATTTCTCCTGCATTGAGAATAAAACGGGTTGTTGCGAATGACTTTCTTCTAGTCAAATTAAGGCAGTCACAGATGCTGATTGTATTCCAGTAACCATCAGACAACACTTACGACAAAAACGCATGGTACATAAAAGGCGTACACAAATTACTCGACTGCTTCCATGGGACGTTGAGAAATGGAAGAAAGTCCTGTTTTCTGATAAGAAAAAAATCAGTCTAGATGGTCCTGATGGCTTCCAACGATATTGGCATAACAAAAACATGCCTCCTGAAATTTTCTCCACACGTCATAGTGGTGGTAGGTCCCTAATGGTATGGGGTGCTCTCGGTCAGTTAAGGAGAAATCCTTTTCGACTGAGGCAATTTAAATGTTTCTCCCAAACTAAAGTGACCCTTTTTGGAGAGCTGGATTCCTTACATTAAATACCAACCTTGTGTTTTACTCTGTCTCCGTGGAGAAACAAGTAAATAAGATGACACGTAATTAACTACATCACTCCCCTCCAAAATAGGAATCTACGTTTTAGGCAATTACGTCATGAGGACGAAAGCGCTAGCGTAATGGCCGAATTACGAACAATCTGCGAAATACTATATAAACTACCACGCGAAACCCGAAGGATTGCTCGACGATTCGAAGACATCACCAACATGCTGTGAAAACGCGAAAATTCTGTGTTGTTTAACAAAACCTGCTTATATAATAACTTGTCGCCTAAATAAAGACGCACACACACAAACACACACACAGACACACACACACACACATATATATATATATGGGAAGAGAAGGATGAAAGTAATCCGACGTGATGGGAAAATGAAAAAGGAAAACCAAAAAATGGATGTTTTTTATGTGTACATCAACGTTTCGTCTTTATTTATAAGACTTCATCAGGATGATACAATAGAGAAAAAATGTCATGCAAGCACAGATACATGTAGGGTAGACATATTGGGAAAAATAGAATGAAATAGTGGCCAACTGCTGGGTGGACGTCCGTATTTGTTGGAGAAATAGAAATGAATGTAGAAAAGAATGAGTGGGGAAAAAATAGAAGGATGGGGTGAGCCAGGACTACTGTGGCTGGTGGTAAGAGAAAGAGGTGGGGGATGAGGTGGGGGATGAGCAGGGGTAAAGTGGATGGCAGGGAGGGAGGTGAGGAAGAGGGGGGGAGGGGGGTTTTGACCAGATGGCTGCGGTTCAAGATTGAAGGGGAAAAAGTAAGTTGGAATGTTTGTGTATGGGGGGTGTATGCAGGGAAAGGAGGATGGGTAGAGAGGAAGGGGGGGCTGTGATTTTGGTGGATGGGCGAAAGTTATGGTCTTAGAGAGCGTTTTGAGAAAATGAGGGAATTTAAGAAGGGGTATGGGAGAAAATAGTTGAGTGGGGGAGATGGAGGATTTGTTGTGATAGGGTGTGAAATATTTGAAATATTTGGAAAATGATAGCAATGAGTGAGGGATTGGGGGTGGGGGGTGGAAGAGGGCGGTGATTGAAAGGGTGGGTATGGAATATTTGAGATATTTGGAACATGAGAAAGTTTATTTGGACTGCAGTATTAAAAGTATGAGGAAAAAGTAAGGAGAAAATGAAGATTCAAGGAGAAAAAGAAAGGGAAAGTAAATGGGAGAGTGTTATAGAGGTTGGAGATGAAAAAAGTTTAACCATGATTAGGCAAGAGTCTTTGTTCTGTGAGGATGATCTTGCTTATTAAGGGTGATAGGTTAAAGAAACCATTACGTTGCTTGATGGTGGTGGAGGCGGTGATGAGGGCAGTTTCTAATAATCTTCGCCGAGATTTGTTGTGGATATATTTAGTGATTTTGGCTTGTTCAAATTTGAACGCATGACCATGTTCTAGTGCATGGGAGAAAAGTGCACTAAGAGGGTTGTTGTTTCTTATGTCTCTTTTGTGTTCATTTAATCTTCCTACGCGCCCTTAGAATATGTAGCCCCCTTACATAGATGAAGAAATAAAGTACATTTTTAACTCCCTAAAAACATTGCAATACCCCACACATTTTATATTAAATGCCAAGAAAAAAGCCTTCCAAATATTCTCCAGAAACACCACACAAAAAAATCAAACTCCTAACACCTCTCTAATAGACAGACCCCTTCTCCTACCCACGCACTCCAATAACACATCCATATGCAACACGCTTAACAAACTAGGCATTCCTACAGTACAAACCACATCTCAATCCATAAAACAAACTTTAAACACATCCAGACATTTCCAAAAAACACCCACATCCCATGCCGGCTTATATACTGTCCCTTGCAATGACTGCACTCAATTTTACGTGGGAGAAACACAACGTGAATTAAAGAAACGATTAAATGAACACTAAAGAGACATAAGAAACAACAACCCTCTTAGTGCACTTTTCTCCCATGCACTAGAACATGGTCATGCGTTCAAATTTGAACAAGCCAAAATCACTAAATATATCCACAACAAATCTCGGCGAAGATTATTAGAAACTGCCCTCATCACCGCCTCCACCACCATCAAGCAACGTAATGGTTTCTTTAACCTATCACCCTTAATAAGCAAGATCATCCTCACAGAACAAAGACTCTTGCCTGATCATGGTTAAACTTTTTTCATCTCCAACCTCTATAACACTCTCCCATTTACTTTCCCTTTCTTTTTCTCATTGAATCTTCATTTTCTCCTTACTTTTTCCTCATACTTTTAATACTGCAGTCCAAATAAACTTTCTCATGTTCCAAATATCTCAAATATTCCATACCCACCCTTTCAATCACCGCCATCCTCCCCCCAATCCCTCACTCATTGCTATCATTTTCCAAATATTTCAAATATTTCACACCCTATCACAACAAATCCTCCATCTCCCCCACTCAACTATTTTCTCCCATACCCCTTCTTAAATTCCCTCATTTTCTCAAAACGCTCTCTAAGACCATAACTTTCGCCCATCCACCAAAATCACAGCCCCCCCTTCCTCTCTACCCATCCTCCTTTCCCTGCATACACCCCCCATACACAAACATTCCAACTTACTTTTTCCCCTTCAATCTTGAACCGCAGCCATCTGGTCAAAACCCCCCTCCCCCCTCTTCCTCACCTCCCTCTCTGCCATCCACTTTACCCCTGCTCATCCCCCACCTCATCCCCCACCTCTTTCTCTTACCACCAGCCACAGTAGTCCTGGCTCACCCCATCCTTCTATTTTTTCTATATATCGGTTATACTTGACGTAATTATTTGTATTTTATCTAAATATCCAAATTCCACAGTTTATTTCTTTAATAGTCTTTAATCAATGATGGTCGAAACATTTATGAATTCTAATCACAGATACAGATTTACAATCACTCCTTGATTATCAACTAAATGTTCTTCGGGATCACTTTTATTTCTCTAGAGGGTTGTATGTCTATATTATAAGATATTTAAAGATTACGAGTCCACAATATGGGCCGTGTTAAATAATCCTGATTGTTTTTTAAGGATCCATATGGTATGGCAGGGAAAGATCCCATTTACCAAGGATGTTTCGGAGTCATAAATCATAAGTGCCTTACTCTTGCCGCGTGTTCGCCCTTCACTCTCATTACAGATGATCTTATCCAAATCGAAATAGACCACATGTAAGTCGTTTTACTCTCGTCTTTTCTCGTTCGTGGCAGCTAATATATCATCTGAACTCGCCAACACGGATTTAATCACGCAAATTGCAGGAACACACCAAGGAACCCCAAATCTCTATCTATATATGCCCTGGATACGCCTATACTTATACACATGTAAATCGTCACATATACACACTCTCACACACAGAGACATATATATATATATATATATATATATATATATATATAAATATATATATATATATATATATATGTATATATATATGTATATATATATATATGTGTGTGTACGCCTTTCGAATATAATGTATGTACATAAATGCATATTCTGCATATAAGCCGTATATATATATATATATATATATATATATATATATATATATATATATATATATACTAAGGCAGCACAAATAAATAAATAATGGTAATAATAGTAATAATAAGAATAAATAATGATGAATAAATAAATAATAGTAAAAATAAGAATTAATAAAATAAATAAATAAACAATAAAACCAAACACACAAACGATAGAATAAAATCGACTCAACTACACACCTTCTCTTTTCTTTAATTCACCCTTAAAGATACCTATAAAACATGAACTCAAGTTTTAAAAAACCTAATCCTGAAGACGACTAAGAAAGTTGAAATGGCCGAATTAAGAACAATCCAGGAAATACTCACGAAGAAGATTTACAGACGAGAGAGTTCCGTGACGTTCAACAACGCTTGGATATATATATATATATATATATATATATATATATATATATATATATATATATATATATATATATATATATATGACAGTTTTTATTATATTCCAATAACTATGGTTTGTTTTGTCACTTTTACTTTTTTTTTCACATTTCCAAAAATTTTAAAATTTCTGTGAGATATATAAATGTTCTTCGGGATCACGGTCCGTTTCATTTGTCTTGTGCCAAACAAAATTTGTATGTCAATATCGTCTCTGCAACACTACAAAATCATCAGAAAAAGTTCACAAATAATAAAAGAGTTCTTGGATTAGAGTGTCTTGAAAACACCTACACTATACATCAGTTTCAATTTAAATTTTTTGAAATGTGAAAAACTAAACATAAAAGTATATATATATATATATATATATATATATATATATATATATATATATATATATATATATATATATATATATGGGAAAATGAAAAAGGAAAACCAAACAGGGATGTTTTTTATGTGTACATCAACGTTTCGTCTTTATTTATAAGACTTCATCAGGATGATAATATAAAGAAAAATGTCATGCAAGTACGTGCACATATAAGGTTGACATTATGAGAAGAATGGAGGAAAGTAGTAGCCACTACTGGAGAAAACAGTAGGGCTGACGTCCGGAATTAGTAGAGTCAGTAGTGAGGAATGAAAGTAAATGTTTATGAAGCTGAGTGGAGAAGAGTGGAAAAGTGGGGGTTAGCAGGGATACTGTGGCTGGTTGTAAGAGAAAATGGTGGGGGGATGGGATGAGCGGGAAAAATGTGGATGGCAGTGAGTGAGGGAGTGGAGGGGTGGGGAAGAGGGAGGCTGGAATATTTGAATAGGTGGTTGCGGCAAAGACTGAAGGAAAAATAGGTTGGAAGGTTTGGGTTCATGGTGAATGGGGATGTATGTGTGTGAGGGGTGTATACAGAGAAATGGAGGGTGGGTAGAGAAGGAGGGGGCCTGTGATTTTGGTGGATGGGTGAACGCAGCCACCTGTTCAAATTCTCGCAATTGACACGTGACTTCCTCAATTTTTACAACTTGTAATGGTAGCATGTTGTTTTTATCTGATCTTCTGTACCCGATAGATAATATATATATATATATATATATATATATATATATATATATATATATATATAAGTCAGGTTAATTTTATATCCCAATAATAATGTTTTTTAATGTTCTGGTTTTAATTTTTTTTTTTAAATTTCCTAAAATGTAACATTTCTGTGAGATGTATTTTTACAGTCCGATTTTATTGCTGTTACCTAAACAAAATGTTTATGTCAATGTCGTCTTTGAAAGACTACAAAATCATGAGAAAAATCCACAAAGAATTAAAAGTTTTTGTATTGAAATCTCTTGAAAAACGAACATACACTATACAGTGGGTCATTTGTTCCCGAAAATAAAGAAAAAACAAAGAAAAGAGCAAACTCACACGTGGGGAAACACTCACCAGTACGTTATTTTAAATTTTGCATTTCAGAGCTAGCACATCCTAAATGTAGTGCGGACATTTATAAATTTAAATTCAGTAATATTCCTTAAAATAGTTTTAAAATTCTATCATCTATTTATTAAAATTCGATTTTACTTAAGGGTAATTTTTACATACCTAAAGTTACATAAATTTGTTTGCAAATGCCTATTTAGTTCATTTTAATACAAAACTAAGTGCAGATCTGTTTCGTTTTAACTTCATCAGTTGGGAGCTTACTATATCTATATTCAGCGATCGATTCAAGCATTACTAAGCTTGCTATACTTCGGTGTTTTCGTGAAAAATGTTTAGTATTTATTTATAAACCGTTTAAATAAACACTAAGTTAAGATTAATTGCACAGATTATTTCACTTAAGTAGTAAGTTTCTATTTAATGCGAAACGAAGAGGAAAGTTTGCCCCTTTATAACGAAAACAGTTTGCAGCTATTTAGACATGATCAAACATCCGAAAGGAGCTATTATACTTACATATTTTATTAAATGGTGCTAATTATCTCATTGTAAAGTATTATGGGGATTCAAAAGTACTTCTGAAGTAACTGTATACCTAAAGTTAATTGTGATTACGTTTTATACTTAACTCGTGTTGTGAGGGAAATATCGCAAGCATCAATACCCATATTACCTCCTTACATTAATTGTATGCTTATATTTATATTTGAGTGGGTGCATTTTTCCCCTCTATATGTAGTATTTATTGACATTATATTTTGAATGATAACTGCTCCCTGGCCAATTGCCCTATTCCCAACACAGGTCTGTGCCATCGCACTAACTTTGTTTACAAACTACAGTGCAATAAATGAAAAACATTTTACATCGGCAACACTACAAGACAGCTACACTTGCGCATAAAGGAGCACTTGAATACCCGTATATCGTCTTTCCACAAACACACAGAGATTTGCTCAAACACTCAGCGTGATATTCATGTCTCCATCTTAGCGTCTGTCAGAAACATTGGTGACCTTAGAATCACAGAATCAATCCTCATCTCCAGATTAAACCCCTCACTCAATCAGCGCCACGAGCTCCACTCACCATTCATTCTATAATATCTACCCCTACTCCACCGACCAACCTTCATATCTAACACTCAACAGACTCCGTTTCCACCACTTCACTCATTACTTACCTCCTATAATAAATCACCACACATCCAAACAATCAAATAGGCCCCTCCCCATATGAACTTCCATCCTAACACACTTTCAACCACAAACCAAAAACCATATTCAACATACTCTTCTAACCCACCAAAATAAGTCACCCCATAACCTAGCATTATTAATTAATTAATCCAAACACATATAAAATGTATACAAATAACATGCAAATATTAAATAAATAAATAATAAAGTAAATTTAAAAAATAAATAATAATAATAAAAAAAATATGTAAAGAAGATGAAAATGAAGAATATATAAATAAACAATTAAACAAACAATAATACATACATATGTATATATATATGTATATATGCATGTATGTGTATATATGTTATATATATATATATATATATATATATATACTAATATTGTTATACAGATTTCCACCTAAAAAAAATCCAGAGTTATTCCCCTTTATCTTATAGTAAATATATCAAGTTAATTCGATAAACTAATTTGACGAAACTCACAATTAGTAACACTTCTTAAATAGATGATAATCGATAAGTTTGATAGATCTAGAATATTTAAAATGAGAGATTAATTACTTTACTTTATATTAAAATTCTTAAAATACGAAAGAAAGATAAAAGAATAAAAATATGAAGATAAAACACACTGAAATAAAAGTAAATAATCAAATATAAACTTAATGAAAACAAATTATAATATATATATATATATATATATATATATTATTAAAACTAACAGTTTATCGAGCACCATACACTTAACCAACATTACACAAATATTTTTGAACACCAAATCATATATGTAACATAACCTTAAAATAAAATTTAATTTACATTCCATGCGAGACTGTTTTCGTTTTCGCTGCGGTCTACATCTGGCAGCCATTTTGTTTTGTAGTATTCTCTACACAGTCGGAGAAAAAAAATTTCTTCTGGTTTAATTATTTTTGACGAAGGGAAGTCTTTTCCCGAAATATCAAATAGTGATTTTTAATCACCCGGACATCACACGAACAGCTAAAAACACTCTTGCTGTTATGTAAGATTTTAGAAAAAAATAAAAAATAAATAGTAAGTCATATTTCGTATTCAATTTATTGTTATTGTTTTTGTTCCTTACAACTTGCATCTTACCCGGAACTTGCATTGCCCACATCCTTTCAAAAACTTACTACTACTATACCCAGCAATGCTTCAAGCAAACTACCATTCTCTACTATATATATATACATATTAATTTATTAATTTTATACGTACATGAAAGTAATCCATGGACACGTCACAGTCGTCATCAACATGGCTAACTTAGACAAGAATCTAACCTTCGATATTGATGTCTGTAGTCCAGCGTCTTACCATTGGACTAGAAATATGTTCGATTTTTATCACCTTTAATGTATTTTTATGTAATTGTTTTTATTGACGATTGAAGTGTTTGTTGATTTTGCTTACTACTATTTCGATTCTTTCACTTCCTAAGTGATTAAGGTGCAGAAAATGCATTATTAGTCGCCCTTAACTTTATAGGACGTCGTAGTATCCTGTCTAAGTCAACCATTATGACCCTTAAATAAATACTTAAGGCCCAATAGGTTAGCCCAATATATATATATATATACACATATATATATATATATATGTATAAATTATTTTTAACGTACAAAATTAATTAATAAATATATATATAAAATAAAAATAATGACATGTCCAATTAAAAACGGCGACTTAATGTAATATTCTTTACCGCTAATGTTAAGAAAACATATTTGTTTCTATTGTCAGTAAAAACAATAACAAAAGCTACATATATATATGTATATATATATATGTATATATATATATATATATATATATATATAGTCTAACGAAGCTTTGAGTTATTTTAAACAAAAAGACAAAAAAAAAGGAAAATGCAGTTTAAATTCCAACAGAAACTAACTAAATCCAAAATAGTGCAGACTTAACATTCGTTGGAAAATTCATAAATAAATAAAATGTATAATAGTAAGTAAATAAAATAAAAAGGGGGATTAAGTATCTAACAGTGAAACAAAAACAGGATGTATATGTGTATATATATATCGTGGCAGCAAACTCGATATCGCGTATTGTCACCACTTGTTCATTAAGTTCACGCATGAGCGGCCTCTCACACTTTCTCACACAATAATTGGAAACATGTTGTCTACGGACATTGTTGACTGGGCTCCATCTTTGTGGACTCTCATATGTCGTTTCGAACCTAGCACACCTAGATATGACGCGCAAAATTGTCAATAACTTTAACCCCTCCCTTTTTTGCACTGGCATAATTTTGGTTTAGGAATAGTCTGGTGACTATTTTCGTAGACATTATCTCCTACTGGTGAGGCGATCAGCAAAAACGTACTCACACGAGGAACTGTTAGACATTCAAGTCCGACATGTGCTGCAGTTTATTTGTACTAAATTACAGAAAAGGTTTTGCATTTTATTGACAACTCCATGAGTATCATTTTTCAAGGCCACTCTGGACTACGTAACTTATAGTTTGGAGATAAAGAGATGTGTTCATACCTTTTTTGATGCTATTTGATAAAATGGGTTTACAGTCATTTTTGCTTTACAAATCATGACACTTGGAATTTTCGAATGGTCACCCATCTTAATACTAGTCAGGTGCAGCGTGTCTTAACTCTTATAGTCTTTGCAATGGATAGACGACGGAAAAACCTGAGGGAGCTTTCCGAGTTTGTGATGCATCGAAAATCGAAGTACAGGTGCTTCAACGTGATACATCCGTAAACTACGCATACCCACACGCACATATAACTACTTGCACATACACACACACACACACACACACACACACACATATATATATATATATATATATATATATATATATATATATATATATATATATATATATATTAGTATTTCATGTATCCACATAAAATTTTATGAGGAGATATAGCCTGAAGATTCCCCCGGGGATGAAACGCGGGAGCCTCTGTGTAGCTTAATTGTCATAAATATATTTTCATAGCTTACTATATATATATATATATATATATATATATATATATATATATATATATATATATATATATATATATATATATATATATATTATAAACCTCATGCACACATAAACACGAAAGACACAAAACTATTTTCAAATGACATTTCATATCCGCCGTGAATATAAACTTTTATTTTGAACTGAAAATGTTTGTTTGCAGCTTCCCCCCCCCTCCTCTTCCTCCTCTTCCTCCTCCTCCTCTTCATCCGTGTTTGCAAATCTCCAGCCTAATGAAGCATAAATGCCACATTAAATTATCAATTTTATTCCAATAAAAATGTGCAAAACAACAAAGAATCGTGTTTTTTTGTTGTTTTCTTTGATTTTGATTTGTTTTTACTTTTGTTTCTTGTGTTGTTTTAGTTTCAGATTTTGTGAAAGTTTTCAGCTTTTTGTGTGTACAATAAACCGAAAATGTCAAACGTTATTCGTTCTTTCTCACAACACACACGCACGCTCGCGCGTGCACGAGCACACACCCACACAAACACACAGCCCGCATACGAATACACACACAATTTGAACTAACACATACACACACACACAAAATACACACGTACCCACTGAAAATACATATGCACACACAACCGATACATACATATTCAAAATGAACAACTATTTAGCCACCCAAAACACACGATCTACAACTGTGTTAGTTTATGCGCATCGCATCTGCGCATTTCACAATACTGAAATCTCATGAGAGTATTTAAATATGTAATGGCGGCTATTGGTTTCCATCGAAGCTTGGGCTAGAGAGATTCTCTTTTTTACTCTGCTTACTAATTCAGCAGATTTTAGCCGCATTGTCGTTTGGACAGTCCCACGCGCTCCGCGATTGTTCACTCCTGACATTTTTGTTGTCAATATTAACGTGATTATATTCTACTTTCCGAACTCTGCTACCGTCATGTTCTACATTTTTATGTTTAGTTCTTTGACCAAGTTCGAAAGGCTTCTTGGCCTTTTGGCTAAGATCAAAGTGTAGTATCTGTTCCGATGGATACTGCACGCCTGTCCTGTGCAGTTCTAGGAGGTCCACCCTCTCAGGCTTTGCCTCCCCTCTTTGGGGAGGAATAAGTATATTGCTTACTGTCTGAGGCGCCCCCTACCGGGGAATGCCGACGGGGCTGCCCAGGCAATTTTTAAATGGCCAGAGTGCTCACCTCTCGAGCGCTGGCTTTTCAAACCCCACTTTCTCGACCCGATCTTGGGTCACATCTTACTTGTGGGAGTAAGATAAAACTGGCCTTGTGCCTAACTCCTGGGGAAGAGTAAATAAAACTTATCTATATGTACACTCTCTTTTTTTATACGCTCTAATCGTAAATTTCA
Organism: Sepiola atlantica; assembly: GCA_963556195.1. Classification (NCBI taxonomy): domain Eukaryota; kingdom Metazoa; phylum Mollusca; class Cephalopoda; order Sepiida; family Sepiolidae; genus Sepiola; species Sepiola atlantica. The sequence goes on from OY744520.1 coordinate 11,685,619, forward strand.
TGTTGTAAAATATATCGTACACATGCACCTACCTACATCGTGAGTTATGTCGCGAATCTGATATCATTAATGGTTTTGGGTCTTGCCAAAAAACTAGCACCTTAACACCCCCCCACATATATATATATATATATATAATTATTTTAATAATAGCTATCCAAAGTGAAATTCAATTAGTTATCTTGGTACCGGCGGTTTCAAAAGGTGTGGGAAATCCGGCCCTGTTGGGCTAGTGGAACAAGATAAAACATGAGATAATTATGCCATGCAAAAATAATCTTAAAATTAAAATTCCCACTTCGAATTTTCCACACGTTGAAAACTTATTTTGACAATAATAAGGTTACAAAAATGGGTTATGAGAAAAAAAGGTCAGAGGTCGTGGCGAAGAAACGAGTAGTGACATTGCGAACAGAAAGTGACAATATACAGTGAGACGTGTCAAAAAAGAAAAACGAAAAAAAAATATTATCTTGAGTTTTGTCTGCGAATCGAAACAGACGTGTTTCGGAGGTCTTCTCTCTCCCCCCCCCGTTACGTGGAGCGAGGAAGAACTTATACTGTGTGGTGTAATATAAAAATAAAGCTAGTAAGACCCAAAATATGTGAGTGGTTGTTATATAACGAAATATATGAAATGCTGCAATTCTTCTACGAACAGTTTGAGAGAGTCAGACGACTTCTGCATGTATTGCGTTCTACTGTTACACGACGTGCGTTGCTATAGTGCACTAGGAAAATCACTGAAGCTTCATCTTTAGTCAGTTTCTGATTGATGCTGAAGCTGTACTGATTTCCCTAACTGGCTGGATTTTCCATACCTTTCAAAACCGCTGGTATCATGTAGACACGTGGCGCAATGGCTAAATGTTTTAAGTATCAATCAGTTCTAAATAATAGCCTTCTGGTGGTTACGTTCAATACTGACTAAGTAACAAATAACATTTATTAACTTTAACTTCTATCCGATCATAGCTGACGGAACGAGAACAATCTACCCCAGTCTCAGTTCAAAATTCGATATAAATTTCCATGTCCGACATAAATATTCCCTCGTTTGAAATGATACACCTGAAGAAGCTGGAAAGTTACATCGGCTGAAACGTTGTGAGATTAACATTCAAGATAAGAATAGTAGTCCGAATAATCCAACTAATACACATTCTTATAACAATGTACAGAAAACTTGTTCCTCTATGTTGCCTACTTGCTTAGATCTTTGAATCTATTTCATGTTTCATTTAGTTCATTCTAATCGCCTCGCACTGGTCTCTTATGACAATGCACTACATTTTCCTTCTCGTAGTTATGTTCACAATTAATGTCCTCGCGATACTTTGAGCTGTGCTGTCTAAAATACTTGTCCCTTTTTTATATTTTGTTCAGCTGTTTTTCTGTTCGTTTTCGTTTTCTGCTTCCCAACTAAAGACACACAAATCTTCTCTACATTCTCAGCGTTTTATGTTTGAATACTTTATATTTACCATCTTTTTTTTGGGAGGGGGGGATAATTTATTTTTGGGTAGTTCCACTAGAATTCTCTGTAGGAATCCAATAAAAGCTAAAGTGTTTCACGTCTTTCAGGAATTCCAATGCTTAACATTCATTTTGTCTTCGTTTAGTTGAAGTGTCTACGATAATTCGCTTTCCTTATTCCTTCGATTCGTAAAAAAACACACATTTATTCTTGATTGTATATAACTCCTTTTCCTAAAACGGAAAACGTAATCCCTGGGGGGATGGTATCATGACCGCAGAACATATATTACACTATCCCCCAAAGACGGATGTAATGCATGGAAAAATGGTACAATGACGAACAAGTATATACTACACCGCCATCCCAGGGAAGGATGGTATCATTACCGCAGAACATATACTACACTACATTCACCCAAAAGACGAGGTAATGTCTGGCATGATTATCTCATGACAAAACAAACACATATACTATACTACGCGCTGAATTAAGCATTAAAAGGTAGAACCCTTAGTCTGAAATAGTATAGTAAACTGAATTGACTATTAAAAGATAGTACAATAGTAATTCTATTAATAATGGAGATTATGTATCTGTCTATCTGTCTGTCTGTCTGTCTGTCTGTCTAAAGCCAACACTATACTATTTAAGACTATTGTACTTATCATGAAATAGTATGGTATATACTATTTCAGACTAATCTACTATCTTTAAATGCTCAATTCAGGGCCATAGTGTAGTGTAGTACCTGCTCTATTGTTATGATACCACCCTCCCAGGCATTACGTCCTCTTATTTTGAGAAATGTGGAAGTAGTGTAGTATCTGTTCTGTTGTTATGATAACATCCTCCCAGACATTACTTTCCACTTTATTAAGAGATGTAGCAGTAGTTTAGTATCTGTTCTGTTGTCATGTTACCATCCTCCCAAGGATTTCCTCCTCCTTTTCAGAGGTGTAGAGATAGCGTAGTATCTGTTCTGCTTCCAACTAGTTAATATAAGTAATATATAGTTTCTGCTTCAGACAGGCAGATACCAAATCTTCTTTTGTAATAGATATTGTTTTCCAACCAATTATTATACAGACGTTTCATGAGATCCTCTTCCTTTCGATGGTGATGTTTTACAAACGATTTACATTTTCTGTTATAGTTTTGTTCTAGATTGAATGTGCTAGAAGTAAAAACGACACGTATCCTCAGATTGTCGCCAAATTCTCTTTTGGTCGATATTATGTTTGCGTTCTGTATATAATTTCCGATCATTTTTCAGACACCCAAAATGTTAGAACTTCTGTGATGGCACCGACCGACTTACCAACCTTCGTCTGTTGAGGAAATGACAAATGCTACAAAGCAAAGTCAAATATTTCAAGGTACAAACAATTGAATGTTCAAGAACGTCGACATGAAATCCAACAAACAATCGAATGTTCAAGAATGTCGCCATGAAATTCAACAAACAATTGAATGTTCAAGAATGTCGCCATGAAATTCAACAAACAATTGAATGTTCAAGAATTTCGCCATGAAATTCAACAAACAATTGAATGTTCAAGAATGTCGCCATGAAATCCAACAAACAATTGAATGTTCAAGAATGTCGCCATGAAATCCAACAAACAATTGAATGTTCAAGAATGTCGCCATGAAATCCAACAAACAATTGAATGTTCAAGAATGTCGCCATGAAATTCAACAAACAATTGAATGTTCAAGAATGTCGCCATGAAATTCAACAAACAATTGAATGTTCAAGAATGTCGCCATGAAATCCAACAAACAATTGAATGTTCAAGAATGTCGCCATGAAATTCAACAAACAATTGAATGTTCAAAAATGTCGCCATGAAATTCAACAAACAATTGAATGTTCAAGAATGTCGCCATGAAATCCAACAAACAATTGAATGTTCAAGAATGTCGCCATGAAATCCAACAAACAATTGAATGTTCAAGAATGTCGCCATGAAATCCAACAAACAATTGAATGTTCAAGAATGTCGCCATGAAATTACACAAACAATTGAATGTTCAAGAATGTCGCCATGAAATTCAACAAACAATTGAATGTTCAAGAATGTCGCCATGAAATTCAACAAACAATTGAATGTTCAAGAATGTCGCCATGAAATCCAACAAACAATTGAATGTTCAAGAATGTCGCTATGAAATCCAACAAACAATTGAATGTTCAAGAATGTCGCCATGAAATCCAACAAACAATTGAATGTTCAAGAATGTCGCCATGAAATTCAACAAACAATTGAATGTTCAAGAATGTCGCCATGAAATTCAACAAACAATTGAATGTTCAAGAATGTCGCCATGAAATTCAACAAACAATTGAATATTCAAGAATGTCGCCATGAAATCCAACAAACAATTGAATGTTCAAGAATGTCGCCATGAAATTCAACAAACAATTGAATGTTCAAGAATGTCGCCATGAAATTCAACAAACAATTGAATGTTCAAGAATGTCGCCATGAAATCCAACAAACAATGGAATGTTCAAGAATGTCGCCATGAAATCCAACAAAAAATTGAATGTTCAAGAATGTCGCCATTAAATCCAACAAACAATTGAATGTTCAAGAATGTCGCCATGAAATTACACAAACAATTGAATGTTCAAGAATGTCGCCATGAAATCCAACAAACAATTGAATGTTCAAGAATGTCGCCATGAAATCCAAAAAACAATTGAATGTTCAAGAATGTCGACATGAAATCCAACAAACAATTGAATGTTCAAGAATGTCGCCATGAAATCCAACAAACAATTGAATGTTCAAGAATGTCGCCATGAAATTCAACTAACAATTGAATGTTCAAGAATGTCGCCATGAAATCCAACAAACAATTGAATGTTCAAGAATGTCGCCATGAAATCCAACAAACAATTGAATGTTCAAGAATGTCGCCATGAAATCCAACAAACAATTGAATGTTCAAGAATGTCGCCATGAAATCCAACAAACAATTGAATGTTCAAGAATGTCGCTATGAAATTCAACAAACAATTGAATGTTCAAGAATGTCGCCATGAAATCCAACAAACAATTGAATGTTCAAGAATGTCGCCATGAAATCCAATAAACAATTGAATGTTCAAGAATGTCGCCATGAAATCCAACAAACAATTGAATGTTCAAGAATGTCGCCATGAAATTCAACAAACAATTGAATGTTCAAGAATGTCGCCATGAAATCCAACAAACAATTGAATGTTAAAGAATGTCGCCATGAAATCCAACAAACAATTGAATGTTCAAGAATGTCGCCATGAAATCCAACAAACAATTGAATGTTCAAGAATGTCGCCATGAAATCCAACAAACAATTGAATGTTCAAGAATGTCGCCATGAAATCCAACAAACAATTGAATGTTCAAGAATGTCGCCATGAAATCCAACAAACAATTGAATGTTCAAGAATGTCGCCATGAAATCCAACAAACAATTGAATGTTCAAGAATGTCGCCATGAAATTCAACAAACAATTGAATGTTCTAGAATGTCGCCATGAAATCCAACAAACAATTGAATGTTCAAGAATGTCGCCACGAAATCCAACTAACAATTGAATGTTAAAGAATGTCGCCATGAAATCCAACAAACAATTGAATGTTCAAGAATGTCGCCATGAAATCCAACAAACAATTGAATGTTCAAGAATGTAACCATGAAATTCAACAAACAATTGAATATTCAAGAATGTCGCCATGAAATCCAACAAACAATTGAATGTTCAAGAATGTCGCCATGAAATCCAACAAACAATTGAATGTTCAAGAATGTCGCCATGAAATCCAACAAACAATTGAATGTTCAAGAATGTCGCCATGAAATTCAACAAACAATTGAATGTTCAAGAATGTCGCCATGAAACCCAACAAACGATTGAATGTTCAAGAATGTCGCCATGAAATCCAACAAACAATTGAATGTTCAAGAATGTCGCCATGAAATCCAACAAACAATTGAATGTTCAAGAATGTCGCCATGAAATTCAACAAACAATTGTAATGTTCAAGAATGTCGCCATGAAATCCAACAAACAATTGAATGTTCAAGAATGTCGCCATGAAATCCAACAAACAATTGAATGTTCAAGAATGTCGCGATGAAATTCAACAAACAATTGAATGTTCAAGAATGTCGCCATGAAATTCAACAAACAATTGAATGTTCAAGAATGTCGCCATGAAATTCAACAAACAATTGAATGTTCAAGAATGTCGCCATGAAATCCAACAAACAATTGAATGTTCAAGAATGTCGCCATGAAATTCAACAAACAATTGAATGTTCAAGAATGTCGCCATGAAATTCAACAAACAATTGAATGTTCAAGAATGTCGCCATGAAATCCAACAAACAATGGAATGTTCAAGAATGTCGCCATGAAATCCAACAAAAAATTGAATGTTCAAGAATGTCGCCATTAAATCCAACAAACAATTGAATGTTCAAGAATGTCGCCATGAAATTACACAAACAATTGAATGTTCAAGAATGTAACCATGAAATCCAACAAACAATTGAATGTTCAAGAATGTCGCCATGAAATCGAAAAAACAATTGAATGTTCAAGAATGTCGACATGAAATCCAACAAACAATTGAATGTTCAAGAATGTCGCCATGAAATCCAACAAACAATTGAATGTTCAAGAATGTCGCCATGAAATTCAACAAACAATTGAATGTTCAAGAATGTCGCCATGAAATCCAACAAACAATTGAATGTTCAAGAATGTCGCCATGAAATCCAACAAACAATTGAATGTTCAAGAATGTCGCCATGAAATCCAACAAACAATTGAATGTTCAAGAATGTCGCCATGAAATCCAACAAACAATTGAATGTTCAAGAATGTCGCTATGAAATTCAACAAACAATTGAATGTTCAAGAATGTCGCCATGAAATCCAACAAACAATTGAATGTTCAAGAATGTCGCCATGAAATCCAATAAACAATTGAATGTTCAAGAATGTCGCCATGAAATCCAACAAACAATTGAATGTTCAAGAATGTCGCCATGAAATTCAACAAACAATTGAATGTTCAAGAATGTCGCCATGAAATCGAACAAACAATTGAATGTTAAAGAATGTCGCCATGAAATCCAACAAACAATTGAATGTTCAAGAATGTGGCCATGAAATCCAACAAACAATTGAATGTTCAAGAATGTCGCCATGAAATCCAACAAACAATTGAATGTTCAAGAATGTCGCCATGAAATCCAACAAACAATTGAATGTTCAAGAATGTCGCCATGAAATCCAACAAACAATTGAATGTTCAAGAATGTCGCCATGAAATCCAACAAACAATTGAATGTTCAAGAATGTCGCCATGAAATTCAACAAACAATTGAATGTTCTAGAATGTCGCCATGAAATCCAACAAACAATTGAATGTTCAAGAATGTCGCCACGAAATCCAACAAACAATTGAATGTTCAAGAATGTCGCCATGAAATCCAACAAACAATTGAATGTTCAAGAATGTCGCCATGAAATCCAACAAACAATTGAATGTTCAAGAATGTAACCATGAAATTCAACAAACAATTGAATATTCAAGAATGTCGCCATGAAATCCAACAAACAATTGAATGTTCAAGAATGTCGCCATGAAATCCAACAAACAATTGAATGTTCAAGAATGTCGCCATGAAATCCAACAAACAATTGAATGTTCAAGAATGTCGCCATGAAATTCAACAAACAATTGAATGTTCAAGAATGTCGCCATGAAACCCAACAAACGATTGAATGTTCAAGAATGTCGCCATGAAATCCAACAAACAATTGAATGTTCAAGAATGTCGCCATGAAATCCAACAAACAATTGAATGTTCAAGAATGTCGCCATGAAATTCAACAAACAATTGTAATGTTCAAGAATGTCGCCATTAAATCCAACAAACAATTGAATGTTCAAGAATGTCGCCATGAAATCCAACAAACAATTGAATGTTCAAGAATGTCGCCATGAAATTCAACAAACAATTGAATGTTCAAGAATGTCGCCATGACATCCAACAAACAATTGAATGTTCAAGAATGTCGCCATGAAATCCAACAAACAATTGAATGTTCAAGAATGTCGCCATAAAATCCAACAAACAATTGAATGTTCAAGAATGTCGCCATGAAATTCAACAAACAATTGAATGTTCAAGAATGTCGCCATGAAATCCAACAAACAATTGAATGTTCAAGAATGTCGCCATGAAATCCAACAAACAATTGAATGTTCAAGAATGTCGCCATGAAATCCAACAAACAATTGAATGTTCAAGAATGTCGCCATGAAATTAAACAAACAATTGAATGTTCAAGAATGTACCCCATCAAAATCCAACAAACAATTGAATGTTCAAGAATGTCGCCATGAAATCCAACAAACAATTGAATGTTCAAGAATGTCGCCATGAAATCTAACAAACAATTCAATGTTCAAGAATGTCGCCATGAAATTCAACAAACAATTGAATGTTCTAGAATGTCGCCATGAAATCCAACAAACAATTGAATGTTCAAGAATGTCGCCACGAAATCCAACAAACAATTGAATGTTCAAGAATGTCGCCATGAGATCCAACAAACAATTGAATGTTCAAGAATGTCGCCATGAAATCCAACAAACAATTGAATGTTCAAGAATGTCGCCATGAAATTCAACAAACAATTGAATGTTCAAGAATGTCGCCATGAAATCCCACAAACAATTGAATGTTCAAGAATGTCGCCATGAAATCCAACAAACAATTGAATGTTCAAGCATGTCGCCATGAAATCCAACAAACAATTGAATTTTCAAGAATGGGGCCATGAAATCAAACAAACAATTGAATGTTCAAGAATGTCGCCATGAAATCCAACAAACAATTGAATGTTCAAGAATGTCGCCATGAAATCCAACAAACAATTGAATGTTCAAGAATGTCGCCATGAAATCAAACAAACAATTGAATGTTCAAGAATGTCGCCATGAAATTCAACAAACAATGTAATGTTCAAGAATGTCGCCATGAAATCCAACAAACAATTGAATGTTCAAGAATGTCGCCATGAAATCCAACAAACAATTGAATGTTCAAGAATGTCGCCATGAAATCCAACAAACAATTGAATGTTCAAGAATGTCGCCATGAAATCCAACAAACAATTGAATGTTCAAGAATGTCGCCATAAAATCCAACAAACAATTGAATGTTCAAGAATGTCGCCATGAAATCCAACAAACAATTGAATGTTCAAGAATGTCGCCATGAAATCCAACAAACAATTGAATGTGCAAGAATGTCGCCATGAAATCCAACAAACAATTGAATGTTCAAGAATGTCGCCATGAAATCCAACAAACAATTGAATGTTCAAGAATGTCGACATGAAATCCAACAAACAATTGAATGTTCAAGAATGTCGCCATGAAATCCAACAAACAATTGAATGTTCAAGAATATCGCCATGAAATCCAACAAACAATTGAATGTTCAAGAATGTCTCCATGAAATCCAACAAACAATTGAATGTTCAAGAATGTCGCCATGAAATCCAACAAACAATTGAATGTTCAAGAATGTCGCCATGAAATCCAACAAACAATTGAATGTTCAAAAATGTCGCCATGAAATTCAACAAACAATTGAATGTTCAAGAATGTCGCCATGAAATCCAACAAACAATTGAATGTTCAAGAATGTCGCCATGAAATCCAACAAACAATTGAATGTTCAAGAATGTCGCCATGAAATCTAACAAACAATTGAATGTTCAAGAATGTCGCCATGAAATCCCACAAACAATTGAATGTTCAAGAATGTCGCGATTAAATCCAACAAACAATTGAATGTTCAAGAATGTCGCCATGAAATCCAACAAACAATTGAATGTTCAAGAATGTCGCCATGAAATCCAACAAACAATTGAATGTTCGAGAATGTCGCCATGAAATCCAACAAACAATTGAATGTTCAAGAATGGGGCCATGAAATCCAACAAACAATTGAATGTTCAAGAATGTCGCCATGAAATCCAACAAACAATTGAATGTTCAAGAATGTCGCCATGAAATCCAACAAACAATTGAATGTTCAAGAATGTCGCCATGAAATCCAACAAACAATTGAATGTTCAAGAATGTCGCCATGAAATCCAACAAACAATTGAATGTTCAAGAATGTCGCCATGAAATTCAACAAACAATTAAATGTTCAAGAATGTCGCCATGAAATCCAACAAACAATTGAATGTTCAAGAATGTCGCCATGAAATCCCACAAACAATTGAATGTTCAAGAATGTCGCCATGAAATCCAACAAACAATTGAATGTTCAAGAATGTCGCCATGAAATCCAACAAACAATTGAATGTTCAAGAATGTCGCCATGAAATCCAACAAATAATTGAATGTTCAAGAATGTCGCCATGAAATCAAACAAACAATTGAATGTTCAAGAATGTCGCCATGAAATCCAACAAACAATTGAATGTTCAAGAATGTCGCCATGAAATCCAACAAACAATTGAATGTTCGAGAATGTCGCCATAAAATCACAAACAATTGAATGTTCAAGAATGTCACACAGAAATCCAACAAACAATTGAATGTTCAAGAATGTCGCAGTGAAATCCAACAAACAATTGAATGTTCAAGAATGTCGCCATGAAATCCAACAAACAATTGAATGTTCAAGAATGTCGCCATGAAATCCAACAAACAATTGAATGTTCAAGAATGTCGCCATGAAATCCAACAAACAATTGAATGTTCAAGAATGTCGCCATGAAATTCAACAAACAATTGAATGTTCAAGAATGTCGCCATGAAACCCAACAAACAATTGAATGTTCAAGAATGTCGCCATGAAATCCAACAAACAATTGAATGTTCAAGAATGTCGCCATGAAATTCAACAAACAATTGAATGTTCAAGAATGTCGCCATGAAATCCAACAAACAATTGAATGTTCAAGAATGTCGCCATGAAATCCTACAAACAATTGAATGTTCAAGAATGTCGCCATGAAATCCAACAAACAATTGAATGTTCAAGAATGTCGCAATGAAATTCAACAAACAATTGAATGTTCTAGAATGTCGCCATGAAATCCAACAAACAATTGAATGTTCAAGAATGTCGCCACGAAATCCAACAAACAATTGAATGTTCAAGAATGTCGCCATGAAATCCAACAAACAATTGAATGTTCAAGAATGTCGCCATGAAATCCAACAAAAAATTGAATGTTCAAGAATGTCGCCATGAAATTCAACAAACAATTGAATGTTCAAGAATGTCGCCACGAAATCCAACAAACAATTGAATGTTCAAGAATGTCGCCATGAAATCCAACAAACAATTGAATGTTCAAGAATGTCGCCATGAAATCCAACAAACAATTGAATGTTTAAGAATGTCGCCATGAAATCCAACAAACAATTGAATGTTCAAGAATATCGTCATGAAATCCAACAAACAATTGAATGTTCAAGAATGTCGCCATGAAATACAACAAACAATTGAATGTTCAAGAATGTCGCCATGAAATCCAACAAACAATTGAATGTTCAAGAATGTCGCCATGAAATCCAACAAACAATTGAATGTTCATGAATGTCGCCATGAAATCCAACAAACAATTGAATGTTCAAGAATGTCGCCATGAAATCCAACAAACAATTGAATGTTCAAGAATGTCGCCATGAAATCCAACAAACAATTGAATGTTCAAGAATGTCGCCATGAAATCCAACAAACAATTGAATGTTCAAGAATGTCGCCATGAAATCCAAAAACAATTGAATGTTCAAGAATGTCGCCATGAAATTCAACAAACAATTGAATGTTCAAGAATGTCGCCATGAAATCCAACAAACAATTGAATGTTCAAGAATGTCGCCATGAAATCCAACAAACAATTAAATGTTCAAGAATGTCGCCATGAAATCCAACAAACAATTGAATTTTCAAGAATGGGGCCATGAAATCCAACAAACAATTGAATGTTCAAGAATGTCGCCATGAAATCCAACAAACAATTGAATGTTCAAGAATGTCGCTATGAAATTCAACAAACAATTGAATGTTCAAGAATGTCGCCATGAAATCCAACAAACAATTGAATGTTCAAGAATGTCGCCATGAAATCCAATAAACAATTGAATGTTCAAGAATGTCGCCATGAAATCCAACAAACAATTGAATGTTCAAGAATGTCGCCATGAAATTCAACAAACAATTGAATGTTCAAGAATGTCGCCATGAAATCGAACAAACAATTGAATGTTAAAGAATGTCGCCATGAAATCCAACAAACAATTGAATGTTCAAGAATGTCGCCATGAAATTCAACTAACAATTGAATGTTCAAGAATGTCGCCATGAAATCCAACAAACAATTGAATGTTCAAGAATGTCGCCATGAAATCCAACAAACAATTGAATGTTCAAGAATGTCGCCATGAAATCCAACAAACAATTGAATGTTCAAGAATGTCGCTATGAAATTCAACAAACAATTGAATGTTCAAGAATGTCGCCATGAAATCCAACAAACAATTGAATGTTCAAGAATGTCGCCATGAAATCCAATAAACAATTGAATGTTCAAGAATGTCGTCATGAAATCCAACAAACAATTGAATGTTCAAGAATGTCGCCATGAAATTCAACAAACAATTGAATGTTCAAGAATGTCGCCATGAAATCCAACAAACAATTGAATGTTAAAGAATGTCGCCATGAAATCCAACAAACAATTGAATGTTCAAGAATGTCGCCATGAAATCCAACAAACAATTGAATGTTCAAGAATGTCGCCATGAAATCCAACAAACAATTGAATGTTCAAGAATGTCGCCATGAAATCCAACAAACAATTGAATGTTCAAGAATGTCGCCATGAAATCCAACAAACAATTGAATGTTCAAGAATGTCGCCATGAAATTCAACAAACAATTGAATGTTCTAGAATGTCGCCATGAAATCCAACAAACAATTGAATGTTCAAGAATGTCGCCACGAAATCCAACTAACAATTGAATGTTAAAGAATGTCGCCATGAAATCCAACAAACAATTGAATGTTCAAGAATGTCGCCATGAAATCCAACAAACAATTGAATGTTCAAGAATGTAACCATGAAATTCAACAAACAATTGAATATTCAAGAATGTCGCCATGAAATCCAACAAACAATTGAATGTTCAAGAATGTCGCCATGAAATCCAACAAACAATTGAATGTTCAAGAATGTCGCCATGAAATCCAACAAACAATTGAATGTTCAAGAATGTCGCCATGAAATTCAACAAACAATTGAATGTTCAAGAATGTCGCCATGAAACCCAACAAACGATTGAATGTTCAAGAATGTCGCCATGAAATCCAACAAACAATTGAATGTTCAAGAATGTCGCCATGAAATCCAACAAACAATTGAATGTTCAAGAATGTCGCCATGAAATTCAACAAACAATTGTAATGTTCAAGAATGTCGCCATGAAATCCAACAAACAATTGAATGTTCAAGAATGTCGCCATGAAATCCAACAAACAATTGAATGTTCAAGAATGTCGCGATGAAATTCAACAAACAATTGAATGTTCAAGAATGTCGCCATGAAATTCAACAAACAATTGAATGTTCAAGAATGTCGCCATGAAATTCAACAAACAATTGAATGTTCAAGAATGTCGCCATGAAATCCAACAAACAATTGAATGTTCAAGAATGTCGCCATGAAATTCAACAAACAATTGAATGTTCAAGAATGTCGCCATGAAATCCAACAAACAATTGAATGTTCAAGAATGTCGCCATGAAATCCAACAAACAATTGAATGTTCAAGAATGTCGCCATGAAATCCAACAAACAATTGAATGTTCAAGAATGTCGCCATGAAATCCAACAAACAATTGAATGTTCAAGAATGTCGCTATGAAATTCAACAAACAATTGAATGTTCAAGAATGTCGCCATGAAATCCAACAAACAATTGAATGTTCAAGAATGTCGCCATGAAATCCAATAAACAATTGAATGTTCAAGAATGTCGCCATGAAATCCAACAAACAATTGAATGTTCAAGAATGTCGCCATGAAATTCAACAAACAATTGAATGTTCAAGAATGTCGCCATGAAATCGAACAAACAATTGAATGTTAAAGAATGTCGCCATGAAATCCAACAAACAATTGAATGTTCAAGAATGTCGCCATGAAATCCAACAAACAATTGAATGTTCAAGAATGTCGCCATGAAATCCAACAAACAATTGAATGTTCAAGAATGTCGCCATGAAATCCAACAAACAATTGAATGTTCAAGAATGTCGCCATGAAATCCAACAAACAATTGAATGTTCAAGAATGTCGCCATGAAATCCAACAAACAATTGAATGTTCAAGAATGTCGCCATGAAATTCAACAAACAATTGAATGTTCTAGAATGTCGCCATGAAATCCAACAAACAATTGAATGTTCAAGAATGTCGCCACGAAATCCAACAAACAATTGAATGTTCAAGAATGTCGCCATGAAATCCAACAAACAATTGAATGTTCAAGAATGTCGCCATGAAATCCAACAAACAATTGAATGTTCAAGAATGTAACCATGAAATTCAACAAACAATTGAATATTCAAGAATGTCGCCATGAAATCCAACAAACAATTGAATGTTCAAGAATGTCGCCATGAAATCCAACAAACAATTGAATGTTCAAGAATGTCGCCATGAAATCCAACAAACAATTGAATGTTCAAGAATGTCGCCATGAAATTCAACAAACAATTGAATGTTCAAGAATGTCGCCATGAAACCCAACAAACGATTGAATGTTCAAGAATGTCGCCATGAAATCCAACAAACAATTGAATGTTCAAGAATGTCGCCATGAAATCCAACAAACAATTGAATGTTCAAGAATGTCGCCATGAAATTCAACAAACAATTGTAATGTTCAAGAATGTCGCCATGAAATCCAACAAACAATTGAATGTTCAAGAATGTCGCCATGAAATCCAACAAACAATTGAATGTTCAAGAATGTCGCCATGAAATTCAACAAACAATTGAATGTTCAAGAATGTCGCCATGACATCCAACAAACAATTGAATGTTCAAGAATGTCGCCATGAAATCCAACAAACAATTGAATGTTCAAGAATGTCGCCATAAAATCCAACAAACAATTGAATGTTCAAGAATGTCGCCATGAAATTCAACAAACAATTGAATGTTCAAGAATGTCGCCATGAAATCCAACAAACAATTGAATGTTCAAGAATGTCGCCATGAAATCCAACAAACAATTGAATGTTCAAGAATGTCGCCATGAAATCCAACAAACAATTGAATGTTCAAGAATGTCGCCATGAAATTAAACAAACAATTGAATGTTCAAGAATGTCGCCATCAAAATCCAACAAACAATTGAATGTTCAAGAATGTCGCCATGAAATCCAACAAACAATTGAATGTTCAAGAATGTCGCCATGAAATCTAACAAACAATTCAATGTTCAAGAATGTCGCCATGAAATTCAACAAACAATTGAATGTTCTAGAATGTCGCCATGAAATCCAACAAACAATTGAATGTTCAAGAATGTCGCCACGAAATCCAACAAACAATTGAATGTTCAAGAATGTCGCCATGAGATCCAACAAACAATTGAATGTTCAAGAATGTCGCCATGAAATCCAACAAACAATTGAATGTTCAAGAATGTCGCCATGAAATTCAACAAACAATTGAATGTTCAAGAATGTCGCCATGAAATCCCACAAACAATTGAATGTTCAAGAATGTCGCCATGAAATCCAACAAACAATTGAATGTTCAAGCATGTCGCCATGAAATCCAACAAACAATTGAATTTTCAAGAATGGGGCCATGAAATCAAACAAACAATTGAATGTTCAAGAATGTCGCCATGAAATCCAACAAACAATTGAATGTTCAAGAATGTCGCCATGAAATCCAACAAACAATTGAATGTTCAAGAATGTCGCCATGAAATCAAACAAACAATTGAATGTTCAAGAATGTCGCCATGAAATTCAACAAACAATGTAATGTTCAAGAATGTCGCCATGAAATCCAACAAACAATTGAATGTTCAAGAATGTCGCCATGAAATCCAACAAACAATTGAATGTTCAAGAATGTCGCCATGAAATCCAACAAACAATTGAATGTTCAAGAATGTCGCCATGAAATCCAACAAACAATTGAATGTTCAAGAATGTCGCCATAAAATCCAACAAACAATTGAATGTTCAAGAATGTCGCCATGAAATCCAACAAACAATTGAATGTTCAAGAATGTCGCCATGAAATCCAACAAACAATTGAATGTGCAAGAATGTCGCCATGAAATCCAACAAACAATTGAATGTTCAAGAATGTCGCCATGAAATCCAACAAACAATTGAATGTTCAAGAATGTCGACATGAAATCCAACAAACAATTGAATGTTCAAGAATGTCGCCATGAAATCCAACAAACAATTGAATGTTCAAGAATATCGCCATGAAATCCAACAAACAATTGAATGTTCAAGAATGTCTCCATGAAATCCAACAAACAATTGAATGTTCAAGAATGTCGCCATGAAATCCAACAAACAATTGAATGTTCAAGAATGTCGCCATGAAATCCAACAAACAATTGAATGTTCAAAAATGTCGCCATGAAATTCAACAAACAATTGAATGTTCAAGAATGTCGCCATGAAATCCAACAAACAATTGAATGTTCAAGAATGTCGCCATGAAATCCAACAAACAATTGAATGTTCAAGAATGTCGCCATGAAATCTAACAAACAATTGAATGTTCAAGAATGTCGCCATGAAATCCCACAAACAATTGAATGTTCAAGAATGTCGCGATTAAATCCAACAAACAATTGAATGTTCAAGAATGTCGCCATGAAATCCAACAAACAATTGAATGTTCAAGAATGTCGCCATGAAATCCAACAAACAATTGAATGTTCGAGAATGTCGCCATGAAATCCAACAAACAATTGAATGTTCAAGAATGGGGCCATGAAATCCAACAAACAATTGAATGTTCAAGAATGTCGCCATGAAATCCAACAAACAATTGAATGTTCAAGAATGTCGCCATGAAATCCAACAAACAATTGAATGTTCAAGAATGTCGCCATGAAATCCAACAAACAATTGAATGTTCAAGAATGTCGCCATGAAATCCAACAAACAATTGAATGTTCAAGAATGTCGCCATGAAATTCAACAAACAATTAAATGTTCAAGAATGTCGCCATGAAATCCAACAAACAATTGAATGTTCAAGAATGTCGCCATGAAATCCCACAAACAATTGAATGTTCAAGAATGTCGCCATGAAATCCAACAAACAATTGAATGTTCAAGAATGTCGCCATGAAATCCAACAAACAATTGAATGTTCAAGAATGTCGCCATGAAATCCAACAAATAATTGAATGTTCAAGAATGTCGCCATGAAATCAAACAAACAATTGAATGTTCAAGAATGTCGCCATGAAATCCAACAAACAATTGAATGTTCAAGAATGTCGCCATGAAATCCAACAAACAATTGAATGTTCGAGAATGTCGCCATAAAATCACAAACAATTGAATGTTCAAGAATGTCACACAGAAATCCAACAAACAATTGAATGTTCAAGAATGTCGCAGTGAAATCCAACAAACAATTGAATGTTCAAGAATGTCGCCATGAAATCCAACAAACAATTGAATGTTCAAGAATGTCGCCATGAAATCCAACAAACAATTGAATGTTCAAGAATGTCGCCATGAAATCCAACAAACAATTGAATGTTCAAGAATGTCGCCATGAAATTCAACAAACAATTGAATGTTCAAGAATGTCGCCATGAAACCCAACAAACAATTGAATGTTCAAGAATGTCGCCATGAAATCCAACAAACAATTGAATGTTCAAGAATGTCGCCATGAAATTCAACAAACAATTGAATGTTCAAGAATGTCGCCATGAAATCCAACAAACAATTGAATGTTCAAGAATGTCGCCATGAAATCCTACAAACAATTGAATGTTCAAGAATGTCGCCATGAAATCCAACAAACAATTGAATGTTCAAGAATGTCGCAATGAAATTCAACAAACAATTGAATGTTCTAGAATGTCGCCACGAAATCCAACAAACAATTGAATGTTCAAGAATGTCGCCATGAAATCCAACAAACAATTGAATGTTCAAGAATGTCGCCATGAAATCCAACAAAAAATTGAATGTTCAAGAATGTCGCCATGAAATTCAACAAACAATTGAATGTTCAAGAATGTCGCCACGAAATCCAACAAACAATTGAATGTTCAAGAATGTCGCCATGAAATCCAACAAACAATTGAATGTTCAAGAATGTCGCCATGAAATCCAACAAACAATTGAATGTTTAAGAATGTCGCCATGAAATCCAACAAACAATTGAATGTTCAAGAATATCGTCATAAAATCCAACAAACAATTGAATGTTCAAGAATGTCGCCATGAAATACAACAAACAATTGAATGTTCAAGAATGTCGCCATGAAATCCAACAAACAATTGAATGTTCAAGAATGTCGCCATGAAATCCAACAAACAATTGAATGTTCATGAATGTCGCCATGAAATCCAACAAACAATTGAATGTTCAAGAATGTCGCCATGAAATCCAACAAACAATTGAATGTTCAAGAATGTCGCCATGAAATCCAACAAACAATTGAATGTTCAAGAATGTCGCCATGAAATCCAACAAACAATTGAATGTTCAAGAATGTCGCCATGAAATCCAAAAACAATTGAATGTTCAAGAATGTCGCCATGAAATTCAACAAACAATTGAATGTTCAAGAATGTCGCCATGAAATCCAACAAACAATTGAATGTTCAAGAATGTCGCCATGAAATCCAACAAACAATTAAATGTTCAAGAATGTCGCCATGAAATCCAACAAACAATTGAATTTTCAAGAATGGGGCCATGAAATCCAACAAACAATTGAATGTTCAAGAATGTCGCCATGAAATCCAACAAACAATTGAATGTTCAAGAATGTCACCATGAAATCCAACAAACAATTGAATGTTCAAGAATGTCGCCATGAAATCCAACAAACAATTGAATGTTCAAGAATGTCGCCATGAAATTCAACAAACAATTGAATGTTCAAGAATGTCGCCATCAAAATCCAACAAACAATTGAATGTTCAAGAATGTCGCCATGAAATCCAACAAACAATTGAATGTTCAAGAATGTCGCCATGAAATCCAACAAACAATTGAATGTTCAAGAATGTCGCCATGAAATTCAACAAACAATTGAATGTTCTAGAATGTCGCCATGAAATCCAACAAACAATTGAATGTTCAAGAATGTCGCCACGAAATCAAACAAACAATTGAATGTTCAAGAATGTCGCCATGAAATCCAACAAACAATTGAATGTTCAAGAATGTCGCCATGAAATCCAACAAACAATTGAATGTTCAAGAATGTCGCCATGAAATCCAACAAACAATTGAATGTTCAAGAATGTCGCCATGAAATCCAACAAACAATTGAATGTTCAAGAATGTCGCCATGAAATCCAACAAACAATTGAATGTTCAAGAATGTCGCCATGAAATCCAACAAACAATTGAATGTTCAAGAATGTCGCCATGAAATTCAACAAACAATTAAATGTTCAAGAATGTCGCCATGAAATCCAACAAACAATTGAATGTTCAAGAATGTCGCCATGAAATCCAACAAACAATTGAATGTTCAAGAATGTCGCCATGAAATCCAACAAACAATTGAATGTTCAAGAATGTCGCCATGAAATCCAACAAACAATTGAATGTTCAAGAATGTCGCCATGAAATCCAACAAACAATTGAATGTTCAAGAATGTCGCCATGAAATCCAACAAACAATTGAATGTTTAAGAATGTCGCCATGAAATCCAACAAACAATTGAATGTTCAAGAATATCGCCATGAAATCCAACAAACAATTGAATGTTCAAGAATGTCGCCATGAAATCCAACAAACAATTGAATGTTCAAGAATGTCGCCATGAAATCCAACAAACAATTGAATGTTCAAGAATGTCGCCATGAAATCCAACAAACAATTGAATGTTCATGAATGTCGCCATGAAATCCAACAAACAATTGAATGTTCAAGAATGTCGCCATGAAATCCAACAAACAATTGAATGTTCAAGAATGTCGCCATGAAATCCAACAAACAATTGAATGTTCAAGAATGTCGCCATGAAATCCAACAAACAATTGAATGTTCAAGAATGTCGCCATGAAATCCAACAAACAATTGAATGTTCAAGAATGTCGCCATGAAATTCAACAAACAATTGAATGTTCAAGAATGTCGCCATGAAATCCAACAAACAATTGAATGTTCAAGAATGTCGCCATGAAATCCAACAAACAATTGAATGTTCAAGAATGTCGCCATGAAATCCAACAAACAATTGAATGTTCAAGAATGTCGCCATGAAATTCAACAAACAATTGAATGTTCTAGAATGTCGCCATGAAATCCAACAAACTATTGAATGTTCAAGAATGTCGCCACGAAATCCAACAAACAATTGAATGTTCAAGAATGTCGCCATGAAATCCAACAAACAATTGAATGTTCAAGAATGTCGCCATGAAATCCAACAAACAATTGAATGTTCAAGAATGTCGCCATGAAATTCAACAAACAATTGAATGTTCAAGAATTTCGCCACGAAATCCAACAAACAATTGAATGTTCAAGAATGTCGCCATGAAATCCAACAAACAATTGAATGTTCAAGAATGTCGCCATGAAATCCAACAAACAATTGAATGTTTAAGAATGTCGCCATGAAATCCAACAAACAATTGAATGTTCAAGAATATCGCCATGAAATCCAACAAACAATTGAATGTTCAAGAATGTCGCTATGAAATCCAACAAACAATTGAATGTTCAAGAATGTCGCCATGAAATCCAACAAACAATTGAATGTTCAAGAATGTCGCCATGAAATCCAACAAACAATTGAATGTTCATGACTGTCGCCATGAAATCCAACAAACAATTGAATGTTCAAGAATGTCGCCATGAAATCCAACAAACAATTGAATGTTCAAGAATGTCGCCATGAAATCCAACAAACAATTGAATGTTCAAGAATGTCCCCATGAAATCCAACAAACAATTGAATGTTCAAGAATGTCGCCATCGAATCCAACAAACAATTGAATGTTCAAGAATGTCGCCATGAAATTCAACAAACAATTGAATGTTCAAGAATGTCGCCATGAAATCCAACAAACAATTGAATGTTCAAGAATGTCGCCATGAAATCCAACAAACAATTGAATGTTCAAGAATGTCGCCATGAAATCCAACAAACAATTGAATTTTCAAGAATGGGGCCATGAAATCCAACAAACAATTGAATGTTCAAGAATGTCGCCATGAAATCCAACAAACAATTGAATGTTCAAGAATGTCGCCATGAAATCCAACAAACAATTGAATGTTCAAGAATGTCGCCATGAAATCCAACAAACAATTGAATGTTCAAGAATGTCGCCATGAAATTCAACAAACAATTGAATGTTCAAGAATGTCGCCACGAAATCCAACAAAGAATTGAATGTTCAAGAATGTCGCCATGAAATCCAACAAACAATTGAATGTTCAAGAATGTCGCCATGAAATCCAACAAACAATTGAATGTTTAAGAATGTCGCCATGAAATCCAACAAACAATTGAATGTTCAAGAATATCGCCATGAAATCCAACAAACAATTGAATGTTCAAGAATGTCGCCATGAAATCCAACAAACAATTGAATGTTCAAGAATGTCGCCATGAAATCCAACAAACAATTGAATGTTCAAGAATGTCGCCATGAAATCCAACAAACAATTGAATGTTCATGAATGTCGCCATGAAATCCAACAAACAATTGAATGTTCAAGAATGTCGCCATGAAATCCAACAAACAATTGAATGTTCAAGAATGTCGCCATGAAATCCAACAAACAATTGAATGTTCAAGAATGTCGCCATGAAATCCAACAAACAATTGAAGGTTCAAGAATGTCGCCATGAAATCCAAAAACAATTGAATGTTCAAGAATGTCGCCATGAAATTCAACAAACAATTGAATGTTCAAGAATGTCGCCATGAAATCCAACAAACAATTGAATGTTCAAGAATGTCGCCATGAAATCCAATAAACAATTAAATATTCAAGAATGTCGCCATGAAATCCAACAAACAATTGAATTTTCAAGAATGGGGCCATGAAATCCAACAAACAATTGAATGTTTAAGAATGTCGCCATGAAATCCAACAAACAATTGAATGTTCAAGAATGTCGCCATGAAATCCAACAAACAATTGAATGTTCAAGAATGTCGCCATGAAATCCAACAAACAATTGAATGTTCAAGAATGTCGCCATGAAATTCAACAAACAATTGAATGTTCAAGAATGTCGCCATCAAAATCCAACAAACAATTGAATGTTCAAGAATGTCGCCATGAAATCCAACAAACAATTGAATGTTCAAGAATGTCGCCATGAAATTCAACAAACAATTGAATGTTCTAGAATGTCGCCATGAAATCCAACAAACAATTGAATGTTCAAGAATGTCGCCACGAAATCAAACAAACAATTGAATGTTCAAGAATGTCGCCATGAAATCCAACAAACAATTGAATGTTCAAGAATGTCGCCATGAAATCCAACAAACAATTGAATGTTCAAGAATGTCGCCATGAAATCCAACAAACAATTGAATGTTCAAGAATGTCGCCATGAAATCCAACAAACAATTGAATGTTCAAGAATGTCGCCATGAAATCCAACAAACAATTGAATGTTCAAGAATGTCGCCATGAAATCCAACAAACAATTGAATGTTCAAGAATGTCGCCATGAAATTCAACAAACAATTAAATGTTCAAGAATGTCGCCATGAAATCCAACAAACAATTGAATGTTCAAGAATGTCGCCATGAAATCCAACAAACAATTGAATGTTCAAGAATGTCGCCATGAAATCCAACAAACAATTGAATGTTCAAGAATGTCGCCATGAAATCCAACAAACAATTGAATGTTCAAGAATGTCGCCATGAAATCCAACAAATAATTGAATGTTCAAGAATGTCGCCATGAAATCCAACAAACAATTGAATGTTCAAGAATGTCGCCATGAAATCCAACAAACAATTGAATGTTCAAGAATGTCGCCATGAAATCCAACAAACAATTGAATGTTCGAGAATGTCGCCATAAAATCCAACAAACAATTGAATGTTCAAGAATGTCACCATGAAATCCAACAAACAATTGAATGTTCAAAAATGTCGCCGTGAAATCCAACAAACAATTGAATGTTCAAGAATGTCGCCATGAAATCCAACAAACAATTGAATGTTCAAGAATGTCGCCATGAAATCCAACAAACAATTGAATGTTCAAGAATGTCGCCATGAAATCCAACAAACAATTGAATGTTCAAGAATGTCGCCATGAAATTCAACAAACAATTGAATGTTCAAGAATGTCGCCATGAAATCCAACAAACAATTGAATGTTCAAGAATGTCGCCATGAAATCGAACAAACAATTGAATGTTCAAGAATGTCGCCATGAAATTCAACAAACAATTGAATGTTCAAGAATGTCGCCATGAAATCCAACAAACAATTGAATGTTCAAGAATGTCGCCATGAAATCCAACAAACAATTGAATGTTCAAGAATGTCGCCATGAAATCCAACAAACAATTGAATGTTCAAGAATGTCGCCATGAAATTCAACAAACAATTGAATGTTCTAGAATGTCGCCATGAAATTTAACAAACAATTGAATGTTCAAGAATGTCGCCACGAAATCTAACAAACAATTGAATGTTCAAGAATGTCGCCATGAAATCCAACAAACAATTGAATGTTCAAGAATGTCGCCATGAAATCCAACAAACAATTGAATGTTCAAGAATGTCGCCATGAAATTCAACAAACAATTGAATGTTCAAGAATGTCGCCATGAAATCCAACAAACAATTGAATGTTCAAGAATGTCGCCATGAAATCCAAAAAACAATTGAATGTTCAAGAATGTCGCCATGAAATCCAACAAACAATTGAATGTTTAAGAATGTCGCCATGAAATCCAACAAACAATTGAATGTTCAAGAATATCGCCATGAAATCCAACAAACAATTAAATGTTCAAGAATGTCGCCATGAAATCCAACAAACAATTGAATGTTCAAGAATGTCGCCATGAAATCCAACAAACAATTGAATGTTCAAGAATGTCGCCATGAAATCCAACAAACAATTGAATGTTCATGAATGTCGCCATGAAATCCAACAAACAATTGAATGTTCAAGAATGTCGCCATGAAATCCAACAAACAATTGAATGTTCAAGAATGTCGCCATGAAATCCAACAAACAATTGAATGTTCAAGAATGTCGCCATGAAATCCAACAAACAATTGAATGTTCAAGAATGTCGCCATAAAATCCAACAAACAATTGAATGTTCAAGAATGTCGCCATGAAATTCAACAAACAATTGAATGTTCAAGAATGTCGCCATGAAATCCAACAAACAATTGAATGTTCAAGAATGTCGCCATGAAATCCAACAAACAATTGAATGTTCAAGAATGTCGCCATGAAATCCAACAAACAATTGAATGTTCAAGAATGTCGCCATGAAATTCAACAAACAATTGAATGTTCTAGAATGTCGCCATGAAATCCAACAAACAATTGAATGTTCAAGAATGTCGCCACGAAATCCAACAAACAATTGAATGTTCAAGAATGTCGCCATGAAATCCAACAAACAATTGAATGTTCAAGAATGTCGCCATGAAATCCAACAAACAATTGAATGTTCAAGAATGTCGCCATGAAATTCAACAAACAATTGAATGTTCAAGAATGTCGCCACGAAATCCAACAAACAATTGAATGTTCAAGAATGTCGCCATGAAATCCAACAAACAATTGAATGTTCAAGAATGTCGCCATGAAATCCAACAAACAATTGAATGTTTAAGAATGTCGCCATGAAATCCAACAAACAATTGAATGTTCAAGAATATCGCCATGAAATCCAACAAACAATTGAATGTTCAAGAATGTCGCCATGAAATCCAACAAACAATTGAATGTTCAAGAATGTCGCCATGAAATCCAACAAACAATTGAATGTTCAAGAATGTCGCCATGAAATCCAACAAACAATTGAATGTTCATGAATGTCGCCATGAAATCCAACAAACAATTGAATGTTCAAGAATGTCGCCATGAAATCCAACAAACAATTGAATGTTCAAGAATGTCGCCATGAAATCCAACAAACAATTGAATGTTCAAGAATGTCGCCATGAAATCCAACAAACAATTGAATGTTCAAGAATGTCGCCATGAAATCCAACAAACAATTGAATGTTCAAGAATGTCGCCATGAAATTCAACAAACAATTGAATGTTCAAGAATGTCGCCATGAAATCCAACAAACAATTGAATGTTCAAGAATGTCGCCATGAAATCCAACAAACAATTAAATGTTCAAGAATGTCGCCATGAAATCCAACAAACAATTGAATTTTCAAGAATGGGGCCATGAAATCCAACAAACAATTGAATGTTCAAGAATGTCGCCATGATATCCAACAAACAATTGAATGTTCAAGAATGTCGCCATGAAATCCAACAAACAATTGAATGTTCAAGAATGTCGCCATGAAATTCAACAAACAATTGAATGTTCAAGAATGTCGCCATCAAAATCCAACAAACAATTGAATGTTCAAGAATGTCGCCATGAAATCCAACAAACAATTGAATGTTCAAGAATGTCGCCATGAAATCCAACAAACAATTGAATGTTCAAGAATGTCGCCATGAAATTCAACAAACAATTGAATGTTCTAGAATGTCGCCATGAAATCCAACAAACAATTGAATGTTCAAGAATGTCGCCACGAAATCAAACAAACAATTGAATGTTCAAGAATGTCGCCATGAAATCCAACAAACAATTGAATGTTCAAGAATGTCGCCATGAAATCCAACAAACAATTGAATATCCAAGAATGTCGCCATGAAATCCAACAAACAATTGAATGTTCAAGAATGTCGCCATGAAATCCAACAAACAATTGAATGTTCAAGAATGTCGCCATGAAATCCAACAAACAATTGAATGTTCAAGAATGTCGCCATGAAATCCAACAAACAATTGAATGTTCAAGAATGTCGCCATGAAATTCAACAAACAATTAAATGTTCAAGAATGTCGCCATGAAATCCAACAAACAATTGAATGTTCAAGAATGTCGCCATGAAATCCAACAAACAATTGAATGTTCAAGAATGTCGCCATGAAATCCAACAAACAATTGAATGTTCAAGAATGTCGCCATGAAATCCAACAAACAATTGAATGTTCAAGAATGTCGCCATGAAATCCAACAAATAATTGAATGTTCAAGAATGTCGCCATGAAATCCAACAAACAATTGAATGTTCAAGAATGTCGCCATGAAATCCAACAAACAATTGAATGTTCAAGAATGTCGCCATGAAATCCAAAAAACAATTGAATGTTCGAGAATGTCGCCATAAAATCCAACAAACAATTGAATGTTCAAGAATGTCGCCATGAAATCCAACAAACAATTGAATGTTCAAGAATGTCGCCGTGAAATCCAACAAACAATTGAATGTTCAAGAATGTCGCCATGAAATCCAACAAACAATTGAATGTTCAAGAATGTCGCCATGAAATCCAACAAACAATTGAATGTTCAAGAATGTCGCCATGAAATCCAACAAACAATTGAATGTTCAAGAATGTCGCCATGAAATTCAACAAACAATTGAATGTTCAAGAATGTCGCCATGAAATCCAACAAACAATTGAATGTTCAAGAATGTCGCCATGAAATCCAACAAACAATTGAATGTTCAAGAATGTCGCCATGAAATTCAACAAACAATTGAATGTTCAAGAATGTCGCCATGAAATCCAACAAACAATTGAATGTTCAAGAATGTCGCCATGAAATCCAACAAACAATTGAATGTTCAAGAATGTCGCCATGAAATCCAACAAACAATTGAATGTTCAAGAATGTCGCCATGAAATTCAACAAACAATTGAATGTTCTAGAATGTCGCCATGAAATCCAACAAACAATTGAATGTTCAAGAATGTCGCCACGAAATCCAACAAACAATTGAATGTTCAAGAATGTCGCCATGAAATCCAACAAACAATTGAATGTTCAAGAATGTCGCCATGAAATCCAACAAACAATTGAATGTTCAAGAATGTCGCCATGAAATTCAACAAACAATTGAATGTTACAGAATGTCGCCATGAAATCCAATAAACAATTGAATGTTCAAGAATGTCGCCATGAAATCCAACAAACAATTGAATGTTCAAGAATGTCGCCATGAAATCAAACAAACAATTGAATGTTTAAGAATGTCGCCATGAAATCCAACAAACAAATGAATGTTCAAGAATGTCGCCATGAAATTCAACAAACAATTGAATGTTCAAGAATGTCGCCATCAAAATCCAACAAACAATTGAATGTTCAAGAATGTCGCCATGAAATCCAACAAACAATTGAATGTTCAAGAATGTCGCCATGAAATCCAACAAACAATTGAATGTTCAAGAATGTCGCCATGAAATTCAACAAACAATTGAATGTTCAAGAATGTCGCCATGAAATCCAACAAACAATTGAATGTTCAAGAATGTCGCCACGAAATCAAACAAACAATTGAATGTTCAAGAATGTCGCCATGAAATCCAACAAACAATTGAATGTTCAAGAATGTCGCCATGAAATCCAACAAACAATTGAATGTTCAAGAATGTCGCCATGAAATTCAACAAACAATTGAATGTTCAAGAATGTCGCCATGAAATCCAACAAACAATTGAATGTTCAAGAATGTCGCCATGAAATCCAACAAACAATTAAATGTTCAAGAATGTCGCCATGAAATCTAACAAACAATTGAATTTTCAAGAATGGGGCCATGAAATCCAACAAACAATTGAATGTTCAAGAATGTCGCCATGAAATCCAACAAACAATTGAATGTTCAAGAATGTCGCCATGAAATCCAACAAACAATTGAATGTTCAAGAATGTCGCCATGAAATCCAACAAACAATTGAATGTTCAAGAATGTCGCCATGAAATTCAACAAACAATGTAATGTTCAAGAATGTCGCCATGAAATCCAACAAACAATTGAATGTTCAAGAATGTCGCCATGAAATCCAACAAACAATTGAATGTTCAAGAATGTCGCCATGAAATCCAACAAACAATTGAATGTTCAAGAATGTCGCCATGAAATCCAACAAACAATTGAATGTTCAAGAATGTCGCCATGAAATCCAACAAACAATTGAATGTTCAAGAATGTCGCCATGAAATCCAACAGACAATTGAATGTTCAAGAATGTCGCCATGAAATTCAACAAACAATTGAATGTTCAAGAATGTCGCCATGAAATCCAACAAACAATTGAATGTTAAAGAATGTCGCCATGAAATCCAAAAAACAATTGAATGTTCAAGAATGTCGACATGAAATCCAACAAACAATTGAATGTTCAAGAATGTCGCCATGAAATCCAACAAACAATTGAATGTTCAAGAATGTCGCCATGAAATCCAACAAACAATTAAATGTTCAAGAATGTCGCCATGAAATCCAACAAACAATTGAATGTTCAAGAATGTCGCCATGAAATCCAACAAACAAGTGAATGTTCAAGAATGTCGCCATGAAATCCAACAAACAATTGAATGTTCAAGAATGTCGCCATGAAATCCAACAAACAATTGAATTTTCAAGAATGTCGCCATGAAATCCAACAAACAATTGAATGTTCAAGAATGTCGCCATGAAATCCAACAAACAATTGAATGTTCAAGAATGTCGCCATGAAATCCAACAAACAATTGAATGTTCAAGAATGTCGCCATGAAATCCAACAAACAATTGAATGTTCAAGAATGTCGCCATGAAATCCAACAAACCATTGAATGTTCAAGAATGTCGCCATGAAATCCAACAAACAATTGAATGTTCAAGAATGTCGCCATGAAATCCAACAAACAATTGAATGTTCAAGAATGTTGCCATGAAATTTAACAAACAATTGAATGTTCAAGAATGTTGCCATGAAATTCAACAAACAATTGAATGTTCAAGAATGTCGCTATGAAATCCAACAAACAATTGAATGTTCAAGAATGTCGCCATGAAATCCAACAAACAATTGAATGTTCAAGAATGTCGCCATGAAATTCAACAAACAATTGAATGTTCAAGAATGTCGCCATGAAATCCAACAAACAATTGAATGTTCAAGAATGTCGCCATGAAATTCAACAAACAATGTAATGTTCAAGAATGTTGCCATGAAATTCAACAAACAATTGAATGTTCAAGAATGTCGCCATGAAATCCAACAAACAATTGAATGTTCAAGAATGTCGCCATGAAATCCAACAAACAATTGAATGTTCATGAATGTCGCCATGAAATCCAACAAACAATTGAATGTTCAAGAATGTCGCCATGAAATCCAACAAACAATTGAATGTTCAAGAATGTCGCCATGAAATCCAACAAACAATTGAATGTTCAAGAATGTCGCCATGAAATCCAACAAACTATTGAAGGTTCAAGAATGTCGCCATGAAATCCAAAAACAATTGAATGTTCAAGAATGTCGCCATGAAATTCAACAAACAATTGAATGTTCAAGAATGTCGCCATGAAATCCAACAAACAATTGAATGTTCAAGAATGTCGCCATGAAATCCAATAAACAATTAAATGTTCAAGAATGTCGCCATGAAATCCAACAAACAATTGAATTTTCAAGAATGGGGCCATGAAATCCAACAAACAATTGAATGTTCAAGAATGTCGCCATGAAATCCAACAAACAATTGAATGTTCAAGAATGTCGCCATGAAATCCAACAAACAATTGAATGTTCAAGAATGTCGCCATGAAATCCAACAAACAATTGAATGTTCAAGAATGTCGCCATGAAATTCAACAAACAATTGAATGTTCAAGAATGTCGCCATCAAAATCCAACAAACAATTGAATGTTCAAGAATGTCGCCATGAAATCCAACAAACAATTGAATGTTCAAGAATGTCGCCATGAAATCCAACAAACAATTGAATGTTCAAGAATGTCGCCATGAAATTCAACAAACAATTGAATGTTCTAGAATGTCGCCATGAAATCCAACAAACAATTGAATGTTCAAGAATGTCGCCACGAAATCAAACAAACAATTGAATGTTCAAGAATGTCGCCATGAAATCCAACAAACAATTGAATGTTCAAGAATGTCGCCATGAAATCCAACAAACAATTGAATGTTCAAGAATGTCGCCATGAAATCCAACAAACAATTGAATGTTCAAGAATGTCGCCATGAAATCCAACAAACAATTGAATGTTCAAGAATGTCGCCATGAAATCCAACAAACAATTGAATGTTCAAGAATGTCGCCATGAAATCCAACAAACAATTGAATGTTCAAGAATGTCGCCATGAAATTCAACAAACAATTAAATGTTCAAGTATGTCGCCATGAAATCCAACAAACAATTGAATGTTCAAGAATGTCGCCATGAAATCCAACAAACAATTGAATGTTCAAGAATGTCGCCATGAAATCCAACAAACAATTGAATGTTCAAGAATGTCGCCATGAAATCCAACAAACAATTGAATGTTCAAGAATGTCGCCATGAAATCCAACAAATAATTGAATGTTCAAGAATGTCGCCATGAAATCCAACAAACAATTGAATGTTCAAGAATGTCGCCATGAAATCCAACAAACAATTGAATGTTCAAGAATGTCGCCATGAAATCCAACAAACAATTGAATGTTCGAGAATGTCGCCATAAAATCCAACAAACAATTGAATGTTCAAGAATGTCACCATGAAATCCAACAAACAATTGAATGTTCAAAAATGTCGCCGTGAAATCCAACAAACAATTGAATGTTCAAGAATGTCGCCATGAAATCCAACAAACAATTGAATGTTCAAGAATGTCGCCATGAAATCCAACAAACAATTGAATGTTCAAGAATGTCGCCATGAAATCCAACAAACAATTGAATGTTCAAGAATGTCGCCATGAAATTCAACAAACAATTGAATGTTCAAGAATGTCGCCATGAAATCCAACAAACAATTGAATGTTCAAGAATGTCGCCATGAAATCGAACAAACAATTGAATGTTCAAGAATGTCGCCATGAAATTCAACAAACAATTGAATGTTCAAGAATGTCGCCATGAAATCCAACAAACAATTGAATGTTCAAGAATGTCGCCATGAAATCCAACAAACAATTGAATGTTCAACAATGTCGCCATGAAATCCAACAAACAATTGAATGTTCAAGAATGTCGCCATGAAATTCAACAAACAATTGAATGTTCTAGAATGTCGCCATGAAATCCAACAAACAATTGAATGTTCAAGAATGTCGCCACGAAATCCAACAAACAATTGAATGTTCAAGAATGTCGCCATGAAATCCAACAAACAATTGAATGTTCAAGAATGTCGCCATGAAATCCAACAAACAATTGAATGTTCAAGAATGTCGCCATGAAATTCAACAAACAATTGAATGTTCAAGAATGTCGCCATGAAATCCAACAAACAATTGAATGTTCAAGAATGTCGCCATGAAATCCAAAAAACAATTGAATGTTCAAGAATGTCGCCATGAAATCCAACAAACAATTGAATGTTTAAGAATGTCGCCATGAAATCCAACAAATAATTGAATGTTCAAGAATATCGCCATGAAATCCAACAAACAATTGAATGTTCAAGAATGTCGCCATGAAATCCAACAAACAATTGAATGTTCAAGAATGTCGCCATGAAATCCAACAAACAATTGAATGTTCAAGAATGTCGCCATGAAATCCAACAAACAATTGAATGTTCATGAATGTCGCCATGAAATCCAACAAACAATTGAATGTTCAAGAATGTCGCCATGAAATCCAACAAACAATTGAATGTTCAAGAATGTCGCCATGAAATCCAACAAACAATTGAATGTTCAAGAATGTCGCCATGAAATCCAACAAACAATTGAATGTTCAAGAATGTCGCCATAAAATCCAACAAACAATTGAATGTTCAAGAATGTCGCCATGAAATTCAACAAACAATTGAATGTTCAAGAATGTCGCCATGAAATCCAACAAACAATTGAATGTTCAAGAATGTCGCCATGAAATCCAACAAACAATTGAATGTTCAAGAATGTCGCCATGAAATCCAACAAACAATTGAATGTTCAAGAATGTCGCCATGAAATTCAACAAACAATTGAATGTTCTAGAATGTCGCCATGAAATCCAACAAACAATTGAATGTTCAAGAATGTCGCCACGAAATCCAACAAACAATTGAATGTTCAAGAATGTCGCCATGAAATCCAACAAACAATTGAATGTTCAAGAATGTCGCCATGAAATCCAACAAACAATTGAATGTTCAAGAATGTCGCCATGAAATTCAACAAACAATTGAATGTTCAAGAATGTGTCCACGAAATCCAACAAACAATTGAATGTTCAAGAATGTCGCCATAAAATCCAACAAACAATTGAATGTTCAAGAATGTCGCCATGAAATCCAACAAACAATTGAATGTTTAAGAATGTCGCCATGAAATCCAACAAACAATTGAATGTTCAAGAATATCGCCATGAAATCCAACAAACAATTGAATGTTCAAGAATGTCGCCATGAAATTCAACAAACAATTGAATGTTCAAGAATGTCGCCATGAAATCCAACAAACAATTGAATGTTCAAGAATGTCGCCATGAAATCCAACAAACAATTGAATGTTCATGAATGTCGCCATGAAATCCAACAAACAATTGAATGTTCAAGAATGTCGCCATGAAATCCAACAAACAATTGAATGTTCAAGAATGTCGCCATGAAATCCAACAAACAATTGAATGTTCTAGAATGTCGCCATGAAATCCAACAAACAATTGAATGTTCAAGAATGTCGCCATGAAATCCAACAAACAATTGAATGTTCAAGAATGTCGCCATGAAATTCAACAAACAATTGAATGTTCAAGAATGTCGCCATGAAATCCAACAAACAATTGAATGTTCAAGAATGTCGCCATGAAATCCAACAAACAATTAAATGTTCAAGAATGTCGCCATGAAATCCAACAAACAATTGAATTTTCAAGAATGGGGCCATGAAATCCAACAAACAATTGAATGTTCAAGAATGTCGCCATGAAATCCAACAAACAATTGAATGTTCAAGAATGTCGCCATGAAATCCAACAAACAATTGAATGTTCAAGAATGTCGCCATGAAATTCAACAAACAATTGAATGTTCAAGAATGTCGCCATCAAAATCCAACAAACAATTGAATGTTCAAGAATGTCGCCATGAAATCCAACAAACAATTGAATGTTCAAGAATGTCGCCATGAAATCCAACAAACAATTGAATGTTCAAGAATGTCGCCATGAAATTCAACAAACAATTGAATGTTCTAGAATGTCGCCATGAAATCCAACAAACAATTGAATGTTCAAGAATGTCGCCACGAAATCAAACAAACAATTGAATGTTCAAGAATGTCGCCATGAAATCCAACAAACAATTGAATGTTCAATAATGTCGCCATGAAATCCAACAAACAATTGAATGTTAAAGAATGTCGCCATGAAATCCAACAAACAATTGAATGTTCAAGAATGTCGCCATGAAATCCAACAAACAATTGAATGTTCAAGAATGTCGCCATGAAATCCAACAAACAATTGAATGTTCAAGAATGTCGCCATGAAATCCAACAAACAATTGAATGTTCAAGAATGTCGCCATGAAATTCAACAAACAATTAAATGTTCAAGAATGTCGCCATGAAATCCAACAAACAATTGAATGTTCAAGAATGTCGCCATGAAATCCAACAAACAATTGAATGTTCAAGAATGTCGCCATGAAATCCAACAAACAATTGAATGTTCAAGAATGTCGCCATGAAATCCAACAAACAATTGAATGTTCAAGAATGTCGCCATGAAATCCAACAAATAATTGAATGTTCAAGAATGTCGCTATGAAATCCAACAAACAATTGAATGTTCAAGAATGTCGCCATGAAATCCAACAAACAATTGAATGTTCAAGAATGTCGCCATGAAATCCAACAAACAATTGAATGTTCGAGAATGTCGCCATAAAATCCAACAAACAATTGAATGTTCAAGAATGTCGCCATGAAATCCAACAAACAATTGAATGTTCAAGAATGTCGCCGTGAAATCCAACAAACAATTGAATGTTCAAGAATGTCGCCATGAAATCTAACAAACAATTGAATGTTCAAGAATGTCGCCATGAAATCCAACAAACAATTGAATGTTCAAGAATGTCGCCATGAAATCCAACAAACAATTGAATGTTCAAGAATGTCGCCATGAAATTCAACAAACAATTGAATGTTCAAGAATGTCGCCATGAAATCCAACAAACAATTGAATGTTCAAGAATGTCGCCATGAAATCCAACAAACAATTGAATGTTCAAGAATGTCGCCATGAAATTCAACAAACAATTGAATGTTCAAGAATGTCGCCATGAAATCCAACAAACAATTGAATGTTCAAGAATGTCGCCATGAAATCCAACAAACAATTGAATGTTCAAGAATGTCGCCATGAAATCCAACAAACAATTGAATGTTCAAGAATGTCGCCATGAAATTCAACAAACAATTGAATGTTCTAGAATGTCGCCATGAAATCCAACAAACAATTGAATGTTCAAGAATGTCGCCACGAAATCCAACAAACAATTGAATGTTCAAGAATGTCGCCATGAAATCCAACAAACAATTGAATGTTCAAGAATGTCGCCATGAAATCCAACAAACAATTGAATGTTCAAGAATGTCGCCATGAAATTCAACAAACAATTGAATGTTCAAGAATGTCGCCATGAAATCCAATAAACAATTGAATGTTCAAGAATGTCGCCATGAAATCCAACAAACAATTGAATGTTCAAGAATGTCGCCATGAAATCAAACAAACAATTGAATGTTTAAGAATGTCGCCATGAAATCCAACAAACAAATGAATGTTCAAGAATGTCGCCATGAAATTCAACAAACAATTGAATGTTCAAGAATGTCGCCATGAAATCCAACAAACAATTGAATGTTCAAGAATGTCGCCATGAAATCCAACAAATAATTGAATGTTCAAGAATGTCGCTATGAAATCCAACAAACAATTGAATGTTCAAGAATGTCGCCATGAAATCCAACAAACAATTGAATGTTCAAGAATGTCGCCATGAAATCCAACAAACAATTGAATGTTCGAGAATGTCGCCATAAAATCCAACAAACAATTGAATGTTCAAGAATGTCGCCATGAAATCCAACAAACAATTGAATGTTCAAGAATGTCGCCGTGAAATCCAACAAACAATTGAATGTTCAAGAATGTCGCCATGAAATCCAACAAACAATTGAATGTTCAAGAATGTCGCCATGAAATCCAACAAACAATTGAATGTTCAAGAATGTCGCCATGAAATCCAACAAACAATTGAATGTTCAAGAATGTCGCCATGAAATTCAACAAACAATTGAATGTTCAAGAATGTCGCCATGAAATCCAACAAACAATTGAATGTTCAAGAATGTCGCCATGAAATCCAACAAACAATTGAATGTTCAAGAATGTCGCCATGAAATTCAACAAACAATTGAATGTTCAAGAATGTCGCCATGAAATCCAACAAACAATTGAATGTTCAAGAATGTCGCCATGAAATCCAACAAACAATTGAATGTTCAAGAATGTCGCCATGAAATCCAACAAACAATTGAATGTTCAAGAATGTCGCCATGAAATTCAACAAACAATTGAATGTTCTAGAATGTCGCCATGAAATCCAACAAACAATTGAATGTTCAAGAATGTCGCCACGAAATCCAACAAACAATTGAATGTTCAAGAATGTCGCCATGAAATCCAACAAACAATTGAATGTTCAAGAATGTCGCCATGAAATCCAACAAACAATTGAATGTTCAAGAATGTCGCCATGAAATTCAACAAACAATTGAATGTTCAAGAATGTCGCCATGAAATCCAATAAACAATTGAATGTTCAAGAATGTCGCCATGAAATCCAACAAACAATTGAATGTTCAAGAATGTCGCCATGAAATAAAACAAACAATTGAATGTTTAAGAATGTCGCCATGAAATCCAACAAACAAATGAATGTTCAAGAATGTCGCCATGAAATTCAACAAACAATTGAATGTTCAAGAATGTCGCCATCAAAATCCAACAAACAATTGAATGTTCAAGAATGTCGCCATGAAATTCAACAAACAATTGAATGTTCAAGAATGTCGCCATGAAATCCAACAAACAATTGAATGTTCAAGAATGTCGCCATGAAATTCAACAAACAATTGAATGTTCAAGAATGTCGCCATGAAATCCAACAAACAATTGAATGTTCAAGAATGTCGCCACGAAATCAAACAAACAATTGAATGTTCAAGAATGTCGCCATGAAATCCAACAAACAATTGAATGTTCAAGAATGTCGCCATGAAATTCAACAAACAATTGAATGTTCAAGAAGGTCGCCATGAAATTCAACAAACAATTGAATGTTCAAGAATGTCGCCATGAAATCCAAACAAACAATTGAATGTTCAAGAATGTCGCCATGAAATCCAACAAACAATTAAATGTTCAAGAATGTCGCCATGAAATCTAACAAACAATTGAATTTTCAAGAATGGGGCCATGAAATCCAACAAACAATTGAATGTTCAAGAATGTCGCCATGAAATCCAACAAACAATTGAATGTTCAAGAATGTCGCCATGAAATCCAACAAACAATTGAATGTTCAAGAATGTCGCCATGAAATCCAACAAACAATTGAATGTTCAAGAATGTCGCCATGAAATTCAACAAACAATGTAATGTTCAAGAATGTCGCCATGAAATCCAACAAACAATTGAATGTTCAAGAATGTCGCCATGAAATCCAACAAACAATTGAATGTTCAAGAATGTCGCCATGAAATCCAACAAACAATTGAATGTTCAAGAATGTCGCCATGAAATCCAACAAACAATTGAATGTTCAAGAATGTCGACATGAAATCCAACAAACAATTGAATGTTCAAGAATGTCGCCATGAAATCCAACAAACAATTGAATGTTCAAGAATGTCGCCATGAAATCCAACAAACAATTGAATGTTCAAGAATGTCGCCATGAAATTCAACAAACAATTGAATGTTCAAGAATGTCGCCATGAAATCCAACAAACAATTGAATGTTAAAGAATGTCGCCATGAAATCCAAAAAACAATTGAATGTTCAAGAATGTCGACATGAAATCCAACAAACAATTGAATGTTCAAGAATGTCGCCATGAAATCCAACAAACAATTGAATGTTCAAGAATGTCGCCATGAAATCCAACAAACAATTAAATGTTCAAGAATGTCGCCATGAAATCCAACAAACAATTGAATGTTCAAGAATGTCGCCATGAAATCCAACAAACAATTGAATTTTCAAGAATGTCGCCATGAAATCCAACAAACAATTGAATGTTCAAGAATGTCGCCATGAAATCCAACAAACAATTGAATGTTCAAGAATGTCGCCATGAAATCCAACAAACAATTGAATGTTCAAGAATGTCGCCATGAAATCCAACAAACAATTGAATGTTCAAGAATGTCGCCATGAAATCCAACAAACCATTGAATGTTCAAGAATGTCGCCATGAAATCCAACAAACAATTGAATGTTCAAGAATGTCGCCATGAAATCCAACAAACAATTGAATGTTCAAGAATGTTGCCATGAAATTTAACAAACAATTGAATGTTCAAGAATGTTGCCATGAAATTCAACAAACAATTGAATGTTCAAGAATGTCGCTATGAAATCCAACAAACAATTGAATGTTCAAGAATGTCGCCATG
The DNA here is from genome assembly GCA_963556195.1 of Sepiola atlantica. Classification (NCBI taxonomy): domain Eukaryota; kingdom Metazoa; phylum Mollusca; class Cephalopoda; order Sepiida; family Sepiolidae; genus Sepiola; species Sepiola atlantica. Next base: position 11,723,357 of record OY744520.1, read on the forward strand.
AAATCCAACAAACAATTGAATGTTCAAGAATGTCGCCATGAAATTCAACAAACAATTGAATGTTCAAGAATGTCGCCATGAAATCCAACAAACAATTGAATGTTCAAGAATGTCGCCATGAAATTCAACAAACAATGTAATGTTCAAGAATGTCGCCATGAAATTCAACAAACAATTGAATGTTCAAGAATGTCGCCATGAAATTAAACAAACAATTGAATGTTCAAGAATGTCGCCATGAAATCCAACAAACCATTGAATTGTCAAGAATGTCGCCATGAAATCCAACAAACAATTGAATGTTCAAGAATGTCGCCATGAAATCCAACAAACAATTGAATGTTCAAGAATGTCGCCATGAAATCCAACAAACAATTGAATGTTCAAGAATGTCGCCATGAAATTCAACAAACAATTAAATGTTCAAGAATGTCGCCATGAAATCCAACAAACAATTGAATGTTCAAGAATGTCGCCATGAAATCCAACAAACAATTGAATGTTCAAGAATGTCGCCATGAAATCCAACAAACAATTGAATGTTCAAGAATGTCGCCATGAAATCCAACAAACAATTGAATGTTCAAGAATGTCGCCATGAAATCCAACAAATAATTGAATGTTCAAGAATGTCGCTATGAAATCCAACAAACAATTGAATGTTCAAGAATGTCGCCATGAAATCCAACAAACAATTGAATGTTCAAGAATGTCGCCATGAAATCCAACAAACAATTGAATGTTCGAGAATGTCGCCATAAAATCCAACAAACAATTGAATGTTCAAGAATGTCGCCATGAAATCCAACAAACAATTGAATGTTCAAGAATGTCGCCGTGAAATCCAACAAACAATTGAATGTTCAAGAATGTCGCCATGAAATCCAACAAACAATTGAATGTTCAAGAATGTCGCCATGAAATCCAACAAACAATTGAATGTTCAAGAATGTCGCCATGAAATCCAACAAACAATTGAATGTTCAAGAATGTCGCCATGAAATTCAACAAACAATTGAATGTTCAAGAATGTCGCCATGAAATCCAACAAACAATTGAATGTTCAAGAATGTCGCCATGAAATCCAACAAACAATTGAATGTTCAAGAATGTCGCCATGAAATTCAACAAACAATTGAATGTTCAAGAATGTCGCCATGAAATCCAACAAACAATTGAATGTTCAAGAATGTCGCCATGAAATCCAACAAACAATTGAATGTTCAAGAATGTCGCCATGAAATCCAACAAACAATTGAATGTTCAAGAATGTCGCCATGAAATTCAACAAACAATTGAATGTTCTAGAATGTCGCCATGAAATCCAACAAACAATTGAATGTTCAAGAATGTCGCCACGAAATCCAACAAACAATTGAATGTTCAAGAATGTCGCCATGAAATCCAACAAACAATTGAATGTTCAAGAATGTCGCCATGAAATCCAACAAACAATTGAATGTTCAAGAATGTCGCCATGAAATTCAACAAACAATTGAATGTTCAAGAATGTCGCCATGAAATCCAATAAACAATTGAATGTTCAAGAATGTCGCCATGAAATCCAACAAACAATTGAATGTTCAAGAATGTCGCCATGAAATCAAACAAACAATTGAATGTTTAAGAATGTCGCCATGAAATCCAACAAACAAATGAATGTTCAAGAATGTCGCCATGAAATTCAACAAACAATTGAATGTTCAAGAATGTCGCCATCAAAATCCAACAAACAATTGAATGTTCAAGAATGTCGCCATGAAATCCAACAAACAATTGAATGTTCAAGAATGTCGCCATGAAATCCAACAAACAATTGAATGTTCAAGAATGTCGCCATGAAATTCAACAAACAATTGAATGTTCAAGAATGTCGCCATGAAATCCAACAAACAATTGAATGTTCAAGAATGTCGCCACGAAATCAAACAAACAATTGAATGTTCAAGAATGTCGCCATGAAATCCAACAAACAATTGAATGTTCAAGAATGTCGCCATGAAATTCAACAAACAATTGAATGTTCAAGAATGTCGCCATGAAATTCAACAAACAATTGAATGTTCAAGAATGTCGCCATGAAATCCAAACAAACAATTGAATGTTCAAGAATGTCGCCATGAAATCCAACAAACAATTAAATGTTCAAGAATGTCGCCATGAAATCTAACAAACAATTGAATTTTCAAGAATGGGGCCATGAAATCCAACAAACAATTGAATGTTCAAGAATGTCGCCATGAAATCCAACAAACAATTGAATGTTCAAGAATGTCGCCATGAAATCCAACAAACAATTGAATGTTCAAGAATGTCGCCATGAAATCCAACAAACAATTGAATGTTCAAGAATGTCGCCATGAAATTCAACAAACAATGTAATGTTCAAGAATGTCGCCATGAAATCCAACAAACAATTGAATGTTCAAGAATGTCGCCATGAAATCCAACAAACAATTGAATGTTCAAGAATGTCGCCATGAAATCCAACAAACAATTGAATGTTCAAGAATGTCGCCATGAAATCCAACAAACAATTGAATGTTCAAGAATGTCGACATGAAATCCAACAAACAATTGAATGTTCAAGAATGTTTCCATGAAATCCAACAAACAATTGAATGTTCAAGAATGTCGCCATGAAATCCAACAAACAATTGAATGTTCAAGAATGTCGCCATGAAATTCAACAAACAATTGAATGTTCAAGAATGTCGCCATGAAATCCAACAAACAATTGAATGTTAAAGAATGTCGCCATGAAATCCAAAAAACAATTGAATGTTCAAGAATGTCGACATGAAATCCAACAAACAATTGAATGTTCAAGAATGTCGCCATGAAATCCAACAAACAATTGAATGTTCAAGAATGTCGCCATGAAATCCAACAAACAATTAAATGTTCAAAGAATGTCGCCATGAAATCCAACAAACAATTGAATGTTCAAGAATGTCGCCATGAAATCCAACAAACAAGTGAATGTTCAAGAATGTCGCCATGAAATCCAACAAACAATTGAATGTTCAAGAATGTCGCCATGAAATCCAACAAACAATTGAATTTTCAAGAATGTCGCCATGAAATCCAACAAACAATTGAATGTTCAAGAATGTCGCCATGAAATCCAACAAACAATTGAATGTTCAAGAATGTCGCCATGAAATCCAACAAACAATTGAATGTTCAAGAATGTCGCCATGAAATCCAACAAACAATTGAATGTTCAAGAATGTCGCCATGAAATCCAACAAACCATTGAATGTTCAAGAATGTCGCCATGAAATCCAACAAACAATTGAATGTTCAAGAATGTCGCCATGAAATCCAACAAACAATTGAATGTTCAAGAATGTTGCCATGAAATTTAACAAACAATTGAATGTTCAAGAATGTTGCCATGAAATTCAACAAACAATTGAATGTTCAAGAATGTCGCTATGAAATCCAACAAACAATTGAATGTTCAAGAATGTCGCCATGAAATCCAACAAACAATTGAATGTTCAAGAATGTCGCCATGAAATTCAACAAACAATTGAATGTTCAAGAATGTCGCCATGAAATCCAACAAACAATTGAATGTTCAAGAATGTCGCCATGAAATTCAACAAACAATGTAATGTTCAAGAATGTCGCCATGAAATTCAACAAACAATTGAATGTTCAAGAATGTCGCCATGAAATTAAACAAACAATTGAATGTTCAAGAATGTCGCCATGAAATTCAACAAACAATTGAATGTTCAAGAATGTCGCCATGAAATCCAACAAACAATTGAATGTTCAAGAATGTCGCCATGAAATTCAACAAACAATTGAATGTTCAAGAATGTCGCCATCAAATCCAACAAACAATTGAATGTTCAAGAATGTCGCCATGAAATCCAACAAACAATTGAATGTTCAAGAATGTCGCCATGAAATTCAACAAACAATTGAATGTTCAAGAATGTCGCCATGAAATCCAACAAACAATTGAATGTTCAAGAATGTCGCCATGAAATCCAACAAACAATTGAATGTTCAAGAATGTCGCCATGAAATCCAACAAACAATTGAATGTTCAAGAATGTCGCCATGAAATCCAACAAACAATTGAATGTTCAAGAATGTCGCCATGAAATCCAACAAACCATTGAATGTTCAAGAATGTCGCCATGAAATCCAACAAACAATTGAATGTTCAAGAATGTCGCCATGAAATCCAACAAACAATTGAATGTTCAAGAATGTTGCCATGAAATTTAACAAACAATTGAATGTTCAAGAATGTTGCCATGAAATTCAACAAACAATTGAATGTTCAAGAATGTCGCTATGAAATCCAACAAACAATTGAATGTTCAAGAATGTCGCCATGAAATCCAACAAACAATTGAATGTTCAAGAATGTCGCCATGAAATTCAACAAACAATTGAATGTTCAAGAATGTCGCCATGAAATCCAACAAACAATTGAATGTTCAAGAATGTCGCCATGAAATTCAACAAACAATGTAATGTTCAAGAATGTCGCCATGAAATTCAACAAACAATTGAATGTTCAAGAATGTCGCCATGAAATTAAACAAACAATTGAATGTTCAAGAATGTCGCCATGAAATTCAACAAACAATTGAATGTTCAAGAATGTCGCCATGAAATCCAACAAACAATTGAATGTTCAAGAATGTCGCCATGAAATTCAACAAACAATTGAATGTTCAAGAATGTCGCCATCAAATCCAACAAACAATTGAATGTTCAAGAATGTCGCCATGAAATCCAACAAACAATTGAATGTTCAAGAATGTCGCCATGAAATTCAACAAACAATTGAATGTTCAAGAATGTCGCCATGAAATCCAACAAACAATTGAATGTTCAAGAATGTCGCCATGAAATTCAACAAACAATTGAATGTTCAAGAATGTCGCCATGAAATCCAACAAACAATTGAATGTTCAAGAATGTCGCTATGAAATTCAACAAACAATTGAATGTTCAAGAATGTCGCCATGAAATCCAACAAACAATTGAATGTTCAAGAATGTCGCCATGAAATCCAACAAACAATTGAATGTTCAAGAATGTCGCCATGAAATCCAACAAACAATTGAATGTTCAAGAATGTTGCCATGAAATTCAACAAACAATTGAATGTTCAAGAATGTCGCCATGAAATTCAACAAACAATTGAATGTTCAAGAATGTCGCCATGAAATCCAACAAACAATTGAATGTTCAAGAATGTTACCATGAAATTCAACAAACAATTGAATGTTCAAGAATGTCGCCATGAAATCCAACAAACAATTGAATGTTCAAGAATGTTGCCATGAAATTCAACAAACAATTGAATGTTCAAGAATGTCGCCATGAAATCCAACAAACAATTGAATGTTCAAGAATGTCGCCATGAAATTCAACAAACAATTGAATGTTCAAGAATGTCGCCATGAAATTCAACAAACAATTGAATGTTCAAGAATGTCGCCATGAAATCCAACAAACAATTGAATGTTCAAGAATGTCGCCATGAAATTCAACAAACAATTGAATGTTCAAGAATGTCGCCATCAAATCCAACAAACAATTGAATGTTCAAGAATGTCGCCATGAAATCCAACAAACAATTGAATGTTCAAGAATGTCGCCATGAAATTCAACAAACAATTGAATGTTCAAGCATGTCGCCATGAAATCCAACAAACAATTGAATGTTCAAGAATGTCGCCATGAAATTCAACAAACAATTGAATGTTCAAGAATGTCGCCATGAAATCCAACAAACAATTGAATGTTCAAGAATGTCGCTATGAAATTCAACAAACAATTGAATGTTCAAGAATGTCGCCATGAAATCCAACAAACAATTGAATGTTCAAGAATGTCGCCATGAAATCCAACAAACAATTGAATGTTCAAGAATGTCGCCATGAAATCCAACAAACAATTGAATGTTCAAGAATGTTGCCATGAAATTCAACAAACAATTGAATGTTCAAGAATGTCGCCATGAAATTCAACAAACAATTGAATGTTCAAGAATGTCGCCATGAAATCCAACAAACAATTGAATGTTCAAGAATGTTACCATGAAATTCAACAAACAATTGAATGTTCAAGAATGTCGCCATGAAATCCAACAAACAATTGAATGTTCAAGAATGTTGCCATGAAATTCAACAAACAATTGAATGTTCAAGAATGTCGCCATGAAATCCAACAAACAATTGAATGTTCAAGAATGTCGCCATAAAATTCAACAAACATTTACAGTTGAAGACGCACTTAAAAATTATTTACAAATCTATGATTCACCGAAATAAATAAAACGAGAGCAGTAATTGTTAAACAAAGAAAGAAAAAAAGAAAAAATATCAGCTGTATTTTATAGTTTTAGTAGACGACCCGTGCCCGTTGTGTCCTCTTTTTTATTCATCAAGTTTTTTGTTATATTCCTTTTATCTCTTATTCACTTTTTCGTTTTCTCTCACTTACAGCTCTTTTCCTCTAAATCTCTCTCTCCTCTCTGTCTTCCTGTTTTTAATCTCCTTTTGACGTCATCCAGTATGCACAACACCTTTTGTGACGTCATCTCGTATGTACATATACAAACAAGCACGTAATACTTACAGTATACTTAGTAGTATATAGATAGATTAACTGTTCAAATGCATTCTCAGACAAGATAGCAATTAGAGATTTCAATTTGCCATCGCTTCACAAAGAAGGAGCGAATACATCTCAATTCTTAGTATCTAAATCAGCCAGCATCACAATTCTAACATTATATGTGTAATTTGGATTATTCGGACTACTGTTCTCATATTGAGTGTTATTCTCACAACGTTTCGGCCGCTGTAATCTCCGGCCTTCTTTAGTTGTATCTTTTCGAACTCGGAAATATTTCTCTCGAACTAAGGAATCTGGACGAATTTCGAACATAAGCTTTGATTTAATCCACTGGAGTTACATGCTCTCATTCCGTTAGCCATTACTGGGATAAGTTTTCATTAATTCGCAATTCTCCGTATCGCCCGCACCGAATATTGAATCTTCAACCTTCAGATGACTGTCCTTTAGAACTGAATTTTACTTAGTACTATATAAACTGCGCTACGGGTTCTTGCGAAATTCTGTCCAGATTCCCGAGTTCAGCAGAAATATTCCCCGAGTTCGAAAATATACACCTGAAGAAGGCGGGAGATTACAGCGATCGACACGTTGTGAGAATAACACTCAAGATAATAACAGTAGGTCGAATAATTCAAATTACACAAATCATCCTCATCTCAAAAATTCAGAAGCTAACATTATAGTTGTATATTTTCCCATTCTACCAAACGCGAAGAAGAATTGTATGGTGATGTTTGAAAATTATGTTTATCTTTCTGACTCTCTCTCTCTCTCCCCCCCCCTCCATCTATATTTCCCTCTCTCTTTCTCTGTCTTCCGCCTTGAAACACGTAGTACAATCGAGAAACAAGTGGCTTGTTACTTTTAACCCCTCTAAAACGAAACTTCTCTCTTTTCACCGTCATCGCTCGAATCGTTACTTCTCCTCAGTCGAAAAGAATGGTTCTCTCCTCGAGGAAACCCCTTTATTTGATAAGCTCTTATGATTGACTTTTACCCAGACTTAAAATAGAAGACTGAAATCAAATCTGTTTTTAAGGTTGCTGGGTAAAATGGTTGGATAATTCTATCGCTCCAGAAACTACCTCGCTCTCGACGCAATCCTCTACCTGTATAAGAGCCAGATATATCCTAAAAAGGAAGGATTCAGGTCATATCTGGGGAGGTGCTGTACGGAGCATTGTTTCCTGTCTTGACAGAGTGCAAAATAGACCCCGCAATCTGGAGCGGGTGGTGTCCTCTTCTTACCCCTAATGCCTCGTTCGCACAGAAGAAATGTTGCTAGCCTCTCTCTTCTGTATCGTTATGGTCATATAGATGCTAACCCCTCTGTATACTTATGTTTATGGTAGGTGCTCGACTAAGCTCTAATACCCCCCCCCCATAAGACATTCACAATATTAACTCGTCTTGCTATAACCATAGCAGAGAAGTTTACTTTTCCGCTCTCCTTAACAAAAAAACTAACGAAACTTCCATGAGCAGAGTTTATATCCTTGAACATCCTGCCTGTGAAACAAGTTAGCACGAGCTTGCTTACCAGCTGACTACAACAAGGTTGTTTTCAAGTCTAACATAAGCAAACACTTGTGGAGCCGTCCTCTTTCATAATCAAGTTCATCTAAAGTAATATCCTGTCTACCCCACCCACGTTTTCCGGTCCTCTAATAGATGGGATCATCGTCTAACTGACGATCTCTTCAACCCTTTATTTTTAATTGGGTCCACCCCAAACAAAGCAAGTTGCCATTGTATACGTTATGAGCTACTGAGCATTAGGGTGAAATTTAAAATGATCGTCCTAAATTTTAAGCTGTGCAGCTAGATGTTTGTTCACATTAGTTTTAAATTTCTGCATGTCGGTACAGTCGGGGAAATAGGGAGCAGGGAGGGAGTTACACAAGATGGCAGTTAGAGGAAAGAGGCTATTGGGGTAGAAGGCTCTCCAGCATCTGGGGACCTCCACAGTGAATGGATGGTACCTAGCTGATTGTCAGGTTTTTATAGTGTATTTACGTCGAGGGGGCACTAAAGCAGCAAGTTCATCGGAGCACGTTCAATTAAAATACTTGTAAAACAAGCACGAGGATGCAACATGGCGGCGATGGGACATGGATCTTGATGGATAGTGAGGGACCTATCAGATTAGAGACTCTTTTTTGGACCTTGTCTAATAGGGAGAGACTAGTTGATGTTACACCAGCCTATATGTGGCAACAATACTCCATGCATGGGCGGATGGTTTCTTTGTAGAGATATCAGATACTGTCAGGTGTAAGAAGTTTTCTAGCACGGTAGAATGAGTCCACCTTCTTTGCTGCAGCCTTGGCAATGTCTTCTATATATGTATTCCAATTCATGTAACCTGTGAATGTTAGGCGAGAAGTTTGAACGTTGAACTCTCAGGTAGGGTGTTTTTTGCCATGGCAATCGGTGGTTGAAGAGGTTTCTTGTAGTTGTTGAAGGAAAGAAGATTTGTCTTAGCAGCATTAAAAGTTATCATCCATTTATGACCCCCTTCCACTACAGAGTGGAGACCACTTTCTAAGGATTCAGCCATTGCCTTGGATATGTGCACGTCCGTTTTACCCACATGACGAAAGTAGAGCTTAGTGCCGTCAGCAAATATACCCATCTCAGATACAATGTCGTTAGGGAGGTCGTTTATCAAAATCAGGAAAAATACAGCTCAACGATCGATCCCTGGGGCACACCTGCATTTATGTCATGTTGTTTGGAGGACAACCTAAATCTTTCTGTTGGATAAGAAGAATCAAATTATATTGAATATTCGTTATACAATATGTATTAATTTTTATGAGAAGACCTCCATGCCAGATTTTGTCAAAGGCTTTGGATATATCAAGTGCTACCGCTCTAGCTTCACCTGCCTTGTCCAGTGTATGGTATATGCTTTCGGAGATGACCGTTAGGATATCCGCAGTACACATTGCTTGTATAAATCCATACTGATGGTCAGAAAAAGTTTAGCATTAACAAGGTGCCGGACTATTGCTAGATTAATTTAGGATTTAAAGATTTTACCGAGGAACGAAAGTAAGCTGATGGGGCGATAATTGTGAAGGTCAGTTCTATCTCCAGAATTTTTGAAAACTGGTAGAACAGAAGCGCGTTTCCAGCTATTGGGGAAGCAATATTCAGCAAGGCATTTGTTGTAGAGTTTGGAGAGGACAGAGGCCAGTTCAGCAGAGCATTTTTTATTACTATTACTGGCATAAGATCAGGCCTACATGCTTTAGAGGTGTTAATGTTTTTTATGATGTCCATGACATAAGATGGGGTGATTACCATGTCATCGAGTGTTGCTTTTGTCCGCAGTGAGAAATTAGAGATGGAGTGATTTGCAGAGTCCAAAGTGGTGTTTAAAGCGAAACGCTGGAAGAGTAGTTAAGCCTTGTCACTTGCTGTGCAAACGACATCATTGTGGTTGGATAGCGGGGAATTGTTGATTGCCCATTATTCACCAAACTATTGTAGATTTTCCAGAAATTACGAGAACCTAGTTTCTGCGACTGAATGTGTTTCCTGGTCATCTCTGTATACATTCTCTTTTCTTCAGCTATCACAGTCTTACAATTATTTCTTGACTCTATTCGTAGTAGACTTATGGTGGCCGTATTGTCGGAATGTTTGCTGCCTCTGAGCAATAGCAGCTGCACATTTCCAGGTGATATGTGCATGGAGACATGTGCATCAATGCATGCTTTGCTCCATTCAGTTGCCTCCTTTACACATTGACCAGCAGGGAGAGAACGAATTCGACTCTATGAGGCGTCTCTGATGTGGTCTACAAAATCAGCCTGTTTGAAGTATCTCGTCGTTTTCAGCAACAACTCTTCAGCTTTGGGACAAGATTTTAGGGTGATATGAATCATTATCACAAGATGATCAGCGTTCCCGAGCGGGCTATGGCCATTCGTCACACTAGCCTCGGGCAGTGAAGTCAAGAACAGGTCGAGAAATTAAGCTTGATGTTTCACACGATCAGGGAGGCTGGTCAGGAACGTGACAGTCTGTGAGAGGGAGTGTGCTATTGAGAAACTATACGTGGAGTTACCAGCTGCGTCTGTATAGCTGGAGAATCAAAGCCAGTCACGGTGATGTGCATTAAAATCCCCAAATATATGTATTTAGGCACTCATGTCAAGCGAGAGTGCTATATTTATGCTTTCAGTAACAAGAAAGGTATAGTCCTGGGTCACGGAGAACGGTATCAGAAATATAAGTAACTAACACTGTGCTGTAGGGTTAATCTAAAGAACATGTAGGCATGATCATCTGTTTCTAGCCTATGTTCTCTAGTCAAGGGAAGGGTGTTCCGAACATAAACTCCTAGTCCGTACATATGTTTGTCAGAGTATTTCCTCGAGTGATCCTCGGGCCTTGATAAGTAAGGACTAATTAGTATAAAAGAATAATTCTTTTAAATGAGGGTTGATAATTTGTATTTGTTAGATTATTCAGACTTGTGTCTCATATTGAATGTTATTTTCACAGCGTTTCGGCCAATGTAACCTTCGACTTTCTTCAGGTGCGTCTTTTCGAACCCGGGAATCTTCATGACAAACTCGGGATTCTCTATGGAATTTCAAACGGAATCCTTTATTTGATCTACTTTGTAGGTTGTTGTCGTTCCGTAAATCATTACTAAATAAAAGTCTTAAGTAATTCTTCTTCTTCTTCTTCTTCTTCTTCTTCTTCTTATTATTATTATTATTATTATTATTATTATTATTATCTATATATTTATACGATAGCGTGCGTGTTTGTGTGTACTGTTTAAATCAAAAGTTCTGCGCATGCGTACCGCACCTAGATTTGGAAAAGCATTCAAGTCACCTAATTTTCGTAATTTTCTCCCTTTGGCGCAACGGTTAGCGACGTAAGATGTTGACGTCGGTTTTTGACGTCGTCCCGAATGGTTTATAGTTCAATTCCAACCAAAATCTATGATTTTTTTCTACATCGAGGGGGGGGGGGGTAGGTAGGTAGGAGACAACTGGGAAGACACATATTAATACGATAGCGTGTGTGTTATTTTGTGTGTCACGCTTACATAAAAAGCAACGACCTTCCGAATCTTTGTATGCTACTCATGAATTAGAGCAAAATTTAATTTAGTCTAAAGCATTTACAAAGTAAGGCTTAGTCGTCGAAATATTACCTTCACTAGAAATATTGTATATACAGAAGTTTTGTAAATTGTTTCATGTATTGTTCATTTTTGAAAATAAATATACAAGTCAAATCTTATCATATTTTATTCAAACATGTATAGGTTAGGAACAAGATAATTAGTATTGAAAACATCATTTCGTGTAATTTACACGAGTCCCGCTAATTATTATTATTATTTTTATCATATTCTTAATATCACCTGTAATGAGGATTGAACCTGCAACCCTTCGAAGACTATTACTTCGAAATTATTATTATTTAACACATTATCCGTTTCACCATGGATTGATGGGTTCAGTTCGAAATTCCGTAGATATTACCGAGTTCGACATAAGATTCCCGAGTTCAGATAGACGCACTTGAAAGATGGATTGACTTTGTAATCTTTTCTATTGCATTTCCTTCTACAATTGTCAAATCTACACAATTAAAATGATAGTAATGGTTGACCTTAGTTCTTGCATATCGTTTAAAGTACTTCAATGAACTGTTCTCTCATGAGCTTTCTGCTCTGGTACCCCCACGACGTAAATTCACTAGACCAACCTGACAATCTGCCAAATGCCAACCATATACTTTTGAGGTCCCTAGATGCCGAAGAGCTTTCTACTCCAAAAGCTTCTTTCCTCGTACTGCTGGACTCTGGAACTCTCCCCCTGATCCCTGCTTTCCTGACGTTACTGACATGCAGAAATTTAAAACTAATGTAAACAGACCTCTCGCTGCGCAGTTCCTAAATTAGGTTGACTTGCCCAAAAAACCGTCGCCCTTTTTTCTCAGTAGCCCCTTACGTCTACAGTGCCGGCCTGCCTTGTTTGAGGGTGAACTATGTTAAAAAACAACTATAAATAAACTATTAAAGATAAGGAACGTTGACATTTTTTAAACGTGTCTTCTTTATGGAAGTCCGTCTCGTGTAAGTTTGAAATAGACTTTCCATAACTGAACTGGACGTGCTAGTGGTGAAGTGAATCGCGAATTGCACTAAAAACCTGACCGTGCAACGTTCGAATCCTGTCGTGACTAGAGCACAACTTTCATTATGTATGTTAGCAACCTTCATGTGGTCCCTCCTGTGAGTACGTGATGCTAAGATGAACTGGAGAAACCAATGCTAACAAAAGAATCAAATCGTTCAAAATACGAAATTTCCTTTTTTTATTGTATTTTATACTTTTATTCGTCCCAAACAAGATATATTGCCACTGAAGCGTAAAGGGCTACTGTGATTAGGGGCCAGATTTATAGGGGGCATCCTAAGTGGGGAGTTGTGCAGCAAGATATTTGTTCACATTACATTGAAATTTCTGCCTGTTGGTAAAGTCGGAGAAACAGGGGGCGGGAAGGGAATTCGTATAGCAAACGGTCCGAGAAAACACGCTCTGGAAGCATATACCTTAAAAGGGGCAGAATTTTTCTGCTAGCCGGGTTGGTCGGGGGTATCGATGTTTAGAGGGCACAAGTGCAGTAAGTTAATCGGAACTCATTTCGTGGAAGTACTTGTAAAACAAGCACAGGAATTCCGCATTGTGGCGATGGGACAGGAGATTGAGCTTGGTAGACAGCGCGGGATCTATTAGGTTAGATCGTCTTTTTTGCACCCTGTCTAAGGGAGAGGCAAGTGGTTGGAGCACCAGCCCAGATGTGGTAATAATACTGCAAGCATGGGCTAATGGTTTCTTTGTGGAGATGTAGGATACTGGCAGATATAAACAAATTACTAGAGGAAACCCACCTTCTTTGCAGCAGACTAGGCAGTATCTTCTACGTGTTTATTCCAATTCATGTTGCCTGAACTAACAGATTGAATGGACTATCTTTTAAAAAATCTTGTTCTTAAAAAGATCCTTTAAAAGAATTTATCAAAACTTTCAAGAAAGAAGATGGTTGTTTTGCCATTAAATCACTTCTGCCAAATTAGCACCAATCAACGAATGAGGAGGGGGTACTAATTTCCGTACAAAAGAATCGTACATAGTTTATATTGAAAGACTTTAACAGTAAAAATGAACGATCCATTTTTTTAATTAAAATAATTGTTCACAGTTAACTAAATGTCTTGTCATTTTTTTTCAGCAAAATAAAATATTGTTTTACTTTCATTTTATAAAACGAAGAATCAGAAGATATTTTGGCAAACAATTTCACAAGATTCTTTCTTCTTTGTGTGATGAAGAATTTTTGGATCTATTTTGGATTTTTGCTTTATTAAAATATTTATTGATTTTTAATATCTCATTGTCCGAGTAATTTCATCATTATTTTCTAACGTTTTTCTTCGGATAAGTGGACCATTAATAATAGACATTGTGTTGTTTAAAATGTATACAGGTGTATAAAATACAAAGAAAAAAGAGAGCGAGAGAGAGAGAGTGAGAATAAGAGTGAAAATGAGAGAGAATGAGGAAGAGGGAGGTAGAAGTTTTAAAAGAGAAAAAGACAGAAAACTATACCTGAAAGAAAAATGCTCAAAAGGGCGAGATAAAGGGTGAGAGAGAGAGAGACAGAGAGAGAGAGAGAGAGAGAGTGAGAGAGAGAGAGAGAGAGAAAGAAAGAAAGAAAGAGGGAGAAAAAAAACGAATAAAAGAAAACGTTCATAAACACACACAATCGCAGAATTGGATATAAAAAGCGAGAAATAAAAAAGGAAAGATAGAAGAACAATAGTTGAGTGGGGAGAGGGGATGGAGAAGAGAGGGAAAATTACTAAATGAATTTGAGATACCAATCCACAAAACAGGTTCTGAACAGCGAAGATCAAAGAAAACGTAAGATTACGGAGATTATTGTAATAAACCCTAAACGGAAAAAGTATTGACTCCATACGGAGCAAGGCTAAAAGAAGGGGAGGGATTATGGTGTGAGGATGATCTACCCTATTTCGTGACTATATGGACTCTTTTGAAAATTATGTGTTAATCAGCTTACGACGAGGGATGAGCGGTACTCCATAACTTCAGAAGATACGAGTCGAGGATTCGTTCTCGACAATCAGTTCGACAGTAACTGGACAATTTCGGCGGCCTTTTATCTGTCGGGCTGAGATATTTTCCCTGGGTAGTCCAAAGAGAACTACCCTCTCAAGCCTCACTTCCCCTCTCTGGGGTGGAGTAAGTTTATTGCTCACTGTCTGAGGCGCCATGACCAGGGAATGCCGACAGAGCTGCTCAGGCAATTTTTGACTGGTCAAAGTGCTTTTTTGTGGGGGCGCTGTCCTGTACTTTCGCCACACTCCGGCCTTGCGCCACATCTTCCTGCGGTGGGAAGTAAGTAAATACCCAGTCTTTTTGTAACAAAATATTTAGTACTTCTGTAAATACACTCGTGTAAATATACCACGGTGATGTTTTATTCATTAAAGGCCTCTCAAGGTCACAACAGTTTTTAAAGCGGTTTCTTAAGTACTTAAAGGTGTTTTTAAAAAAATAATTTTTGTACAATATTTTACTGTAGTTTGCTTTTAAAAGATATTTTAAACAAGTTTATATTCTCTATGTAGTGTTTGATTTGGCGATTGAAAAGTTGACAGTGGTCCAGTTTCCGTGGAGAACTATCAACTTTGCGTGTTCTTTGGGGATTTTGCTGTCATAATAAAACCGACCTGCTACTACATCCAGACTCGATGGACAGGTGGTAAATAGGGATTTGGTGTAACCTGTTCGAGTTCTATTGGATCTATTGCACCAATTTAACTGGCATTTTATTTCAACCTATGTGTGTGCCCTCTGTGAGTAAACGATTTAAATGACTCGACAGTTAATTTAGTCTGGGTAGAGCTTATTTGTAAGGATATCGCCAACTGCGATTAGCTTTGAGGCATAGCTCATTAGATAAAACTAATTCGAGCTCCGGAACTTGAAAATGTTTACATTGAGATATTACTTACATTCAGTCAGTGTCGTATGATAGCGCAGGGGTAGGAGCGCCGGCTGTCAGCTCGGTTGAGTTTCAATCCAAGGCACTAACTGGTCTAGCCGCACTGAAGAGCTGTGATACAGCGAAACAGTCTGTATGTGGATGACTATATATATATATATATATATATATATATATATATATATATATATATATATATATATGTAAGTTAATTTCGTGTACAACAGAATCGTAAGATTAATTTTAGAGGAAGCATTATTATAATCAATGAAACAGACGAGTGGAAAAAAAAGGAAAATTGTTAAAATTACCGTAAGGACTTTTCGTCTGACCCTCTGAGAGGAAACGTCAGAATGGTAAATTAAAAACTAAAAGTCGAATGAGATATGATGGGAAAAACTTATTTCAGTTGGAGGAAACGATTGAGAGGAAAAAAGAAAGAAAAGGTAAATCTCTCAACGTTATGGTGGCTTTGAATCATTAAAGATCTCCAACTGATGCTTCAAAATCTTTTGTCTACACAGGCTATATATATATATATAAGTGTCCACATACACGACCCATGAAATCATAAATGATCTATTTCCAATGTCTTCCACCCGTTTTAATGAATGTGGTCATCCATAGTGCACGAGGACAAAATACGAGATAAGAAACAAACATACTAGATTCACCGACTTTTATTAGTATACAGATATAGATAGGTGACACTGCTGTCAACACCTGAATCAAACACGTCAAGTTTCTCATTGATACAAGAAGAAAAGAAACAGCTAATGTTAGTGGTGTGTATACATTTTTTATTAATGTAAACATATGCGATTCTGCATTTTAATAGTTTTGTTTAATAGGGTAGTAATGGGATACCCATTGCACCATAACTAAATACATAAAACCAATTTAAAATAAATTAACAAATATTTGTAATTTAGTATTAAAAAGTGTAAATGGTTTCTTTATAAAATAAATAGAATGAAACGAGTGTAAGAGGTGTCTTTGCAATAATTTACTACGACAAACGCATTTTTGTTATGATGTAGTACTAAAAAGGCGTGCAAGTTGTATTTGTCATAATTTACTACTAAAAAGCGAAAAAATCTACAATAGTGTGATGAACAATGGTGAATCAACGATTCCCCCACTTCTAAACCCCAATGATATTTGAACGGCAACTGATAAGGCTGAGCTGCTTGCCCAGCGTTTCGCCTCTAACTCCACTTATGACTAAAAAAAGACCCCCCCTCTCCAAATTACCATTGCATTCTGAAACTACACTTGATAACCTGGTCATAACCCCAACCTAGGTCAGTAACATCATAAAAAACCTTGACACCTCCAAAGCTTGTGGGCCTGATCTTATACCTGTAATAGTAATGAAGAAATGCTCTGCTGAAATGGCCCCTGTCCAAACTCTACAATAAATGCCTAGCTGAATCTTGCTTTCCCGAGAGCTGGAAAATTGCCTCTGTGGTACCAGTCTACAAGAATTCTGGGAATAGAACCGATTCTTAAAACTACTGCCCAATCAGTCTACTGCCGATCTTTGCTAAAATCTTTGAATCCTTAATCAATCTAGCGATAGTCCGGCACTTAGTTAATGCTAAACTTCTTTCTGACCACCAGTATGGATTTAGACAAGCACACTCTATTGCAGACATCCTAACGATAATCTCCGAACGCATGTATCATACACTCGACAAGGCAGACGAAGCTAGGGCAGTAGCGCTTGATATATCCAAGGCCTTTGACAAGGTATGGCATAAAGGGCTTCTTCTGAAAATACGCTCATACCGTATTACTGGGCAATTGCTTAATATAATTAGACCCTTCCTAACCAAAAGAAAAATCCAGGTTGTCCTCGATGGCCGTTCATCTAAGCAACATGACATAAATGCAGGTGTACCCCAGGGATCTACCCTTGGACCTTTATTGTTCCTGATTTTCATAAACAACCTCCCTGATGACATTGAGTCTGAGATAGGTATATGTGCTGACGACACCACGCTTTACTCTCGTCATGTTGGCAAAACAGACGCGATCATATCCGAGGCAATGGATGAATCCTTAAGACATGACCTCCAGGCTGCAGTGGATTGGGGTCATAAATAGTTTGTAACTTTTAATGCCGCAATAACAAAACTCATTTCCTTCAATAACTACAAGAAACCTCTCCAATCACCAATTGTCATGGCAAATAACACCCTACCTGAGAGTTCAACATTCAAAGTCCTCGGCCTAACCTTCACAGGTAACATGAATTGGAACAAATACATTGAAGACATTGCCAAGGCTGCAGCAAAGAAGCTGGGCTCCCTCTACCGTGTTAGTAAACTCCTCACACCTGACATTATCCTGTATCTCTACAAAGCCACCATTTGTCCATGCATGGAGTATTGTTGCCATATCTGTGCTTGTGTATCATCTACTAATCTCTCCCTCCTTGACAAGGTAAAAAAAAGAGTCGCCAACTTTATAGGTCCCTCACTGTCCACCAGGCTCCAGCTCCTGTCTCATCGCCACAATGTTGCTTCCTTGTGCTTGTTTTACAAATACTTCAATGGATTGTGCTCCGATAAACTGGCTACTCTGGTGACCCCTCGACGTAAATTCACTAGACCAACTCAACAATCGACTAAATCCCATCCATTCACTGTGGAAGTCCCAAGATGCCGGATAACCTTCTACTCCAATAGCTTCTTTCCTAGTGCTGCTTTATCCTGGGACTCTCTCCCTGCCCCCTGTTCTCTTTGACAGTACCGAAATGCAGAAATTTAAAACTAATGTAAATAGACATCTCGCTGCACAGCTTCCAACTTAGAATGACCCCCTAAACCTACTCTCAAATTCTCAGTAGCCTCTTAGTCTACAATGGCGCCCTACCTTGTTTGCAGTAAAATATCATAATTTTCTTTTAAATGATGTATTTGTCATATTTTGATACTAAAACTTGCAAACCGTGATTTTCCGCAATTTAGTACTAAAAAAGGGTACGCAGTGTCTGTCACAATTTAGTACTTAAAAGCTTAAGATATGTATTTGTGATAATCTAGACCAACCACTATTTCTTTATTAGCGCCACGAAATTATTTGGGGTTGCTTTTGGCCGCTCTATATGTTTTTAAAAATCTTAAAATAGTGACCTTTGTATTTGCCGGCTTTCTCATTCCATATTTCATACTTGAAGATATCTATTCTCCTGGAGTGGATAAAGGATTTAGTTTTAAATTTGGAGAAAACTACAACGACGGCGGAGGTGTACAACTATTGAAACGTGTTTATAATGAAAGTGATGACAATCTATTAAATGTATGGACACATACGCTGACGAAAGTTTTTCATAATTCAAAGAAAATAAGAAAGAATTTTTCGTTTTTTATGAAGATATCAATAGAATTCCGTGTGCGAATAATTATGGATATTGTTATCAACATTATTTGCAAAATAGGAAAATAAAAAGACACATTCACGTTTTAAATTCTGATTTGTTTTGTAACACTATGAGATAGGAGGCGTATAATTTAGCAATAAAGTACTCACGAAAAACGCGAAACGATACAAAATAAAAAGTCGAATTCTTTTGTTTAAAAATATTGAGACGCAGTTTGTTTGGGAATTTTAGGATTTTGTTATGACTTCATTCGACGGACAATGATCAACGAAGTGTATAGAATCGGGTAAAAAATAAAGTTTCAAAGTAGCTCAAATAGGATATTTGAATTTAGTGACAAGATAGAATTCGCAAAAAATATCGGAATCAGAATTAACTTTCTGAGTTGTAATCACAGAGAGTAATGGGAAGAATTGTTATGACGAAAACGATGGAGAGAAAACAGAACTTGGAGGAAGAACTTCGAGGCGAACAGGGAGCGGAAAGAGTGAAGAAACCACTTACTGCAATGCATTTAAGTTAAAGACAGGTGAACAAGCAGATACAAACACACGCATACACGACGGCCGTATGTTTATTGACGACACAAGCCACAAGTACACACGTCTGTTTACACACGCTTGTCAACATACACATGATAGAGTCGCGTAGCAGTCTTTCAACTAAAGCGTCAATGAACTATCAACGTAAAATTGTTCCGTGTTGCTCAAAAGCTAATAAAACAGAGGAAAACCTTTTCACAATCAAGAATTATTGTATGTGTTTTCTTTTCATGTCTTGTGTGAACGAACAACGACTAACCTAGAACTAGACCAACAAGACGTAGCGGTACTAGTAGTAGAAGTAGCAAGATGACGGGTGCAACGAAACGATAATTTATCTATAAGCTATAACCGTCTATCTGGTTTCCATGGCACTTGAACAAGTTAATATATACAGCATAATCACGTTTAAACACCGGTTCTCGTTAGATCACCGCAGTTCGGCAACGTTGAGCCTGTTCATTGCCAGATAAGTGACCATTTGAGAATACCACGTGCTGTATTTAGGAGGACGTCGATACCTCCCTACAAGAACTGCAAAAACGTAACGTCGTCATCTCGCTTGACCGGGATATACATGCGAATGGCTTTCGCTTATGAATTTGATACTCCTATGAAACTTCCTCCTTCGGTTCAATCCGTTATGTTGTTACGGTATAGAGTTCTCATTACTACCATGCTATGGTACTGTTTTATTGGAAGCGTCAATTTGTTGAAAAATACAGGCACCTGTATCTAGTGAAAGGGTTCTAATTGCTTCTGATCCCGATAAATTGGTCGTCAACGTCTATATGTCACTCCAGTGAGTTGAGGAACGAAAAGGTGATTCTAAGAATGAATAACACACCAGTAAAAAACATGTAGAATCACGCTATGCGTATGCGTTTCTTGTTAAAAAAAAACAACCAAGTAAGGTCATACAACGCCAGCACGCGAAAAGCGGGAGTAGGGATTCTGTATAACTGGGCATCTAATATTGATATATTCCTTGCCATCTTCACCCGGCATTAAATTGAAGACGCCCGTTAACGAAATCGTAAAAACGAATTAGAAGAACTTTTCTTCGAAAAGGTATAATAATAAGCTAAATAAGACATATTTAAAATCTATATAAGTCTAACATTTTGGTATGCTTTATTTGTAGTTTGGTTGTTTGCCCATTGAATGTTTTAGATAGTGGGAGGAATACCGAATGGGAGGAGGGGAAGAGACTGAGAAGTAGTAGTAGCAGTGTAAGAAATGGAGAGTAAAACGCATGTAATTATGTGGAGAGTTTCTTATAGGGTGATTTTCTAATAGACATACCATTAGAAGGGAATGTGAGGGAGTAGTATTAGTAGCAGCAGCGTCAGAGAACAAGAATAAGCAGAGGTTTAAATAAACAAATAACGTAAATAAAAAAGGAATAAAAAAGAAGGTATCTGAAGAAGAGTCTGTTCGACGTGTCTTCGTTATAAAACTAAAAAAGCAAGACACGAAAGCCAGACAACGCCATCACACGAAAAGCGAGAGGACGAATTCTGTCTACCCGATCCATGACATAGAATTTCCCTTTCAGTGTTACGCGGTTTTAAATTGAACACGCCCGTTAAAAATATACGAAAAAACCTTATTTAGGAAACGTACAAACACAGCTACTAAAGAAAGACCTATATCGATATTGTACTAACACTCTGATAATCTTCGTTGCTTGGTTGTTTGCACATCGAATGATTTAGAAGGTGGGAGGAAGCGGAAAATGAAACGAGAAGTGTTGGGAGCAGGGGAATAGAGAAAGTAGTAGGTGTAGCCGCAGTATAAGAGATGGAGAACAATAGTATATCATTATGTAGAGAGTTGCTAATGGACAAACAAACGTCGGGGAATGGTAGGCATAAACTAAGCAATAAAATAACTTGTGTCTAAAATGTGTACTAAGATTTCAACATGATTGTATAAATGTCATTGTAAAGATATGTTTGCGTGAAACTCGTTTACGGCAATTGAAAACGGACTTACAGTCTCGGCCGAATGTACGTCAGGAAGAAATTAATGAGACTTGAAGTTGGGTTTTTAGAAAAAAATAGCCGCAAAAAGTCTGAGAACAAATAGTAAAAAAAACTGAATCATACAAAAAAAAGACAGTGAACAGACGTTCCTGAACGAAACTGGAATATATTTCAAAGAGCAGAGAGAAAGAGAAAAACAACAAATGTAGAAAGTCTTTTCTTTGAAATGCCAACAACCGACATCTCTCTTATTCGCACCGAGATGCTGAAGAAAATAAAACATTTAGAAAAATTGCCATGTCCACGTTCTAATAAACACGACATGAAATATTACGTTTGAGTTGGAGAGACTTTTGGGATGAGGTGTCAGCAGTGAATACGTTCGAAATCGTTTGGCGAGATACATACCGACATCTGCTATGATGAATCGTAATATTGCTGTCAAGATTGCGGTAAAAATTGCTGCGTTATATGAAATCATAGTGATTTTTTTTTGTTTATAGAATTTAACCTCGTGAAACATCACGGTGTTTTGGTAGTAGTAATCAATAGTAAAATTACTTATATAGTTAGTAGCATTTTTTTATTCATAGAAATATTTCGGCTACATATGTGCAGCCATGTTTTGGCTATAGCGTTATTTAGATTAAGCAAAAATGTTTGTAGTACTAAACAATTTAGACTATATATGTATATATTCAGATTTTTGTGGTTAAACTTTAAAAAGTTAAGCTCAATAGATATTAATTTATAATTCAAGAGCATTTATAAATAGACAATAGAAAGGCAGATTACAGCGACTACCTCTTTATTTACACGTAAGGATATTTATTATTTTGACGAATCATTGTTCAAGAAAATTCAATATATGCTTGAATACGTTGATTGTTTGGATAGATAGTGAAACAGCCATTAAATACATCAGTTTATCAGAAAATAAGGATGTAATCGATGGAATAGGTTTTCTTGTATTGTAACCCTAACCCTAACCCTCTTTCTCTCTTTATATATATATATATATATATATATATATATATATATATATATATATATATATATATATATATATATCAGCAACAAGGCACTATAAGTACTGTGCAACGAAAATCCCCTCTCCACAAAGGTTGCTGAACAAAGATGGTCTATGTTAGGCAATGTCCTACGAATGGATCCTGACACTCCCGCACAAAGGGCACTAGACTTTGCTGTTCCTGTCTCGCAAGCCTACCAACCGCGACTAGGACGGCACTGCACAAATCTGCTGAGCACACTACGTGCTGACGTCAAGCAGGCGGGACTAGGACCACTACGTACAGCGAAACAACTTCATTGCCTACGACAACTTGCGCATGACAAGGCCAGGTGGCCTGGGACTAGCATGGTGGACTGATTGCAGCTACGGAATGTCATTTGACTACCGTAGCCGCAGAACCCAGTTGAAATAATAATATATATATATAGTTTCCTTGATATGAACAATTAAAAAACAAAGATATTTATTATCCTGATGAAATTGCAGATTATTAAAGCTATGACAGAAACATTCCATAGATGTGTAGCTTTTGATATGTATGTATGTATAATTGAAAGTATAATTATATATATATATATATATATATATATATATTAATACTTTCAATTATACATACATACATATGAAAGCTATATATATATATATATATATATATATATATATATATATATAAAGTGTGTTAGAGTGAAATAAATTCCAGAAGGAAATCCAAGTATGCGAGCTCCATGTAATATACAGAGCAAGAATAAAATAATGTTAAGTAACACGGAATCACATAATCACCGGTGCAATAATTTATTTCGACCCTACGGCCTTATTCAAGCATCTTAGCGAGGCGAGTACATTTTTGAAAATCATTTTCAAAAATGTAATCGCCTCGATTACATGCTTGAATAAGACCGTAGGGTCGAAATTAATTATTGCACCGGTGATTATTTGATTCCGTATTACTTTATTTTTATATATATATATATATATATATATATATATATATATATATATATATATATATATATATATATATATATATATATATATATATATATATAACGTAAAATATAATAACACGAAATGACATGATTGTCGATGCAATCATTTATTTGAACCTTGCGGTTTTATTCAAGCATCAAATAAGACAATTACATTTTTGAGACTCAAAAATGTAATTGTCTAATTTGATGCTTGAATAAAACCGCAAGGTTCAAATAAATTATTGCATCGACAATCATGTAATTTCGTGTTATTATATTTTACGTTATTCTTGCTCTGTTTACCACATTGAGCTCTCTTACCCGGATTTCTTCCTGGAATTATTCCATTATAACACACACATACATATATATATATATATTCTATAGACAGTTTTGTTCACAGAAGTTTTACAATCAATTAAGTGGGTTTATATAATAAATAAAACATAGTCTTATATTATTTTATCAAGTGACCCTTTGCGCAACACAATAATAAAAAAAATAGAATAAAGG
>OY744520.1:11752490-11885258 GCA_963556195.1 Sepiola atlantica
GACTCAATACTGGTCACCCCTGAAGAAGGAATTTTATTCCGTAATCGATAAGATTAATGTAAGAAAAAAAAAATTATTCTTGTATTGCTAATTTGGCTTATATTTCAATTTTATTAACTTTCCATGCAATACTTTTAAACTTGAACGATAAACACACACATTATATATATATATATATATATATATATATATATATGGAGTAAGGTACACGATAAGTCATGAAAAAGAAATATCGTGGTAGACAAAATGTTTCAAACGAGAGACAAACGAAATAGGTTAAAATGCAAGAGAAAAACAAAAACAAGAGATTTGATCGGTTTCGTTCGTATTATCGAACGTCTTCCGAAAAAGTACAGATTTTGAAACAATTTTATTTTATATATATATATATATATATATATATATATATATATATATATTCCCAATTTTTGTTTTACCCTGACGATTCCCCTCCGGTGATGAAACGTGGGCGTCTGTTTATCTTAATTGCTATAAATATATATTCACAACTTACTACTACTATATATATATATATATATATATATATATATATATATATATATATATATATATATATATATATATATATATATATAGCCTCGGAAGTTTTTTTAACCTTCAAAACTGGAGAAAAAAAAATTTTCGTTTAAAGATTTTTGTCTAGTAAGTCAATCAATCTACTGTAATCACTATATTAGTTAACTTCCAAGAATTTACTCTAATACAAATATATTTTTATATATGTTTTTTTATATAAGGGATCGTCAGTTGTTTACCATGAAAACTGTTTCGGGATTTTAAAAACAAAACAATATTTCTTTATCATAGCATCCCAGCAGTGTTGATCAGACACCACCTCCCTATTTAATAATAATTTTTTAATTAAAAAGTCTACGAATATTTGATTTAGTTTTGCCTCCAGATTTGTTTTTCTAAATAATTAAATATAGTTTCTCCTTACCTGTGCTGTTCCTTTCAAAGTGAGTTTACTATTTTACAGAACATCTATTTTATAGAGTTAGCTGATTCCATTATAATAACCCTCCTTTTTACCCTTGGTTATTTTCTTTATCTACAAATGTTTTAAAATTAAAAATATATATTTATAAAAAGATTTCATATATACATATATATATATACATTTATTTATTTATTTATTTATTTCATCATGGACTATTTACATATGTTATACATTTTTATAGTAGAGTTTTGGATTTCTTTTATCAATTTCTTTTGATTTATTTCATATAATTTCATATATATATATATATATATATATATATATATATATATATATATATATATATATATATGATAAAACAAGCTTCGACAGAGCTTAGCCAAATAAAAGGTATACACCTTATTTTTGTTTCGTAATATCCTTCTTGGTCTTGTAGAATTGTCCCGTCCGATGATGTGTCGAAGCTGGTTTTATCAAGCGAAATATTAGCTAAAAAAATCAAGATGAAGAAAAACAAAATGGAAGGTATTTTGAAATATTTTGAGAAATGTTTTGTAAATATTTTTATTCTTATTTTGATTTAATAAAATATCTATACATGATTTCTTTGAAGGCATTTTGCCTCTATCTTTATATTAAAATGCTTAAAATGAACTTTCCCACATTTATAATATATATATATATATATATATATATATATATATATATATATATATACATATTCCTCACTTTATATCAATGCATTAAAAACGTAACCATGTTATTCACCGTATATATATATATATATATATATATATATATATATATATATATATATATATATATGGAGTAAGGTACACGATAAGTCATGAAAATGACATATCCTGGTAGACAAAATGTTTCAAAAAAGAGACAAACGGAAAATAGGTTAAAATGCAAGAGAAAAACAAAAACAAGAGATTTGATCGGTTTCGTTCGTATTATCGAACGTCTTCCGAAAAAGTAAAGATTTTGAAACAATTTTATTTTATATATATATATATATATATATATATATATATATATAGTATACATTTGGGAAAGTTCATTTTATATACCGCGTCTTGTCAAAGGCAGAGTTAAAATAAATTCAAAAGCAAAAGTGAGAAATACGTCTCGCTTTGGAGAATCTCAAAGCGAGGCTAGATTTTCTCTCTTAAAATCTGGCCTCGCTTTGAGATCATCCAAAGCGAGACGTATTTCTCACTTTTGCTTTTGAATTTATTTTAACTCTGCCTTTGACAAGATGCGGTAATACGCATTGAAACGTTGGTTGATTGACCTAAGGCTATACTATTGTTCATGTAAGTTTTTACACACACACACACGCACACACACACATATATATATATATATATATATATATATATATATATATATATATATATATATATATATATATATATATAGGCAAACATTATTAAATAACACGGAGTGGTTTTGTTTGATGCAATTTTTTTTTCTTTCAATTTACCGAATTGTCCATCTAATGTTTCGGTCAAATTGATGTAAATATGATCCATGGGTTTCTTGTTCCATTTTTTTTCTTTTTTGCAAGTACTTTCGATTTTGAGAAAAAATGGAACAAGAAAGCCATGGATCATATTTACATCAATTTGACCGAAACATTAGATAGACAATTCGGAAAATTGAAAAAATAAAAAAAGTCGCATCAAACAAAACCACTCCGTGTTATTTAATAATGTTTGCCTAAATGAAAATATGCTGCCTTAATACACACACACAATATATATATATATATATATATATATATATATATATATATATATATATATATTCAGAGAGAAGTAGAGAGAGATATATAAAAGAGCTAAATACATTAGAAATATAAATCGCGTGTGTGTGTGTGTGTGTGTGCCTAATCTCTAATCGGCTTATGGGATAATACTTGAAACAAAATAATCTTATTGCTGATTCTGCGGCTTCTTCCCACTCTACAATGATTACTCAATTCCTGACTAAAAAAAGAAGAATCTTTCTATCTAAATCAAATCAAAAATATGACTATCTGTTTATCTATTTCTCCGATGTAGACTTAGAAACTACTGGTGGGATTTGAACTAAACTTGGCATGTATATGTAGGTTACTTTCCCGCTATTTAAATATTGGTATATCTTTCTGTTAAGGTTATTTATGTTTCTTACTTTTCGATATAGATTTACCGTTAAAGTGTAGTATCTGTTGTGATAACATACTGATTCTTTTCTCTCCTTTGAGAGAATCTTCTTGGGGTCGGCAATTTTTCATTTATCATTTAGGATCAGTGATTTTTATTTTTGCCAATTGTATAGTATCTGTTATGATAACATACTGATTATTTTCTCTCCTCGTGCAGGAGAAATCTTTCTAGATTGATGCATTTTTTTTTATTTCACCAATCCAGACTTCCCCTTTTTGGAAGTGATGGATTTTCCACACATGGGGAGGCAACTAAATAGAAAGGACATATCAATTTGTACAAGCGCAGAATACTTAACAGTCGAAAAATAGTAAATAAAAATAAAAACATAAACACATGACTTATATCAATCGTAAATCTGCTCCGAACAGGGCCACTCCGGATTGGGATAAAAATTGACTCAGTCTACAAGTATTTCTGCAATGATCGCAGAAAGCTTCGCGAATAATTTAGGATCACTTTTACTTTGTGTGTGTGTGTGGGGGGGGGGGCGTAGATTTTTGCCAATAGTGTAGTCTGTTATGATACTATACTTAAATAAATCTCCCTCAAATACGGCCACTCCGGATTGAGATAAATATTGATTCAGACTAGAAACACTTTTTCTTCACTGACCGCGGAAAGCTTCGCGATTATTTTTGGATCACATTTTTTTTTGGGGGGGGGGGGTATTTCTGCCAATAACCCCCTACTAAAAATCGTAAGAGGAGGCAATCACCCAACACGTACGGAAATCTATTTTCTTTGATTCGAAACATGGATACATCCTATACGCATTTAGTCTAATACTTACATTTCTTAAATTAAATTTATATCTACTCCGAGCAACGGCGGGAACGGGTTATGCTTGTATATTTATAAAGTATAGTATCGTTATATGTTTTTATGTATAGGATTATTTATCCTAAACAAATTAACCGATCATTATGCATTTTGGAACACAGCTGCGTCGGAATGTGGGCTATATTTACTATAATCTAGTTTCATGCAAAAGAGGATAAAAAGCGGTGGAAGCCCAGTGTAACAATTCAGATACCTCCTATTGTTATGGTATTGATAAACATTAATATTTTTGAGTATTTTAAAGAGTTCTTAGGTAGCATAATATGGGCACAACCTCCATTTAAAAAATGTAAATATGTCAGATTTGCAGTGAATTTGATCCATAGTCATTAGACACCAACGAAGCAAGATTTGAAGACTCTTTAAACTTAAGCCTTAGATTTGAGAATTTTTTAGAATCAAAATTTTGTAATGGATTTGACGTACATTCGAATAAGGATTCTAGACAAAAGGTTTATTATCATCAAACTTTAGTTTTAACCTTTGTAAGGGGACATACATGTGGTGCAAAACTGTTCAGTTCGTGGAATTGATTTTACACATACTGGGACGCATATTCTTATAGTATTTTTATAAAGTTAGTTATGTTTATATGTTTATATATTTGTATGTGTAGAATTAATTGCTAAACTAAATTAACCGATAATTATGATTTTTAAAACATAATGAGTCGTAATGAGGGTTACATTTAGTTTTATTTAGTTTAATCACGGAAGGGCAAAGAAAGGCTGGAAGCTCTCCGTAAAAATTCAAATACCTCCGATTTTATTAAATTTATACAATAGGTATTTGAGATCAATTAAATATTCTACAAATTTCAGTTTCTTTGCACTATTGTAACACGTTTCTAAGGAGTATACTATCGGCACAACTTGCCATTTCAAAGTTCAAATGTATCAGATTTCCATTCAATTTGATCAATACTCATTGGACAATAATCAAACATGATCCACCCAATTTGCGTTTCTTGTCAAAACAACTTAAGCTTAAGCCATAGATTTTAGAGATTTTCTAGAATCCAAATCATATAATGCATTTTAATCAAAATTAGACTAAGGATTCTAGACATAGGGTTTAGTGTCATTATATCTTGATTTTAATCTTTGTAGGAGAATTAATTTTACCTGTCCTGGAATGGATAATGTTCTCGTATAAAGATATTTATACTTTGGATATATATATATATATATATATATATATATATATATATATATATATATATATATATATATATGTGTGTGTGTGTGTGTGTGTGTGTGTGTGTGTGTGTGTGTGTGTGTGATTTTATGAAGGCTTACCAAAGCATTCCTTTCAGGACACCAATGATCACCGTTAAAGGTATTTTTTCTTACAAATATTATTTATTCAAATTAAATGTTTTTTGCTACACGTGTTTCACTACCAAGCAGGTACTTGCTTGGCAGATCATCAGGGAAATTAAATGTCTGGAATACGGGTTTCAACTGCCGACAATACACAATGTGGCGTTGAAATAGTTGAGGTCACTTAAGAAGAGAAGAAGAAAAAATAAAAATAAAAGTAAAAATTAAAAAACAAGAAAGAACAACGATAAATAAAAGAAAGTCCTAGAAAAAGTCTTAGAAAAGTAGCTCGTGCATTATTTCTTCCACCAAGCCAACAAGCAAATAATCGGTCCCAAATACATTAAAAAAACCCAAAAAACCGGAACAATGTGCGATAATACACTTTCACGTCGGCCGGCACAATGATGAATAACCCCCCCCCACACACACATATATATATATATATTGTGTGTATTTAGGCAGCATATTTTCATTCAGACAAACATTATTAAATAACACCCTACATCTCTCCGACACTAGCTCTATATGCCAACACCTAAAAAAACATAATTGCACCCCTCCCAATATAGAAACATCATTGTTAACACAACAAAAATAATACACCACGATACCAATATCAAAAAATTAAAAATACTCGAAGCCCTCTACATAAAAACTAAACATCCCACAATTAATAATGTCAATTATGAAACTAGTCGCAACATTTTAAAGTGTCTAGCATAATAATTAACATTACCAAATTCTTAGCCATTAGGTAGTTATGCGTTTGAATTGTATGCACTTTCTTTAACGTCATCAATTTCTTAACGGTTTAAACAGTCACACTTTTAAATCTCTCATATGTGTAGAACGCCATCACGCTCTCATGTACATTTTAACTTTACAGACGCTTTTTCAAGTTATAAACTACTTGCCGTTATAATTAAAAAATGAGCACAACAGTAAAGTCATAATTTGTAAAGACACTAAAACTAATACCGCCTGAAGAGGATTTGACGATTCAAATCGAAAGTACTTGCAAAAAAGAAAAAAGAATGGAACAAGAAACCCATGGATCATATTTACATCAGTTTGACCGAAACATTAGATGGACAATTCGGAAAATTGTAAAAATAAAAAAATCGCATCAAACAAAACCACTCCGTGTTATTTAATAATGTTTGCCTAAATATATATATATGTATATATATATATATATATATATAGATATATATATATATATATATATATATATATATATATACACACACATATATATATATATATATATATATAGATAGATATATATATATACACACACATATATATATATATATAGATAGATATATATATATACACACATATATATATATATATATATATATATATATATATATATATATTTCTTGTATAAATATATCCGACGATGATCAGAACCCTCTGTCAATAATCTAAGTTATTAATGATAATACGGGTTTCTATTTACCTCTGTCATATTTACGTCTCTCTCTCTCCCTCTCTCTCTCTCTATATATATATTGATTAGTTGATACGAACGAAAGCGGTCAAATCTCTCGTTTTTCTCCTGTGTTTTCCGTTTGCCTTTTTTACACACACACACACCCATATAAATATATATATCTGTATATATATATGTATATATATATATATATATATATATATATATATATATATATATATATATATATATATATCGATTATAGGTGCGTTTCGGTAATGCTTTTACAGCGTGTATTTAAAGCTCAATATGCGTAAAGAACATTTTAAGATTGGGAGGAAATGTTTTTGTTCAATTAAAATTGAACTACTTCCCTTTTTTGTTGTTTCTATTTTGCCTTCCTTTCGTCAATCGAAAACTCACATTAACTGAAAAAAAGAGATAATTCAGATAACGCCATTTGTAAAAGAATAAAAAAAGATAAAACAAAAATAGGTGTGTTTTTCACCTTTTTCTACTGTGCTTTTGTATCTCGTTATTATCAGTTCCGGTGAGACCATTTTTTTTCACAGCAAAATATTAAGTGAATATTAAGTGAAACGGCATAAAATATTATCGAATCACCGATGCCGTTACAATAAGATTAGACGGTTCACAGGCTTTCGACGGCGCACAATCAGCTATGAGAAAAATTCATTTTTACATGCGCCCCATCATCTCCATGTGAGACGTTGTTAGTGTAACGTTTTCACTACGCGTGGCGTGTATAATACTATACACCCGTTAGGGTGAGCTCGGGTTCTGGGTCGTCTGTAGAAAAAATCACTCGGACGCCCATGTTTAGTTTTTAAGAAGATTTATCTACCAGAAAAGAACACTCACAGAGAAACCAGAGAGAAACCTTTTTAAAGTGACAGGTTACTTGCGTGCGTGCGTGAAAATGAAAGGCAGAAAGATTGATAGACAGATAGATACCTTGTCTCGTTACATAGTAACATTGTGCGTGTCCGCGCGCCGCCTAAATGGGAACGGCGCTTTCGACATGTATCCCCTGTTTGAAGTGTCGCCAAGAAGGGACAAAATTATCTCCGTCCGGAAGTCATGTTATGTCGTCAACTACCGTTCTGGGATCACTTCTGACCCATAGGTGTCGCTCAACTCTTTTCTATTCAAATAACAGCTTTCGTTATATAACATTAATCTTTTGATCGATCAGTAGGTCTGTCGGGCTTCAGTATGAAATATCATTTACGACTAAGTCTTCAGCTGAATTGAGAAATGTTTTTTTTTAGTCTCTCGTGCTTTAATTTTAACATGCATTTTATTTTGTTTAGAATTCTTGAGTTTCAAATTTCAGTCTCGTCAATCCATTACATTTAAGTTTGAAATTGGATTTTCGGCGTCCTTTTACACTTCAATTTAGAGCATCATTTGCTTCGTGATGATGTTTGCAATTGCATTTTCTTCGATTTGTAGTGTTTAAGTTTGAAATGGCATTTTCGTTCGCTCTGTCATGCTTACGTTCGAAATGGCATTTTTGTTCACTCTGTCATGCTTACGTTTGAAATATCATTTTTTTAGATTTGTAGTGTTTTAGTTTGAAATGCTATTTTCTTAGATTTGTAGTGTTAAAGTTTTAAATGCCATTTTCTTAGATTTGTAGTGTTTAAGTTTGAAATGCCATTTTCTTAGATTTGTAGTGTTTAAGTTTGAAATGCCATTTTCTTAGATTTGTAGTGTTTAAGTTTGAAATGCCATTTTCTTAGATTTGTAGTGTTTAAGTTTGAAATGCCATTTTCTTAGATTTTTAGTGTTTAAGTTTGAAATGCCATTTTCTTAGATTTTTAGTGTTTAAGTTTGAAATGCCATTTTCTTAGATTTGTAGTGTTTAAGTTTGAAATGCCATTTTCTTAGATTTTTAGTGTTTAAGTTTGAAATGGCATTTTCTTAGATTTGTAGTGTTTAACTTTGAAATGCCATTTTCTTAGATTTTTGGTGTTTAAGTTTAAAATGGCATTTTCTTAGATTTGTAGTGTTTAACTTTGAAATGCCATTTTCTTAGATTTTTAGTGTTTATAAGTTTGAAATGGCATTTTCTTAGATTTGTTGTGTTTAAGTTTGAAATGCCATTTTGTTAGATTTTTAGTGTTTAAGTTTGAAATGACATTTTCTTAGATTTGTAGTGTTTAAGTTTGAAATGCCATTTTCTTAGATTTGTTGTGTTTAAGTTTGAAATGCCATTTTCTTAGATTTTTAGTGTTTAAGTTTGAGATGGCATTTTCTTAGATTTGTAGTGTCTAAGTTTGAAATGCTATTTTCTTAGATTTGTAGTGCTTAAGTTTGAAATGCCATTTTCGTTCGCTCTGTCATGCTTACGTTTGAAATGATATTTTCGCTAGGTGTACCCTCCCGGGCTTTGCTTTCTCACCCTTTGAGAGGAGGTTAGTTTATTGCTACTCGCCTGAGTCGCCCCTACCGGTGAATGCCGAGGGGGCTGCCCAGGTAATTTTTAAATGGCCAGAGTGCTCAAATTCTCGAGTGCTGCTTTTTTCCACTTTCCCGACCTTGTGACACATCTAACCTTGTGGGAGGAAGATAAATAGAATCATTTCCGTTCGCTCTGTCATGCTTACGTTTGAAATATCATTTTCGTCATGCTTAAGAGTAGAATAGCATTTAAATCGTCCAATCGAATGAGCGCTTCTGAGGATTATACGTTTGTTTGTAAAAATGCATTTTTCGATCGATATCCAAACTTTCGCATATTTGGGCGGGCAATTATTTTCTAATATTGTCTAAATTTTTTTCTAATATTGTCTGCTGTTTTGTCGAGGCTAAGAATTATTCGATTCCAAACATAATTGTTTATGACTTGAGGAGATCAGTGTAAGAAGACGAGGATAATATCTGTCCAAGGCGGACGGGGTGGAAATCACCGGAAATATAATGGAGCGATGCGTGAATTCGTCCGCCAAGATTTGACTGGAACACATTATTGATTAGAAAACACAATGGAAACAATTCGCAACCACCCACATTCTTCATTTGGACGAAGCAAAAAACTGATTTAGAAATCTCTGGTGGGAGAAAACGTTTTGCGTGCTTAAAATTAGGATAGTAAGATTATGATGAATACAACACTGATTATTGACATAGGAATATACTCACATGTTGGAAGAGAAAGGATGATGACAAACGTGACGTTTGGTAAGATTATTACATGATTGTGGAGATTAAGATATTTACTATACATGACATCTCGAATATAAATAACTGTGTTAATTATTTCCCCTAAAAGCTTAAAAAAAAACTCCAAATAAACTGAAATTTGGGGAATATTTATTCATTTATGTTTAATACCTATTGCTACAATTTCATATAAAAAGAGATTTGAATTTTTACGAAAGACTTCAACCTCCATTTTACCCCCTTTGCATTAAATCAAACTAAATATAGACCACATTATCATCCCAGTTTTAAAATTCATAATTATTAATTAATTAGTCTTGGAGTAAACTTAACTGAAACAAATAATTACAAACGTAAGAATAAAATAAAAACTTTTAATAATATTAAAAGTCTAATTTTTAAAAATCATAGTTCACCCCAAACAAGGCAGGCCGCCATTGTAGACGTAAGGAGCTACTGAGAAAAACGGGTGAAGGTTTTTTTTTGTTGGCGTTAGTTTTAAATTTCTGCATGTCAGTAACGTCAGGAAAGCAGGGAGCAGGGAGGGGTTCCAGAGTCTAGCAGCACGAGGAAGGAAGCTCTTGGAGTAGAAAGCTCTTCGGCATCTAGGGACCTCCACAGTGTATGGATGGGATTGGGCAGATTGTCGAGTTGGTCTAGTGAATTGGTGTCGTGGGGGTACCAGAGCAGCAAGCTCATCAGAGCACAATCCATTGAAGTACTTGTAAAACAGGCGCAATGATGCAACATTGCGGCCATAGGCCAGAAGCTGTAGCTTGATGGATAGTGAAGGACCTATAAAGTTGGCGACTCTTTTTTGGACCTTGTCTAAGAGGGAGAGACTAGCGGATGATGCACCAACCCAGATGTAGCAACAATACTCCATGCATGGGCGGATGGTGGGTTTGTAGAGATATACGATAATGTCAGGTGTGAGAAGTTTACTGGCACGGTAGAGAGAGCCCACCTTCTTTGCAGCAGCCCTGTTTTCAATGTATTCTAATTCATGTTATCTGTGAAAGTTAGGCCGACGAGTTTGAATAATGCATAATTAATGAACAATGCCCTTCAGAAAGTTTTTCCTCTCTGAGATCTGAGATCTGCCGATGGATGAAGCAGACGTAATGTTCCGTTGTCTGAGAATTGAGCAACACATCACAAGTCAAAATGTAATTCGACGAAATAGAACGTTAGTCCTCGTATTCCTTACATGCATGATTGGTGGAATAGGAGCCAACATGGGAACACAAATCTCAAAGGTGAGAACCAATCGCTAACATACCCATACCACTGACTATTCTTTACAAAACTGTTTTTATTTCTAAAGAGAAAACATACATAAAGAAGTATTATCATTGAATATATTCCTATAACAGACATACCATATGTATGCAAAGTCGGCAATAAAATAATTAAATAAGGGGGAGTTTATACCCCTGTAGAGATGGTCCAGCGAGAAGCAACTAATAGGGAAAACTGATCTATTATCATTAAGAGTGAGGAGTGAGCTAATATTTACGAAACATATATATATATATATATATATATGCTATAGCTAGACACCTTACTAATGAACATTCCTGTCCCCGCTCGCAAATCCGAAAACTTCTCGTAGACAATACTAAAATCCTAGAACATAATACTAATACACAAAAACTCCACATACTAGAAGCTTTACTCATGAAAAAAAAATCTGCTATTAACAAGATTAATTTTAACACTAGTACTAATATGCTTAAATGCTTATAATACCTAATAAAATAGTTTAATATTTAAATTTTCCCGCCATAATTAATTATAAATCTCACTCCAGGTCTTTACCTGTTTGTCATTATTCCACTGACAATGGACCCAGACGGGTCAGAAAGTACTCTGGACCAACATGCACATTACGGCAGTTTCATCAGCCAATTTTCTTATATATATATATATATATATATATATATATATATATATATTAGACTAAAGATGAGTTAATACACGTTTGTTTCACTAAGACGTGTTCCCATATATTTTAATCACACAAAATACATGCTAAAGTATTCTTCAGTTTTGGGATTAAGTTATGTTTAAAAAAACATTTTATTTTACTTGTTCTAATTAGCCGTAACGTACATTTAATTGATCAAGTAACATATATCTTACTAACTTTCTCTCTCTCTCCCTCTCTCTCTCTCCCTATCTCTCTCACTCTCTCTCTCTCTCTCTCGCAGTATGTTGTTTAACCACTGACTCCTATTATATATCTCGTTTATTATTCTTGCTTTCGCTACTCTCCATCTCTCTCTGTTCATTAAACGTTGAAGGTAATAACAAAAAGATTACAAAAGTCTATAATAAACAGAAGGAAATATCACCAGTCTAGTAATGTTATTTAAGTTGTAGTTAGAGAAGAATACAGAGAAAAGGGAGAGGCAGACGAAACTACAAACATCTTTTTACATTAAACTGTTTGAATCAAAATAAGAGCGCGTGTGAGATCTAGTTTCGATTTGATTAAAATATCTTTCCTGAATATGTTGGTGTCTAAAATTGAACAAAAGTTTAAATAAAACACACACTCTTGTAATTGCATCAAATGCGGTTGTGGGGTTGTGGAGACAATAAAATGAGTCTTCATTTCTTAAGGTGAAATTCACAATTTCGCTTCGACTGTGTTAAGATTGTTCGATATTTAATTGTTGGGAGAATCTTTTGTCATTTGAAAAGTAATTTAAAAAATAATGGTTTCAATGTTGTGGTGTTGGCCCAGTACAACTCGACTACAATCTCTCTTTCGCTATCTATCTCGTTAATTCTCTCTCTCTCTCTATCTCTCTCTTTTTATATATCTATTCTCTCTCTCTCTTTCTTTTCTCTCTCTCTCTCTCCCTCCCTCTATCTATCTATCTATCTATCTATCTATCTATCTATCTATCTATCTATCTCCATTTAATTTTCCGTATTCATATTTCTTCATATTTCTATATATAAAGAGAACGTAGGGAGGTTTAAAACATTCGGCTGCGATCGATACGAGCACCCCCAAGACTCACATTCTCTATCACACCCCTCATATATATATATATATATATATATATATATATATATATATATATATATATATATATATATATATATATATATATATATATATATATATATATATATATATATATATATATATACACGTGTGTGCGTATTTTTACTAGAAAAGTGTTACCCCGCTAGGTCACTCGTGGAGCTTGGGGTAGATTGTTTGGATCTTTTAGCTGACCACACATCAGTCTAAATGCCCGGAGAAAATGTCATTTTTGAAGGGAATTCTAAATTACATTTAGATCATAGGTTTGTCAGTATACTGTATAAAGTTCAAATTAGTTTTATGTAGAACTATTTTTTCGTCACTTTCTATTAAAAAAAACCCATTAAAACTGTTTTAATTTTTTAAACCAAATTCTCTAGTTAGTTTAATATATTTTGTAAAAGTTCATGTCATGATTTATATTTAAGTTTTTTTTTGAATTTCGATTAGTCAAGAAATACCAATTTTAGTTAAAAACAAACGCCATGCAAACGGCTCGATAATTATTGTTTTTTTTGCATGGCATTTTTTTTTTTTTACTAAAAATGGTATTTCTGTTGTAGACATTGCTTCGTCTGACTTGTATAAAATCTAAATTTTATCAATGTTATATATTCTTTGAAAGTAAAATTCCTCACATGTTTGATCTCTTAGCTTGTTATAGAGATAGCGTTTGCACCCCCCCCTTGCGAACCAAACTCTAGAATCAGCATGTGCAAAGAATTTCCTGACTGCTATGAAGAAAATGGCCTAATAAAAGCCCCTTATTTAAACACTCTCATCGCAGGTCAGTTTAATGTGAGGAAAATCAGCTCCCCAGATAGCAAACTTGAAAGCGTACAAATATAGCTGTGCACAGACCCGTCGTCATTATTCATGCGACAGTCAATAAACCACATCCTCCAGAAAAAGTATAATTGAAGGGAGGATGGCCTCTTAAGAGCAAATCGAACAATAACTCATTCTGAATAATGTACCAAGAAAAAAGACAGTTCTTAGCTTGCCAGAATTATGCTAGTAATTGCCACGGTTGGATTAAAATGGGGAGTTTGCAAAGCCAATTACATTTTTGAAAAAATAAGAATATATATATATATATATAGAGAGAGAGAGAGAGAGAGAGAGGGAGAGAGAGAGAATGTTATATGGAAAAACTTAAACCCCTATGTAAGCTATACGTACTCATTTATTCAATCTGCCCACCGAACTGTTTAGAAACTCATTTTGTGTCTAAAGATTCCGCTAAAGAGTGAACAAATGAATACCTATATCTGACATGGTAGATCCGAGTTTGATGTAAGGTATTTTAAGGGTAACTCCGATAGGGAGTTCAGTGTAATTTCAGAGCAATATTGACAAAATTATATGGAAACATATATATATATATATATATATATATATATATATATATATATATATATATATATATATGTATATATATATAATAAAACAAAATATGAAACTAAAAGTATACTTTAAGAGGATAGAACCTATAGTGAAATAGTTTAAGCTCAATATACGCAATTATACAGATGAATGAAAAAAGAAAGATAAATATGTACGAATGACAAATCTATTTCAACTTCGATTGTTCAAGATTTAAATCTTTGAAAAGCCTTGGCTAAAAGAAAGAAAAATAAACATGTTTTTACCGAGTACACTTTGCATTGAACAATCGAAGTTGAAATAGATTTGTCATTCGTACATATTTATTTTTCTTCTTTCATTTATCTTCATATATATATATATATATATATATATATATATATATATATATAGTTAACAGCTGATGATCTCCGTTTCATATTTCACAATTTAAGTTAAGGTCCCCTGTCTTTTTTCACTGTTATCTACTTGAATCCTTTTCTGTATTTGTAAATTTTCCAGCGGCATCGGCTTGTGCAAGTGCTAAGTCTGCAATATTTATGATTTAGTTAGTATAAAATACTAGTAGAATTTAAAACTGCATTTTCTTTCTTTGTTTCAAATGACTCGAAGCTTACGTAGACTATATATATATATATATATATATATATATATATATATATATACAGTAAGGAGAGGAAGTCAACATCTTAGAAGCACGGATTATAATGTATTAAAGTAAAATATTTTGAAAATCAACAATCGTGCAAATTTTAAATGAAAAATTCATTTATTTAATTTTTTTCCGCGAATTTTCGTAGTAAAATACAACCTTTTCAAGCGAGACTGTCTTATAGTGTTTTTTTTTCTTCTTTTATTCCTCCTCATATTGGTGGTATTAACCCTGAGGGGTCAAAAACACGTCACAATCTTACGACGTTATTTTTTTTTAGTCCTGGCGATGTTGTATACGCTGATTTGGCGCTTTTTTAAGTAAGGAAAGGAAGTCAACATCTTAGAAGCACTGATTATAATGTATAAAAGTGAAATATTTTGAAAATCAACAATCGTGCAAATTTTAAATGAAAAATTCATTTTCGACCCCTCAGGGTTAATACCACCAATATGAGGAGCAAGAGAAGAAGAAAAAAAAAACACTATAAGACAGTCTCGCTTGACAAGGTTGTATTTTACAACGAAAATTCGCGAAAAAAATTTAAATAAATGAATTTTTAATTTAAAATTTGCACGATTGTTGATTTTCTAAAATATTTCACTTTAATACATTATGATCAGTGCTTCTAAGATGTTGACTTCCTTTCCTTACTATATATATATATATATATATATATATATATATATATATATATATATATGTGTGTGTATATATATGCTTAAATTACTAACATAATAATAATTCAGTCAGTTGATTGCGTTCGCTTGAATATATACTGAATTATCTCCATCAGTATTACACGTAAAAGAATGGCTATTTATATATACTAGCAAAAATATGCGACGGGGGGGGGAACAATATTTATCTAAGCTGGGAGGACTATATAATTGTGTATGAATCACATACAATACGTAGTTAAAGCAACACACATTGTTTGGTTCTATTAAAATAATTTCCAACGTTATTGAAAATGTTTACCCATTCATTTTTTTTTTTTAATTTTCGCTTTTGATTGAATTCGTGTTTTGAAATACATAAATCTATGCCGTTACGCAAAAGCAATAATTATTTTGTTAAAATACTGTTTTTATCGCTAGTTATAAGTGTAACGGAGAGCGGCCGATTGAAGTAGATGCAGACACTTGTCGGCGCCGTTCAAAGAGGCAGCGTCTGCTATGCTGTGTGTGTGGGGCGAACCCGAAAACCCTCGTTGCCGACATAAAAAGAAAGAGGAGTTGGAGGAGAGAGGCGTCAGAAAGTGAAATAAGATTTTAATTATTTTATTTGTTCATGGAAATTAGGTTGTTTGCATGCGTGGGATTTTCGTTATAATAAGAGAGCGAAACGTTAAGAGTCAGTCAGTTTTTTCGTGGATATCGTTCTGAACGCGTATTGGAAAGCGAGCAAAAGAAAAGAGTGCTGAGTTTTCTTTCATGTTGATTTGAAGGACGTTTTTTTTATATAGTTGAGAGAGACGGATTTTTCCCCTGCCATTTGGACTTGATCTTAGTTCGTTATTCTTTTTTTTTTCTTACAATAAGAAAGTCGAAATAGGTCGAACCTCGGAAGGAAGATCTCAAGGTTTCGGTTTTGATTTCCGGTTATGACATTCGATTTATTTGTTGAGAATTTATTTAGTATTTATGCAATATTTTTAATTTCTAAAAGTAGTTAAGATCTCTCGTATTTCGATATAAGACAAATTCCGCAATGTATTTATTACGTTTTAAAAAAATGCGACTGACGGACGGAAATGTAGAAACAGAGACCCAACGTGTATTATAAAATTAGCGATTAGAGAATTGTCTTCAAACGGTTAAGTACCAATGTTAAGAATTCTTTGACGATTAATTGTGTTTTATGTTTGAGTTTATTCGAGATAGAAATCCAAATTCCTTTTCGGTGTTGGTTGTCTGATGTCGAATGAACCAAGTTTGGAAAACAATAAAATTAAATTTCAGAATTTTATGTTTGCGTAAGAAGAATTAAAGAAATGGCTGCGACGAATTAAATGTTAATTGTTGGAATTAACGAGGCGTTGTGGAAATAAGAGAGTGACCGATTGAGAAAGAGAGATAGAGACAGTATGCGCGAGTGTAAGATAGAAGAGAGGAGAGGATGCGCGAAATAGTCAAATGTGTAGAAAGACTAAAAAATAAAGTCAAATAAATGTAAGAGTAAGAAACATCATGAAGAGGCTGTGAATAAAAGATAATTTGATAATGTTTTTATATTCTTTCATTTACGTACCATTTTAAGTATTTAGTAAAAGTGTAACAATTGCGATTTCTGTGTACTATTCGCGCATTGTATTACCGCTGTGCTTAAAAGAATAATGACAAACATTGCTGTATAAAACATAAGGATATATTTGTATAAAACATAAGGATATATTTTACTGCTCGATTGCTGTAAGTGAAAGGATAGGGATAGCACGCCGATTGACATAGGCCTATCTTTCAAACTCGCTAGCTAACAGACTCTCTGTTCGATCTCAATATAGGCAAGTTTATATAACAACTGACACCGCCCATTCTGGGATTTCGCCATCGCTGTCAATGTAGCCTCGCTTCTCACTGGGCGTGTATTTCATCCATGTTATTATTTATTTAGCAACGAGTGTATTTACGTCTGCAAAAAAACCTTTACAGCTGACCTTCGTAAGTTTTTTCGATCACAAATCACCAGATATTTTATATTTCAGTCAGTTGTGTCGCCGTATTAATCTACCGCGTTTTGTTTCTTCCGGCCAGGTGCATGTTTGTGTAGGTTTTATTGATCCCTGCCAGGTGCATGTCTGTGTAGGTTTTATTTATTCCTGCCAGGTGCATGTTAGAGTAGGTTTTATTTATTCCTGCCAGGTGCATGTCTGTGTAGGTTTTATTGATCCCTGCCAGGTGCATGTCTGTGTAGGTTTTATTTATTCCTGCCAGGTGCATGTTAGAGTAGGTTTTATTTATTCCTGCCAGGTGCATGTTAGAGTAGGTTTTATTTATTCCTGCCAGGTGCTATTTTCCGTACTACAAAACCAATATTCAACACATGGATGACGGGAAAGCACAGTAATGTTAGAAGAGAGTGACTTGGATCATAATTATTCAAGCCAATTTAAACATTTCTGAAATTTTAGCTGCAGGTCAGTGCTCCTTGAATACCTTGAAGTCTGTGAGATGTGAACTAAAAAACTGAGAAAGAGATGTGAAAGCATAGACTAGTAGGCAGAATCATAGCAGGGATTCTGACAGTGTTCATACAACGGAATTAATCGTGAAACTGCAAAAAGTTGCGGCACTATCCATGGCGAGCAATATAAACGTT
This sequence comes from Sepiola atlantica, assembly GCA_963556195.1. Lineage (NCBI taxonomy): Eukaryota > Metazoa > Mollusca > Cephalopoda > Sepiida > Sepiolidae > Sepiola > Sepiola atlantica. The sequence goes on from OY744520.1 coordinate 11,770,889, forward strand.
GGCGAGGGAGATGGATATTGGAGTGCCAACCATGAAGAAAGAGCTGAACTTATTGAGAAATGTTTTATTATGACATTTTGTACAAAATAAACTCTCTAATTTTTTGCCGTTCAGTATAAAAACATATTTGGAACATTTCCTACGTTAAAACATTATTTCAATAACTATATTAAAATACGTTTATTCCTATTTACAGATACCCAAACGTTCAGACTACATAAATATTTTAAAAAGTTACATCCTGGCTGAAGTTATACGCGATATACTTTTTAACCAAAACATAATGCCTGTTATAACATATGGTAGCGAAACATGGGCACTTAATAATGCACCGATAGAAAAGCTAAAGGTGACACAATACAAACTAGTACGCATTATGCTCGGCATCAAACTACGTAAAAGCAAAAGAAAAACCTGGATTAGACAAAATACTGGAGTAAACAACATCAATACCACAATACAAACGACCAAACATAGATGGGTAGGTCACCTTTCGATATCTACAGACAATATGTGGACATTTAGAGCGACAGAATGGACCCTGCAGCAATGGAGAAGATTAAGAAGTAGGCCAAAAACCCGCTGGAGATACGACTTCGCAGCAAACTGGGTCCTACATGACCACCCCAAGACAGGCATAAAAGAAGGTGGAAGGAAACCAGGGAGGGTTTCCTCCTCCAGAACCGATTACAAAACCTAATGAATATGATGATTATACTGAAAGCAAGTTTCGTTATGAAGATATATACTAGATTAGATATTTATCACACACCGATAGATATTATATTAAATATATAAACATCTACTTTTGGTTCTACGTAGGCCTTGTACTAAACATTAACATTTTCTGTTTTGAGATCAACCTTTTAAAACATCGTTGACTTAATTCATGCTTCAGTAAAAACAGTGAAATATACAGAATCTCTTCCGGTTGGGTTCTGTCAAAACGGCTGCAGTCAGACAAAACCGGACTTTATTAATTACGGGTTTGTTTTGCTTTGATTTATTTTCTCTTGTAAAAAGAGGGAACAATGTCAAATATTAAAATCACATTGCATTGTTCTCTTTTTCTAGACATACGAATATTATGTTTAGTAATTTTTAAATTTTCATAGTTACAATCGAAATTCTAACTTGTTAAAAATGTATTCTTTTCTTAATAGGTGTTAGTGTTCTGTGTCGCTAAGTTTATTCTAAAAGAATAAGACCCGGCGTCCGGTTACCACTTGCTGAATACAGAACTGAACCGTTACGTTTACATTATAAAAAACACTACCGGGTTCAACAAAAAATACAAAATGTTTCAAAATCCTGACAAAATAGTGTTTCGATTGGCTCACTTGATTCTCAACAACTATGACTCTTCTTAAGAGTTACTGTATACTAAACTGAAGTAATTTGTTAGTAGATATTGCTTTGGTCTGTTCGTGATTAATGTGTAAATAAATTTACAGTGAATGTCAGCAAAGTATGGCATATTTAATTTTGTAATTACATTAACTAATATTTAATTACAAAATAAAATATGCCATACTTAACTGGCATTCACTGTAAATTATAAACTATGAAATACTTATTTTAGCCAATTACACAATACAATACAATCGATTTAAAATTTTCATAGCTACAATTTGCTTTTTATTAACCTGGTGATGTTCTACATTAATATCTATGAGTCTGAAATCGCGCCGATCATCCATAAACAGCATAGACTTTATTTTACTTATAACTTGAAAATTGATACTTATACAAATAAACAAATGAGAATAAAAGTTAGTAAAATAGATTCTAGTGTTGGTAAAATGGATTTCTTGGGTTCTTCTAATGTCTCGTTAAACGTCATTGGACCAGCTAGTATATATACACACCCACACGCACACACACACACGCACACACATATATATATATATATATATATATATATATATATATATATATATATATATATATATATATAAAGCTCATAACAATGTCGTCTGTAGATAAATATAATGTAATATTTGTATATATATATATATATATATATATATATATATATATATATATATAAACTAATATTAGATTATATTTTACATACAGACGACGTCGTTTCGAGCTTGCATATATATATATATATATATTCACCCTACCCTTACAACTATTTCAATATACCACGTGGTACGGATAAATTAAGTGATATATATATATATATATATATATATATATACATACATACATATATATACACATATATATGTGTATATATATATATACATACATATATATATGTATATATATATACGCTTGTATATATATATACATATATATATATATATATATATATATATATATATATATATATATATATCGTCGTTGCACTTCTATTAAATACTTTAAATGGTTCTACACTGAAAGAAATAAACACATTATCAAATTAATACTAACGCTCTTTCAACCTGGTAAGAAAAATATAGTCTTTAGTTTACTTAGACGATGATTTGACACTAAAAACACAAGCACATTATTCCAAAACAAATAGGACGAAAAGTAAGCAAGAAATATCAGAAGAACGGCAAGCCAAACACACGAAAAAACTCACTTTAAAGATACTTGCATATATATATATATATATATATATTATTTATTTTATACGTACATAAAAGTAAACCATGGACGCGTGTTTCTGGCTCACAGCTGTCATCAGCATGGCTAACTTATATATATATATATATATATATATATATATATATATATATATATATATGTTACACCGGCCGTTCTTACACAGGAGAAACTGCACCGGTTGTCACTATAAATAGTGCGAGTCACCAGAGACACAGAGAAGACAAAGCACAGTCTTGCAACTGTCTAGCCAAGTGCTAGTCAATTTCTTACTTTGTTAATGCACTTGTTAAACCAACCCTCGACTTGACTTCCTTTATTTATTATTTACTGTTGGACAACTTCACAACAATATATATACTTCTTTGTAATAATAATATTGACTAACGGTAATTATATAGAAATATTTAATTTTTTTAATTTTTAATTTTTTTCATATCTCTTTAAATCTCCTCCGGTTTTAACCCTTCCCCTTTTTTCAAACCTTATTAAACCTTCCTTACACTAAAGTCAAACAAACATACACAACACTGTAAGCAAATAACGCGTACAAACGAGAGTGACACGTGACTTCACATTTCCGAAACAGATGACAACAGAAGCTGAAGAGAACCGGATGGCTAACTCCTTCCGTGCTTGAAACCGACGGTACGAATGTTTTACTAATTTTTCTGTATTATTTTGATACATATACATATTTTAAATAAATATTTATATGTGTGTGTGTGTGTGCTGAAATAGCACAATGTCTGGGAAAGAACATATATACTTAGAAATTTAATCGGCACGAATTTAAATTTCTTTGGTGACTGGTTGGTTCATTTAAAAATTACGAACGTAATCCAATCCTGTCTTTACACTGAATACACACAAAATACACACACACTCTCTCTCACACCCACCCACACATATATGTGTGTATATGCATCTCTCTAACATATATATATATATATATATATATATATATGTGTGTGTGTGTGTGTGTGTGTGTGTGTGTGTGTATGCGTCTCTCTAACGAGACAATAAATGTTCTATTCTTGTCGATAAATGAGATTTGCTTTCGATATATTCTTGTGTCGGTTAATCATTATCGATTATCGATTATTGAATGTGAATTGTTTGGGTTTTTTTCTGATGGAATCCAGGATGTTGGCAATTTTCCGATCTCTTTCACAAAAGCTCAGTGGATGTAAAAGTGAATCTTCATTCCATTCGATATCAGTGGGTTTTTAGTTTTCCCATTTGTTAACTAGTTTCTTCGATTTGTTTCACACGAAATAAAAAGGCCAATTTATTCGGCTGAGAGATTTTTGAGTCAGAACAAAAAGGAATCGACATCAGCGCAAAGTAAAGGAAATACGAACCCCCATCTCTTGATGGACATAACTTGATCTCTATCAATATCAAGCAGGAAATATCACTCAAGAGACAATGGATAGCCCATGTAAAGGTTACCAGAACAGGGTCTCTATGATGAAGCAATTCCAACCGCACCTTTCCTGAAACGTCATTGCTTGACTCCAGTATCAAAGAGTAGTTCAGGCCGAATGAAAATCTTAAGATATTCAGTCTAAGATTCTACAAACTAATCTACTTATAAATAGAGCTTAAAACATTACCGTAACGAAATAATATAGCTTTGGCGTGATGTCATAGATTCATGAATGACCTCTTGTTTCAAAATATTAATTCAAACATAAGCGATAATATAAATAAATAAATGAATGAGTAAACCTTATTTATAGCGTTGACAATTATTTAAAAAATCAAGAACAATTTTGCTTTAACTACGTATTAGATGTTGGTCTTGCACAATTATATGCACAATTGCCCCTCCAGCACATTTGCTAGTTTATTTCAATTACATTAATTGACTTCACAAACTCACATTTTCCTAATTGAAAAAAATCTCGTATATATATATATATATATATATATATATATATATATATATATATATATATATAATTGTTTTGAGATACAAAACCTATTAATGCATTTAAAAAGGATGCGCGGAAATCTCTGAAAGGCCCTTTCGACTATCATCTCATCAGGAGAAAATCGATAGTTTTTAATCAATAATATCGTTGAAAGAAAGAGCAAACGGGGAATTAAATGTGCCAAAATTAACGATTAAAAGAAGTGAATTTAATGATTTCGTTAAAAAAAACCGATTAAAAGGCATTACATTAGGGGGAAAAAGAATGGAGGGGTTCAAAGTTCTCCAAATAGATTTAGCGATCTGACAAATTTCTTTCTGCCGGCACAAGGAAGGTTTGCGAATAGCGATAGAGACAGATTCCAATATTTTCAAATGGTTCTTGGAATCTGCTCTATGCATGACCTCAAAATGGTCTCTCTCTCTCTCTCTCTTTCTCTCTCTCTCTCTCTCTCTATATATATATATATATATTTATATATAATTATTTCAACGATCAGGCAACTCCACAGCCCACACAAACGATTATAACCACAGACCGGAAGCTCTAAAACGTTTTCACATCGCAGTAACAATCTCTCTCACACACACACACACATATATATATATATATATATATATATATATATATATATATATGTATATATATATATATGTATATATATATATATATATATATATATATATATATATATATATATGTTGTAGATGCAGATTAGAAAAACTGTAAGTGAACAAGGAAGATTAATATTTATTTGAGGTTGACGACAACGGGGAGATGGACAACAAAGGAGGTCGAGAGAGAGAAGGAGGAACTAAAGGTATATATATGTATGTATGTATATATATATATATATATATATATATATATATATATATATATATACATATTTATTTATTTTTTATTTTTTGATGTGTTGATGTTTTTTATATTTATTATATAAAACTAAAAATAATACATTAATCACTTAAATAATAGTGTCATGGATTCGTCCAAACACTTTAAAATGCAGCAACATATTTGTAAGTAACGGATAAATTTTATTAGACAGACGAACAGCGCAGGTAAATAATTTTTTTTTTGTGTGTCTTAAATAACTAATATAAGTTAGCAAAACATTTATATGGAACAAAACGTAGATTTAGTATAAGGAACGTTTATGTGTTTGTCTTTTAAGGGAAGTGGGGTCTGATCAACTCTGCTGGGAAGCCATGAAATTTAATACTGTCTTGTTTTTAAATTCCCGAAACAGTTTTTTCATGGTAAGCAACTGATGATCCCTTAAAATAGTGTTAGAAACTAACTAATATAATAACTGTAAAACATAAATTGACTTACATGAGTGATTTTCCACTGGAAGACTTGGGACTATAAGTTTTTTTTGTTTTTTGTTTTATAGTTTTAATGGTTGAGAAACTTCCGAGACTATATATATATATATATATATATATATATATATATATATATATATATATATATATATATACATGTTCCTAAAATATTTTTCTTACAATCTAAGGGAAGTAAACCTGAATAATAATCAAAACCCCTTTTTAAAATGACTGCGTTTTGAAAATTATTCAGTCCTGGAGAAAGTAGTGAATAGACGGAATTAGATCAAATTGGAATTGTATTCTTCTTAAAAACATGTTGCAACGACCCACAAGAAAAACTAGCGACCAGAATGAAATATTAATAATTAATAGCTACCGATGACAATGAAATCAGAGAAAGATTTACTTTTCTTTATATATATGATATGTTTGATGAGTACATATATCCGATCACTGCGGATAAATAATGTATTGCATCAAATAAATAGGAATATTTGAAATGTGTGTTTTCACTCCAATTTGCATTCGATAAACTGTCGCGGAAGAATAAATACTGTTTTCGTAACAGCATCGATCCAGTCTGGCTAATCTTGTTGTTCAACGTTATGTCGTGTCGTCTTTCAAGATTTAAAATACATAGAGGATTTAGAGGTCATATAATCACGACATTGGCTACAAGTATGGTAGGTATTTCGCTGAGCTCCAATCTCGTTTCCCTCTTAAAAGATTCACGTCAAAAACTTGTTTATCTAGTGTACAGTATATATTTTGTTTTTTTCCCTCTGTGTACGTAAAACGAAACGGAACTTCCATGAGCAAAGTTTACTTCCGAGAGCTTCGTGTCTGTGAAACACAACATCACTGTGCTGCTTCCCAGCTGACTACAACGTGATCGTTTTCAAGTCTAATGTATAGAAATTCTTGTTGGACCGTCTTCTTACATAATCAAATTCTGCCCAATTGTAACTAATTCTTTAAGGTATTGTCTCACCGTCTAACTGATAAACTCGTTAACCCTTATCTACAAGTGGCCTTTGGACATTGATTAGCAGTGACTCATTGGTAAGTAATGGATTCTTAAGCTATATTTTTAGATTAAAAGTATACCCGTGTTCCGCATAGACAGATGCAACGAGAGATTGAGTAAATAGGATTAACTACTTTAATATAGATCAAAATAAAAGGTGATTAAACTAAAAGTTTTAAATAATTAATTAAAATTTAAAACTATGGTGAACATTTTTTAAATATTTCTCCTCAATCTAATTGGTTGGGATTCTCCATCCTTTCTGACGCAGCCGGCAAACTCTACGTATAATTTCTCCTTAGCTCACTCCCTCTCTCAGACTGTCGATTTCCCGACCCGCATTCCCGATCGAGAAGACCAACAAGCCTCACTTCTAGACCTGTTCTTGACCTCAATGCCCAAGGCTTGTGTGTGGAAAGCTCATATCCCACTCGGGAATGCTTATCATATGGGGCTAATGATTCATATCACCCTAAAAAATCGTTCAAAAGCTGATGAACCGTTGCTCAAAATAACGAGATACTACAAGCGGGCTAATTTATGTAAATCAGAGATCACATCAGCGACACCCCATGAAGTGTAACCTTCGCACTCCGTGCTGACCAGTGTGCAAATCAGTAAACTAAATGGGTCAAAGCAGGCATTGAAGCCTATGCCCCGATGCGAAAATTATTTAGCAAGCCCCACTATTTCCAATGATTCACCTCAGAATGTGCAGCTGCCATTGCTGAGAGGCAGAAAGCATTTCGTAAATTCGGCCGCCATAAGTCAGCTACTAATAGACATAAATTTATAGAGTCAAGAAATAATTTTAAGACCGTGATAGGTGAAGCAAAGAGAAAGTATACTGAGTTAACAAAAAACGCATTTAATCACAGAAATTAGGTACTCGCGATTTCTGGAAAATCTACAATAGTGTGGTGAACAATGGTCAATCAACGATTCCCCCACTATCAAACCACAATAATGTCGTTTGCACGGCAACTGATAAGGCTGAACTACTTGCCCAACGTTTCGCCTCAAACCACTTTGGACTCAGAAAACCACACCTCCCTAAATTCCCATTGTGGACCTAAACCACACTTGATAACCTGGTCATCACCCCATCCGAGGTCAGAGACATCATAAAAAACCTTGACACCTCAAAAGCTTGGGGGCCTGATCTTATACCTGTAATAGTAAGACAGAAATGCTCTGTTGAACTGTCCCCTGTCTTTTCCAAACTTTACAATAAATACCTTGCTGAATCTTGCGTCCCCCATAGCTGGAAAATTGCCTCTGTGGTACTAGTCTACAAGACTTCTGGAGATAGAACTGATCCTCAGAACTACCGCTTAATCAGTCTACTCCTGATCATTGCTAAAATCTTTGAATCCTTAATCAATCTAGCGATAGTCCGGCACCTAGTTAATGCTTAACTTCTTTCTGACCACCAGTATGGATTTAGACAAGCACAATATACTACAGAGATCCTAACTGTCATCTCTGAACGCATGTATCATACACTCGACAAGCCAGGTGAAGCTAGGACAGTAGCGCTTGATATATCCAACGACTTTGACAAGGTATGGCATAAAAGGCTTCTCCTGAAAATACGCTCATACCGTATTACTGGGCAATTACTTCATATAATTAGATCCTTCCTAACCAAAAGAAAGATCCAGGTTGTCCTCGATGGCCGTTCATCAAAGCAACATTACATAAATGCTGGTGTACCCCAGGGATCTACCCTTGGACCTTTATTGTTCCTGATTTTCATAAACGAACTCCCTGATGACATTGATTCTGAGATAGGTATATTTGCTGACGACACCACGCTTTACTTTCGTCATGTGGGCAAAACGAACGCGATCATATCCGAGCCAATGACTGAATCCTTAGAAAGTGACCTCAAGGCTGTAGTGGACTTGGCTCCTTTCTTTCAATAACTACAAGAAACCTCTCCAACCACCGATTGTCATGGCAAATAACACCCTACCTGAGAGTTCAACATTCAAACTACTCGGCCTAAACTTCACAGGTAACATGAATTGGAACAAATACATTGAAGACATTGCCAAGGCTGCAGCAAAGAAAGTGAGCTCCCTCTACCGTGTTAGTAAACTCCTCACACCTGACATTATACTGTGTCTCTACAAAACCACCATCCGCCCATGCATGGAGTATTGTTGCCACATCTGGTCTGGTGCCTAATCCACTAGTCTCTCACTCCTAGACATGGTCCAAGAAAGAGTCACTAACCTAATAGGTCACTCACTATCAACCAAGCTCCAGCCATTGTCCTATCGCCGCAATGTTGCATCTTTGTGTTTGTTTTACAAATACTTCAATGGAGTGTGCTCCGATGAGCTGGCTACTCTGGTGCCCCCTCGACGTAAATCTTTTAGACCAACTTGACAATCAGCTAAATTCTATCCATTCACTGTTGAAGTCCCCAGATACCGGAGAGCCTTCTACTCGAATAGCTTATTCCCTCAGTACATTTTTTGTAGCACTATTTGCCTTTGATCTGAAAGTATGCTGCAATCTTCGATGTAACTTCTTCATAGGAGCCTAATCTCTTTCCTTATTCTTTCGAGGTCTGCAAACAGCTAGTAGTCGCTGTGATGAGATTTGGAATATAGGGTGGGTGCAGAAGCAATTCGAAATGCGATTCATGGAGTGTTGTTATCGTTGCAACTGGCTTGTTACAAATGATGAAAGAGCACCTTTTGTTCTTCATTTGTGGCTGTTCTTTGGCGATTACCCCCTTCATATACTATATCAGATTCTATTGATAGTTCATATTCTATTGATAGTTCTCCGTTTCTCAAAGTAATCGATCAACAAAATACTTTGTGGATCTCTAAATAAAGACGCCGAGGCCTTACCTGCTGATGTTAGCGCGTTTTGTCACTTTAGACAGCTTTTTACATGTTGTTATCTACTAAGCCGACTACCGATTTGACTCCGGGGTGAAGTGGTGGATCCATGTGTTTACCATTGTCACGTATTGGCGCAAATACTCCTTTTTGTTGCGTTGAAACCGTTGCAAACAACGCTTTGAATCATCAACGCGTCGTGGTTTCTCATCGACTATGAGCAAACGCGGCATTCACTTTAAACACAGTTTTCTCATTGACAAATAGTCATGCAAGATGGTGAATACACAGCATTCTGATCTCTTTAACTCATCTGCTATCTCACGCAACGTCAATTTACGATCGGCCCAAACGAGTTGGTGAACTCTTTTTATGTTTTCCCGTGACAACTGCGAATGTTAGCGATCTGTGTGTTCAGCATCATCTGTGTCTGTATGCCCGCGTTTAAAGTCAGCATAAAACCTATTAACCATTGTTTCCGACGGATCAGAGCCCGAAAAATATTTAACAATCCATTACTTTGCTTGAACTACGTTTTTTTCACATCAGAAAGCAACCATTATTTTGAAAATTTGTAATTTTAGCTTAACTTAAATAACTGTAATTTGTAAGCTAATACTCTAATTGGGCTCAAATTATGACAAGTGTAATTTGAAAGTTAATACTTTATAAAAATCATATGGCTTTTTATTAGTGGCGCCATTTATATATCAAACCCGGGACTTATTGAGTGATGTGTAATTAATTAAAAAAAATACAATCTTCACGACTTAATTTCTAGACAGTCACCGGTTAATTTTTCGTATTATACAAACAAATATAGAACGACCAGTGTGTCTATGTTCAAAACCCACATATAAAAAGCATAAAAAAGAAATATGAAAATATAACCAAATAGCATAGATGCTTTTTTACGATAAACAAAGTTATATTTCTTTCTCTACCCCCTCTTTACCCCTCTCTACCCCCTCTCTTCTCTATTTCTCTCCAAAAATTAAACGGTATAGATACTTTTTAACAATAAAAACCTGTCTGTGTCTCTCTTGTGTAAAAAATACCTTTCAAATATGTAAATTGAATTATTGTGAAAAATTACGACTAGTAAGTAATTGCTAGTTTCTTCAAGTTACATAATTAAGTTAAATAAATTACCTGTCGAATTACCTAAGCGAATTGAAGTCGTTTTTTCTTATGAGAAATATGTAGTGAAAGAAAAGAATTATAGCTATGTAATTGACTTTACATGACAGTTTATTTTTTTTTACTATTTTTTGAATTAGTTTTGGTATTTAAGGATAATAATTTCTTCTCGTCAAATGTTCCTTATTTCTTATCTGGGTAAAAACTTCAAAGAAAAAGTCATCAGTCTTTTACTTTCTATCTCTGTCTGTCTGTCTGTCGCCTGTATCTCTCTCTCTCTCTTTCTCCTTCTCTCTAATATGTATATATATATAGAAAGTGTGTGTGAGAGAGAGAGAGAGAAAGAAAAAGAGATAAGGAGAGAGATAGGGAATTAAAAAAGTTGTTGAATATATATATATAAATATATATATATATATATATATATATATATATTTATATACATATATATATAATATTTATAAATAATTATTAATTATTTATTACCTACAGACATAAATGTTTCATGCTTACGCAATCTTCAGTGCAGGAAGCTAATTCCCGACGGTCGACGGGTGCGAACTGCAACTACAAATCGCCACTGATTCGCAGTCATGAGAGTTACCAGTTGGCCATCAGAAATTAGCTAAGAATTTAGGAGAAATTTAACTTTGTAAATACCAAGTCAGCGAGTATTCACAGCAAGCGGCGAAGAGTGATCTAACAACAACACATCGTGTTGGATCTCGCAATGATATTTATAAACTAGGCAGAATCAAATATCGATTCTCATATTAGATGCTATTTAGGTATGAAGAAGGAAATCCGAGACACACACACACGAAAACACAAAGACACACACACACACACACACACATATATATATATATATATATATATATATATATATATATATATATAGAGAGAGAGAGAGAGAGAGAGAGAGAAAGAGAGAGAGAGAGAGTTGAATACAAACAGTTGTTCTATTGTTTCACAATTCATCAATTTATTAACTTAACGAACCTGCTATTTTGATTGGAATACATTATGTCTTTTTAAAATTATCTTTTATTTATTTTTTCACACACACACACACACATATATATATATATATATATATATATATATATATATATAAAGAGAGAGAGAGAGAGAGAGTGAAGAGAGAAGGATGAAAGTACATTCATGGCAATTAAGCTCCACAAAGGCTTCCGTGTTTAATCCCCGCAAGGAATCGTCAGGCTATGTGCTTAGTCTTACAGTCTCCCGCAAGGATGAAACGCGGACACCTCTGTGTATCTCAATTGCCCTGAATATATTTTCAGACAGGAAAGTCTGCAAATATATTATGACAATTAAACACTGTTGAAGTAAATACTGAAAATCTATACACAATATATCATATCAACTTATAATATGTGTGTACATGAAATAATAATAAATTATATTTATATATTTTTTCCACCACATTTTCTTCAACTTCGTCTTCTGTTTCTTCAATTTTTCTTTCTTTTTATACTGCCTTTGGTCAACATATCCTCTCTCTTTTTCTCCTCTCTCTCTCTCTCTCTCTAATACTATTTTTGTCAACATATTCTCTCCCTTTTTCTCTCTTTCTCTCTCTCTTTCTCTCTCTTTCTCTCTCTCTTACTATAATCTCATTTAATACCTGTCGAATCTCTCCGTCTCGTTTCTTAAGATGATACTCTTTCTTACCCCTCCGTTCAGATCGGCAATGCAATTGACTACGGACAACCTTGCAGAAAAGATGCGGATCAAGTTGAACGTTTACACACGTAGATCGATAAAATAAATCTGTCCCAAAGAAAAATTAAAGATGAATAAAATTCAAATCACCATGTCAGCTTGGAAATTGAAACTTGTCTTCAAAACAAATCGTTCCGATAAAATCTCCATCCTGAATTTGACGCAAAATGGTTGATTATTCAGTGATCTTGATTCAATCGCTGCCACATCAATGTCAGATTGTATGTCGAACTGATTACCGATTTTACAACTTTACAACCACCAACACACACACACACACACACACACACACACACACACACACACACACACACATATATATATATATATATATATATATATATACATACATATATATACTAGCAAACATTCATTCCCTCCGGTCACATACTTTTGCTAGGCTGGAAGGATGTCATGATGAACGAACTACATACATTCACCACCAAAGAAGAAGGTAATGCTTGGTAAGATGGTATCATTACAACATAACATATACTACAATAACCCTTCCAAAATAGAGGAGGATAAACCTGGGAGGATATCCCCTAAAAAAAGAACAATAGAAAAGATACCAGACTACACTGCTCTAAAACAAAAAGAAGGTAGTACCTGGGAAGAGTTTCATGACAACAGAACAGATGCTACATTAATCTATCCTAAAATGAGGATATAATACCTGGGGGTATTACCTTCGCCCCCTAAAAAAGAGGTGGACATTCCAGGGAGGACGGTCTTATGACAACATAACCGATACTACGTGACCCCTATTTAAAGCTAATACAATAATAGATTAAATCAGGGTTTCTTTTTCATTCACATGAAGATTCCTAGTCATACAAACATGATTTTTAATAGTTACTTGGCCTTTTGCTTAAGATCAAAGTGTATTATCCGTTCACAGCATCTCAGCGACATCAGACGTGAATGTAAAAACAATAAAAAATAACGCGTCGTTAACAGGGAGAAGTGGGAGGAAGAGAAGAAAGAGGGAGGAGACAGACAGATAGCCAAAGAGAGCCAGAGAGAGAGAGAGAGAGAGAGAGAGAGAGAGAGAGAGATAGAGAGAGCCAGTCAGAAGGTAGTACCTCGACCGAAAGCTTACGAGCCAGTAACCCTTTTCCCCCTTTCTCGCTAATGCCGGTCGGTAAGAATTGTTGTGAGCGATGTTAGGAAATTTGTCTTAAGTTATCCATTTTTTATATTAAAAACTTTAATTAATTACTGTTAATATTGACGAAACTAATGCACATATATAGACAATATAGTACAATAAAATTAGAAATGTATAACATAAATATTAATTTATCATGAACTGTTTAAACATATTTATGAAAATTAGCCATTGACATGTCTGTTCTTAGATTGTTCGTCTCTAGAGAGTATTTTAAAATTCTATGTTGTATTATTGATTCAAATAAAAGTAATGGTAAGATAGAAATAATTAATAAAACACTTTCGCATTTCTTTGTTTCTCTGTGCGTGTGCATATCTATATCTATATATATATATAAATGAAAATAGTTTCCGACGAAAATAAGGTATGGTATAAAGCAACATTTGTTTTAATTAAAAAATAACAGCTGTTTCTTTATAGCTATGCAATCAAAGCATTGGTAATTATGTAGTCTGAATTGTAGAGACATAATGAATATTCAGATATCTAGTAAAAACGACTTACTATGGAACATTTTCATCTAAACATCCGATACGTGTGGCGAATAAACTTCCACGATCCGCTATTTTAGGTCGAAATATCTCACACAGAGTGATCTTTCCTTCAAAAATAGCACAAAAACAACCTCCGGCACATACAGAAGAATCGGGTGTATCTGAATTTTCCTGAAAGGCTTACCCCCGTTTTTACAACCTTTACATAAAATTAAATCAAACTAAATGTAACTGACGTTTCGACTTGTTACGCATAGCAATCGGGTTAGGTCCCCAAAAAGAGTATCTAAACACTTAATAAGTCACTCACTATCCACCAAGATCCAGCCCATGTCTTATCGCGGCAATGTTTCATCCTTGTGTCTGTTTTACATGTACTTCAATGGATTGTGCTTCGATGAACTGGCTTTTCTGGTGCCCTCTCGACGCAAATACACTAGACCAACCCGACAATCAGCTAAGCTCCATCCATTCACGGCGGAAATACCCAGATGTCGGAGAGCCTTCTACTCCAATAGCTTCTTGTTGCCGACCTCTGGAATTCACTCCCTGCCGCCTGTTTCCCCGACTGTACCGACATGCATGAATAAAAAATTAATGGAAACAGAAATTTCTGCTGCATAGCTCCCAATTTAGGATGACCCTCGGAACTTACACCCTAACTCTCAGTAGCCACTTACGTCTACAGTAGCGTCCTGCCTTGTTTGGTGTGAACTATGATAAAAACATTTTTAATATAGCACTGTCAAGTAGCGATCATTGTTCGTATAACACCGTCATTTACGAACAGCGCCGTTTTTAGAGCTGCTGATTATCAACTAGGTGGTTGTAGGTTCGATCACTGGCTTGGGACGGGTTCTAGTCTTGCCGCATGGAAACGATGTGATACACGATTGTTTCGCTGCATAACATATATATATATATATATATATATATATATATATATATATATATATATATATATGATACTATAAAATAATATTTCGATGAGCTATTGATGCTGGTGGTTTTAGTAAGTATTGAAAATATTGTTCGCGGGGCAAAAGGACACCACGTGTCCTCCATTCATCACTCGGCGATGTTGCTCAACGAAGAGATCACATGTTGTATTCTTAAGCGCAACTCGTAAGATTGTTCATCTTCCCTGAAACCGCAGGTATCAAATGCTAATCACAATATTACGGTATAGTATCATATGTAACGAATGTATTATGTTCTTACAAACGTAGTTGAGAACAAGATTTGTGCATATTTGGAAGATTTCCTTAAATTTTCCAGGTAAATTTAAAGATAATTAACATAATTTTAGGTTTTTATATATATATATATATATATATATATATATATATATATATATAATTAACTTGTTACAAATATCCAGGGGGTATGAATCCGAAGGAAGTTGAAACCGGGTTTATGAGAGTGCTCAATGAAAATTCATTTATTTCGCCCACTGACTTCACAAGTAGCAAAATGGTAATGATGGTGATATTTATCAGTATTACTATTATTATTATTATTATTATTATTATTATTATTATTATTATTATTATTATTATTATTATTATTATTATTATTATTTTTTAATACTATTATTATTATTATTATTATTATTATTATTATTATTATTATTATTGTTATTATCATTAATATTCTTACAAACTTGTTATTTCTATTTCTATTCTTATTCTAATTTTATTTATATTTATCTTTATTTTTATTTTATTTTTATTTTTATTTTTATTAAGGCTTTTACATAAGGCTGTTGTCGCTGCGACTGTCGTGGGTATGTTTGGCGGGCATTGCCATTGTCATAATCGGTTTTGTTGGTGATATGACTGGTAACACC
This sequence comes from Sepiola atlantica, assembly GCA_963556195.1. Classification (NCBI taxonomy): domain Eukaryota; kingdom Metazoa; phylum Mollusca; class Cephalopoda; order Sepiida; family Sepiolidae; genus Sepiola; species Sepiola atlantica. The sequence continues at coordinate 11,787,055 of OY744520.1, forward strand.
AGAAAACTTCTTTTATAAAAGATTCCACTAGTATTGATCTCGGTATAATATAATCACAATTTAAAAAAAAAAAATATATAATCACAACAAAATTCACTACAAATAATAAACAAAACATTAAAATAAAATAAATAAAATGCAAAAGTAGCAATTAATACCCTAAATTAAAATTATCAAACATTTTTATCCACATGATAATTACTTATTAGAATTAAAATAAAATAAGAATGACGGTTGTAATCATGGTTTTATTCTCATTTTGAATTTGACTCACTCTGGCCGTCGCCCCATCTCCCTCCTCCCGCCCCGGCCGAGATTGAGATCGTCGCAGCACTGACACGTGCAAAACCTCCCACGTAATAATTTGAAACACGACTTGTTGGGGTCCTCCCCCTCCCCTCTCATGTCCCATGTCGCCGTTATAGACAAAGCCCCAACTCTATCCCCCTCCCCCTCCAATGTATTTTCAATTTTCAATCTCCCGTTAAAGTGAACTTAAAATTTTATCCCATTTGAATTCCTTTCGCCGGCCTGATGAATTGGTAGCTATCCGCACCAATGAAACAAAACCTGTTTTGTCGCAACTAATGGAATAAAATTAAAAAAAAATAAAAAATATATATATATATATATATATATATATATATATATATATATATATATATATATATATATATATGATGCTTCCGTTCAAGTTCAGTTTCAAAAAGCCAATGCATACCCCCTATAGGGGTGCTTGCGCGTGTAATAGTTAGGTCAGGGTTGCGCAAATTCAACAATTCTTCTCTTGAGTCGGCACTACCTAATTTCAGTAGCACAGAGAAGTGGATGACGACTGGAAACAATGACGAAATGAGCGGAGAGCACATGCACTACCTGGAATTCCTAAATGGTCACCCATATATATATATATATATATATATATATATATATATATATATATATATGTATAATATTTTTTATATAATTTTATACTATTTCAATGTTATAAAAGATAGATTCACGTCATTTCATGAAACTTATTTTGTATTAAGCATACAATTGTTTCGGCAAACACCAATATATTTGTAAAATGTTCCCGTGCATATATTTCTTGGTGAGGGTATTTTTCAGTGCTAATTTTACAAACAAGGCAAAAACGCAAAAAAACGTGCAAAACTAGACGATCAAAGCCTAAATTACAATCAGTACTCATTATCAACATTATTTATTATTGTTTACGTAACTTGGACGGAGGGTGTACACACTCGTGAATATATATATATATATATATATATATATATATATATCAGGCATTTTAGCCTGACAATTCCCTACGCGATGAAACGCGGAAGCTTCTGTGTAGCTTAATTGCCATAAATATATTTTCATATCTTACTCTCTCTCTGTATATATATATATATATATATATATATATATATATATATATATATATATATATATATATATATATATATAGCATGTATCACAAGGTATTAAAAACAGTGAAGTGCCTAATTGTCTGTTCTGATATATAGTATTTTAAAAATATATACATTACAGTGTCTGTCGGGTATACTCGTGTTTGATAGCTCTGCTAATGACAGATTATGGGTAGAAACAAGTTTGTAGAAACAGGTCAGACGGCGTTTATTTTCTTGTGTTCCACCATAACATATATTCCGGGTTCGTATATGGCTGCCTGTTTTACTGTTTGTTTAAGGAGGAATTTTAAAAGGTACTTTAAAATTTATTAGTGTTTATTGTTTGTTTAGGTGTGTTTGCTTAGAACAGATTTTTTAAAGACTGTAATATATAGTTTTTAAATAAAATACTTTAAACACACACACGCATATATATATATATTTATATATATATATATAAATATAAAGCACGCATACGTGGGAGTGTGTAATTGTGTCCGTAGGCGTATGGGCTTCTAATTATTTTCGCAATTTGTCGAAAATTAATTTTTCTCGACTTCGAAAATTATTCCCTTCAATGTCTTTGCTCTAAATTCATTTATTTGCACGAGCCAAACAGTGAACCAGATATAAAAAAACATAGAAAAGACCAACAATAAAACACCAAACAAGAGAGAGAGAGAAAGAGGGAGAAAGAGAGGAGGAAGCGGAAGGAAGACTAAAAACCAACGTGTATATATATGTGTGTATGTGTGTGTCTGTAAAACCCATCCTCTTTCCGTCCAACATTTGCTTTCTGAAGATTTCTTTCAAAAGTGCTTAAAAACGAATTAAAAAACCTAAAGAAACTAAAACGTATGAATAAAGAAACCGATTAAGAACTGGATGTCTTTGAATCTCCCCGTCGCTTCTTGAAAGGCGTTGGAACAAACGGATGACAAAAAAGGTGTCTAATGACATCGATATTTATCGGTTTCCCGCTTGGCACATTACACATTCAAAGACGCGCGATTGGAGACACATGGACGTGACAGGACATTGGAGACAAACAAAATAAGAAGCCCTTTTACTCTGAATGCACACGAACGAACTTGTTTATCAATAATCTTGATATACATGTCTAATATATAAAAGTAAGTCAGTCGGATTTTTACTTTGGACCTAACTAGCATTTCATCTTATAAAACAATATTTGATTTTGTCTAGCCAGTTAATTACGAAAATATTCCGTCTGTGTTCTTTACATTTGAAACTTCAAATTCTATATCCGAACCGATATTTTCTTGTACCACGACAAAGATCCGAACAGGCGCAGCTGAATTTCATTGGGTAATCATTTATCTTCATTAACTAATTACATCTCTACAGTAAGTAAAATGCAAATGGCCGCCAATATATAATCGCCTTATCATGACTGCGTAATTAAAGGTGATTTCGTTATTAATTATACTACATTTCCATTATGGTTAGATTTAAGTTATTATCCTTATTCTAAAATAAAACGGCTACCTGTAAGAGTTACAGAAATGAAAAAACATTTATATATACTTTTCGTTTTTCGTTTTTGCTTTTACGCGTTCGCCTTTTCTTTTGCAAGTTTTATTTCAGTAATGTCGTTGAAAAAGTACATTTCGTCATTTTCATTACATTTTCACAAACGTGCGACTGCATATAGATACTGTTAAGTTACACTTCTATTTGAAGTACTTTTTGTTTAATTAGCCCCATTTACCTATTATTTTTTAATTTAAAAAGAATTAACCAGATTAAATGTTAAATTTGTTTCAAATAAAATATATAAATGGATTCCACACGCCACCAGTGAAAATGTTAGCCACAAAATCTATTATATATTTAACTGGCTTTAAAGTTAACACTTTCTCTGTTGATCATTTTTCAAATTAAAAATTAATAGTTATGATTGATTAGTTAAAACATAAACAGTATACAATTTCTACTTCACTTAACATGCCTGCAGTCGAAACATTGCATGAAGTTTATCAGTCAAATAACATCGGGGTTCTGAATTAAAAAAAAATAATGAAAGTATGTTTTTCTTACATCAGCATTGATCAAAGTGTGTAAAATACGCAGTAACTATCTACTGACATTCTGAGTCTACATAGAGAGAAAGGGAAATTTGAGGTTACAAAGGTATTATTTTCCCTCGCTTATGACTATAAATTCCAGTAATCTAACCCTGTCGGTAGGTAGACCAGTTGTAAAAACTATAGTGATGAGTCATTAAAAGACGAAACAAGCGTGTCTAAAGATGGAAAATAATATTACATATTTATAAATCCCACTTAATAAAAGCAAATCACTTTGATTGGGACTAAATAATTATACTGCCGTGGCAGTAACGCTATAGTTCCCTCCCCTGGTTGAACATAATACGGTTTTGTATAAAAATATGTATTTACACGGCTCATTCGCGCAGCTGACCTACCCGACCGAGAAGTTAACGACGTTGTAAGTTCGAACCTGTCGGTAGGTAGACCAGTTATAAAAATATCTACTGATGAGTTTTTTATAACGAATCAAGCTTGTCTATCGATAAATATGATATTTAATTATATATATATATATATATATATATATATATATATATTATTTGTCGCCCCTCAATCAAGGTTGGGCACTGTAGTGAGTAGTATTAACACAGCCGTCATCGTAGCTTTAATGCATGCTCATTCAGCAGTTGAACACTCTTGACGACTGCTGCTTTTAATGGGTTTAATCTCTCGCTGATTTATAAAGTTGTTTATAGTAGTCATGTGGGCTAAGGCGTCTGAATTTGAGTTAAAACATGACTCGTTTTCCGGGATTTCGAGTCCTGCGACCGGTATGAATAATAATATCTACACTGATGATTCTCGAAAGTATGAAACGTATACGTATATAGATAAAAACATATATTTATAATTATATATATATATATATATATATATATATATATATATATATATATAAGCTATGTATGTTTATATGTTTATATATTTCCAAATTCATCTCACTTCTCTGTCTTCTTTGGTCTGAAGAGGTTGACTTTCTGTAAAGAGTACAACCGAAACATGTATGCACATATGTAACCAATAGTGTTTGTATAAATAAAAATGTATACTATATATATATATATATATATATATATATATATATATATATATAGAGAGAGAGAGAGAGAGAGAGAGATAGAGATAGAGAGAGGGAGAAGAAGGAAAGGAATACAAAAAAATAAACGCATTTTTAACATCGGCATGCCAGTGTCGCAGATTTTTTACATGTCTGTGTAAATAAAAATAATCATATATAAAAGCTATATTTGATATTGAGCACTTTTTAAAAACCCGGTTGAAATCTTTTGGATTACTACCCTGTGGATGTTTTACCTTGATTATATATATATATATATATATATATATATATATATATATATATATATATAATTTATTTATTTATTTATATACAGGATGGACCAAAATGATCTCACACATTTGGAGGCTTAATAAAAGCACAAAATAAGAATTCAATCCGCGAAATGCTTTTCATTTATTTCATTAAATTAAAAAAAATTAAATCAGCTAAATGATTCTTACCATTGTATATACATTGTTGGAGACGTTCATGAAAGTTTTTGATAACTCGATAGATCATTTCTTGTGATAATTTTATTTTTTAAAACTTACTGGAATAAAATGGTATTATATGTACATTCAGGAAAATAAAATGACATTATATATACATTCAGAAAATAACATGGCATTATATGTACCTTCAGAAAAATAAAATGACGTTATAGGTAATTCAGAAAATAAAATAGAATCATATGTACATTCAGAAAAATAAAATGACATTTTATGTACATTCAGAGAATATAATTTTTATTTTCATTATTTCTTCTTTTGTGCTTTTAATCAGCCTCCAAGTGTATCAGATAATCTTGGTCACCCTATATATATATATATATATATATATATATATATATATATATATATATATATATATATATTCATGTGGCAAAATATAATGAATCCTTAGTCTGTTTATATAAAGGTGCTCAATAATCAATACAGCTGTTTATAAGATATATAACAATTCATGCAAACATATTTAACCACACATTTGCGGATATGTTTCGGTGAAATCTGTATTTTCACTAGATCTGATTTACAACATTGACCGCAATATGTCTGCAAATGTGTAGCCAACATATTTATATAAAAAAAAGGTTTCATCCCTAATATACATATATATGTCTGTATGTGCATTTGTCTGTGTGTCTAGAAGTGGCGTAGTGCAATCCTTATAGGCGCGGATTGTGGGTTCTAGAAGATATCTGTCGGAGGTTACTACATTAATTTCACTAATACCCTCCTGGTCGTAGACTCTAAAACCTTGGTTGTGGAATTAGTCTTTCTCTGCTTATCTCGGCAATGTTTTCAATCGTTCTGAACTTATTACTATAGGACTCAATCAATGCCGACCAAAAAGAGGTTTCGCTATTAGTTATAACATAAACATACACTTCTCGGAATAGGAAGAGATCTGATCCAGTACAGAAAATCTTGCACACACAAAGGATTCGATATCCTATAATATATATATATATATATATATATATATATATATATATATATATATATATATATATATATATATATGTATATATATATATATATATATATATATATATATATATATATAGCACTTGATAAAGTGAAAGAATACCATTCACCACCTGGATTGTTTTTAATCAACCTCTTTGATATGTTTCTTGAAGCTGTTTGAAACTTTATGACTTGGATGAACTGTATAAGTTTAGCAAAAAAGTATGTTTTGGGCTGATATATTTGATGTTTTATATAATTTTATGTATTTTTATGTAAATTTTTTTCATATATTTTCAAAGTTTAATTTTATTACCTGCAGTAATCTCATTGCGGTAATGGTCCTCTGAGGAGAAGATTTTCTTTGAAAACTCAAGAGTGAAGGACTTTAAAGGTCTTTGCTTGAACATTGAATGCAAATAAAATTTGAATAGCACCTTATTTTATTTTTTCACTTCATCTAGTGCTATTAATGCGATCATATAAGAGAGCTAATATAATTTATACAGTAATATACAGTATTTAAATAAATTATATATATATATATATATATATTAGATAATTAAATGGCTTATCTTTATATTCTACTGCAGTTTCACGGTGAATCCGATCGTCAGAAATGTATTCCTATCCAACAGTCTGTATACATTGAATGCAAGTTTGAGCTCCCCTTAAAATGTCTCTCACGCTTAAGTTTGAAAGCATTTGCGTTGGTCTGTAATGCTTATGTCTGAAAAAGCATTGTTTTCTGTCACGCCCAATTTTGAAATAACATGTTTGTTGGTCAGTCACGCTTAAGTTTTAAATTGAATTTGTGTTGGTCTGTCACGCGTAATCTTGCAATAACATTTGTAGATGTAAAAGAGGATGTGTCCGTCAGTCGGTCGTTCTGTCGTTTGTTACGATTACGTTTGAAATAGTATTTTCCTCGCTAACCGCGCAGATTAAATGGACGTATCTGAAGAATATCCTTTTTTGTCTTCATCGTATGATAATCGATGCTTGCTTTTGTGGTATAAATGCGTCCAACGAGACGTGTTTCTTTTTATCCTAGACCCCCCCCCCGCCCCAATCAATTGCAAAAAAATGTTCGAAAGCAAAAAAAAAAAAAAGGAAATGTCTTCGCGGTTGACTTCGGAAAAAAATTAATATAAAAATAGAGAAATCCTCGTTAGCAGAATGACTGGAAGACTTGTAGACAGTAGTCATTTTCTTTTTCTTTTTGCAAGATGTTAATCTTCTAAATGAACTAAGAAAATGCGACCGATCAATCTGTTTTATTATCCAGGCTTCAATGGAAGCGGTTTTGCAATCCAGTAATAAAATTACGTTTTCATTTAGAAAAATATTATTTTTCTTGATATAAATGGTTTATGAATCACTAATCAAATATAAAAATAATAAATGTTCTTATTATAATAAAAATGAGTGAACGTTTGTTTCTTATAAATAAATAGAATAAAAGAATAGAATAAAAGAATAGAATAAAAGAATAGAATAAAAGAATATAATAAAAGAATAGAATAAAAGAATAGAATAAAAGAATAGAATTACTCCCATTATTTAGGAACTATCTAATTAATAAACAAAATTTGAAAGTATTCTAACAGTAATATTTAGCCTTGAAATGAAAGTGTTTTGCTAAATAAAAATATTTGAATGGATTCAACTGGGAAAAACTGAATTCATTGACGAGCTTAACATCCAATATTTAATCTGTTATACGATTTGATAGATTTTTTAATGACATTTTCTGATTAGAAGGTTGTGGTTTGTTTTTTCAATCGTTCAGATTTCCTTATAAAGAATTTAATATAATTTCTCTTAATATAAATGGATTTAAGAATCTATAATAATATAAAAAAAAGAATGAATATTATTATATTATAGATGAGTTAATCAATATTCATTAGTTCTGGAATTGAATAAATTTTGAAAAAAAATTCATTTTAATATTTTTAATTGGTTGTAATTTGCAATTAGGTCCTCCTTTATCGATAGGTATGCTATTTCAAAATAATTCATGACCGATTTAGAAACGAGCAGAACCTATTATATACATGCATACACGTATCTAAAATTGCTATTTCAAAATTAAGCATGACGGATCCACGCAATAAAAACAAGTTGAGACCCGTATGTTGAAACGAATGTAAGTTTCTTAACTTATTTACGCGATTCAGACAAACGAATTTCGCATTTTATAACATATGTGAAGGTTCCTCCGAAAATTCTCTAACTTCACAATGGAGGAAAAGTGTTTCTAAAAGGAATAAAAATACCAGACAAGTATCAAGAAACAATGTAGTGTATTGCTGTTGTCTGTAATTATTTAGTTTTAATTTCTTCTAAGTATGTTTCCTTCCTTCTCTCTCTCTCTCATATATATATATATATATATATATATATATATATATATATATATATATATATATATATATATATATATATATATATATATATGTAAACAATGGTATGTTTAATTCCAATGACCAAGTTTATTCATTTTTTCTTTCCGACATTAAACATGATTCAATGCAACTTGACAATTGTTTCGCGCACAAACAACCTGGCATAAACATGTAATCACCATGATCTGTCATTCACACATCTCATCAAAAACCTGAAAATCACTCACAGAAGAAAATTCTCGAGTAAAAAACCAAAACTTTTACATGCATTTTACATAGAACCCAGCTCCTTAAAGGAAACAAGGATTCTTTCTAGCCAGTCGACCATTTTGATTTCATAACGCAGAGCTATGAAAAATGCGTTTAACATTACAAACAATCTCATTCGAATCATCTAATATTTAATTTAATGTATTAAGAATTTAAAAAAATTTATCACAAAGCTATTATAAGAGTATCACTAAGTTATGTCAACTCCAAAGATATGAAAGTTGAGTACCTAAGAACGCGCCTCAATGAATGTTTGAAGTTGTTACCAACTAACACCTAACGATATATCTAGTTTTTTTTGCGTGTAATGTTCCATCGTTTAATATTCAATGAAAAGTATTAATAAGTATTAATAAACATTCCCTATTAGGTGCCAATAACTAAAATAATAGAAAATAAAATTTAGAATGAAAAAATAAGAATGAAAACTAAGATTTGAAAGGTAAACATGATTTAAAAGGTAAACAAGATTCGAGTAAATTCTCTAATCCAAAGGCCGTAATTACGCCGTTCATGGTTTAACCTTAGTTTTTCATGAAGGGACTAATATTGTTAATTGTTCCTAAAGATCGTATTAGAGACCCTTGTATCGCAAATAACATTTATTTTCTAATCTTTTTATATGATGCAGTTTCCTTATTACTATGAATAGTCTGAAATAATTAATTCATAACGATAGATATCAACTAGTCTAAAAATTAGGTACACATAAGTGTTTGAGCGATTGTATAAATTAGCTAAATAAATTCATTATTTAAAGATGCCTTTGTTCTTTTCCTAAATTAATGCACTAAATAAAATTAAAAACCTTTCGGAAGCAAAAGTTCCCCTCAATATATCCGTGTGCTAAAATTGATCAATAAGGAACTTCTAAGGTTTCCATAAAAAAAAACACACCACCAAGCAACCGCCGATAGGTTGTTGTTATATAATTCTATTAACAATAATAATAGTCCAAATCTAAATGCTATTTACTGTCCATGATCATAGAAAATAATTATTTAAATCAATTAATTTATTTATCAATTACCTAACCTTACTAAGGCCAACTCAATTCAGATGACTAAATTAACCATCCCAAAAGCTTTAAAAATGTAAGTCAGCTAGCTATGAAATGGCCAGTCGATGATGTAATTATGATATATATATATATATATATATATATATATATATATATATATACATTATAGCAAACATTATTTACTTATTTAAATTAAATAAAGATCTATTCTATCTTTACTTATTAGCCAGGTCTAAAATAGAAACGTTTAGTGTGAACAATTTTTGCAAGAATTTTTGTTTTTTATTAGTTAAATTATCTTCAGACGTTATTATATAATAAGATATAAAGTATGCATAGATTACATGTTTGACCTAAGTGTATTTATTTGCTTTACCTAGAATACACCATTTCAAGTCGATTTTTAAACGTTATTTTCTCGTAATTTTCTAACCCACTTATCTTTATTAGATAGAATTTCATTAGAGAAGTTTCCCTAGGATCCGAGTTAAGCCTTACTTTAAAAGACGATTATGGTTCCTATACAATCCTTAAAACTGCCATCTGTGGATCCCATGTGTGTCCTAGTACTGTTTCTCTCTACAATGTTGCATATATATACTATATTAAACGTTAGACAATTACCTTCTAGAGAGCATTCATCTAAATTTCTACAATTAGATTAGAGTTCAACTGCAGAGTTTAGGTTGTTATTCCGTTTTTGTTTTACGGTTTATTTTAGTATTATTAGAATTATTAGAAGTTCATTCTACGTTGATTGATGTAGAGAATGACAATTGAACTGTGTTTTTATTAACCGTCTTCTCTAGCTAACTCTAAAGAAATTCTTTCAACAATCCAGTAGAATTCCCTGAGAATATTGTTAAGTATGTGCTTACTGCATGCAGGATTACACCATCGAAACAATTGTCAAGTTACATTGAATTAGTTTTAATTTCGGAAAAATAATGAATTGGTCATTGGAATTTAAGTACCATTGTTTACTTAAATGTGTTCTGTTGCTAAATTCTAACATTCACCGAGCTTTTACTTCGAATAGTTTGAGTACATTAAATAAAAACATATGCACATATATATATATATATATATATATATATATATATATATATATATGATAATTTTTATTTATTTACACAGACATGTACAAAATCTGCGACACTGGCATGTCGATGTTATCGATCAACAGTTACTATAAACTGAGATCTCATCAGGCAGAGTTAGAATCCGATCTTAACCTAAGATCATATTTGGAAAGAATATATATATATATATATATATATATATATATATATATATATATATATATATATATATATATATATATATATATATATATATATATAAACAACTATACACAACTATATATATACACAAATATATATATATACATATATATATATATATATATATATATATATATATATATATATATATATATAAGAAAGTAGTAGCCGTGGCTACTGTTAGCGCTCACGTAGCCACGACTACTACTTTTCTTTTATCACTCCATCATGTCAACCCAAAATTTCGATGTACTCGCATGACATTTTTCTTAAAATTATCATCCCTAAGAAGTCTTACAATAAAGACGAAACGTTGATGAATATCTAAAATAAATATCTATTGGTGTTTTCCTTTTTTCATTTCCCATTACGTCGTATTACTCTCATCCTTCCTTTCTCATATATATATATATATATATATATATATATATATATATATATATATATATATATATATATATATATATATATGATACTTTCACGCGTGCGTGTTTAAAAATTCATAATGGTCGATTAATTAGTTCAAAAGCTTATTCTGCTCATACAAATATGTAAACATATACACTTACGTAACTTGTTATATATATATATATATATATATATATATATATATATATATATATATATATATATAATGTTTGATTCCAGTACATATGACTTTATCCATTTCTAAAAAGATAATTCTTTACGGACTGTTTCGTTTAAACTGAGACAGCTGAAATACAGAGTTATATATCCTGGTTTTTCTATGAGTGTAACTCATTAGAACGGAGATCACCGAACCGTGTTCAAAACATCAGGAAATAATAAAAGAACATAATGCAAATCACAATGACAATTTATTTATTTTAAGACATTAAAATAAAATAATTAAAATGTATAAATGTTTATATTAATATAAAAAAGATTCTTAACGTTCTTCTTTGGCTTTAAAAAATACTTACATATAAATAACTCAACGTTTTCAAAGTGCGAACCTTCCCTTTTACATATATATATATATATATACATATATATATATATATATATATATATATATATTATATAATGTGTGTGTGAGAGAGAGAGAGAGAGAGGCAGAGAGAAGGAAAGATGGAGAGAGGAATGAGTTATGTTTCGGTATAACCACGCACCAATTTTCAGCGGTAGATCTCCTTACAAAACAAATGACATATGTGTAATCCTTATAGTTACTGAGAATGTTTTAGTCTAACTTTTCATATATTTTGTTGTTCGGTTGAAAGGGTCATAAAAGTGTCAGCACACTCGCTTTAAAAATTCAAATAGTTCTGATTTGTTTGAAATTTGAACCATATGTATTAAAGACATATTTAAGAAATATCCCAAAATTGCAATATCATTTGAAGCATATGTATTAGAGACACATTTAAGAAATATCCCAAAATTGCAATATCATTTGAAGCATATGTATTAGAGACACATTTAAGAAATATCCCAAAATTGCAATATCATTTGAGTATTGCATAGACTTGTGAGGATGCGTAAAGAATTCATCTCTATTTGAAAATTCAAATATTCCCATTTGAGTTTAACTTGGAACAAAACTATTGGAGATTGATTTTAAGCAAGATGCTGAACTATTCAATTCATTCAAAAAAATCAGACACATTAGGGGCTGAGATTCTTATACCCTACATTTTAACACAACCATTTAACAAATTCAATATTTCCGATTTCCATGAAATTTTAAATATGGCTATTAGACACCAATTATTATTATTATTATTATTAGTAGTATTATAATTATTTTTATTATTATTATTATTATTATTATTATTATTATTATTATTATTATTATTATTATTATTATTATTATTATTAATAATAATAATAATAATAATAATAATAATAATAATAATAATAATAAACACAAATTTGAATTACCTACTAGACACCATCATCGTTTGTCTTCAGTCTCTCTGTAAAACGGTTTGCCACTTTACCCTACAAGTAAACCCTAACCAAATATTCAAAATAAAATAGTATTCGAAGCCGAAATAAGATCTCCTCGCTTTGGCTATACTCCAGCTCATACAAGAAATGGTGCACCTTCTTCTCCATGTGATGTGATGTTACCCGACTAGATGAATTCTTGTCCTGGAATCCGGTAAGACCAAGATACCAAAAGAAAGATATACTATAACATAATCAACTGGTTAATTGGGAAGAAGAAAATTAATGTTCTTAACTTGATTATTTACTCAACGCTTTGGAGGTAAAGGAGTACTTTAATGGAACACGCGAATATCTATGGATCTCATATAGAGATAAAGTGTTAGTCCCAAGAAGGGACCCCTTGATTTCTGAGAACTTCGACTGAAGTAATATGAAACAGTGGATATATATATATATATATATATATATATATATATATATATATATATATATGAGAGAGAGAGATAGATAGAGATAGAGATAGAGATAGAGATAGATAGAGATAGAGATAGATAGATAGAGAGAGAGAGAGAGAGACCGTTATAAGGCAGAGGGAAATAGAGAGATTTAGAGATTTGAAGGTTTATTTTTGTTCCCATAAACTTTCCCACCAAGCAGACGTTTTCTTGTTGATGGAGGTTTAAGAGTTTATCTTTGACAGATTTATTACTTGAGATTTAACTGACAATCGGCATAAAAAAAGGCTGAAAACGAAACATAAAACCACTGAAATCAGTCTTACACGCACACTCCGACTAATCACACGCACACACACACTAACCCCCCCCCCCAAAAAAAAAATGCGCAATACACACAGATACTATCAACCCCTAAAACCAGCAGATACATAACAAAACACGCGTCGATACGTTGGCGGTTTAATAGATATCTAAAATGAATATGCAATTGGCAAGCCAAGTTCGAATCGCATCAGTTTTATTGGGTTAACCTACGCATGGGTAAAAAATATTCACCCTCTTTCTAACTACAGTAAAACAACGCATATCCGGATTTTTAATGTCGATTATTGTGCTATTAAGAAGTTCCATTTTGTTTATTTAAAATTCTCTAACATTTAAGAAATTGAAAGTAATGATGGGAACCTCTGTACGTAAAACAGTTTCATTGTTGTTAAAGTGTGCAAAAAACGTCACTTGTCAGTGTTTACGTGAAAAAGTGTCGTTTGCCAATGTTATTCACGTGTATGTAAAGCAAAGTCATTTATCAGTGTTGTTTAAGTACACGAGAAGCAGAGTCATTCGTCAGTGTTGTTACGGTGTATATGAAACAGGGTTCCTTGTCAGTGTTGTTACGGTGTATATGAAACAGGGTTCCTTGTCAGTGTTGTTACGGTGTATATGAAACAGGGTTCCTTGTCAGTGTTGTTACGGTGTATATGAAACAGGGTTCCTTGTCAGTGTTGTTACGGTGTATATGAAACAGGGTTCCTTGTCAGTGTTGTTCAGGTGTATATGAAACAGGGTTCCTTGTCAGTGTTGTTACGGTGTATATGAAACAGGGTTCCTTGTCAGTGTTGTTCAGGTGTATATGAAACAGGGTTCCTTGTCAGTGTTGTTACGGTGTATATGAAACAGGGTTCCTTGTCAGTGTTGTTACGGTGTATATGAAACAGGGTTCCTTGTCAGTGTTGTTACGGTGTATATGAAACAGGGTTCCTTGTCAGTGTTGTTACGGTGTAAATGAAACAGGGTTCCTTGTCAGTGTTGTTACGGTGTATATGAAACAGGGTTCCTTGTCAGTGTTGTTACGGTGTAAATGAAACAGGGTTCCTTGTCAGTGTTGTTACGGTGTATATGAAACAGGGTTCCTTGTCAGTGTTGTTACGGTGTACGTGAAACAGAGTCACTTTTTTCACTCTTATTCACATTTACGTGCATTAGAGTCAATTGTCAGTGCTCTGAGGTCTACGTAAAACAGAGTTCTATGTCAGCTGAAAGGAGATTACCGGGTAAGAAAAAATTATACTACTACTACTACTACTACTACTATTACTACTACAACTAACAATAATGATGATGATGATGATGATGATGATGATGATGATGATGATGATGATGATGATGATGATGATGATGCCAATGTAATAATTTTTAATAGCTATGATCATGACGAGACGACTAGCTTTGTTCTGAAAGTAGATCATTCGAAAATAGTTTGGAGATTGAAATGCAAGTTCCCGGTCACTTTTGGACTTCAAGACTGAGTCTGTTTTGAAAGATTGTTATTTGTGAAACTCGGTAGTAAAATTTTCAAAATAAACATGTAGCTTTGTTGTTCGAAAATATTAAAAACAAAAACAGTATTTTATTACTACGGTGAGCAGATTGAAAAAAAAATAGGGAGAGTAAAGATTGACACTGAATAGCTAGGATACCGGGAATCTATACCAGTCGACATTCATAAGAAACCCAAATATACATTCTGATAAAAACAAAATAAAATAAAATAAAATTTATTTGGCAAAAAATAGCAAAGTGCAACAAGCCATGTAAAAGTTCAACAAGCCATGTAAAGAGACTGGTAGAAGATATTTACATCCACATATAGTCTGAATGTTTGCTCAAGACATTGTCGCGATCTCCTTTGGCAGCATGTGTTACGGAGCGGACACAGATAGAGAATGATATCTTTTTTCTATTGAGACAAAAGCGATGGTGGTGCATCTTTTGTGGGTGTGTCCGCGAAGTCTGCGACTTGTACCGTGGAGTGATTTACTTTTTGAAATGTAGGTTTAAATTCCCATTCATAATGTTGTACGCTAGGAGCAAGTCTCTCGCATCATCCGCTGCTTAAATATAAAGAGATTTAGTCTTTTGAGCAGCTCTTTATAGGTAAGTGTGGCGCGTCCCATAAACATCCTGGTTCCCAATCGTTGAACACTCTTTAGGTGTACAATACCTTAGTGAAGACACGAATTTGCTGCTTGGATGGTATACTGAAGAATGTGCCCTACTGGTATTATGTATAGGAGACGGAAAGTATCTGCCGTTGTTGAGAAAGAATCTCTGAATCATGAGTACCTAATTGATTGTTCGCCATCTCGATACACTGACGCGTTAGTTTGAAAAAGTTGTCGCGACCGTAAGAAGATCATTTGCATTAGTGACAATTAATTATCATTGAATTTATCTCAGCATATTGTTTATAAAGAACCAAAGGGAGTAGATTTCCCCATATTAAAAAACGACTACAAATCAATAGGGGCAGTTCTCTCTCTCTCCATTTCTCTCTCCCTCCCCTTTTCTCTCTCTCACTCCCTCTTTCTCTATCCCTTCTCTCTCTCCCTCTTTCCCTCTCTCTGATTCATTAGCTCTCAACTGATTCAATATCAGAGAAAAAAAGTCCTTACAGACAACAAATTGACTTGAATTCAATATTCTTCTTTGAGAAATATATTTTAAACAAATAACTGTTTGATTAAGAATGGCGGTTAATGCTGTCGACGACTGTGTATTATTATGTAGTAATTTCATACAAAGCCGATATATTTGAATTTTCAAAGTTGTGTGTGTAAAGTTTCTAAGCCTAAGCACCCCTTGCTGTGTGTATAAGAAATCTTCGAAAAAAATTGAAATTTTGAGAATCTTGTTTAAGACGCTGTTTTTAAATGCCTCACATCTCTATAAAATGCCATGTCCTTTGGTCGGTCAATTACTCGACCCGTTTGTCTATCACGCTTCAGTTTCAGAGATCATTTTCATCAAATAGAATTGAATGGACGTATTTTAAGGATAGTCGTTCCTTTTTATTTAGATCTCCTCGTGAGCTTATTCTTCTAAGGTGTTTTATAGATCGAGTTCTCCACTTCATTGATTGTGGAAATTTTATGATCGAAGCATCGATTCATTGATTATCGACCAGCAAAACTTATTTGAGTCGATTGCATTTTTTTCACGAAAGGAAAATGAAATTTAGAAACTTTTCGCTTTTATGAAATAAAATACGTTTCAGTCAATGAATCAATCAGATATTATTTTATTGGAAAGACATATTCAGGAAAAAGATTTAAATGCACTCCTATATAAATATATATATATATATATATATATATATATATATATATATATATATATACATATATATATATATATATATATATATACATATATATATATATATATACATATATATATATATATACATATATATATAATATTAAATTACCTACGTATGACATCGTTTCAAGCCCACGGCTCTCATCAGCGTAGAGGCATAACTATCTCAGACGGTCACAGGGGGCGAACCCGGTTCACAGAGACACTTTGTATCTGTAAGCGTGAGATTGTCCCGTGATAATAGGAAAATTAAGTTACATTTAACACTGAAAGTGACGAGTGTAACATAAAGCATTCGATAAGACTCCACGACAGAGCCGGAGTCTTGCACTGGGGCTTCAGGTGAATGTCTATTTTTCATCTCTCCAACAGTGCCCTTACTTTAATTTTACTTAGAGGAGTTTCTAATAATATTAAATTATATATATATATATATATATATATATATATATATATATATATATATATTTATATGATTATTTTTATTTACACAGTTATGACAAAATCTGCGACACTTGCATGTCGATGTTATCGATCAACAACTATTATAAACTGAGATATCATCAGGCACAGTTAGAATCCGATCTTAACCTTCTTTCCAAATATAATCTAAGGTTAAGATCGGATTCTAACTCTGTTTGATGAGATTTCAGTTTATAATAGCTGTTAATCGATAACATTGACATGCCAAGTGTCGCAGATATTGTACATGTCTGTTTAAATAAAAAAAAATAATCATATATAAAAGCTCTATTCGATATTAAGCACTTTTTATAAACCCGGTTTAAATTCTTTGGATTACTACCCTGTGGATGGTTTACCTGGATTATATATATATATATATATATATATATATATAAATATGAAGGAGCATAAGAAGGCTATCACAATGCAAGAAATGGAAATATATCGGCGTTGAGAAGTAAGATAAAAACAAATGATTTTAATTATATATTTTTTCAAAAACCTTTTTAATAATATTTTTTCCTATATAGCAAATCTTACTAGATTAGGCAAAACTTCCACACTGATCTAATCTGTGTGACCGTGTTCCATAATATATTTGTATGGATAACTCTCTGTCAAATGGTAGGTGTTTCAAATCTCAAAAAACGTGTGGATGCCAATATTGCTTATCACGCAGTAAATATTATTATCCGCAGCAAATGTAATAAAACTAAAACTATAACTGTTTTTTTTAATGATTTTAATTACTTATTTAATTTTTTTTTCTGAATATTTTATATTTGAACCCACCGATGAAGTGCTACATATTCATATAAAAAAAAAGTAAAAAGAACAAAAAAGAGAGAAAAAAAGAAAACATTTTTTGCTTATTCGGAGGGGGGAGGTAAGGATAAAAGCCAAGAGCGGTGTTCAATTAATTTTTTTCTAATATTTATTTAATATTTTTTATATATACTATTGTTATTTTATTTTATTATAACAATATTTACTTTGCTTTACTGAAACAAAATGTTTTTTAATTTATTTATTAAAAAAAAAATTATCAAATTTATTTTTATGATTAATGGTTAAATATGTTTTGATTTATACCCTGGCCAGATTGTGTGTAGAACGCAGTAAATTTAATGAACGGAACTAATATTCCAATTCTTGTTTAATTTAATTCATTTTTTTTTTAATATTATCATTGTCTACTTAATCTGAAACTATTTAATGTTGTTATGATTTTAGTAAAATGTTATTAAAATTCATAGTTTAATTCACTAACGATTTAAAAAAAAAAAAAAATTTAGTTTAATTTCTTTTTTCCGAGAAAGTGGGACAAATCTTGCAAAATAGTAATGAATTATCTCCCTTATACATACAAATACTGCCGATCTTTGCCAAAATCTTTGAATCCTTAATCAATCTAGCAATAGTACGGCACTTAGTTAATGCTAAACTTCTATCTGACCGATAGTATGTATTTAGACAAGCACAATCTACTGCAGACATCCTAACGGTCATCTCTGAACGCATGTATCATACACTCGACAAGGCAGGTGAAGCTAGGGCAGTAGCGCTTGATATATCCAAGGCCTTTGACAAGGTTTGGCATAAAGGGCTTCTACTGAAAATACGCTCATACGGTATTACTGGGTTACTACTTAATATAATTAGATCCTTCCTAAACAAAAGAAAAATCCAGGTTGTCCTCGATGGCCGTTCATCTAAGCAACATGACATAAATGCAGGTGTACCCCAGGGATCTATCCTTGGACCTTTGTTGTTCCTGGTCTATATAAACGATCTCCCTGATGACATAGAGTCTGAGATTGGTTTATTTGCTGACGGCACCACGCTTTACTCTCGCCATGTTGGTAAAACAGACGCGATCATATCCAAGGCATTGGCTGAATCCTTAGAAAAGATCCAAAAAAGAATCGCCAACCTAATAGGTCCCTCACTGTCAACCAAGCTCCAGTCCATGTCCCATCGCCGCAATGTAACATCCTTATGTTTGTTTTACAAATACTTCAATGGATTATGCTCCGACTAATTGGCTACTCTGGTGCCCCCCCCCCCCCCGACGTAAATTCACTAGACTAACTCGACAATCAACTAAATCTCATTCATTCACTGTGGAGGTCACCAGATGCCGGAGAGCCTTCTACTCAAATAGCTTCTTTCCTCGTGCTGCTGGCATCTGGAACTCCCTCCCTGTCCCCTGTTTCCCCGACAGTACTGACATGCAGAAATTTAAAACTAATGTAAACAGACATCTCGCTGCGCAGATCCCAATTTAGGCTGACCCTCCCCCCCAACCTTCTCTCCTTTTCTTTTTTCTCAGTAGCCCCTTACGTCTACAGTGGCGGCCTGCCTTGTTTGGGGTGAACCATGTTAAAAAAAAAAAAATTATAAATCTCCAATATATAATTTCTTTTACAGGATTTTCAACACTTATTTGAAATTGTTAAATCTTTTACCTTACTTTTGGAAATATATCATTCAATTGTAGAAGGGTAAAAGTGAATCTATATAGTAAAATGTGTTATTCTATTCTGTTTTTCTATTATTCCATTTTTTTTTTGGAACAAAAAAATGTAATAATCATGAGCAGTCATCTGCAACGCTTTTCCAGCACCAAATGTTGATGATTCCCTCGATGTCGCGCCTCACAAAATCCATGTATCGATATTACGGGCGACCTGTGGACCGCTTCCCATATGCCAGCTCCTGATACAGGATGTTCTTTTGTAATGCGTAAATCCTCCATGCGGGGGACATGGCCCAAGCAGTGTAGTCTGTGTTGCCTGAGTATAGTGAACTTGCTGGGAAGGATCGCGCGAGACAGGAGGATGCGGCGGAGGCTTCGTATGTTGAAGGTGTTGAGTCGCTGCTCCTGTTTGGCGTAGGGGTGTATAAGACTCGCTGCTGTACAAGTGTGTTGATGACACAGGCGCTGTCAACTGCCATATTAGTCTTCACCGTCAGTTGGGTATTACTGAACACTCTGGATGTGAGGCGAACAAGCGTCATAGCTGCTTTACAGATCCTCTGACCGATTTCAATGTCAAGGGAGAGGTTGTCGGTTATAGTGGAGCCAAGGTACGTGAACGGTGAATGATGTCGAGTTCATAGTCACCGATGGTGATGGAAGATGGTACCTCTGAGTGTTATCCCAGGACGTTTTCTTATTCAGTCTAATAGTAAGCCCGAAATCTTTGCAGACCTGTGACAAGCGGTCCATCACTGTTTGCAGTTCCTTCTGGGTGTGCGTCGTAACTACTGTGTCGTCATCAATGTCTATGACGGGAACTTCGTATATATATATATATATATATATATATATATATATATATATAAAATTATATTTTTAATATTTTACCTACGTACGAGGTCGTTTCGAACTTACGGCTCTCATCAGTGTAGAGACCCAGTTCATAGAGACACCTTGAATCTGTAAGCGTTTACTTAGTTCTTGGGGCCACGTGAGATTGTCAAGTGATTACGAAGAAATTTAGTGATATTTACACTGAAAGCGGCGAGTATAAATATCTAGACATACGATAGAACTCAACGACAGTGTCGGAGTATTGCGCTGAGGCCTCAGGTGAATGTTAATTTTCAATCTCTCCCATAGTGCTTAACTTTCAATTAAACCGCAATATATATATATATATATATATATATATATATATATATATATATATATATATATATATATATATATATATATATACGTATGTTAGAGGTGGCAAACTGTCTTGCTTGATCAACATTTCGCGGGAAGACAACCGTTGGTAACAAATTATATATAACAAACGAGAAAGAGCGCCACTAGGAAAACTTAATTTCGATCAAATATGAAAAGGCGTTTAAAGTTAATAAATTTAATGTACAGATTAAAAACGTATAAAAAGCGTTAGTTTTCAAGCCAAGAAAAAAGGCAAGTAACTTCCCTCAATATATATATATATATATATATATATATATATATATATATATATATATATATATATATATATAAATTTTAAAGGGGATACCAACTAAAAACACATTCGAGTAGTACACATTATAACTTATTTCGACCTAGATCAGTCTCATCAGATGTATAACCAACCACATTTAGAATATGAATGATGAGAAAATGTTACCACCGTTTTTTAAAGTAAAGGACAAAAAATTCTAGTTGATGCTTGGTCGTTATAATGAAGAGGAACTGGAGGGATGGTAAAAGGCCACGGTGACTAATTGTAATTAACTAAGATGATAATCATAATAGAAAAAAGGGGGTGGCAAAGGCAAAATATCAGTTCCCCTATTTTTTCAAGAAAATGAATTCCATTTTAAATGTAGGAAAAAAATAGAAATGTTCACGAGTTAATAAAAATAGCAGATATAATTATAAAAATTTGTGGAGTATGCTATAATGCGGATATTTTCATTAAATTTACCAGTATTTACACTCAAAATTTCTATTGATTATAAATCTAAAAATACGAGGTATGTTACAAAGCGGAGATTACGATTAAATTACGAGTGATCACGATATGAATTAGGATTACGACTTAATTGATTATAAAACGGAAAATGCAATATATGTTGCAGTGCCGAGATTAAAAGTGCGACGAAATTTAGACAAAGTTTATTTACAAATTAAAAAAATATATACATTCACCTCTCTTATTCGGATTCCCATCGAAAGTTATAATATGTACAACCCGAATGTGTGTCTAGTTTTTTCCCCTATAAAATTTATTCATGCTCTGTTTAAATGAGCTTTCTTACTCGGATTCCATTGTGCATGCTTTTTATTTTAATATGATTTAAAATAATTTATATATTTGATAACATTCCGAACGTAAGAGTTTATTTTTTATATGCTACCGCAGAAATCTTTATGTATATATTGTTCTAAATGAATACATGCGAGATATATTTTCATTTATTACACGGTTCTTTGTTATTTAAATCAATGATACAGCATAGTCTTTTAAGATATTGCATATATAGTAGAGGGATAAATCCAAACAATCTACTAATATGTATACTTTCCATTAATATGTTTAAGACGTTTTATAATAAATTCATATTTGGTGTTATTCTTTTATAATTTTATTGTTGCATTTTTTTTATATTTATTCAATATTTTTGTCGACATCAACAGTAAATAATAAAAGTGATTAAAGAAAAAGATGAATTACCAAAACATTTATTAAAATATTACATTTTTTTATTTTCAAGACAGGTAATTTAATTGAAAACTATCAGTTTTTTTAAATTTAAATCGATTAATATCAAAGATATGTAATGCAAGTTATATATTTTAAAATAATACGTAGAGAAAGATTAATAGTCGCCACGGGTACTTTTTTGCTTATATGTACACATGAACTAAATTAGCTTTCATTCATTTACTCATTATACATAAATTATACCTGACACCCCCCCCCCCACACACACACATATATATATATATATATATATATATATATATATATATATATATATATATATAAAGAGTTTGAGTGCAAAACGCGATAAACACCATTTTCAAAATTACGAAGTTATCATTACAAAAAGTGTTGTATCTCAACACTGGTAAAAAATGGTAAAGGTCGCATAGCCTGGACGCGCATGAGTGTCGTTGCTAACATCGCACACTGCCCATGGCCGTAGTGGCGGTGATTTGTTAAGAATCACCGTGTCTAAGTGCACAGCATATGGAATGCGGAGCCCATCCCTCTCCTTCCGCTCAACACTGGATTACATATCAAAATTATGTTTTACCTAATATGATATCGACATAATTTCCTTTGACTTTTAATGAAAATAAGATTTTTGCCAAAGTCTAGATTAAATGTATTTGTCCTGGTAATGTTCAATGTCTAGTTTAATAAGTACCATTGGAGAGCCATGAATATTATAACTGTCCTGTTTTTAAATCTCCGAAACAGTTACATGGTAAACAGCTGATGATAATGTGTTAATATTAGATGCTTACGTTAAGCTCTCTTGTTTTTGTTTCACTGTTAGATACTTAATCCCCCTTTTTATTTTATTTACTTACTATTATATTTTTTATTTATTTATACATTTTCCAACGAATGTTAAGTCTACACTATTTTGGATTTAGTTAGTTTCTCTGGGAATTTAAACTGCATTTTCCTTTTTTTGTCTTTTTGTTTAAAATAACTCAAAGCTTCTTTAGACTATATATATATATATATATATATATATATATATATATATATATATATATATATATATATATATATATATATGGTTGTGCAAAAGATGAAGTGTAGTATCTGTTCTGATACTACACTTTGCTTCTAGTCAAAAGGCCAAGGAAGAACGTTTTAGCTGTTGGTTGTTTATTATTCGTTGATCGTCTGCTAACTCGTAGTTATTATTTTATCATTAGTAGCAGCAATATAAAATTCAGTTACAACAATATTAAAAGAATCGTTTAGTGAATCGGAAATTCGGCTAAAGTTTTTCCGATTCCAATAACCCAAAAAGTTCCGATTTTTCTGATTCCGATCCCATATTAATCGTTCAAACATTACTATATATAAAAGTACAATTTCTATGGGTGAAAGTATAACTATATCTTTGTCGGTAGCAAGGTGTTGCATGCTAGTGTGTTTGTCAATGTTCTTTGATAAGCCTTATAGAATCTATTTATATTTCGACCTCGAAATGTGGAAATATCTTTGGAAACAAAAAGAACATGTTTTTTTCAGAAATATTTCTTCTTTACTCTCGAACCAGATTATAATTATTATTTTTACCTAACTAGGAGTTATCACACATGTCATTATCAATGATCGCTCATTTACAAAAACACGTGGTGTTCCCTGGAATCTGAGTGACAGCAATCCTTCCAAGATTCCCAGTGCTCTCTGTTCATGTCGATTAACATTGCAGATCGCTGTGGGTTTTCGCACAAGCCGCTAACCATTGGACTGTCGCTTGTAACGGCTGATATCATTCTTTTGAATTTTAGTGTAAAAAAGCATGCTTAGAATTCCAGAATTCTCCGTGTCCTCTAAGTTGAGAACTTGGTGGTGCTTTCCGTCTTTGATCTTTCCATCCTCTCAGACATTTTACGACAATTTTCTGTAGTTATTATTTGTACTCACTAGGAGTTCTCACACAGCTCATCATCAGTGACTGCTCACTGATAATCACCTGTGGTGTTCCATAAAGTATGAGCGATAACAAGTCTCCCCAGATTTCCAGTACTCTCGACCTCTTTCGATAACTATTGTAAATTACTTTGCATTATCACAAAAGACGCTTACCATTGATTTCTCGCTGGCAACGACCTTTTGGTCTTCTCTAGGAATTGGATGGCAGTGAGCCTCCCAAAGGTCCCAGTTCCCTTCGCACTCTTCCAGTGGAGGTCTTGTTGTTGTTATTATTATTATTATTATTATTATTATTATTATTATTATTATTATTATTATTATTATTATTATTATTATTATTATTATTATTATTATTATTATTATCATTCATAGTAGTCTCAACTTTTGGATGTTTTTAGTTGGGGTTTTGTTTTTTTGTTTTTTTAACATCAAGTCAATTCCCTTGACCTTAGATATTCAAGCTGTACCTTAACACTTTCGCTGTTCCTGATAGGCAAGCCTTTTGCAGAATTGGAAAATAAATTGTCTCGTCAATTTGTTCAAGCCATTTATGGTGGCTTTTCGCTATGGTTCCAAGCGCTCCAATTACAACGGGGATCACCTTTACTTCTTTATATTTCCATATTCTAACTAATTCCTATTTTAGATCTTGATATTTTTTTTTTCGTGTTCTTTCTCCTGCACTCTGGTATCGAAGGAGCAGGCTATATCAATGATTAAGCAAGTTCTCTTGTTTTTGTTCAGAAAGACTAAGTCGGGTTTAGAATGCTCAAGAACCTTGTCAGATTGTATGCGCATATCCCAAAGGAGTTTGACATTTTCATTCTTTTGTACCACTTCTGGCTTATGCTGATACCACTTTTCATTGTGGTCCAATTCGTAAAGTTTGCATATATTCCAGTGTAGTACCTGAGCGACTCTGTCGTGTCTCCATTTTTTATACTGATGTTGTGCCAGCATTGGGCACTCAGCTACAATATGCGCCAAGGTTTCTTCCCTTTCATTACATAGTCGGTATATCGGTGATTCTCTAATCAATGTAATATTTGATGGACCTAGTGCGAGTGGCTTGCTCCTGGGCTGCCATTAAGGTGCTCTCAGTAGTTGTTTTTAGATTACCCCTGACTAACTAATTTCAGCTGTCATTATCTCTAAATGCAGTATTCTTAAATAATACACTGTGTAATTTCTTTCCAAATAGTTTTAACCCTCTTTCTTGTAACCTTTGATTCTTTTTCACCCCAGTTCTTAGGATTTCCTCTCTTTTCACTTCACGAAGAAGAATCTCATTACTTTCCGAAATATATTTATAGAGACAACCTTCTATATTTACAACATCTTCAAGACTAAGTCGGCCTCGACCACCCTCCTTTCTAGGTAGATACAATCGATCTACATCTCCTTTCTTTACAAAATCTCCATAAATTGTGAGCATTTTCCGTGTTTTGATATCCAAACACTTTAGTTCATCCACATTCCAGTCAAGTATACCGGCAGTATATCGAATGATAGCTACTGCTCTGGCATTGATTGCATAGATGGTATTTCGACTGTGGAGGTGTGATTTAAGGATAATACTTACTCGTCTTTTGTACTCAGTTGTGACCTGGTTTTTCATTTTCTTGTTTTTTTTTTTTATCTTATCCGCCTCCAGTATTCCTAAGTATTTGTAGCCCCTCTCACTGTCTACATTCTTTATTAGATCCGTTGTTGGGAGTTGAAAACTATCTGAGTGGACAAGTTTACCCCTTTTTATGACAAGAATGGCACATTTAGTGATGCCAAATTCCATTCCTATGTCGTCACTAACTACTTTAACCGTATCCATTAGGGTATCTAGTTGGATTTCATTCTTTCAAAAAACCTTGAGTTCATCCATAAATAGTAAGTGGTTGACTGTAGGAAGTCCTTTCCCAAGTTCATATCCTGCCTTCACATTACGTAAGCTATGTGCCATTGGGATCAAACAAATGACAAAAAGCAAAGGGGAAAGACTATCGCCCTGGAAAATCCCTCTCCTGAGTTTCACTTTACCCAATGTAACACCCCTTGAAGTTAAATTGGTTTCCCAATTCTTCATGCTATTCTTTAAAGCGGGGGCTATTCCGAAAATCTCCAGGCATTTGTGTATCCATGAATGAGGTACCATGTCAAATGCTTTTTATAATCCACCCACCCCATGGCAAGGTTAGTAGTTTTTCGTTTGCAGTTTCTCATGATCATTTTATCAATCAGAAGCTGATCTTTGGTGCCATGTGATCTTTTTCGGCAGGCTTTCTGTTTCTCAGGCAGCAAATTGTTTTGCTCCAAATGACCATAAATACTTTCAGACAATATGCTAGTGAAAAGTTTCCACATAACTGAGAGGCAAGTGATTGGTCTAAAGTTTGTTATCATTATTATTATTATTATTATTATTATTATTATTATTATTATTATTATTATTATTATTATTATTATTATTGTCTATATTATTATTATTATTATTATTATTATTATTATTATTATTATTTATATTATTATCATTATTATTTATATAATCATCATTATTATTTATACTATTATTATTTATATTATTATTATTATTATTATTATTATTATTATTATTATTATTATTATTATTTATATTATTATTTATATTATTATTTATATTATTAGTTGTTAGGAATAACTAAAGAAAAACGAAATTATGTCCCTTGGATCATTAACTAGTTATCGGCCCTTATCGAGTGGCTTACCGGAGTGGAAAGAAAACATTAACCACGGAGTCAGACTGGCAGAAATTATATCTCGCGTTACAGCGGCTAAATAACTCATTTCATTCTAATTACACTTTTAATAAATCTGTTAAACCTTTCTGTTGAAAAGTCATCCATTTTGTTTTACGAGTTATTAATTATTATAACCTAAATTACATGGTTTATAACAGTGGCGACGACGACGAGATAAACTTACAATTTTTTTCAAAAAAAAAAAAAAAAATGAATAGTACAATTAAACAATTATTAGAACAGCAATTAAGGTTAATGGAATTATTTTCAGAGAGATTTTCCACACCTACATCGTCGATTTCAGAAGCAAATCTTCGGACGTCTACAGATTCCATTTCACAAACAATAACGGAATTTTGTTATGGCCCAATGGCAAATTCGACGTTCGAAAAATGGCTTGCGCGTTTCGAGGACATTTTTTGAGTGGATTTCAAAGATCAAACTGACGACTGGAAGGTAAGACTTCTGTTACGGACGTCGGAACATGATCGGTATGTAAATTACATATAACCATATAATGCTCGTGACTTAAATTTTCACAGCACAGTGGAAACCCTCACTCAGATTTTCGGTGAGCATATTTCATTATTCAATATGCGTTTTAATTGTCTTAACATAACGAAATATTCCTCGCCCGATTTTTCAACCTATGCAGGCCTTGTGAACAAAGAATGTGAACGTTTTAAAATCTCTTCCATCACAGACGCTCAGTTCAAATGTTTGATTTTTGTGTGTGGTTTGAAATCAGAATGGGAAACAGACATTCGCACAAGGATTTTGTCAAAAATAGAACAAAATCCAGACATAACATTGCAACAAGTTGCCGTGGAATGCCAGCGTCTAGTGAATCTAAAACATGATTCAAATATGGTACAGCTCCATTGTAAACACAGTTCAAAAACAACGTCGGCCAACCTCACCGACTTCAAAATCAGTCCAGCCCCCAACAGCTTGTTGGAATTGTGGCAACTGGCATTTTGTGCGATACTGTACCTTCAAGACACACCGCTATCTCAGCTGCAATCGACTCGGACATAAAGAGGGATTTAGCACCCCTCCAGGACGAAAACCAACCCATAATAGGCAAACCTCACATACACACACCAGGCAACGACATCAACACAGTTCTAAAAACAAACAAACAGTTTTTCAAAAACAAACAGTCTGATAGCAACATTTCTCTCAAAACAAAAATCCAAACGAAAATATGTTACAGTACAATTGAATGGCCATCCTATTCAATTGCAGATCGATACAGCATCAGATATAACTATTATATTACAAAAACTATGGGAAGCCATAGGCCAGCCTTCATTGACACCAACAAGTCAGGTAGCACTGGAGATTGTGTTCATATCACGGGTCAATAACCCGCTACCGTCAAAATGAAAGGAAAAACGGTGTCAGGACCGTATACATAACAAACTCATGCCATAATTTGCTGGGACTTGCTTTTATCGAGTTACTAGGTCTTCTCGACATTCCACTCAACCAAATATGTGAGGTGGTGTCCACACCGTCACCTCAGAGCAGTAAAGACGACCTCAGCAAGAAGAAACAGCAACGGTGGCGGCGGTGGAACAATCGACCAACCATCAACCTTTCGTTTGGACCATCCTTTGGCTCCACTTCAACAGGAACTCCCACAATAATATCAACACCAATGATTACCACAGTGACTCCTAAAATCACCACAACATCAGGACCTACTTCAACAACATCAGTTCGATGTGAGTCTACTAAGGATATGACTGATAAAACCCTCATACCTGATGACTACATTAGTGGAACACCAAACACACCAAACTTTCCAGTAAGTGATGGCAGACCTGATGGACCTGGATGGATTGTACCAGCGCCGACTACATCTACTTACCCCAAACCTAGCATCACCGTTAAACTGACTGATGACCCTCAAGGGGTAGAGCTGCTCAAGCTTGATGTGACCGGTAATGCTGAGAAAATCACGATTCTTGTACAACGTCCAGGATCAGAAGATTTTGTAGAAATTCCTGATAGCACTAAAATCACTGGTCCATTCATCTCAACCACAGTTGACAAAGTTATGGCAATCAAGGTGATTTTGGAAGAAAAGGCAGTTGATAAGAATCCAGACTACAAAGTATGGCTGGATATTGAAGCATGTTTCCATTTGCGAACATCTCCAATAACATCATCTACAGAGACAACTACCACAGCAGGACCTCGACCAACCACCTCCTACATGAAGCAAGCACCAATTCACCATCGGGTCAACTACCCACCAGAGGTGTACCAGCCAGGACTCCACCCGCCTGGTGGTCCAGCAGCAGCAAGGTTCGGGTCCTCGCAATACAACAGTCCTAAGCAGGAATTGCGCACAATGTTGCGTGCTCGTCAGCCATCAACCCAGGGTTACATTCAGCATAACACACGTTCGGTCGCTACCGAACCATCCTCAATCCAACGGACAAGCCGAAAGATTTGTAGACACATTCGAAAGAGCACTACTAAAAGCAAGAGGGGAGGGAACAACAGAGGAGATACTACATGCTTTCCCCCTTACCATATGGAATAACACCAAATGGAGCTGTGAAGAATGTGAAGAATGGTTTATCACCAGCAGAGGCACTCATTGGACGAAAACTCTGTACCACACTGGACGCTTTACGTCCCCAGCCACAAAGGCAACAACCAAGCCCTAACAAAACAAAAGCATTTTCAGTTGGCACACCAGTGTTTGCTCGGAATTACAGACCTGGCCGTCCAAACTGGGTACCAGGCATCATCCGCAAAATAAATGGACAATTTCTGTATGATGTTCTAGTCGGAAATCAATTCTGGGCACGGCACCAAAAACCAGTTACGTCTCAGATACTCTGTAAGCAACTTAGTGGACAACAGATCAACCATTCCATTTGATTTGTTAATGGACACATTTGAACTGCCATCTACACCACCTCTCATGCAGACAAATTCAGATGAGGATTATCAAAGATCTCCCAGGACTTGGCCAAAGCGCAGTCGCACTAGAGTAAAGCTCTTCCAAGTTGACCCAAAGTGCGCTCGATACAGTTAAAGACTAAAACAGGGAAAATGTTAGGAATAACTAAAGAAAAACGAAATTATGTCCCTTGGATCATTAACGAGTTATCGGCCCTTATTGAGTGGCTTACCGGAGTGGAAAGAAAACATTAACCACGGAGTCAGACTGGCAGAAATTACATCTCGCGTTACAACGGCTAAATAACTCATTTCATTCTAATTACACTTTTAATAAATCTGTTAAACCTTTCTGTTGAAAAGTCATCCATTTTGTTTTACGAGTTATTAATTATTATAACCTAAATTACATGGTATATAACATTAGTATCATTATTGTTATTTATATTATTAATTATATTATTATTATTTATATTATTATTATTGATATTATTATTATTATTTATATTATTATTTATATTATTATTATTGATATTATTATTATTATTTATATCATTATTTATATTATTATTATTGATATTATTATTATTATTTATATTATTATTTATATTATTATTTATATTATTATTTATATTATTAGTATCATTATTGTTATTTATATTATTATTTTTTATATTATTATTATCATTATTATTTATTTCTCTTTTTAGCATCTCCTTTTTTAATACTTTCTCAAATTCAACTCATGAAAATATCGCAGAGTACATTTAGACTATGAATAGAATATAAACGTACAGATAAAACTTAGTTAAATATTTCATTGAATAGCACCCAAAAATGCTATCTTAATTTCTTTTTTATTATTATTTCTTAATTAATCTCATTCTATCTTGAAATGTCTACGCTATTGCTGTTCTTCTTCATTCCATTAGAAGACGACAACGTGACATTTATGATTAGAAGTGGAGTTGAAACGACGTCAACTTTATGGCTGAGAACTGACTTCAAGCCTTTGACGAATCTCAATTCACTGGTTGCCGAAAAGTCAAAGCTTTCATCACGAATAGCGCATTTCGCATCAAGCAAGATTAAAGGAATACGCCTTTATCTCCAGCGCTATGAAGATTACAACAGGCCGTTGGAACAATTCAGTTAGATCGAAGACAAAAGAAAATGACTTGGACGACACAACGTTTCCTTTTGCTTATTAAGGAGAATTAAACTCACCATTAAACGCATCATCAGCATTTCTGATTCAAAATGTCAGACAAATACGTCAATCGATAATACAGATTTCTTAGAAGATCACATGACAAGAGCTTCATCTTTTTAGATATAAAAAAAAACAATATTATCAAATTTGTCGAATGTAAATGTGTTATATTGAAGCAAATCGAAAATTAATATTCTGATAATATTCGAGTTTATAATATTGATTATTTACATTTTTTCATGTAAATATATGGCTACGTTTAAATTATATAAGATTTGGTGCCAATAATTCCATCTCTATTTATGTTTATATTGTTTTGTTACAAAACTGTGACAGTTATGCACCTAGTCATAGAAAGTAAGTTTTTATAATAATTATTTTATATTATTATTATTATTATTATTATTATTATTATTATTATTATTATTATTATTATTATTATTATTATTATTATTATTATTATTATTATTATTATTATTATTATTATTATTATTATTATTATTATTATTATTATTATTATTATTATTATTATTATTATTATTATTATTATTATTATTATTATTATTATTATTATTATTATTATTATTATTATTATTATTATTATTATTATTATTATTATTATTATTATTATTATTATTATTATTATTATTATTATTATTATTATTATTATTATTATTATTATTATTATTATTATTATTATTATTATTATTATTATTATTATTATTATTATTATTATTATTATTATTATTATTATTATTATTATTATTATTATTATTATTATTATTATTATTATTATTATTATTATTATTATTATTATTATTATTATTATTATTATTATTATTATTATTATTATTATTATTATTATTATTATTATTATTATTATTATTATTATTATTATTATTATTATTATTATTATTATTATTATTATTATTATTATTATTATTATTATTATTATTATTATTATTATTATTATTATTATTATTATTATTATTATTATTATTATTATTATTATTATTATTATTATTATTATTATTATTATTATTATTATTATTATTATTATTATTATTATTATTATTATTATTATTATTATTATTATTATTATTATTATTATTATTATTATTATTATTATTATTATTATTATTATTATTATTATTATTATTATTATTATTATTATTATTATTATTATTATTATTATTATTATTATTATTATTATTATTATTATTATTATTATTATTATTATTATTATTATTATTATTATTATTATTATTATTATTATTATTATTATTATTATTATTATTATTATTATTATTATTATTATTATTATTATTATTATTATTATTATTATTATTATTATTATTATTATTATTATTATTATTATTATTATTATTATTATTATTATTATTATTATTATTATTATTATTATTATAATAATAATAATAATAATAATAATAATAATAATAATAATAATAATAATAATAATAATAATAATAATAATAATAATAATAATAATAATAATAATAATAATAATAATAATAATAATAATAATAATAATAATAATAATAATAATAATAATAATAATAATAATAATAATAATAATAATAATAATAATAATAATAATAATAATAATAATAATAATAATAATAATAATAATAATAATAATAATAATAATAATAATAATAATAATAATAATAATAATAATAATAATAATAATAATAATAATAATAATAATAATAATAATAATAATAATAATAATAATAATAATAATAATAATAATAATAATAATAATAATAATAATAATAATAATAATAATAATAATAATAATAATAATAATAATAATAATAATAATAATAATAATAATAATAATAATAATAATAATAATAATAATAATAATAATAATAATAATAATAATAATAATAATAATAATAATAATAATAATAATAATAATAATAATAATAATAATAATAATAATAATAATAATAATAATAATAATAATAATAATAATAATAATAATAATAATAATAATAATAATAATAATAATAATAATAATAATAATAATAATAATAATAATAATAATAATAATAATAATAATAATAATAATAATAATAATAATAATAATAATAATAATAATAATAATAATAATAATAATAATAATAATAATAATAATAATAATAATAATAATAATAATAATAATAATAATAATAATAATAATAATAATAATAATAATAATAATAATAATAATAATAATAATAATAATAATAATAATAATAATAATAATAATAATAATAATAATAATAATAATAATAATAATAATAATAATAATAATAATAATAATAATAATAATAATAATAATAATAATAATAATAATAATAATAATAATAATAATAATAATAATAATAATAATAATAATAATAATAATAATAATAATAATAATAATAATAATAATAATAATAATAATAATAATAATAATAATAATAATAATAATAATAATAATAATAATAATAATAATAATAATAATAATAATAATAATAATAATAATAATAATAATAATAATAATAATAATAATAATAATAATAATAATAATAATAATAATAATAATAATAATAATAATAATAATAATAATAATAATAATAATAATAATAATAATAATAATAATAATAATAATAATAATAATAATAATAATAATAATAATAATAATAATAATAATAATAATAATAATAATAATAATAATAATAATAATAATAATAATAATAATAATAATAATAATAATAATAATAATAATAATAATAATAATAATAATAATAATAATAATAATAATAATAATAATAATAATAATAATAATAATAATAATAATAATAATAATAATAATAATAATAATAATAATAATAATAATAATAATAATAATAATAATAATAATAATAATAATAATAATAATAATAATAATAATAATAATAATAATAATAATAATAATAATAATAATAATAATAATAATAATAATAATAATAATAATAATAATAATAATAATAATAATAATAATAATAATAATAATAATAATAATAATAATAATAATAATAATAATAATAATAATAATAATAATAATAATAATAATAATAATAATAATAATAATAATAATAATAATAATAATAATAATAATAATAATAATAATAATAATAATAATAATAATAATAATAATAATAATAATAATAATAATAATAATAATAATAATAATAATAATAATAATAATAATAATAATAATAATAATAATATAAATATACAATTAGTTTTATTCATTATTAGTTATATTTAACTGGCGTTGCCCGGGTAGAGTGTTTAGATAAAACCTGTAAAATGTATTCTATTTGTGAAAATTCGTTTTAGTTTTCCATTTTCCAGTCCATCGTAGCCCTATTTGGGAAGGTAGATTTTATGATGTAAGTCAGAGGTGATAAAACAGTGAGACGTTTGGATGTCTAATCGCACTGTAATACAGCGAAATAGTTTGACTTTTGATTAATATATATATATATATATATATATATATATATATATATATATATATATATATATATATATATATATATACCATTAAAGAGCCATGAATATTATAACTGTCCTGTTTTTAAATCTCCGAAACAGTTACATGGTAAACAGCTGATGATCCCCGTGTTAATATTAGACGCTTAAGGTCTCCTGTTTTGGTTTCACTCTTAGATAATTACCCCCCCCTTTTTTTTCTTTTTTTACTTATATTTTTTTATTTATTAATTTTCTAACAAATGTTAAGTCTGCAATATCTTGGATTTAGTTAGTTTGTCTGGGAATTTAAACGGCATTTTACATTTTTTTTAATGATTCAAAGCTTCTTTAGACTATATATTGGGTATTTAGATCTGTATGGCTAGGTTTCCTTCCTCTTATCTAATTACTTTTCTGGTACCTAAGGTACTTAAGCTTTATTTTTTATTTATTTTCTAATGCAACTTTAATTCCTATATAATTTTATTGCTAGCTACCATATTGCAGAATGGTTCTTAAATGTAGTGTTTAGATAGTATTATTATTTTTTTTTATTTTTGTTATAATTAATGTTATTTGATATGCAAATTACTATATCATACGGTAGTCCTAAGGGTAATATATTATTATTATTATTATTATTATTATTATTATTATTATTTTATCATTATTATTATTTATTTATGTACATATAAGTCATATTTTACACTGACTTATTTCGACACTTGATTATTGGGGAAATGGTCGTATAATCAGTACCATTGGAGAGCCATGAATATTATAACTGTCCTGTTTTTAAATCTCCGAAACAGTTACATGGTAAACAGCTGATGATCCCCGTGTTAATATTAGACGCTTAAGGTCTCCTGTTTTTGTTTCACTCTTAGATAATTAACCACCCCCCTTTTTAAAAAATTTTTTTTACTTATATTTTTTCATTTATTAATTTTCCAACGAATGTTAAATCTGCAATATCTTGGATTTAGTTAGTTTGTCTGAGAATTTAAACGGCATTTTACATTTTTTTTTAATGACTCAAAACTTTAGACTATATATATATATATATATATATATATATATATATATATATATAAGCAAGCATTGTTAAACATAGCGGAATTCCTTTGCTTGATTATACTTTATTATTTTTTCAATTTTTTTAACAGAATTTCAAAAAAGCAGCCGATAACGCGTACATGTAGTAAATCAGACGTTAAAGAACAAACAATTGCATACCTAGGAGAAACGTTAAAAATGTATATTCCGGGACGTCAGAATTAGCATCACAAGATAAGTTGTATTACGTTTAGCATTTTAAAATTGTATTACGTTTAGCATTTTAAAATTGTACTATGTTTAGCATTTTAAACAAGTACTACGTTTAGCATTTAAAAATTGATATTACGTTTAGCATTTTA
Organism: Sepiola atlantica; assembly: GCA_963556195.1. NCBI lineage: Eukaryota > Metazoa > Mollusca > Cephalopoda > Sepiida > Sepiolidae > Sepiola > Sepiola atlantica. The sequence goes on from OY744520.1 coordinate 11,823,526, forward strand.
AACAAGTACTACGTTTAGCATTTTAAAATTGATATTACGTTTAGCATTTTAAAATTGTACTACGTTTACCATTTTAAAATTGTACTACTTTTAGCATTTTAAAATTTTACTACGTTTAGCATTTAAAAATTGTACTACTTTTAGCATTTTAAAATTTTACTACGTTTAGCATTTTAAAATTGTACTACATTTTGCATTTTAAAATTGTACTTCGTTTAGCATTTTAAAATTTTACTACGTTTAGCTTTAAAAATTGTACTACTTTTAGCATTTTAAAATTTTACTACGTTTAGCATTTTAAAATTGTACTACTTTTAGCATTTTAAAATTGTACTACGTTTAGCATTTTAAAATTGTACTACTTTTAGCATGAAATACTATTTTTAACATCCGACAAGATAACTTTATATGTCAGATTAGTTTTATATTTTTAAATGGTGAATGTGTTTCGAAGTGTCAAAATAATACATCACGGACGAGCATTTAGGATTGGAGATCAACTTGAAATAGTTTTCACGCTTGTAATAAAATTAAACTGAATAGTATAGGTGGTTTTTAATAAGTTAACCTTTTTATATATTTAATAGCATTTACTTAAAAAAAAATTTTTTAACATGATTCACCCCAAACAAGGCAGGCCGCCACTGTAGACGTAAAGGGCTACTGAGAAAAAAGAAAAGGGGAGAAGGATTGGTGGTTCAGCTTAAATTGGGATCTGAGCAGCGAGATGTCTGTTTACATTAGTTTTAAATTTCTGCATGTCAGTACTGTCGGGGAAACAGGGAGCAGGGAGGGAGTTCCAGAGGCCAGCAGCACGAGGAAAGAAGCTATTTGAGTAGAATGCTCTCCGGCATCTGGGGACCTCCACAGTGAATGAATGAGATTTAGTAGAATGTCGAGTTAGTCTAGTGAATTTACATCGAGGTGGCACCAGAGTAGCCAACTCATCGGAGCATAATTCATTGAAGTATTTGTAAAACAAACATAAGGATGCTACATTGCGGCGATGGGACAGGAGCTGGAGCTTAGCTGACAGTGAGGAACCTATTAGGTTGACGACTCTTTTTTGGACTTTGTCAAAGAGGGAGAGACTAGTAGATGATGCACCAGCCCAGATGTGGCAACAATACTCCATGCATGGGCGAATGGTGGCTTTGTAGAGATACAGGATAATGTCAGGTGTAAGGAGTCCACTAGCACGGTAGAGGGAGCCAACCTTCTTTGCGGCAGCCTTGGCAATGCCATCAATGTATGTGTTCCAATTCATGTTACTTGTGAAGGTTAGGCCAAGGAGTTTGAATGGTGAACACTTAGGTAGGGTGTTATTTGCCATGACAATCGGTGGTTGGAGAGGCTTATTGTAGTTGTTGAAGGAAAGGAGCTTAGTCTTTGCGGCATTAAAAGTCACCAACCATTTATGGCCCCAATCCACTACAGCCTGGAGGTCATTTTCTAAGGATTCAGCCATTGCCTCAGATATGATCGCGTCTGTTTTGCCAACATGGCGAGAGTAAAGAGTGGTGTCGTCAGCAAATAAACCAATCTCAGACTCTATGTCATCAGGGAGATCGTTTATATAGATCAGGAACAGCAAAGGTCCAAGAATAGATCCCTGGGGCATACCAGCATTTATGTCATGTTGCTTAGATGAACGGCCATCGAGGACAACCTGGATTTTTCTTTTGTTTAGGAAGGATCTAATTATATTAAGTAGTTGCCCAGTAATACTGTATGAGCGTATTTTCAGGAGAAGCCCTTTATGCCATACCTTGTCGAAGGCCTTGGATATATCAAGCGCTACTGCCATAGCTTCACCTGCCTTGTCGAGTGTATGATACATGCGTTCAGAGATGACCGTTAAGATGTCTGCAGTAGATCGTGCTTGTCTAAATCCATACTGGCGGTCAGATAGAAGTTTAGCATTAACTAAGTGACGTACTATCGCTAGATTGATTAAGGATTCAAAAATTTTGGCAAAGATCGGCAGTAGACTGATTGGGCGGTAGTTCTGAGGGTCGGTTCTATTCCCAGAACTCTTGTAGACTGGTACCACAGAGGCAATTATCCAGCTATCGTGGAAGCAAGATTCAGCTAGGCATTTATTGTAGAGTTTGGAGAGGACAGGGGCCAGTTCAGCAGAGCATTTCTTTATTACTATTACAGGTATAAGATCAGGCCCACAAGCTTTAGAGGTGTCAAGGTTTTTTATGATGTCTCTGACCTGGGATGGGGCGATGACCAGGTTATCAAGTGTGGCTTCAGTCCGCAATGGTAATTCAGGGAGAGGGTGGTTACCTGAGTCTAAAGTAGAGTTAGAAGCGAAATGCTGTGCAAGTAGTTCAGCCTTATCAGTGGCCGTGCAAACGACATCATTGTGGTTTGAAAGTGGGGGAATCTTAGATTGACCATTATTCACTACACTATTGTAGATTTTCCAGAAATCGCGAGTACCTAGTTTCTGTGACTGGATGCGTTTTTTTGTTAACTCATTATACCTTCTCTTCGCTTCGCCTATCACGGCCTTGCAATTATTTCTTGACTCTATAAATTTATGCCTATTAGTAGCTGACTTATGGCGGCCGAATTTACGGAATGCTTGTTGCCTCTCAGAAATGGCAGCTGGACATTCCGAAGTGAACCATTGAGGAGAGTGGGGCTTGCTAAAGAATTTTCGCATGGGGACATAGGCTTCAATGCCTGCTTTGACCCATTCAGTTAATTCGTTTGCACACTGGTTGGCAGGTAGTGAGAAGGTTTCCCTCCATGGGGCGTCACTGATGTGATCTCTGATTGACTCAAAATCAGCCTGCTCGTAGTATCTTGTTGTTTTGAGCAATGGTTCATCAGCTTTTGGACGACTTTTTAGGGTGATATGTATCATTAGCACAATGTGATCAGCATTCCCGAGTGGTCTATGAGCTTTCGTCACACAAGCCTCGGGTATTGAGGTCAAGAAGAGGTCTAGAAGGGAGGCTTGTTGGTCCACACGATCGGGGATGCGGGTCGGAAAATAAACAGTCTGAGAGAGGGAGTGAGCTAAGGAGAAATTATACGTAGAGTTGCCGGCTGCGTCAGTAAGGCTGGAGAATCCCAACCAGTCGCGGTGGTGGGCATTAAAATCCCCAAATACATGTAACTGGGCATTCGAGTCAATTAAGAGTGCTCTATCTATGCTTTTAGAGACATAGTTTAGCAGAGTACAGTCCTGGGTCGACGGGGAGCGGTATAGGAAATATAAGTAACTAACGTTGTGATGTAAAGTCAATCTAAAGCACATGTAGTCGTAGTCATCTGATTCTAACCTATGTTCTCTAGTCAGGGGGAGGGTGTTCCGAACATCAACTTCTAGCCCGTGCATGTGTTTGTCAGAGTCTTTACGGTAGAGTGGGAGGTAGTCAGTCATGTCAAAGTGGTGAGAAGAGATTGAGGATTGGAGGTTAGTTTCACTTAGAGCTAGGATATCCGGGGAGTTTGTCAGGAGAAAGGTTTCTACGTCGTTGATGTTGGTTCTAAGTCCCCTTAAAACAATGGTAATATTGTAGTTTAATTAGAATAAACTACCAAAAATTAAGGACCCCACATTTATTTTTGGTTTCGAAGCCGCAAAAGAAAAAGAAATAGAGATACAAAAGAAAGCAGACACATTAGGCGTAAAAATATGAGGACAGGCTGATACACCCATTAAAGAAAAATGGAATTAAATAGGATTTAATTCGAGCCTGTTAGTTTTAAAGAGAAGATTGTGGTAGATGTCTTATTATTATATTCTTAATTATTATCGTCTGTAGTGAGGATTGAACTTACATACCCCAGAAGACTGTCACGTTAACTGATTGTCACGTAACACCTTTATACATTGCGCCACATATGTATGGCGATGCTAACAATAAAATAACAATTACATACTTAATGATTGACGGAAGGAGCTTAACCTACTTCAGTGGATCAAATAAAGATTTTAGTTCGAAATTTCATACAGATTCCCGAGTTCGACATAAAGATTTCCGAATTCGACAAGACGCATCTAAGGAAGATCAGAGGTTACATCGGCCGAAACGTTGTAAGAATAACATCTTAAATAAGAACAGTAGTTGTCCGAATAATCCCAAAATATAACATGATATTGATTTTAAGTTTTAAAATATTTGAAAACTGTTTCTTATTCTTTCATCGTCACCCCCACTCACCAGTTGCACTTTTATTATATATTTCTTTTGGTTCATTTGTTCATACGGAAAAGAACAGAATTATGCATAAGAAGTAGATAGTTTCAGACGCACTAGTCTAGCAATCCTCTTTGCTTTGAAACATTCACAGAGGATTGTTTGACAGTTCAAAGCCAGGAAAGCTCAAACATCCACCGTAGAATTATGAAATCGATTTATATTTGTTCCCGAAATAGAAATTTATTTAATTGGTTTAATTCATTTTCTGGTTCAATCAATATTATTTTGGAGGAAAACTTAATGTAAAGCTAGACTTTTTGGAAAATCGGAAACTTCCCGCCCAAACGTCTACGCGGAAATTCTTAAGCTGTTTACATTGAATCTGAGTGTGGGTATTTACTTCCCTCCCAACGCAGAAAATGCAGGGCACTATGACCCCGGTGAAATGCCCGAACAGTCTTGTCGGCATTCCCCGGTAGGGACGCCTCAGACTATTAAGAAATGAACTAACCTTTTCTTAAAGCGAAGAAAGTAAAGCCTGGGAGGGTGGATCTCAGCCCGACAGAGCAGGACAGTTTTTGGTGTAGCAGATCGCTCAGTCGGCCTTATTGTCGAGGACGTATCGTCGACTGGTATAAAATGTCAAGCAGATTTTTGGAAAGTGCGTGTGTTCTGTGATTAAAATGCTATTTAAAACTCAAAGTAGAACCGCCCGAGTCTCTTTTCAAGATGCGAATACGAATCTATGATTGTATTCTAATATTAATATTGACAGCTCGATGAATATGCTACTTTGAAACTTAAACGTGACAGCCAGATAAACAGCCTCGTGGATGGACAGATTCACCATTAAAGATGTGTGTACGCATCTAAAAGTAGTAAGTCAAAATAAAGCGTGACACACCGACAACACGCTATGTGATTTGTTAGTGTAAGTCAAAATAAAGCGTGACACACCGACAACACGCTATGTGATTTGTTAGTGTAAGTCAAAATAAAGCGTGACACACCGACAACACGCTATGTGATTTGTTAGTGTAAGTCAAAATAAAGCGTGACACACCGACAACACGCTATGTGATTTGTTAGTGTACGTCAAAATAAAGCGTGACACACCGACAACACGCTATGTGATTTGTTAGTGTAAGTCAAAATAAAGCGTGACACACCGACAACACGCTATGTGATTTGTTAGTGTAAGTCAAAATAAAGCGTGACACACCGACAACACGCTATGTGATTTGTTAGTGTAAGTCAAAATAAAGCGTGAAACACCGACAACACGCTATGTGATTTGTTAGTGTAAGTCAAAATAAAGCGTGACACACCGACAACACGCTATGTGATTTGTTAGTGTAAGTCAAAATAAAGCGTGACACACCGACAACACGCTATGTGATTTGTTAGTGTAAGTAAAAATAAAGCGTGAAACACCGACAACACGCTATGTGATTTGTTAGTGTAAGTCAAAATAAAGCGTGACACACCGACAAAACGCTATGTGATTTGTTAGTGTAAGTCAAAATAAAGCGTGACACACCGACAACACGCTATGTGATTTGTTAGTGTAAGTCAAAATAAAGCGTGACACACCGACAACACGCTATGTGATTTGTTAGTGTAAGTCAAAATAAAGCGTGACACACCGACAACACGCTATGTGATTTGTTAGTGTAAGTCAAAATAAAGCGTGACACACCGACAACACGCTATGTGATTTGTTAGTGTAAGTCAAAATAAAGCGTGACACACCGACAACACGCTATGTGATTTGTTAGTGTAAGTCAAAATAAAGCGTGAAACACCGACAACACGCTATGTGATTTGTTATTGTAAGTCAAAATAAAGCGTGACACACCGACAACACGCTATGTGATTTGTTAGTGTAAGTCAAAATAAAGCGTGACACACCGACAACACGCTATGTGATTTGTTAGTGTAAGTCAAAATAAAGCGTGAAACACCGACAACACGCTATGTGATTTGTTAGTGTAAGTCAAAATAAAGCGTGACACACCGACAAAACGCTATGTGATTTGTTAGTGTAAGTCAAAATAAAGCGTGACACACCGACAACACGCTATGTGATTTGTTAGTGTAAGTCAAAATAAAGCGTGACACACCGACAACACGCTATGTGATTTGTTAGTGTAAGTCAAAATAAAGCGTGAAACACCGACAACACGCTATGTGATTTGTTAGTGTAAGTCAAAATAAAGCGTGACACACCGACAACACGCTATGTGATTTGTTAGTGTAAGTCAAAATAAAGCGTGACACACCGACAACACGCTATGTGATTTGTTAGTGTAAGTCAAAATAAAGCGTGAAACACCGACAACACGCTATGTGATTTGTTAGTGTAAGTCAAAATAAAGCGTGACACACCGACAACACGCTATGTGATTTGTTAGTGTAAGTCAAAATAAAGCGTGACACACCGACAACACGCTATGTGATTTGTTAGTGTAAGTCAAAATAAAGCGTGACACACTGACAACACGCTATGTGATTTGTTAGTGTAAGTCAAAATAAAGCGTGACACACCGACAACACGCTATGTGATTTGTTAGTGTAAGTCAAAATAAAGCGTGACACACCGACAACACGCTATGTGATTTGTTAGTGTAAGTCAAAATAAAGCGTGACACACCGACAACACGCTATGTGATTTGTTAGTGTAAGTCAAAATAAAGCGTGAAACACCGACAACACGCTATGTGATTTGTTAGTGTAAGTCAAAATAAAGCGTGACACACCGACAACACGCTATGTGATTTGTTAGTGTAAGTCAAAATAAAGCGTGACACACCGACAACACGCTATGTGATTTGTTAGTGTAAGTCAAAATAAAGCGTGAAACACCGACAACACGCTATGTGATTTGTTAGTGTAAGTCAAAATAAAGCGTGACACACCGACAACACGCTATGTGATTTGTTAGTGTAAGTCAAAATAAAGCGTGACACACCGACAACACGCTATGTGATTTGTTAGTGTAAGTCAAAATAAAGCGTGAAACACCGACAACACGCTATGTGATTTGTTAGTGTAAGTCAAAATAAAGCGTGACACACCGACAACACGCTATGTGATTTGTTAGTGTAAGTCAAAATAAAGCGTGACACACCGACAACACGCTATGTGATTTGTTAGTGTAAGTCAAAATAAAGCGTGACACACCGACGACACGCTATGTGATTTGTTAGTGTAAGTCAAAATAAAGCGTGACACACCGACAACACGCTATGTGATTTGTTAGTGTCAGTTTGTATTTTACATGTCAATAAGTGTTCGTATATTTTGCGCGGCAATGTTTGTATATTAAAACTTGCTTTTATTTCGATAGTTGAGATGTCCTAATGGAAGAGAATAGAGAGACATGCGATTTTTCAGCTACTTTCTCGTAGACATGGGGAGGGGGGGTAATGCAGTTCCTACGAACTACGTTACTGTTGATTACTTGCTTCCCACTATGGCGAGATGTGGCAAGACTGGAAAATGACAGATTGACCGACTGAACGACCATCAGATAATCAGATTTTTTTTATACATGTTAGTTCCGTATATTCGAGTGACGTCCCATAAAAAATTCAAGTTATTTCCCCTGATTTATACTTGAAGTACGAAAAAAAGTTTTGCACGCGGTTTTCGAGATTCGTCTGCCGAACTTCAGAGCTCAACCAAGAAAGAGACCAAGCCTCAAGTTTGAATCCCGCACCACGTATGCGCGAGGCTTTTTTCGTCCTTCAAAATTGAAGAGCCATTCTCACTCGTTGCCAGTATAATTCAGAGGAAGATAACTTGAAAATCGTCCTAAGTACGTAAGTCGAATATACGAAGTAAACATTCATGTAATGAAAGAATTTTTAATTAATAATAAAAACTGTGAAAATAAATCATTTCTCTTATTTGTGTATTTATAGAGATTATTTCACTCTAATTATTTGCGCCATTAATAAAATTATGATCTACAAATCTCCTTCTATATTATATGCACCATTCAGTGCAATAATGATTAACAGATCACCTTCCAATTAATTCAATATTTCTCATGTCAAATTGTTCATGGAAAGATAGAAATGTCTAAATATCCGTTGGAAAAGCGTTGAAAAATGAACCACCAATAAAGCATTCAGTTCGTAATTAACCGGCCAGACGATATTGACTTACTGAAATCGGAACTGGAACAAGACAAAACGTTTGAATTTGAAGTACACATTTATATATGCATCAGTCATAGGCTCTTTATCTCTCTCTCCCTCTCTCTTTCTCTCTCTCTCTCTCTATATATATATATATAGTGTTAAAGTGAATAATATTGGTAAGAAATCCGAGTAAGAGAGCTCAATGTAGAAAACAGAGCAAGAATAGAATATAGAAAGAAAATATTCACATACACAGTGTAACTGTCGGCATTATAATTTATTTCGACCTCCTGGCCTTTTCAGAATGCTAACGGGACAGCTACATATTGGAAATGACGGAAAAAAGAAATATTCACCAAACAAAGAGAAATAGTATAGGCAGATAGAGAGGGATAAACAAATTTAAGTTAAAATCATCAAAAAAAGAATGGGGGAGGGAAATACAAATAGGTCAGATAATATAAAGAGGGGCGTTAAAGTGTAGCTTCGTGTCAATATATAATGACAAATATGAATTCGAGGGAATTATCGACGTATTGTAATAAAATGTTTTTAATTTTATTTTCGTTCCAACTGGAGACACGTATTATCTATATTCGCTCTCTCTCTCTCTCTCTCACTCTCTCTCTCTCTCTCTCTCTCTCTCTCTCTCTATATATATATATATATATATATATATATATATATATATATATCTGATGACCTAAACGTTTTACAATTGAGGATTTTTATCCGAATTAATTTCAGGCAACGGATTACGTTTGAAGCGCTTGTCTGACTTGCTATTCGCCCCTCGTTTCCTCACTCTACTTAAAATAGTTTCGCTCAGGGACTGGAAAATGGCACGTGTTTTACTCTCTAATGTCTGTGTGACATGATGGAAGCACATACACACACACACACACACACATATATATATATATAGATATATATATATATATATTATAGACATGAGTTTTTATTATACAATGGAGGTGGAAGATACGGTATAGAAAACGCACCGACGTTCTAAATATATAATTTCCATAATATATACATATGTATGTCTATCTATATATGTGTGTGATTTGATAGTTGTTTGTATAGGATTCATTCCTAAACGAATTAACCGGTCAACATCAATTTTGGAACACAGATGCGAAGATAGTAAAAAGGGGATGGAAGTCCTTCATGAAAATTCAGATACCTCCGATGTCTGTGAAATGTTAACAATAGGTATTAGACATCAGTTCATAACTCCTCCCCACATTTCAGCTGCTTTAAAGGGGTTTCAGGGGCATAATATTCGCTGAATCACCCATTTGAAAATTCAAAGATATCAGATTTGCATTGAATTTGATCTTTCGTCATTAGACATGAATTAAGCAAGCTCCCCTGAATTTCAGTTTCTTCTTAAGCCTCATTAAGCTTAAGTCTTGAAAATTAGACATTTACAAGAATCAAACCCATAGAATGCATTTTAATCAAAATTCGGATAAGGATTATAGACATATTATAATTAGTATCATTTAGATCCTCATTTTAAAAAAACCCTAAAAGATTAACATGTATTTAGTCATTCGATTCAATGTTTTTGTGGTTTCGTAAGAATTAATTTTCAGTACACATTTGTATAGAAGTTCTGATGTTTTGTTCAATAGATGTATTTGAACTAAACACGTGATTACCGCTGATCGAGTCTTCTGAGTAGAGTTCACAGTGTTTTGAGTTGTTATTATACGCTAGTGCTATTTTCTTTATTTTCCATGTATTTTTTATTTGTTTCCGTTTATACTTTTCAGGTTCTATTTGTACTTTGACAGTCTTATGCAGTGTTCGTATTCTTTTGTAAGTAAAAATGAGCTTTTGTATGCGTATCTCATTTGTTTCCACGTGTCCTTTGTCTACCAGTTCCAGTTTTTCGTCAGTTCATACGATGGTGTACAACGCTTATTAAGATAGTTTCCGTTTAAGAAGCATAAGAGCTGTTTTGTTAGAGTTACATGTAGGCTTTTTAGGTGTTTGACTGTGCAATATATTTTTTGCTGTTTTGTTAGAGTTACATGTAGGCTTTTTAGGTGTTTGACTGTGCAATATATTTTTTGCTGTTTTGTTAGAGTTACATGTAGGCTTTTTAGGTGTTTGACTGTGCAATATATTTTTTGCTGTTTTGTTAGAGTTACATGTAGGCTTTTTAGGTGTTTGACTGTGCAATATATTTTTTGCTGTTTTGTTAGAGTTACATGTAGGCTTTTTAGGTGTTTGACTGTGCAATATATTTTTTGCTGTGTTTTGATTATCTGTGGCATGTTTTCCATGCAAAAAAATGGCTAGGTTTAAGCGTATTTCTGTTAAATAGTTGTTCTAGTTTATAATGTTGGGAACTGTTTGTTTAGTTATTTTAGAAACATGTTTCCTAAATTTGTCTTTTCAATCAATTAATGTTTCTATTTTCCCTTAGCTGTTTCATTTTAATGTGTGTGCATGCTACTTTTTTAGTGATGGTTTTAAGGTTGTTTCGTAATCTATTAAGGTTTTTTGAAAATAGTTCTATATAATGCATTATAAAATTTAAGTAGCCTTCATATGATACTTTTACGACTATATATACACACAGGCATGGACGAAGTAATAAAGTGTAGTTTTACGAGTTTTTGCTGGAGGGACTTACCACTCGGGCGTAGGGTTAGTGGTAGGAAAAGTCAGTTTTTACTATTGTTTTAGCATGACGTTAACCGAAATTAAGCCTCGGCCGCAATTTAAATTTTCGTATGTCGATAAAAGATCTTGCAAACAGTTTCCACACGTTAAAAGTATACAGGTCGGTAGATAATTTAATTCTACTGCATTTGCTATACATTATTTATTGTTTTTATTTTTTGTTTACAAGTTCTCGACCGTTACCTATTCTGGACTTTTACCCGTCATTTTGTTAATGTAGCAATAAAACTGGAGGGAATTTCAAGTTCACAAAGCGAGTGTCTAAGAATATCAAGCATCTTGCTGCACAGCTCCTAATTCAGAATGACTCCCTAAACTTTCACTCTAATTCTCAGTAGCCCATTACGTCTACAGTGGCAGCTTGTCTTGGTTGAGGTTAACTAGGTTTTAAAAAATATATATCGTGTATTAAAAAATCTAAATTTTATTTATCTCCACCATGTATCGAATTTGTTTGAAAAATATTTCAAGTTACTTTTTGATTTCGATTGTAAGCTATACTAAATTTCGTAATGTTTCTTTCTGAGAGAACGTCGACATTTTTTCTGGTATATATTACAATTAAATATTTGTTTAATGAAAGCTGGTTAATAAATAATAATAATTAGCTCACCGTAAGAGAAATCCATTGATGACTATTAAAAAGCGGCCGCGTGTTTATTTATTATTAATTACATTATGCAGGAATAATGATCGGCCGCTTATATCATGAATAAATTTAAGTCGTTATTCAAATGAAAATTATATTAAGCATTTCTTTACAAATAAATGTAAGAATAGTTTAATAGTAAAGTTTTTATTAATGGCGTAAGCTGAATTTTATTTTTTTATCTCAATGATCGAAAAATGCTCCATGTTACCACTAAATCTAAAGTTGGACACATACACAGAAATGAATCATATAAATGTTTGATATATTCGACAGGGCAAGGTTTTTTCTTAACGCAATTGTTCCAGTCACGTTGGGCATGATGGCTCACAATCTAGTGTTCGGACCAGAATTAAAATTCAGTATTTGTTCTGACTTGTCCCATCCACATTGTACGGCATAATCACGTTGAAACACCGGTTCTCGTTAGATCACCGAACTTAAGCGACGTTGAGTCTGGCTATTACCAGATGGGTGACCATTTCGGAATACCGGAGGCTGTATGTAGGAGGACGTCGACACCTCCTTGCAAAAACCTAACATCATCATCTGCCCTAACCGGAGTAATGCCGCACCAGATACAGGTATAGATACATTTACATTACTCTTTCCTGGGAAGTTGAATGTCTTATACATTGAACGGACCTTGTATCACATCAAGTCATCGTGGTTAGGTGGTAAATAGAAAGTGTACATAATTTGAAAATTAACGTCAAAATAACGTTAGTTATACAATTGAATACAAAATACGCAGGAAAGATCAGCCAACAAAATGCATAAGTCAATATAGTTAGCGATTTCTTACTAAGTACCGAACCCCAAGTAATGGCTACATTGTCAACTGAAAGCACCAAGAAAGCCAACTTGAGAGTGCAACTGCCACCCAGAACCGAGAGCCTTTTTCAAAAATCTTCTTTCACTTTCAAAATCTGTTGCATTAATCTAATATTTTTTTTATCTATGATATTATTTTTACTAACAGAAAGTATTTTAATTATAAAATTTTTGATTTGATCAGCAATTTATATTTTTTTCGTTCTATATACTACTAAAACTGCGTTGACCTTGTTAGTTTGTCTCAATCCAGTAATTTCACGTGCGGCTGGTTCTATTTATGTCACAAACGAAAAATGTAACCAGTCTCAAAAAGTTCTTAGCTGGCCTACTTATCACGAGAAATAAATTTAAGCGAACTCAATTATATTCAGCTCAATAAAATAGTGGAAGAATATAAAAAATAGGGTAATAAAATAGCGATTCGTCAGGCAGGTTGTTATTTGGGTCTGACTTTGAAAATCTGGAAAGTTAAATTGATGTTACGGCAATATATATATATATATATATATGTATAATAATTTTATTTACACAGACATGTACAAAATCTGCGACACTGGCATGTCGATGTTATCGATCAACAGTTACTATAAACTGAGATCTCATCAGGCAGAGTTAGAATCCGATCTTAACCTCAGATCATATTTGGAGAGTATTCTAACTCTGCCTGATGAGATCTCAGTTTATAGTAACTGTTGATCGATAACATCGACATGCCAGTGTCGCAGATTTTGTACATGTCTGTGTAAATAAAATTATCATACATAAAGCTCTATTTTGATATTGAGCACTTTTTATAAACCCGGTTAAAATTCTCTGGATTACCACCCTGTGGATATTTTTCACCTGGATTATTACCATTATTATATATATATATATATATATATATATATATATATATATATATATATATATATATATATGTGTGTGTGTGTGTGTGTGTGTGTATTTGTGTGTCTCTGTGTGTGTTTATGTGTGTGTGTTTATGTGTGTGTGTGTGTGTGTGTGTGTGTGAGTGTGTACATTAAAGTATAGTCTTCATAGTTGATCTTCAAACCTCCGATAATAAACAGTCCAAGATTTCCATCGGTTTCAGTGACATGTGCTCTTCATTGTATCGCCTGCTAATCTCATCGCGCCTCTTCGAATGAATAAAAGAACCCCCTGAAATATACGATGTTGCCGAGTTGGCGTCGTCCTCTGAGAGAGTTAATGGCGACGTGCTCGACGGAAGAAGAATAAGTGGCAAGAAGAATGGCCGACCGCTTATAAATCAACCCCGTAGATAAAGGAAGCAGTGACTGAATTAATTTCGGATGCGAAGGGATTTCGCAATTTACAGGTTTGATTTTCATGGCATGTATGCTAAGTAGAATAGCTAATGGCATTGCCCCCGTTGGCACGGTGGAAGAGGATACGCGGCTGTCAAACGAGTTGAAGCCTTCGCTTGTAAACTGCTTGACGAAATCCTCAGAAAAATTAGAATTATGTTTCTTTCATTTAAGAAAAATGCACAACGAAATGTTTTTTAATCCCGTCTCATGATCTGGAATGAAGTTATCATTTTCAAAAGCTGAATTATTGTGACCGGTTCCATTCTGTTGTTCTGTATTGGTTTTCACAGTTCTTTCTAGAATCCGTTACTTACAGGAAGTACAACGTATAGATTGCCAACATCCATGGTGAAAATGGTGTTTTGGAACCGACAGGATTCGAACTTGGTACTCCCAGGTCGACAGTATGCTTAGTTGTCCATTTGACTACTCCACCTCCCAGTTATCAACTAACATGATCAAAATATAATTTTATTAATCTATTAAAAATAATTCGTTTATAATCATATACCCTCTCACATGCATATATGTATATATATATATACATTTTATGAATGAATACTTATTATCCAACCGGCATATATGTTTCATGTTTACTAACAATCATTAGTGTGGCTATATATAGCTGTACCGGTGGTCGAACGATTTGAACTCAGCCCTGAGCCACTGATTAGTTAACACTAATTCAACATCTTAATCCATTCGACCACCGTGACAGCCAGATAAAATGTGAGAGAAATAAACCCTACATTTGTATTTAAGCATATAGTAGCTCTCAGAATGTGTTCGATCTGCCATAAAAGTAGAGAATCTCTCTCTCTCTCTCTCTCTCTCTATCTATCTATCTATCTATCTATCTATCTATATATATATATATATATATATATATATATATATATATATATAGAGAGAGAGAGAGAGAGAGAGAGGAAGGGAGGGAGGGAGGGAGAATTATATATAATGTAATTATTATCAGCACTGTTTTCTGTCGGTTGTATTCAGCAGATTTTTTTAACTACTTTAGAAATGTATGCATACATATGTACTCCATCCAGCTATGAATTTAATAATACGGTAGTCAAGACCGGAGCAAGTAATCAACAGAAAGAAAACTCTCCCAGAATAAGTATTTTACACGTAGTGCACATTAGCTTTAAATTTCTGCATGTCAGTACCGTCATGGAAACAAGGGGCAAGGAAGGAATTTCCACAGTCTAGCAGCACGAGTAAGGAGATTCTTAGGTAGAAAGCTCTTCGACATCTGGGTACTTCCACAGTGAATAGATGGGATTTGGCAGATTGTCGAGTTAGTCTAGTAAATTTACATCATAGCACACTCCATTGAAGTACTTGTAAAACTAGCACAAGGAAGCAACATTGCGGCGATGGGGCAAGGACTGGAACTTGGTGGATAGTGAGAGACTATCAAGTACGCGACTCTTTTTTAACCTTGTCTAAGAGGGAGAAATTAGTGGATGATGCTCCAGCCCAGATGTGGCAACAATTGTACAGACAACACTAAATAACTAGAAAAAGTTAGTGTGGTTTCCACAACTTACAATCGACTTTAGTTTTATTCTGTGGATGGGATGTAAGATTCTGCCATTTCTCTCAATTACTGGTTCCCATCTTTATTTGTCTTCCACGTGTGCTGCAGCCAGATCGATTATAAAATACACACCAATACAGTTTCGTGGTTCAATTCTTCATTTTCCCTCCAATCTGATAAACAATGGATGAACAAACTGTATCGAAACGCTACCAGCCAACATGGATGCATCTTCTGGCGTCAATTAGTCACGTCTGGTTTGTCTGGACTCTGACCGAAAAAGGGAAAGTAATAGACTCCAGCTCTCGTCACGTGACGTCACTGTAAGAGGTGACTACCAAATCTCGTCTTTCCTTCACCCCCTAATATGCAACTGAGAGTACATTATATATAGTGCCCGAGAGCGCAGTTATCCAACTGAGAGGGGTAGGCTCTGATCTTTGCCAATATGCCCGTCTATGAAAAGTTTCCATCTGATATATAAAGTATAGTGTTGACGGATATAACGTTTTAGCCAACCACTACATATGCATATCAGTTTCGACATCGATTCAGGTCAATTATTTGTACGTATTTTTCAGAAAAAAATAATTTTGTTTCGTGACAATTATATCGATTTTTATACTTAGTCATGCTTGATATTTTTTTAGTGAGAACCTTCAATATTACACTCATATCTACTACCATTGTCTCTAACGTACACCGGGAATACTTCTATATGTGACACACACTTTTGTAGCACCATTATTATTTCATATTTCAATCTTTCTATTGTTAGTTAGATATTCTACATTTTCAACCAAGACAAGACTAGCTACACATTTTCTTCACAGGCGCATTTTTATTGACTACTCCAAATGATGTCTTTCGCATTCTCCTTAGTGGAATAAAATATTAACAGATTTAAATTTATCGAACACTTTTTGCCTCTGATCATTCTAAATACATTCGATATTCTCAAAATACGACCACAGTGAACACCATTACTTTCTGCATACATTTAACTTAATATAATATATTGCATTCCAGATTTATTAAACGACTATCCTTCTATAAAACACAATAAATGTGCCTTTTCTCTGATCAAATCACTTATCGCTAATCGTAATTACATAATTTCGTTCTTCTATACTCGATCGGTTGAAAAAAGAGAAAACAGTATAAGCTTCGTTTAAAACACATGTTTACTTAATTAGAATCCTAATTCCGGTTTTCCAAAATGCTTTCTTTTAAAACAGGCATTAACGTGTCTAAATTTCTAATTTTCTTCTGTCTATTTTATAATCCGTCGTATCAAACACGCATTTACTTACCTAGAATATTAATTAGGTCATTCTGCTTTCCTTAATCCCTTGTGTTAAAAACGCATTGACTACCTTTTCGTCATTGTATCTTTCCATAAACGTTGCTGTTTACAGTAATGTACGTTGTGCGCTTGCGTTAATCTGAAGCCTCGAGGCTCAGAATTAGTCCTAGCAATTCATAACCACGTGATCAGTCCATAGAGTTTATTCCGACTCAGCTTATAAACTTACGTACACAACAACGGCAGCTATTACACTGTGTCGGAAACGTGTTCGCACGGTAATTGAAAGTTTGCTGATTTGAATTCAACCTGGTAAATTTTATGTTTTGTATTTATCCTTTTTGTGTCAAACGAAAAACTTACGTGATTTCATTAAAATATTTCTCCCACTATAGTACAGTTCGTTTTCTAATAAAACATGTCAGACATTTAAATGAATCATTTCTTGAAATGAAAGTCCTACTTGGAATAAATAACTTTTTCACAAAAAATATCTTACTGATAAAATTATATCAACTAGAATGCACTTTGTCTTTTTTATAAACATATCTCATTTACAAAATATTTTACTTATTAATTAAATCAGCTGGAAGGCATTTTGTTTTTTAGAAAAAAAATCAGAAGTTTTTATGAATTATTTTGTGATATAAAATTCATATTTAGTAACACTTTTTATTTATATAAAATAATTAACCGCGTACATTGGATCAATTATAATATATTTCGGTATATTAAATCCTCTATAATACATTTCAGTTTATTATCAAACCATTCAGCAATTTCAATGAATTAATTGGTGAAATAACACTCTTATTTTGTTTAAAAAAAAAAAAAAAATTTACTTATTATATTCAAACATCTAGTATGTATTTCCGTTTTTTCGAAAGCAAGTCAAACGTTTTAATGAATTACCTCTGGAAACAAAAATTCTTTTTCACAAAATAATTTGTTTACACAATATAATTTACTACTTAATTTATATACAGTAGAATGCATTTCGGTTTCTTAGAGAACAAGTGTAACATTTTAATCAAATACGTCGTGAAATTTTATTTTCTGGCTTGAAATTATTTGCTATTAATCATGTATTATTTGAACAGCATTAAGTCAACTTTCGGGCAACGCCGGATCTGGACAGCTAGTTGTAAATAAACCTACTGATTTTATGGACCGGATATTTTGCCCTTTGCGCGTTTCTAGGTTTCTAAGTATTACGAGTCAGCGTCGCAGTGACATTGTGCCAGGTACACTCGACTACACGCGCTTTTACAAACATTGATGACACTTAAAACTATCAAACTATCAGCTATGTACATGATCGTCCTCTTCCACCAACTCTTCCTCCTCCATCTCCTCTAACAGCAGGACATTTTAACAATTAATTTACACATGCATATACAGGGTGATTCATAAGTCACTTCACTTAGCTATTTAAAATGATTACCATATGAAGCACAAACATACTATGAACTTTTGATAATTGTTATCTTACTCTCTAATTACTTCTATTTGTTATTTTAAATTTGTTCGTTTATATATTTGTTTCTATATATATTTATTTCATAATCGATCAAATATGCGACAAAGAGTCGTAGATTCCTTGCAAAAAAGGAATGAAGCTATGCATGCAGAACGAAGGTGGACATTTTGAAAATTTGCTGTAATTTTAAACCCCCATTAATGAATTTGTTGAATAAACTTTCTGTTTTGTATTACCATATTTTTTAACTTTAGAATTTCAAAAATAAATAGCTAAGTGACTTAAGAATCACCCTGTATATATTTTTTGGAAATAGAAAACAGTTGTTGATAACAGAAGAAAAACATACATTTTTGATGAGATTTTCAAGGTGCATTCAGTGACCTAACATCAAGTCGTTCTTTGGATTACTTAGAGAAAACAAGATTCGATTAAGAGAGTGGGTAAGGATTTTATATCTGCGGCCTGTCTCCTCTGTAATTTAAAGTGACATAACATTAAACTCTAAATAGAAAAATGCATCGCATCGAGATATGGACTTTTTGGAAACCATTCGTTTTGTTCAAAAAAGCCAGGAAAGTTAGCTTTGACCAAAATAATAGTGCCTACTTGGATACATGTCGCCTTTTTTCCATCTTATTGCCAGATCGATTTATTTTTTAGTAAAGTACATTTATTTCCTAGTAAAGTAGTAAAACACATTAATAATGTGTGAAATGCGTAGGTTCCGCAGTTTTCAATTTTTTTTCTAGTATTACTTCTTCTGGTAAATGCTATTTGCCATCTATCTATGTAATCAAGGAGACAGAGCTCTTTCTGGAAATAGTACTAATTGCCAGCTATACCGAGTGCCCTCACCCGTCCCTATGAAAATATTTAGCACAATTTACTAATAGATATGTAATTGTTTGAAATAAAAACCAGTTGTTCATTACAGAAACATTTGAAAAACAGAAATGTTAGATGAGATGTTCAATGTGTCCATTTCGTGTGACATCAATGGTCGGCTGACATTAAGTGTGGATATTGCTTCAAGCTTCCAACAGAGTTTTTAAGGATTTTATGTAGGTGACCTCTCTCCACTGTAATTGAAGTTGGCATAAGAGTAAACTCTAAATGGTAAAATACATCACATCGAAAGCTGTATTTTAGGGGACCATTCGTTTGTTTCGAAGAAAATCAGATTCATTGGCCTTTAGCCAGACTATAGTGTTCCTTTGAATATATTAGACTTTATCTGTTTCAGGTTAAAACTTAGAGATTACCTAACATACACTAAAAAGATAAGAATTATTCAGAATTGATTGAATGGAAGCGAGTGTAAATAAAATAACATTTATTTCTATGATAGCTCTATAAAAGTAGTCGTTGAGGAGCAGAGTTCAGAAGCACATAGAATCAAAGCCAGCTTTCCTCAATAATTAATTCTGGGATCAAAACTCTTTCTGATCTTGATTAATGATCTGCCAAATTATATCGTGAGATCATTTTCAGACGTCGCAGCTGTCTGTGGAAGTATCTCTTCGGATCTGTAACAAGTGGTGCAATATGGAAAATAAGTGTTACTTTTAATACCTCTAAAATCAAGCTTCATTCCTTTCACTACCAACGCTCAAATCCTCGCTTTGACCCAATCAAAATGAATGGCTCTATGGAAGAAGACTTTTGTTTTGATAAGAGTTGCGGACTGACTTTCACCCCAGATCTAAAATGGAAGACGTATATCCGGTCTGTTGCTAAAGTCTTTGGTAAAATTGTTGGATCATTCCACCACTCCAAAAAGTACCTAACCCAGATACACTATAAGATATAAGATGACGTACTGCTGCCACATCTTGAGATGGGGCGCTCTGAGCACTAGTTTCTCATTGACAGAGTTTTAAATCAACTTCGAAACATAGTGGAATGATTGCTTCTCTTTCACACATCCTCTTTCTCACCGACGAGACGTTGCCAGTCTCTCTCTACGCCATCGTTATTTCCATAGAAGGTGCTCGACTAAGTTCCAATCTATGCTTTTTCTATGTAAGACATTCACAGCAAGAACTCGTCTGACTACCACAACGAAACAATACTTTCATTTCCTCCTCCATGTGCCTACGGTCAGGCAAACTTTCTAAAGAAGAGCTTGTTTGCACTGACCTTCTGTTTGTGGAATAAAATACTGCAGGACTGCTTCCTTGCAGATTAAAACATAGTCGTTTGCAAATCGAATGTCAACAAATACTCGTCATACACCGATCGATAAGTAATCAAACTTAGTTAATTCCATTTCTCAATTCTAGTACTCCCATAGTTTTCTTCATCTTTAAGCTGGCAGTCATTTCCGTCATTAACCCTTGTCCTCGAGTGGATATTAGCTTTGAAAAGTGGAGACCCAATACTAAAATGTCCCATTTCAATTTTACTAAAATGAAAAGTAAAAATGAAAAAGTAAAAACATTACAAAGAGTTTCATTTTTTCATACTTTTTCATTCTTTATCACATCGATAATACATCCAATCAATTCAAACCTTTTAATTATCTTTTATGAAAGCTCCCAATAGTGTACATTCAATCCGTACTTTACACCATCTGCTGAAATCGGTTAATATTATGTATTAAAATGTATTTACACTACTTGCAGGTATTTAAGTTTAAGGAAAACAATTTTGAACCCAAAATTGTTGACGAATCCCTTATGAAACTTATCATCTTCTAACTTTGTTGATATCATGAGGTACGTGAGTCAGTTTGAAATCTCGTGTGAAATGAATCAACGGGCAAAATGAATAAGAATTGAAGGAAGTGATGGTTAAGAATGAAGGTCTTACAAAGCTGTCATATGAGAAACAGACGGGGTGAATAAGGATGTTCATTTTATTTACCGCTGGTGCCGCGTATGTGCGTGTGCGCACACGCGCGCGTGTCTGTGTGTCTAAATTAAGTATCCATTATGAAAGCGTGTCATCCATTTAGGAAAGGCAAACGCCGATATCGTTTACATCGAACGCAACAGCAGACGGACATATTGGCAAGGAATTCGTTTTAGCTTGAGCGGCCGCCAAAATTGAGGCGTGAATCAACTTATTCGTTTCAATTGGACTCCAATTTAAAAGCTGCGCAATGCCGATGAACAAATCGACTCTTCAGTTACAGGAGTCCAGAAAGAATCCTGTCTGCCGTCATTGGGTTTGATTCCATCAATGTCGCCTCTTCGCCGGCGTCTCCAGAGTAAAGTCCGCTCACAACACCCACAGTCATAATGGAAGCATTTGTTCGACTTGATCAGAAGTTACCTAACTTTTCGAAGTTATTGACCACGAAGTGTGAAGCAAAGCAAGAAGGGTTCTTCTATATAAGCGTCTATGCATTCGGCACGTTGAACGATCAACATTCTATTTTAAACTTAAGCGTGACAGACCAACAAACAAACAGATTTTCTCATAGAGATGATTGAGTACATCCAAAATATCATCCGTCCATTCAATATGCGCGTTAAACGACGAAAATTCTACTTTAAACGTAAGCGTAAAAGACCAATTGACGGACAGAGCTTTCCAAAGAGAAACTTCTGCTCCTCATTAATAGTGGTTCTTACTACCCACTATCAATGACGTCACCAGAAAAAAACTCGACTCAGTTAACTGGCTTGAATTATTACGATGGTCGTGGACCGGGAATGTTTCAGTAGCGCTCTGAAGGCCTCCACAGTTCTATTTTTGTCTGCTTGCTTAAAATATTGTTGAAAAAATATGGAGTCGTTTTTCAGAGTAACAATATATATTAAAAAAAAAACAATCCAAAAAAGCATCGTTACTGCGCAATCTAGCCCAAATTGAAATTCCGTAAACTCCTATTCTTTTGAAAATATATATTTTTAAAAATAATAATGGGTCACTGCTTATCAAGGCATACAACTCACTCAAGGATAAGGGTTAAAGAGATTGTCAGTTGGCGATGAAACAACACCTTTGAGACGATTGGAAACGATGGATTAAAAGGTCAGAGTTTGATTACTTAAGTGGGTGGCTCGACAACAATTTGTGTTAACATTGGACTTAAAAAAGACCATGTTGTATTCGGCTGGGAAGCAGCCACGTAGTATTGTATTCCACAAATAGGAAGTACTTGGAAAGAAACTTTGTTCATGGAAGTTTCGTTTAGATTTAGGTACACAGACGGAGAAAGGAAAATTCTTTGCAGTTGTTGACGCTAGACGATATTTTGCTATGAATGTTTTACAGGGGGAGGGGTTAAAGATTGGAGCTCAGTCGATCACATACCATGAAAAAAACAATAGATCAGAGAAAAGCCAGCTACGTCAATTCTGTGAGAAAGATGCTGCAGGGAAGAGATGGGATCATCATCAACAGATTTCGAAGTCGATTCTGTACTTTTTATGGACAGAAGCATGCCCTACGAATGGACCTTGACACTCCCGAACAGAGGGCACTAGACTTTGCCGTTACTCGCTCGCAAGCCTACCAACCGCGATTAGGACGGCACTGCACAAATCTGCTGGGACCACTACGTGCTGACCTCAAGCAGGCGGGACTAGGACCACTATGTACAGCGAAACAACTTCATTGCCTACGACAACTTGCGCATGACAAGGCCAGATGGCCTACGGAATGTCATTTGACTACCGTAGCCGCAGAACACAGTTTTAATAATAATAATAATAATAATAATAATAATAATAATAATAATAATAATAATAACAATGATAATAATAATAATAACAATGATAATAATAATAATAATAATTATGTGCAGAAGCATAATATTATTTCAAACTGAAGTGTGACATATCAACTGATGGACAAAGACTATCATAGATATGCATAGACGCATCTAAAAATATTAAATTCCGAAAAATATGTTTTTACGGCATGTCAACCACCGTTGAGTCATTTTGAACTAAAATTGGACATATTGTATACGGTTGATTTGTAAGTTAGTTTTTGAAGAGATTCTTGTGACACTCAGCACCATGGCTTCCCTAATGGTCACTCATTTAGTACTGGCCAGACTTAACGTCGCTTAACTTCAGAACGGGAATCTGCGTGTCAACGTAGCTATAATCGTATAAATACCGAACAATACCGCGATCAGCAAACACATACAAAGAAAACAACCCTCCTTCCAAATGCTCATGTTGTTTAAAAATGTTTTGATATCAACAAAAGGAAATTACCTTTCATAGTTAAAGAAAACGGTTGCTTTCAGTTAGAAATCTTGTTTCAAACGGTGTCGTGATGTGTGTGTGATCTCTGTTAGTAAGGTTGGGGTTGGTTGGTAAGAATAAGAATTGAGGTTGATTTGAGACAAAATAGACATTCGCGTTGTGAGGAGCCATGCACAAATATTGCCTCAGCATTATATATTATTCCATGAAAAATGCCAGTATACTGAAATCATATGCTCTTAATAGGGTTAAGATGAAAATTCATATACACTAAATGTACAAAAGCAAAAAAATTCCCAAATTTTTACACTTTTATTTTCATTGAGGGTATGCGAGGACAACAGGGTTATGTATTTTACTGGTAGGAATTTTTCTTCAGCGCACTTCACACACTTCATCCACTCATGCATAGAGATTTATACTGTAGTGATGTGATAATGAAATGGTTTGGTTGATATGTAGTCATACCCTTAATTAATGACAATAAAAGTGTAAAAATTTGGGAATTTCCTTGCTTTTGTACATTTAGTGTATATGAATTTTTATCTTAACCCTATTAAGGGCATATGATTTCAGTATACTGGCATTTTTCATGGAATGTCACTACTTTTGTAAAGGCTATGCCTCAATACAATGCCTTCTCATAAGGTTTTTTTGAATTTTCTAGAAAACTAAGGTA
The DNA here is from genome assembly GCA_963556195.1 of Sepiola atlantica. NCBI lineage: Eukaryota > Metazoa > Mollusca > Cephalopoda > Sepiida > Sepiolidae > Sepiola > Sepiola atlantica. The sequence continues at coordinate 11,847,542 of OY744520.1, forward strand.
TATGGTAAACTGAAATTAAAATGCCATCAACTAGATCCTAGAACCTCTATATCTGCCAAAAATCAGCTGAATCCATCAAACAGTTGATGAGATACAGGGTGGCACATACGTACGTACGTACACACAGATAACATGATTCTTTGATTGAACTTTCTGAATCTCTGGGTTGCCTTGGCTAATAATGCTGAAATTCTACACACTTATAGAACCTATCAAATAAAAATGTGCAAAGTTTTAACTAATTTGATTTATTGGTTTTTGAGTTATGATTGATCAAAGAAATTAGATTTCCAGCATAGGCCATTCGTAGGATCTATTAAGGGATAGAGCGCTCTCGCGCCTCCCTTGATTTAAAAAATATAAAAGACTGAATAAGACCCCGCTCTGCAAACACATGCAAAATCAATTACCCTCTTCCAATTGCTCATGTCATTTAAAATGTCTTAATATCAACAACAAAAAATTGACCCTTTTATGGTAGACGTTAAACGGTTGCTTTCAGCTGGGAATCTTGTTTAAAATGGTGTGATCATGTGTGTGTGCGATGATATCTCTGCTTTCCGGTAGTGGGGTGGTTTGGTTGGTGAGGATAAGGAATGAGTTTGAATTTTAGAGAAAAAAAAGTTGTGTTCCGGTCAGTGATGTCAAATGTTGGCTTAACATTTTCTGCTAACATTTGAAAGGGAAATGCTGTGTCAGATTTCTTTGTTTGTGATACAGTCTCAACTGCTCGATGTGTATATAAATTAAAAAGAAAATTCTAAAGAATAAATGTTAAAATAGTAAAGATCTTGACACGAAAATAAAATGTTCGGAAAGATGAGTCGTTCTCTGATTCTATTGATCTGTTTTTGAGAGATGACCCATATGAAAGTTTTCCGACCCCATCAGCTGGGGCAAATATGAACGGGTGTGCCATGGCAATATATAGTGGAGACGTGTTCACTAAAGACGTTCGTATTCAGGCCAAAACGGCAATAACGAAATAACACATTCCAGTAAGCTTCCTCCCTCGACGATATTTTATCATTTTATAATCTAACATATAGTATAATGCCCTCAACTATCTTTGTTTCTCTGTCTTGTACCAGCCATCAGACATTCGAGAAACTGTTAAATATACGTCTCTCTTTATATAAACCAACTGAATGATAATCAATAAAGAAATATTTTATTTGAAAATTAAATCAATAAAGCCGTTAAACACATACATATAGCGCGCACACACACACTTACATGTACACTAAACCGTACATACAAATAGCTCTCAATAAACTAAGGAAGGCCGAAGGAACAGCCGAAAATTTGTTATTTTGGGAAAAAAAATTTTCTTTCAAAATACATTTGCGTCAGCAAATCAACAATTTATTTTGTTTAACTTAGTTCACCTCAAACAAGGCAAGTTGCAAATGTAGACGTAAGGGGCTACTGAGAATTAGGGTGAAAGTTTAGGCAGTCATCCTAAATAGGGGGCTCTGCAGCGAGATGCTTGTTCACATTCGGTTTAAATTTTTGCATGTCGCTACAGTCGGGGAAACGGTGAGCAGGGAAGGAGTTCCTAAAACCGGTACTTCGAGGAAATAAGCTATTGGACCGCCGCAATGAATGATTGTCGGGTTGGTCGAGTGTATTAACGTCGAGGTGGCACCAGAGCAGCAAGCTCATCAGAGCACATTCCATTAAAGTACTTGTGAAACCGCTTGGATACTTTTAGATTAGATACTCATTTTTAGACCTTGTCTAAGACGGAGAGACTGGTAGATGGTGTACCAGCCCAGATGTGACAACAATACACCATGCATGGTCGAATAGTGGCTTTATTGAGATACAGGATACTGTCAGGTGTGAGAAGTTTTCTAGCACGGTAGAGGAAGCTCATTTTTATGCAGTAGTTTTGGCAATGTCTTTTATGTATTTGTTCCAATTCATGTTACCTGTGAACGTTAGGCTGAGGAGTTTGAATGTTGGGCTCTCAGGTAGGGTATTATTTGCCATGCCAATCGGTGGTTGAAGAGATTTCTTGTAGTTTTTGAAGAAAAGGAGCTTTTTCTAAGCAGCATTAAATCTTACCAATTATTCTACTACAGACTGGGGTCACTTTATAAAGATTCAGTCATTTCCACGGATTCGTGCGCGCCTGTTTTACCTACATGGCGAGAGTAGAACGTAGTGTCGTCAGCAAATACACACATTTAAGAGAAAAGATATAAAGAAAATCCATGGATTAAGGATATGCAGCTCATTGCTTTGAACTTCTGATGTTCTAATAAATATTGTATCTTTAAAATTTTGTATTCTCATCTTTCATCACTCTCTCTCATATATATATATATATATATATATATATATATATATATATATATATATTGCGTATTTAGGCAGCATTTTCTCATTTATGCAAACATTATAAAAATAACAGAATCTATCGGTTTGAATATACCTTTTTATTTTTTCAATTTTTCTGATAGTCTTTTTTGTATTAAAATCAAAAAAATTAATACTCTTTCCATAGATGTCACAGAACGATTTCGATTCTTCGTCGAATCCTCGTCAAGTGTTAAAAGCAAATGAACAAAAAAGCTGGAGAAAGAAGAGAATTTTTTTAAAAAGACATCGAGATAGCGTTGTTCGCATTGTTCAAGGAAAAACGTTGACGATTTAAATTCAGCGACGCTGGTATGGCATCACAGAGTAAAATCGCACTACGTTAAGCATTGTGAAATATTTCTACTGGTTTCATACGTAATAGTATTTATTTTTGTTTTTTTTGTTTTTATGTAGATAGCTTCAAGTATTTTTACTGTTATTAACTAGAATTTATTTTAAATCAGACGGCGGACAGCAATGTTTTTGTAAGTGAGGGTAAATTGAACTAGGTTTTACAAGGTGCATGGCGAGGCGGAGGGATACGGTAGTGCTTGTAAAACCAATGTAGCTATTAGCTTTGTTAATTATTATTATTATTATTATTATTATTATTATTATTATTATTATTATTATTATTATTATTATTATTATTATGTAAATATTATATTAATTTTACCTCTATAATAATTATATTTATTCATTTTTTAATTTTAATACGAAAAAGACATTCAGAGAAATTGAAAAAACAAAGAATAATTAAACAGACAAGTAATTTTATTTTTAACAATGTTCGCATATATATATATATATATATATATATATATATATATATATATATATATATATATATATATATATATATAATAACAGTTTTTAAAAAGGTTGAAGGCAATGCGGAGATCCGGATAGCTGTAAGCTGTGGAGAACAAAAACAAAACAAAACCGCAATAAGTCGGATATAGATTGAAAGGTGTGTTTATTTTTCTAGACAGCAAGGGTGTTAGTTTGTAATATCCGGATTATCAAGAATCAATTTGATATATTTCGAGAGATTTTTTTTTCTTTCTTTTTTCTTATTCCTCTCCTTGTCAAAAATAAATAAAAGAAAAATCCCGGAGACCGAGAAAATGCCAGGAGCGCTGAGGGGTTAAACCAGAAGTGTTCAGGGTAAAGTATTCAGAGGAAAATTAAATAGATTCTTTTTTTTTTTTTTTTTTCTTAATATATATATATATATATATATATATATATATATATATATATGTAATTGTATGTTGTTTCTATTTATTTAATTTTTATTTTTATTTATATATTTACTATTATTGTTATTGTTTTTTGGCTTTTTTTTTCTTTTTTTTTTTACGTTGATTTTACTTATAATATATATGTTTGTCAACAGGCTGATTCCGGCATTAGATTTTAAATGCTGTAGATAGCTGATTATTTGTTGTCGGTGCAGTATATTATAATTTAATTATGCCTGGTTAAGTTTAATCCTTATTTATTGGTTTTAATTCACCTCTTAAGTGTCTTCTGTTATATATATATATATATATATATATATGTATATATTCGTCTTTATTTTTTCGGGAATATCTCTCTTCATATAGGGACTGTGTGTATCTCATGGTAACAAGGTATGGTAAAAGGCGTTTATTTCTTTTTTCTGGTCGCTGAGATTAGCTTACACGTATTTAGAAAGTTGACGCAAACACATTATTCAAATTTTATTTTTTCACGATGGAAAATTCTTCTTTTGGCCTTTTGAGGACTTCCAAAGTCGACTGGTTTTCTCCAATTAGGCACAAACAATCGCCATTTTGAGAGACGCACCTCTAAAATTTGTGAACGCGAATAATGTCTCCCACCGGACAATTTATCATTTGATCCAAACGTCAACAAACACAAAACAAAGAGAAAAAAAATCATGTTTTCCATTCGTTTCACGCAAATTTGATTTGTTTACAAGTGTTTTTTTTTAAACGGGAGCGGATTGATTTCCCGCCAAACATTTCAATCGAATTTCAATCATTAATTCTTGGTTTTGTTTTCGAAAATATCGACTAGATCTACGTTTTTTTTCCTTCTTCCTACGAAAATGAATGGGCGTTTATCCAATGGATCGCGAGGTGTGCCCCTGCGTCGTCTAACAATGATCGCAGAGAACTTTGTTTTCTCTTTATGCTAACATTTCCCGGGGAAAAAAAACATTTTTGATAACTTTAATTAGGATTTTAGCAATAAAAAAAACATCGGCTTACAAAAGCCGCTAATTCAACGGCATCAATTTGATTGAATAATTTTTTAATGCGACCAAGCATATCTATTAGAGGCTCTGTCAGTCGATTGGTTATTCCCTCACGCTAAAGTGTCAATATAATTTTGCTTAATCGTCACGATTGAGTTTGAAAAAATAAAACATTTCATAAAACTTATAACAAAGTAGTCGGCCGTAGTTGCGAGCTTCTACAGTGAAGTGGAGATCGACACTTCTTTCTTAAGTTTCCTCCATTTACTTTCGATTCTAACCTTATAATGCTGGGTGTTCAGCGAGGAGGGGCGTTAATTACCATTTTTTTGTATTTTATATGATTTGACCGAGGATTGAACACCGGTCTTCCGGACCATTAGCTAACCTTCTAACTATTATGTGAAACCTTATTAGAAAAGTAACTAATTAAATAATTTAGGTTTGTTTTTGAATATTCTATAGAATGGAACAAAAGAAAACTTCATTCAGAAAAAAACAAAATTGTGTAATGTGTATACAATCTGCGTATACACGACTCCACCAACTTTAGTGCAAATTTAAACGAAAAAAAAACAGCCTCTTGCTCCTGGTGCTTCATTCAAGAATTTAAAGGATTTCACTACATTTAATTACTATTAAATAACATAATAAAACGCTGCTTCTTCAATAATTAAAAAAAAAATCAACCTTACATTCTAGTGATGGTGTCAAGATAAAAAACATCTGTTTCTGGTCAGCCACTAAAGCAGTTTAGGGATACAATTTTTGCCAGAATTGTAACCTCTTTCTTCTCTATAAAGCTCTTGGAGGGTTTACTTTTTGGCTAGCCTGTTTGGAGTCATGGGGATTGTACGCCGGTGGTAGGCTCTCTTTCAGGCTTGGTTTGTTTATAAGTAATTCTACCCTTTTCTCCCTGTTTTTTATTATGATCAGCCACATACATCAAGTGGCTTCATGTCTTGTCTGGAGCGACTGTCATAAAAGAAACGACTACCCCCCCAGCATTCTTAAGATGCGCCCATTCAATGTACACATTTAACGATGCAGTTACTATTTGAAATATAAACGTTGTCGATAAACAGACCGACGGAGCCTCAAAAACTGCTATTTAAAACTTAAGCGTAACAACGTGCTATTTTATACAAGTGTGACACACTACAAGTACAAGTAAGTCCGTCAGTCGATGTGTCACCTTGACCGGGTTGAGCCAGCTTCCTTCCTAGCGTGCAACACATAGCAGCACCATGCGCGGCGGTCCTGGGCAAGGTCGCACGAAAACGGCTACTTACTCACAATTCCACCGCCGACGATCAACCACGTGTGGACCAGAGTGTTGCAAGATCCTACAAACGTTCCTACAGAGATGTTTAGACGCATTTAAAATCAGATGCGTTTACTTAACCAGCGCGTTTACTGATGCAAATACTATTTCAACCGTGACAGGCCGATGGTCAGGGATGTATGTAAAATATTAAAAACTATTTGAAAATAATTTGAAGAATCTGTCTACTCCGGGTTTAAGGTGTCAACGTATCAGCGTACCAGAAGCAATCGATTTGCTTTCTATACTTATATCTGTTATTGTTTCACTCGTTAGTTGTCATAACTAGCAGCTGCGATAGTGGATATCTAAAAAAAAGGGTCAAGGAGGTGATATAAGATTTAGAAATCTTCAATTTTTTAAAGTAAACATATTTTTAGCATAGTGTTATTTTCTGGGGATTTAACAAAAACGTGTGTTTTTCGTTTGGAAATGAAATTTCAGACCGTTTAGAAAGAAGCAGAGAAAACTATTGGATATATTAGAACTAGCAGACTTTGTCCGATCGCTATCGCTTCGTAATTTAATTCCGATTCGTTACTTGAAATCATTGAAACGGAACTGTTTGATAAGAAACAGAAGAACACTCTCTCTCTTTCTCTCTCTCTCTCTCTCACACTCTCTACTGATAAGAAAAGAAGACCAAACTAATCGATAAGGAAAAGAAGACAAAGCTCTCTCTTCCTTCGTTCTGTGTTAATAATAATATTTACTACTACTACTACTACTACTACTACTACTACTACTACTACTACTACTACAACAACAACAACAACAACAACAACAGCAACAGCAGCAACAGCAACAGCAACAGCAACAGCAACAGCAACAACAACAACAACAACAACAACAATAATAATAATAATAATAATAATAATAATAATAATAATAATAATAGGCGAAGAATACTGGACATCTGGGGAGGCTTGTTGTTACTCAGACTCCAGGAAATACCGCTGGTTGTTGTCGGTGAGCAATCACTGACGATGATCTGTGTGGGAACTCTTAGTGAGTAAAATAAATAATAATAATAATAATAATAATAATAATAATAATAATAATAATAATAATAATAATAATAATAATAATAATATGAGACGACCGAGAAGGGACAGCACAAACCAGACCTCCACTGGAAGTGCGGAGACTGCTGGAACCTTGGGGGGGGGGGCTTATTGCCACCCAAATCCCAGAGAAGATCAATGGTCCTTACCAGTGAGAAATCAATGGTAAACGGCTGTTGTGATACTGCAAGTTTATGTGCGGTTGCTATCGAAAAGAGGTGGAGAATACTGGAAATCTTGGGAGACTTGTTGTCACTCAGACTCCAGGAAATACCCCGGGTTGTCGGTGAGCAATCACAGATGACCTGTGTGAGAACTCCTAGTGAGTAAATAATAATAATAAAAGGAATATTTGGTGTCTGTATTAAAAGTGAAATAAATGATAACCTTTTTTATTATGAGCAGTTATTAAGATTAAGCCTCTCCTGACCTCATAAAAAATATTGATGCTAGCCGGATACACATACGTTAAATTTTATATAGAAATATTTTTTGTTAATATTTAGAGAATGTGACTACTTGTCTATAAATACGGGCGACGAAACGAGAGTTGAGACGGATCAGAGAAGAGTCGGAGTCTCATTTCTGGTTGCGGAGATATCGTTCAATGGAACAATGAAGAGCATCGAGAAAATAAGATGAGCGACAGTTTCAAGTTTCTTTCTGTCTCTTTTAATTGGAACGCGAAATGTATTACGAATATTGCAACTGTATTTAGTTTATTTGATGGGAGATAGTTCTTGTTTTTTTGAAGATCATTCGGAAAATACCACCCAGAAGACGGACACTTGAAATAGGAGACGAGATTATTTCTAGAAAAAATAATGTCCAATTCAAATAGCCGCACTGCACTGAGATATATATGTATGTCCAAAGTACAGACTACTCTCGAGGCATACCTCTTTCCTTTTTTCCTTTGATATCGGCTAGAATTTCATGAGGACTTAAAGATTTTGGGGTGTAATAATTAAAAAATAGATAATAATATTTACATAAGTTGCTGAACACTAGAAAAAGGTCAGATTAAACCGTCACGGAAAAAGAGAGCCTAACATCTAGACTCGACATATAATGTAATTCTGAGCAAGGATGATGATGGTCATTATTAGAATTCAACATTTTTGGTAATTCTAACCAAATATTCTTTCACTAATATCTTTCATAGTTACAAAATACGAACTTTATAGATTGTGCAAAGAAATGTTGACTCAAATAATAACAGTTGTTAATTGTTAGTAGCACAGCGTTGCCTCTTAGCTTGGGTGAACTCGTTTATTTCAGTTATTCATTAAAACGACCGCGCATCGGAATCGAACACTTCTCGATTTCGGACAGGAAGGATATACACAACGAAGACTATCACGAACCTTAGCCGGATGCTATGACGGCAACGCACCCAACTATTTGTTTTTGTACTTCTATTCACCCGAAACAAGACCCAATGCCACTTAAACATAAGGAGCTTCTTTGAATTAAAGCCATATTTATAGGATCATCCTACATAGAGAGTTGTGCAGCGAGATGCTTGTTCACATTACATTTAAATTTCTTCATGTTGATACGGTCAGTGAGCAGGGAAGGAATACCAAAGACAAGCGGTTCACGGAGAGTATAGCCTTCTGGCATTTAAGGACCTATACAGTGAATGAGTGCGATTTTGCTGCTTGATGGGTTTGTCGCGGGTGTTTACGTTGATAGGGCACATGTGCAGCAATTTCGTCGGTGAACATTCCGTTGAAGTACTTGTAAAAACAGCACAGGGATGCAACATTGCAGCGATAGAACAGGGGCAGGAGCTTAGTGTGGGGCCTATAAATGTAGAGACTATTTTTGGACCCCGTCCAAGAAGGAGAAACTAGTTTACGATAAAGCAATGTTCACCCAGCCGTTCCAGACCTACCAATATTACGGCTCCTAATTAGTTTCTGACGTACAGAACCTTATTCGGCAACTCGAAAGGATGATAAGGTTGGTATAAGGGTCTATTGTTTTTAACAAAATGTGTGCTGTGTAATCGCAAGGACAGACACATTTGTCGAAACAAGTTTTAGATTAAAAAAATAACGACGATAAGAAAAATAACTTATCTTTATTTGATAAATAAAAACGAGATTAATCTATGGGATAGGGATTGATTTCAAAGATGAAGAGATAAGAGGAAAGAAATTGTTATTTTCCGATCGAAATTTCGTTATTCTGAAACTAAAACCGAAAATAACAAAAACGAAAAAAAGTAATTAAACGAAAATAAAATCGAAAATTATCGGATGTTTTTCTGGGTTTTTTTCTTTTTTTTTTTTTTTTAATGCATCCTTGAATCTCTGTGAGAGGCTTTAGCTGTCGATTTGTCGGTTTATCACGTATCAGTTTGAAATAACATTTTTATCGCTAAACGTGTAGATTAAATGGACGCTTCCTGTTGTAGATGCGCCCACTCATCATTAGAAGGCTTTGTTTTCCAGTCGTTTTGTAAGGTTTAAGTCTGAAATATAATTTCTATCGGCCTGTTACGCTTAAGTTTTAAATAGGATTTTCTGTTCGTCTGTCACGACTAGGTTTTAAATAGCATTTTCGTCCGTCTGTCACGACTAGGTTTCAAATAGCATTTTCGTCCGTCTGTCACGACTAGGTTTCAAATAGCATTTTCGTTCGTCTGTCACGACTAGGTTTCAAATAGCATTTTCGTTCGTCTGTCACGACTAGGTTTCAAATAGCATTTTCGTTCGTCTGTCACGACTAGGTTTCAAATAGCATTTTCGTTCGTCTGTCACGACTAGGTTTCAAATAGCATTTTCGTTCGTCTGTCACGACTAGGTTTCAAATAGCATTTTCGTCCGTCTGTCACGACTAGGTTTCAAATAGCATTTTCGTTCGTCTGTCACGACTAGGTTTCAAATAGCATTTTCGTTCGTCTGTCACGACTAGGTTTCAAATAGCATTTTCGTTCGTCTGTCACAGTTAAGTCTTTATAGCATTTCCGTTGGTATGCTATGCTTGTCTGAATATAACACAACAATTAATTCAGCAATGAGGTCTAAATTTGGGAGATTTGCGGAGTATTGAGTGAACCATTGGTTAGCACTATTTCCTGGTCCACTCAGCTTAAAGAACCTGTAAAGCAAGCATGAGGATGCAACATTGCGGCGATTGGACAGGGGCTGAAACTTGGTGGATAGTGAGGGACTTATTAAATTAGTAACTCTTTTTAAAACTTTGTCTAATAGGGACAGACTGGTGGATGATGCACCAACCCAGATATGACAACAATACCCGAATGGTTGCTTTGTAGAGATATAGTATACTGTCAGGTGTGAGAAGTTTTCTAGCCTGGTAGAGGGAGACGACTTTCTTTGCAGCAGCATAGACAATGTCGAGATATAAGGTTGTCACGGCCATGACCCATATTTGTAGATCGGGGTTTGATGTAGGGTACTTTTCAGGGTGACTCTGGTTAGAGAGTTCGCTCTTATTACAGAGGAATGTATAGCTTACTTTTGATATTACTATTAGAATGGGGTCTCAGTTTCGTATATAAGTTGAATGTAAAATGATCCTCTATTACCAATCCATTCCAGCTTTTTAGGGAGAACTTTAGAGCATTTTTTCCACCACTACCCTAAGTCCGAGTAGTAAGAAGTTTTTCTTCTCTATTTCCATTTCAAAACAAAAAAAAATCTGTTTCTTTCCTATTGAAATGTGTGGTTGCTTTAACCAAACAATGAAAATGTTTTAAAAATGAGTCATCTTCTTTGATATGACAATTTACCACCCAAAGTAAAAAAGGGCCACTTTCCTAATGTCGACCAGACCAATCCGTGTTTGTATAAGTGTTTTTAATAATAAATAGAACTATTTATTCAAAAAGTTCAATTTATACAAGACAGCAAGCTTGGTTCTAAGATAGCGGTGTGTTAGATGTTTAAGGGGATTTGTTTTATGATTGGCATCTTTTAATTAGTTTTTTTTCGTGTCTTTTATCTGCCGTTGTTCAAACCTTTCTTGACCACCTTTCTACACGTTTATGTTGAAACAATGTGCTTGTTCTTTCATTGTTGATTGATTTTCTCCGAAGATCAGCCGGTACACCAAACCCTATTTTTTTATACCGGGTTGCGAAACGCGCGTAAGACTGACAAAAATAAGCATTCGTCGAAATAAAGAAAAACATTATGATTTTTTTTTGGTCATTGGAATGCAACCAACCAATATATATGTATATGTATATAAATGAAACAATAAAGATATATAGTTATTTTTATCGCGTAATAGGATATACAAATAATTATAAGTAATGTATAAGCAAATTTAAACATATAATTGTTTATCTGATATCGGAAGTTGGATACAGATACATAAATGTAGGAAATGATTTTATCAACTTCTCAAGCGGCTGTTTATGTCATAAAAATAACCCAAGTTTAATAACCATCCGAGACGGCCTTATTATTATCAAAAAGAAACTGAAGCGAAGTAAATTATAAATAGTGGAATTAAAAACAAACAAGGCTGGTACGAATCAAATATTGATTTGTCAGATATATTGCTATTTGGGTCTGATTTTGGAAATCCGACAAAATAAATGTAAGTGCTAGATTTATTATTAAAAAAAATTTGAATCTCAAGTACTATGTTTACCAAATTTGAATGAAATTTAAATTTCATGTAAATGACATAAAATGTTTCACATTTGCAGAATTCTAGACAATATGAATAATTGTAGTCATATAACGCGTATTTGGTACGTGACATCAACTTGATATGACACGTTCCAGTTCAGTCGGAGTAAAAACATCACTTTCACCAACATTTTGGAGTCCAGTTAAGACCAATGGTCCTTACCAGCGAGAAATCAATAGTAAGAAGCTGTTGCGATACTGCAAGGTTATTTGCGGTGGTTATCGAAAAGAGGTGAATAATACTGGAAATCTGGGGAGGCTTATTGTCACTCAGACTTTAGGAAATACTACTGGTTGTCGTCGCTTAATAATCACTGATGATGGTTTGTGTTAGAACTCCTGGTGAGTGCAAATAATAATAATTTAGTATAGGTTCCCGTGTAGAGACATCAAGTATATAGGTTCTTTTCAGGATAGGTTGCCAGATGTGGGCGTAACTATGCATAAGCCTTCTTTTTACCAACAACCTAGAAGAGAAATTACAAAAGCAATAAAACACGAACTCATTTCTGTTTATTCCAATGTTGTTTACGGTCGCTTATGGTTTATCCTTGCTCTCGACATAGGTATCTACTACTTGATTCGGCATTACATGACCTGGAAAAGGTTGATATGCCGTAAAACAAAACAAACAAACAGACATAGGTAATGCCGGTACAAACAAAATGCGGTTGAGGATTGCTCCGCTGCTCTATTATTGAACCGTTGCTCCATCACACACACCTTGTAGCACATGCATTCTTTCAGAGGGCATCTAGTGTCGACTCAGACAGAAAATAAATAGTGATGCTTCATTCAATGAATTAAAAACATTTCGAAACGTAAACCGTCAGTGGCTTATGTTCTATTGTCACACAGTTTTCACGATAATAGCATGTTTTTATATAGATTTCCTGTATTTTCTGAGTCGAAATCACTTCTGTTTATTATAAGTTAAACGACGGTCACTCAGAATTATCCACCCATTGCAGGGTGTGCATTGCAGCACTGGATACCCTCGACATCAGCCGAATGACCAGTGTTGGTGTCGAATCTTCAAACCAACTTATCATATTTTGTCTGATTTTCTTGCTATTATTGCAATTCTCAAACTTGTTTATGGTCGCACACGTGCGCCGTTTTTAGTAGAATAAATCGATAAGATTTTATTTCCATAACTCGATTAACGATTGTCGATAGAAAATGTTTTCCCACTCGTATTGGTTGACACACGCAGACGAATACGACACTATGCCGCAAGTCGCACGCACTTACATATACACAGATACAAATACACACACACACCCATGTTTGAATTATCTATTGGAGAGTTTGAATTCCCTTCTAGAAAAAAATTCTCGAGTGACAACCTGAAATAAGGATACTTCACCCTACAAGTAAACTCTGAACAAATACTCAAGATAACATAGTATTCGAAGTCTAAATAAGATCCACTCGACACGGATATGTACTGGATTATACAAGGAATAGTGCACCTTCTCCTGCTGATGTTACTTCAATTAACAGTACTTAACTGAATACTCCACGAAGATGAATTATTGTCCTAGTATCCGGTAATACCAAGAGACCACAAAAAATATATATTATAACATAGTTTACACACACACACACACACACACACACACACACACACACACACATATATATATATATATATATATATATATATATATATATATATATATATATATATATATATATATATACAATATGTATATATATATATATATAATTACATTAACAAATAATAGCATCGAAACGTTGGTGTATTGACTTATGACTATACTATTGTTTATGTAATTAAAAAAAACTCAACTTGGTATTGAGCACTCTTGAAAAAATTGGATTTATTTTCATTTTATTAACATATTTGAACTTGATCAATTACTATATATATATAGAGAGAGAGAGAAAGAGAGAGAGTGCGAGAGATAAAGAGAACGAGAGAGCGAGAGAGAAAGAGAGAGAGGTGTATTAAAAGGCTGTCACAATGCAAGAAATGTAAATATGTTGGTGTTTAGAAAGAAAACAAAAACAAGTGTTTTTAAAAAATAATATTTTTATAAATACTAAATCTTATTTGATTAGTCAAGACTTCTACACAGTGTGTGACCGTGTTCCATAATATATTTCGAGGTATGACCGCTTCATCAACTTTCGGTGATTCGAATCTCTTAAAATCCGTGTGGACCAGTAATGTTGTAAATATCAACGTCGCCCGCAGCAAATGGAATAACATTATTATTGTATTTTTAAGTGGCGAAATGGTTCTTGTTAAATTTATTTAAATTAAATTATTTTGCGCTACAAAACTGACCCAATCATCTGCGAATATAGAGGGGGTGGCCATACGATGCAGTACTTCTTTATCTGCCCTCTACTGTAGCTTGAATAATCCTGCAGGTTATAATAATAGTGCGAAAAACTGCATAAAATGTAGCAAACGTCCACTTCAACCATTCGCGCTCAACTGTGCCATATTTTAATGTGTAAAATATGGTCTAATGTCATGATCATGGTTTTACCTTCTTTCAATTGATGTCAGCTGGAATTTTATTACGATTGGATATCTTTAAGTGAGATACTTTAACCCAGATCATATGTATATACGTTGCTGGACTTTAGAAAAAAAGAAAGACTTTAGCTAATCGCGGAAATAGAAGGTATGATTGGAAGCCTCGGTTTCTGATCAGAGATGAAGATTGTTACTATTAGAAACACACACTTTTTGTGCTGCTTACCAAATACGTTGCTGAACTTTAGAAAAAAGGAAGACTTTAGCTAATCGCGGAAATAGAAGGTATGATTGGAAGCCTCGGTTTCTGATCAGAGATGAAGATTGTTACTATTAGAAACACACACTTTTTGTGCTGCTTACCAAATACGTTGCTGAACTTTAGAAAAAAGGAAGACTTTAGCTAATCACGGAAATAGAAGGTATGATTGGAAGCCTCGGTTTCCGATCAGAGATGAAGATTGTTACTATTAGAAACACACACTTTTTGTGCTGCTTACCAAATACGTTGCTGCACTTTAGAAAAAAGGAAGACTTTAGCTAATCACGGAAATAGAAGGTATGATTGGAAGCCTCGGTTTCTGATCAGAGATGAAGATTGTTACTATTAGAAACACACACTTTTTGTGCTGCTTACCAAATACGTTGCTGCACTTTAGAAAAAAGGAAGACTTTAGCTAATCACGGAAATAGAAGGTATGATTGGAAGCCTCGGTTTCTGATCAGAGATGAAGATTGTTACTATTAGAAACACACACTTTTTGTGCTGCTTACCAAATACGTTGCTGCACTTTAGAAAAAAGGAAGACTTTAGCTAATCACGGAAATAGAAGGTATGATTGGAAGCCTCGGTTTCTGATCAGAGATGAAGATTGTTACTATTAGAAACACACACTTTTTGTGCTGCTTACCAAATACGTTGCTGAACTTTAGAAAAAAGGAAGACTTTAGCTAATCACGGAAATAGAAGGTATGATTGGAAGCCTCGGTTTCTGATCAGAGATGAAGATTGTTACTATTAGAAACACACACTTTTTGTGCTGCTTACCAAATACGTTGCTGAACTTTAGAAAAAAGGAAGACTTTAGCTAATCACGGAAATAGAAGGTATGATTGGAAGCCTCGGTTTCTGATCAGAGATGAAGATTGTTACTATTAGAAACACACACTTTTTGTGCTGCTTACCAAATACGTTGCTGAACTTTAGAAAAAAGGAAGACTTTAGCTAATCACGGAAATAGAAGGTATGATTGGAAGCCTCGGTTTCTGATCAGAGATGAAGATTGTTACTATTAGAAACACACACTTTTTGTGCTGCTTACCAAATACGTTGCTGCACTTTAGAAAAAAGGAAGACTTTAGCTAATCACGGAAATAGAAGGTATGATTGGAAGCCTCGGTTTCTGATCAGAGATGAAGATTGTTACTATTAGAAACACACACTTCTTGTGCTGCTTACAAAATACGTTGCTGAACTTTAGAAAAAAGAAAGACTTTAGCTAATCACGGAAATAGAAGGTATGATTGGAAGCCTCGGTTTCTGATCAGAGATGAAGATTGTTACTATTAGAAACACACACTTTTTGTGCTGCTTACCAAATACGTTGCTGCACTTTAGAAAAAAGGAAGACTTTAGCTAATCAGGAAAATAGAAGGTATGATTGGAAGCCTCGGTTTCTGATCAGAGATGAAGATTGTTACTATTAGAAACACACACTTTTTGTGCTGCTTACCAAATACGTTGCTGCACTTTAGAAAAAAGGAAGACTTTAGCTAATCACGAAAATAGAAGGTATGATTGGAAGCCTCGGTTTCTGATCAGAGATGAAGATTGTTACTATTAGAAACACACACTTTTTGTGCTGCTTACCAAATACGTTGCTAAACTTTAGAAAAAAGGAAGACTTTAGCTAATCACGGAAATAGAAGGTATGATTGGAAGCCTCGGTTTCTGATCAGAGATGAAGATTGTTACTATTAGAAACACACACTTTTTGTGCTGCTTACCAAATACGTTGCTGCACTTTAGAAAAAAGGAAGACTTTAGCTAATCAGGAAAATAGAAGGTATGATTGGAAGCCTCGGTTTCTGATCAGAGATGAAGATTGTTACTATTAGAAACACACACTTTTTGTGCTGCTTACCAAATACGTTGCTAAACTTTAGAAAAAAGGAAGACTTTAGCTAATCACGGAAATAGAAGGTATGATTGGAAGCCTCGGTTTCTGATCAGAGATGAAGATTGTTACTATTAGAAACACACACTTTTTGTGCTGCTTACCAAATACGTTGCTGCACTTTAGAAAAAAGGAAGACTTTAGCTAATCAGGAAAATAGAAGGTATGATTGGAAGCCTCGGTTTCTGATCAGAGATGAAGATTGTTACTATTAGAAACACACACTTTTTGTGCTGCTTACCAAATACGTTGCTAAACTTTAGAAAAAAGGAAGACTTTAGCTAATCACGGAAATAGAAGGTATGATTGGAAGCCTCGGTTTCTGATCAGAGATGAAGATTGTTACTATTAGAAACACACACTTTTTGTGCTGCTTACCAAATACGTTGCTGCACTTTAGAAAAAAGGAAGACTTTAGCTAATCAGGAAAATAGAAGGTATGATTGGAAGCCTCGGTTTCTGATCAGAGATGAAGATTGTTACTATTAGAAACACACACTTTTTGTGCTGCTTACCAAATACGTTGCTGCACTTTAGAAAAAAGGAAGACTTTAGCTAATCACGAAAATAGAAGGTATGATTGGAAGCCTCGGTTTCTGATCAGAGATGAAGATTGTTACTATTAGAAACACACACTTATTGTGCTGCTTACCAAATACGTTGCTAAACTTTAGAAAAAAGGAAGACTTTAGCTAATCACGGAAATAGAAGGTATGATTGAAAGCCTCGGTTTCTGATCAGAGATGAAGATTGTTACTATTAGAAACACACACTTTTTGTGCTGCTTACCAAATACGTTGCTAAACTTTAGAAAAAAGGAAGACTTTAGCTAATCACGGAAATAGAAGGTATGATTGGAAGCCTCGGTTTCTGATCAGAGATGAAGATTGTTACTATTAGAAACACACACTTTTTGTGCTGCTTACCAAATACGTTGCTGCACTTTAGAAAAAAGGAAGACTTTAGCTAATCACGGAAATAGAAGGTATGATTGGAAGCCTCGGTTTCTGATCAGAGATGAAGATTGTTACTATTAGAAACACACACTTTTTGTGCTGCTTACCAAATACGTTGCTGAACTTTAGAAAAAAGGAAGACTTTAGCTAATCACGGAAATAGAAGGTATGACTGGAAGCCTCGGTTTCTGATCAGAGATGAAGATTGTTACTATAAGAAACACACACTTTTTGTGCTGCTTACCAAATACGTTGCTGAACTTTAGAAAAAAGGAAGACTTTAGCTAATCACGGAAATAGAAGGTATGATTGGAAGCCTCGGTTTCTGATCAGAGATGAAGATTGTTACTATTAGAAACACACACTTTTTGTGCTGCTTACCAAATACGTTGCTGCACTTTAGAAAAAAGGAAGACTTTAGCTAATCAGGAAAATAGAAGGTATGATTGGAAGCCTCGGTTTCTGATCAGAGATGAAGATTGTTACTATTAGAAACACACACTTTTTGTGCTGCTTACCAAATACGTTGCTGCACTTTAGAAAAAAGGAAGACTTTAGCTAATCACGAAAATAGAAGGTATGATTGGAAGCCTCGGTTTCTGATCAGAGATGAAGATTGTTACTATTAGAAACACACACTTTTTGTGCTGCTTACCAAATACGTTGCTAAACTTTAGAAAAAAGGAAGACTTTAGCTAATCACGGAAATAGAAGGTATGATTGGAAGCCTCGGTTTCTGATCAGAGATGAAGATTGTTACTATTAGAAACACACACTTTTTGTGCTGCTTACCAAATACGTTGCTGCACTTTAGAAAAAAGGAAGACTTTAGCTAATCAGGAAAATAGAAGGTATGATTGGAAGCCTCGGTTTCTGATCAGAGATGAAGATTGTTACTATTAGAAACACACACTTTTTGTGCTGCTTACCAAATACGTTGCTAAACTTTAGAAAAAAGGAAGACTTTAGCTAATCACGGAAATAGAAGGTATGATTGGAAGCCTCGGTTTCTGATCAGAGATGAAGATTGTTACTATTAGAAACACACACTTTTTGTGCTGCTTACCAAATACGTTGCTGCACTTTAGAAAAAAGGAAGACTTTAGCTAATCAGGAAAATAGAAGGTATGATTGGAAGCCTCGGTTTCTGATCAGAGATGAAGATTGTTACTATTAGAAACACACACTTTTTGTGCTGCTTACCAAATACGTTGCTAAACTTTAGAAAAAAGGAAGACTTTAGCTAATCACGGAAATAGAAGGTATGATTGGAAGCCTCGGTTTCTGATCAGAGATGAAGATTGTTACTATTAGAAACACACACTTTTTGTGCTGCTTACCAAATACGTTGCTGCACTTTAGAAAAAAGGAAGACTTTAGCTAATCAGGAAAATAGAAGGTATGATTGGAAGCCTCGGTTTCTGATCAGAGATGAAGATTGTTACTATTAGAAACACACACTTTTTGTGCTGCTTACCAAATACGTTGCTGCACTTTAGAAAAAAGGAAGACTTTAGCTAATCACGAAAATAGAAGGTATGATTGGAAGCCGCGGTTTCTGATCAGAGATGAAGATTGTTACTATTAGAAACACACACTTATTGTGCTGCTTACCAAATACGTTGCTAAACTTTAGAAAAAAGGAAGACTTTAGCTAATCACGGAAATAGAAGGTATGATTGAAAGCCTCGGTTTCTGATCAGAGATGAAGATTGTTACTATTAGAAACACACACTTTTTGTGCTGCTTACCAAATACGTTGCTAAACTTTAGAAAAAAGGAAGACTTTAGCTAATCACGGAAATAGAAGGTATGATTGGAAGCCTCGGTTTCTGATCAGAGATGAAGATTGTTACTATTAGAAACACACACTTTTTGTGCTGCTTACCAAATACGTTGCTGCACTTTAGAAAAAAGGAAGACTTTAGCTAATCACGGAAATAGAAGGTATGATTGGAAGCCTCGGTTTCTGATCAGAGATGAAGATTGTTACTATTAGAAACACACACTTTTTGTGCTGCTTACCAAATACGTTGCTGAACTTTAGAAAAAAGGAAGACTTTAGCTAATCACGGAAATAGAAGGTATGACTGGAAGCCTCGGTTTCTGATCAGAGATGAAGATTGTTACTATTAGAAACACACACTTTTTGTGCTGCTTACCAAATACGTTGCTGAACTTTAGAAAAAAGAAAGACTTTAGCTAATCACGGAAATAGAAGGTATGATTGGAAGCCTCGGTTTCTGATCAGAGATGAAGATTGTTACTATTAGAAACACACACTTTTTGTGCTGCTTACCAAATACGTTGCTGAACTTTAGAAAAAAGGAAGACTTTAGCTAATCACGGAAATAGAAGGTATGTTTTGAAGCCTCGGTTTCTGATCAGAGATGAAGATTGTTACTATTAGAAACACACACTTTTTGTGCTGCTTACAAAATACGTTGCTAAACTTTAGAAAAAAGAAAGACTTTAGCTAATCACGGAAATAGAAGGTATGATTGGAAGCCTCGGTTTCTGATCAGAGATGAAGATTGTTACTATTAGAAACACACACTTTTTGTGCTGCTTACCAAACACGTTGCTAAACTTTAGAAAAAAGGAAGACTTTAGCTAATCACGGAAATAGAAGGTATGATTGGAAGCCTCGGTTTCTGATCAGAGATGAAGATTGTTACTATTAGAAACACACACTTTTTGTGCTGCTTACCAAATACGTTGCTGAACTTTAGAAAAAAGGAAGACTTTAGCTAATCGCGGAAATAGAAGGTATGATTGGAAGCCTCGGTTTCTGATCAGAGATGAAGATTGTTACTATTAGAAACACACACTTTTTGTGCTGCTTACCAAATACGTTGCTGAACTTTAGAAAAAAGGAAGACTTTAGCTAATCACGGAAATAGAAGGTATGATTGGAAGCCTCGGTTTCTGATCAGAGATGAAGATTGTTACTATTAGAAACACACACTTTTTGTGCTGCTTACCAAATACGTTGCTGCACTTTAGAAAAAAGGAAGACTTTAGCTAATCACGGAAATAGAAGGTATGATTGGAAGCCTCGGTTTCTGATCAGAGATGAAGATTGTTACTATTAGAAACACACACTTTTTGTGCTGCTTACCAAATACGTTGCTGAACTTTAGAAAAAAGGAAGACTTTAGCTAATCACGGAAATAGAAGGTATGATTGGAAGCCTCGGTTTCTGATCAGAGATGAAGATTGTTACTATTAGAAACACACACTTTTTGTGCTGCTTACCAAATACGTTGCTGAACTTTAGAAAAAAGGAAGACTTTAGCTAATCACGGAAATAGAAGGTATGATTGGAAGCCTCGGTTTCTGATCAGAGATGAAGATTGTTACTATTAGAAACACCCACTTTTTGTGCTGCTTACCAAATACGTTGCTGCACTTTAGAAAAAAGGAAGACTTTAGCTAATCACGGAAATAGAAGGTATGATTGGAAGCCTCGGTTTCTGATCAGAGATGAAGATTGTTACTATTAGAAACACACACTTTTTGTGCTGCTTACCAAATACGTTGCTGAACTTTAGAGAAAAGGAAGACTTTAGCTAATCACGGAAATAGAAGGTATGATTGGAAGCCTCGGTTTCTGATCAGAGATGAAGATTGTTACTATTAGAAACACACACTTTTTGTGCTGCTTACCAAATACGTTGCTGAACTTTAGAAAAAAGGAAGACTTTAGCTAATCACGGAAATAGAAGGTATGATTGGAAGCCTCGGTTTCTGATCAGAGATGAAGATTGTTACTATTAGAAACACACACTTTTTGTGCTGCTTACCAAATACGTTGCTGCACTTTAGAAAAAAGGAAGACTTTAGCTAATCACGGAAATAGAAGGTATGATTGGAAGCCTCGGTTTCTGATCAGAGATGAAGATTGTTACTATTAGAAACACACACTTCTTGTGCTGCTTACAAAATACGTTGCTGAACTTTAGAAAAAAGAAAGACTTTAGCTAATCACGGAAATAGAAGGTATGATTGGAAGCCTCGGTTTCTGATCAGAGATGAAGATTGTTACTATTAGAAACACACACTTTTTGTGCTGCTTACCAAATACGTTACTGAACTTTAGAAAAAAGGAAGACTTTAGCTAATCACGGAAATAGAAGGTATGATTGGAAGCCTCGGTTTCTGATCAGAGATGAAGATTGTTACTATTAGAAACACACACTTTTTGTGCTGCTTACCAAATACGTTGCTGAACTTTAGAAAAAAGGAAGACTTTAGCTAATCACGGAAATAGAAGGTATGATTGGAAGCCTCGGTTTCTGATCAGAGATGAAGATTGTTACTATTAGAAACACACACTTTTTGTGCTGCTTACCAAATACGTTGCTGAACTTTAGAAAAAAGGAAGACTTTAGCTAATCACGGAAATAGAAGGTATGATTGGAAGCCTCGGTTTCTGATCAGAGATGAAGATTGTTACTATTAGAAACACACACTTTTTGTGCTGCTTACCAAATACGTTGCTGAACTTTAGAAAAAAGAAAGACTTTAGCTAATCACGGAAATAGAAGGTATGATTGGAAGCCTCGGTTTCTGATCAGAGATGAAGATTGTTACTATTAGAAACACACACTTTTTGTGCTGCTTACCAAATACGTTGCTGAACTTTAGAAAAAAGGAAGACTTTAGCTAATCACGGAAATAGAAGGTATGATTGGAAGCCTCGGTTTCTGATCAGAGATGAAGATTGTTACTATTAGAAACACACACTTTTTGTGCTGCTTACCAAATACGTTGCTAAACTTTAGAAAAAAGGAAGACTTTAGCTAATCACGGAAATAGAAGGTATGATTGGAAGCCTCGGTTTCTGATCAGAGATGAAGATTGTTACTATTAGAAACACACACTTTTTGTGCTGCTTACCAAATACGTTGCTGAACTTTAGAAAAAAGGAAGACTTTAGCTAATCACGGAAATAGAAGGTATGATTGGAAGCCTCGGTTTCTGATCAGAGATGAAGATTGTTACTATTAGAAACACACACTTTTTGTGCTGCTTACCAAATACGTTGCTGAACTTTAGAAAAAAGGAAGACTTTAGCTAATCACGGAAATAGAAGGTATGATTGGAAGCCTCGGTTTCTGATCAGAGATGAAGATTGTTACTATTAGAAACACCCACTTTTTGTGCTGCTTACCAAATACGTTGCTGCACTTTAGAAAAAAGGAAGACTTTAGCTAATCACGGAAATAGAAGGTATGATTGGAAGCCTCGGTTTCTGATCAGAGATGAAGATTGTTACTATTAGAAACACACACTTTTTGTGCTGCTTACCAAATACGTTGCTGAACTTTAGAAAAAAGAAAGACTTTAGCTAATCACGGAAATAGAAGGTATGATTGGAAGCCTCGGTTTCTGATCAGAGATTAAGATTGTTATTATTAGAAACACACACTTTTTGTGCTGCTTACCAAATACGTTGCTAAACTTTAGAAAAAAGGAATACTTTAGCTAATCACGGAAATAGAAGGTATGATTGGAAGCCTCGGTTTCTGATCAGAGATGAAGATGTTTACTATTAGAAACACACACTTTTTGTGCTGCTTACCAAATACGTTTCTGAACTTTAGAAAAAAGAAAGACTTTAGCCAATCACGGAAATAGAAGGTATGATTGGAAGCCTCGGTTTCTGATCAGAGATGAAGATTGTTACTATTAGAAACACACACTTTTTGTGCTGCTTACCAAATACGTTGCTGAACTTTAGAAAAAATGGAAGACTTTAGCTAATCACGGAAATAGAAGGTATGATTGGAAGCCTCGGTTTCTGATCAGAGATGAAGATTGTTACTATTAGAAACACACACTTTTTGTGCTGCTTACCAAATACGTTGCTGAACTTTAGAAAAAAGGAAGACTTTAGCTAATCACGGAAATAGAAGGTATGATTGGAAGCCTCGGTTTCTGATCAGAGATGAAGATTGTTACTATTAGAAACACACACTTTTTGTGCTGCTTACCAAATACGTTGCTGAACTTTAGAAAAAAGAAAGACTTTAGCTAATCACGGAAATAGAAGGTATGATTGGAAGCCTCGGTTTCTGATCAGAGATGAAGATTGTTACTATTAGAAACACACACTTTTTGTGCTGCTTACCAAATACGTTGCTGAACTTTAGAAAAAAGGAAGACTTTAGCTAATCACGGAAATAGAAGGTATGATTGGAAGCCTCGGTTTTTGATCAGAGATGAAGATTGTTACTATTAGAAACACACACTTTTTGTGCTGCTTACCAAATACGTTGCTGAACTTTAACAAAAAGGAAGACTTTAGCTAATCACGGAAATAGAAGGTATGATTGGAAGCCTCGGTTTCTGATCAGAGATGAAGATTGTTACTATTAGAAACACACACTTTTTGTGCTGCTTACAAAATACGTTGCTGAACTTTAGAAAAAAGGAAGACTTTAGCTAATCACGGAAATAGAAGGTATTATTGGAAGCCTCGGTTTCTGATCAGAGATGAAGATTGTTACTATTAGAAACACACACTTTTTGTGCTGCTTACCAAATACGTTGCTGAACTTTAGAAAAAAGGAAGACTTTAGCTAATCACGGAAATAGAAGGAATGATTGGAAGCCTCGGTTTCTGATCAGAGATGAAGATTGTTACTATTAGAAACACACACTTTTTGTGCTGCTTACCAAATACGTTGCTGAACTTTAGAAAAAAGGAAGACTTTAGCTAATCACGGAAATAGAAGGTATAATTGGAAGCCTCGGTTTCTGATCAGAGATGAAGATTGTTACTATTAGAAACACACACTTTTTGTGCTGCTTACCAAATACGTTTCTGAACTTTAGAAAAAAGAAAGACTTTAGCTAATCACGGAAATAGAAGGTATGATTGGAAGCCTCGGTTTCTGATCAGAGATGAAGATTGTTACTATTAGAAACACACACTTTTTGTGCTGCTTACCAAATACGTTGCTGAACTTTAGAAAAAAGGAAGACTTTAGCTAATCACGGAAATAGAAGGTATGATTGGAAGCCTCGGTTTCTGATCAGAGATGAAGATTGTTACTATTAGAAACACACACTTTTTGTGCTGCTTACCAAATACGTTGCTGAACTTTAGAAAAAAGGAAGACTTTAGCTAATCACGGAAATAGAAGGTATGATTGGAAGCCTCGGTTTCTGATCAGAGATGAAGATTGTTACTATTAGAAACACACACTTTTTGTGCTGCTTACCAAATACGTTGCTGAACTTTAGAAAAAAGGAAGACTTTAGCTAATCACGGAAATAGAAGGTATGATTGGAAGCCTCGGTTTCTGATCAGAGATGAAGATTGTTACTATTAGAAACACACACTTTTTGTGCTGCTTACCAAATACGTTGCTGAACTTTAGAAAAAAGGAAGACTTTAGCTAATCACGGAAATAGAAGGTATGATTGGAAGCCTCGGTTTCTGATCAGAGATGAAGATTGTTACTATTAGAAACACACACTTTTTGTGCTGCTTACCAAATACGTTTCTGAACTTTAGAAAAAAGAAAGACTTTAGCTAATCACGGAAATAGAAGGTATGATTGGAAGCCTCGGTTTCTGATCAGAGATGAAGATTGTTATTATTAGAAACACACACTTTTTGTGCTGCTTACCAAATACGTTGCTGAACTTTAGAAAAAAGGAAGACTTTACCTAATCACGGAAATAGAAGGTATGATTGGAAGCCTCGGTTTCCGATCAGAGATGAAGATTGTTACTATTAGAAACACACACTTTTTGTGCTGCTTACCAAATACGTTGCTGAACTTTAGAAAAAAGGAAGACTTTAGCTAATCACGGAAATAGAAGGTATGATTGGAAGCCTCGGTTTCTGATCAGAGATGAAGATTGTTACTATTAGAAACACACACTTTTTGTGCTGCTTACCAAATACGTTTCTGAACTTTAGAAAAAAGAAAGACTTTAGCTAATCACGGAAATAGAAGGTATGATTGGAAGCCTCGGTTTCTGATCAGAGATGAAGATTGTTACTATTAGAAACACACACTTTTTGTGCTGCTTACCAAATACGTTGCTGAACTTTAGAAAAAAGGAAGACTTTAGCTAATCACGGAAATAGAAGGTATGATTGGAAGCCTCGGTTTCTGATCAGAGATGAAGATTGTTACTATTAGAAACACACACTTTTTGTGCTGCTTACCAAATACGTTGCTGAACTTTAGAAAAAAGGAAGACTTTAGCTAATCACGGAAATAGAAGGTATGATTGGAAGCCTCGGTTTCTGATCAGAGATGAAGATTGTTACTATTAGAAACACACACTTTTTGTGCTGCTTACCAAATACGTTGCTGAACTTTAGAAAAAAGGAAGACTTTAGCTAATCACGGAAATAGAAGGTATGATTGGAAGCCTCGGTTTCTGATCAGAGATGAAGATTGTTACTATTAGAAACACACACTTTTTGTGCTGCTTACCAAATACGTTGCTGAACTTTAGAAAAAAGAAAGACTTTAGCTAATCACGGAAATAGAAGGTATGATTGGAAGCCTCGGTATCTGATCAGAGATGAAGATTGTTATTATTAGAAACACACACTTTTTGTGCTGCTTACCAAATACGTTGCTGAACTTTAGAAAAAAGGAAGACTTTAGCTAATCACGGAAATAGAAGGTATGATTGGAAGCCTCGGTTTCTGATCAGAGATGAAGATTGTTACTATTAGAAACACACACTTTTTGTGCTGCTTACCAAATACGTTGCTGAACTTTAGAAAAAAGGAAGACTTTAGCTAATCACGGAAATAGAAGGTATGATTGGAAGCCTCGGTTTCTGATCAGAGATGAAGATTGTTACTATTAGAAACACACACTTTTTGTGCTGCTTACAAAATACGTTGCTGAACTTTAGAAAAAAGAAAGACTTTAGCTAATCACGGAAATAGAAGGTATGATTGGAAGCCTCGGTTTCTGATCAGAGATGAAGATTGTTACTATTAGAAACACACACTTTTTGTGCTGCTTACCAAATACGTTGCTGAACTTTAGAAAAAAGGAAGACTTTAGCTAATCACGGAAATAGAAGGTATGATTGGAAGCCTCGGTTTCTGTATCAGAGATGAAGATTGTTACTATTAGAAACACACACTTTTTGTGCTGCTTACCAAATACGTTGCACAACTTTAGAAAAAAGGAAGACTTTAGCTAATCACGGAAATAGAAGGTATGATTGGAAGCCTCGGTTTCTGATCAGAGATGAAGATTGTTACTATTTTAAACACACACTTTTTGTGCTGCTTACCAAATACGTTGCTGAACTTTAGAAAAAAGGAAGACTTTAGCTAATCACGGAAATAGAAGGTATGATTGGAAGCCTCGGTTTCTGATCAGAGATGAAGATTGTTACTATTAGAAACACACACTTTTTGTGCTGCTTACCAAATACGTTGCTGAACTTTAGAAAAAAGGAAGACTGTAGCTAATCACGGAAATAGAAGGTATGATTGGAAGCCTCGGTTTCTGATCAGAGATGAAGATTGTTACTATTAGAAACACACACTTTTTGTGCTGCTTACCAAATACGTTGCTGAACTTTAGAAAAAAGGAAGACTTTAGCTAATCACGGAAATAGAAGGTATGATTGGAAGATTCGGTTTCTGATCAGAGATGAAGATTGTTACTATTAGAAACACACACTTTTTGTGCTGCTTACCAAATACGTTGCTGAACTTTAGAAAAAAGAAAGACTTTAGCTAATCACGGAAATAGAAGGTATGATTGGAAGCCTCGGTTTCTGATCAGAGATGAAGATTGTTATTATTAGAAACACACACTTTTTGTGCTGCTTACCAAATACGTTGCTGAACTTTAGAAAAAAGGAAGACTTTAGCTAATCACGGAAATAGAAGGTATGATTGGAAGCCTCGGTTTCTGATCAGAGATGAAGATTGTTACTATTAGAAACACACACTTTTTGTGCTGCTTACCAAATACGTTGCTGAACTTTAGAAAAAAGGAAGACTTTAGCTAATCACGGAAATAGAAGGTATGATTGGAAGCCTCGGTTTCTGATCAGAGATGAAGATTGTTACTATTAGAAACACACACTTTTTGTGCTGCTTACAAAATACGTTGCTGAACTTTAGAAAAAAGAAAGACTTTAGCTAATCACGGAAATAGAAGGTATGATTGGAAGCCTCGGTTTCTGATCAGAGATGAAGATTGTTACTATTAGAAACACACACTTTTTGTGCTGCTTACCAAATACGTTGCTGAACTTTAGAAAAAAGGAAGACTTTAGCTAATCACGGAAATAGAAGGTATGATTGGAAGCCTCGGTTTCTGATCAGAGATGAAGATTGTTACTATTAGAAACACACACTTTTTGTGCTGCTTACCAAATACGTTGCTGAACTTTAGAAAAAAGGAAGACTGTAGCTAATCACGGAAATAGAAGGTATGATTGGAAGCCTCGGTTTCTGATCAGAGATGAAGATTGTTACTATTAGAAACACACACTTTTTGTGCGGCTTACCGAATACGTTGCTGAACTTTAGAAAAAAGGAAGACTTTAGCTAATCACGGAAATAGAAGGTATGATTGGAAGCCTCGGTTTCTGATCAGAGATGAAGATTGTTACTATTAGAAACACACACTTTTTGTGCTGCTTACCAAATACGTTGCTGAACTTTAGAAAAAAGGAAGACTTTAGCTAATCACGGAAATAGAAGGTATGATTGGAAGCCTCGGTTTCTGATCAGAGATGAAGATTGTTACTATTAGAAACACACACTTTTTGTGCTGCTTACCAAATACGTTGCTGAACTTTAGAAAAAAGGAAGACTTTAGCTAATCACGGAAATAGAAGGTATGATTGGAAGCCTCGGTTTCTGATCAGAGATGAAGATTGTTACTATTAGAAACACACACTTTTTGTGCTGCTTACCAAATACGTTGCTGAACTTTAGAAAAAAGAAAGACTTTAGCTAATCACGGAAATAGAAGGTATGATTGGAAGCCTCGGTTTCTGATCAGAGATGAAGATTGTTACTATTAGAAACACACACTTTTTGTGCTGTTTACCAAATACGTTGCTGAACTTTAGAAAAAAGAAAGACTTTAGCTAATCACGGAAATAGAAGGTATGATTGGAAGCCTCGGTTTCTGATCAGAGATGAAGATTGTTACTATTAGAAACACACACTTTTTGTGCTGCTTACCAAATACGTTGCTGAACTTTAGAAAAAAGGAAGACTTTAGCTAATCACGGAAATAGAAGGTATGATTGGAAGCCTCGGTTTCTGATCAGAGATGAAGATTGTTACTATTAGAAACACACACTTTTTGTGCTGCTTACCAAATACGTTGCTGAACTTTAGAAAAAAGGAAGACTTTAGCTAATCACGGAAATAGAAGGTATGATTGGAAGCCTCGGTTTCTGATCAGAGATGAAGATTGTTACTATTAGAAACACACACTTTTTGTGCTGCTTACCAAATACGTTGCACAACTTTAGAAAAAAGGAAGACTTTAGCTAATCACGGAAATAGAAGGTATGATTGGAAGCCTCGGTTTCTGATCAGAGATGAAGATTGTTACTATTAGAAACACACACTTTTTGTGCTGCTTACCAAATACGTTGCTGAACTTTAGAAAAAAGGAAGACTAGCTAATCACGGAAATAGAAGGTATGATTGGAAGCCTCGGTTTCTGTATCAGAGATGAAGATTGTTACTATTAGAAACACACACTTTTTGTGCTGCTTACCAAATACGTTGCACAACTTTAGAAAAAAGGAAGACTTTAGCTAATCACGGAAATAGAAGGTATGATTGGAAGCCTCGGTTTCTGATCAGAGATGAAGATTGTTACTATTTTAAACACACACTTTTTGTGCTGCTTACCAAATACGTTGCTGAACTTTAGAAAAAAGGAAGACTTTAGCTAATCACGGAAATAGAAGGTATGATTGGAAGCCTCGGTTTCTGATCAGAGATGAAGATTGTTACTATTAGAAACACACACTTTTTGTGCTGCTTACCAAATACGTTGCTGAACTTTAGAAAAAAGGAAGACTGTAGCTAATCACGGAAATAGAAGGTATGATTGGAAGCCTCGGTTTCTGATCAGAGATGAAGATTGTTACTATTAGAAACACACACTTTTTGTGCTGCTTACCAAATACGTTGCTGAACTTTAGAAAAAAGGAAGACTTTAGCTAATCACGGAAATAGAAGGTATGATTGGAAGCTTCGGTTTCTGATCAGAGATGAAGATTGTTACTATTAGAAACACACACTTTTTGTGCTGCTTACCAAATACGTTGCTGAACTTTAGAAAAAAGAAAGACTTTAGCTAATCACGGAAATAGAAGGTATGATTGGAAGCCTCGGTTTCTGATCAGAGATGAAGATTGTTATTATTAGAAACACACACTTTTTGTGCTGCTTACCAAATACGTTGCTGAACTTTAGAAAAAAGGAAGACTTTAGCTAATCACGGAAATAGAAGGTATGATTGGAAGCCTCGGTTTCTGATCAGAGATGAAGATTGTTACTATTAGAAACACACACTTTTTGTGCTGCTTACCAAATACGTTGCTGAACTTTAGAAAAAAGGAAGACTTTAGCTAATCACGGAAATAGAAGGTATGATTGGAAGCCTCGGTTTCTGATCAGAGATGAAGATTGTTACTATTAGAAACACACACTTTTTGTGCTGCTTACAAAATACGTTGCTGAACTTTAGAAAAAAGAAAGACTTTAGCTAATCACGGAAATAGAAGGTATGATTGGAAGCCTCGGTTTCTGATCAGAGATGAAGATTGTTACTATTAGAAACACACACTTTTTGTGCTGCTTACCAAATACGTTGCTGAACTTTAGAAAAAAGGAAGACTTTAGCTAATCACGGAAATAGAAGGTATGATTGGAAGCCTCGGTTTCTGATCAGAGATGAAGATTGTTACTATTAGAAACACACACTTTTTGTGCTGCTTACCAAATACGTTGCTGAACTTTAGAAAAAAGGAAGACTGTAGCTAATCACGGAAATAGAAGGTATGATTGGAAGCCTCGGTTTCTGATCAGAGATGAAGATTGTTACTATTAGAAACACACACTTTTTGTGCGGCTTACCGAATACGTTGCTGAACTTTAGAAAAAAGGAAGACTTTAGCTAATCACGGAAATAGAAGGTATGATTGGAAGCCTCGGTTTCTGATCAGAGATGAAGATTGTTACTATTAGAAACACACACTTTTTGTGCTGCTTACCAAATACGTTGCTGAACTTTAGAAAAAAGGAAGACTTTAGCTAATCACGGAAATAGAAGGTATGATTGGAAGCCTCGGTTTCTGATCAGTGATGAAGATTGTTACTATTAGAAACACACACTTTTTTGCTGCTTACCAAATACGTTGCTGAACTTTAGAAAAAAGGAAGACTTTAGCTAATCACGGAAATAGAAGGTATGATTGGAAGCCTCGGTTTCTGATCAGAGATGAAGATTGTTACTATTAGAAACACACACTTTTTGTGCTGCTTACCAAATACGTTGCTGAACTTTAGAAAAAAGAAAGACTTTAGCTAATCACGGAAATAGAAGGTATGATTGGAAGCCTCGGTTTCTGATCAGAGATGAAGATTGTTACTATTAGAAACACACACTTTTTGTGCTGTTTACCAAATACGTTGCTGAACTTTAGAAAAAAGAAAGACTTTAGCTAATCACGGAAATAGAAGGTATGATTGGAAGCCTCGGTTTCTGATCAGAGATGAAGATTGTTACTATTAGAAACACACACTTTTTGTGCTGCTTACCAAATACGTTGCTGAACTTTAGAAAAAAGGAAGACTTTAGCTAATCACGGAAATAGAAGGTATGATTGGAAGCCTCGGTTTCTGATCAGAGATGAAGATTGTTACTATTAGAAACACACACTTTTTGTGCTGCTTACCAAATACGTTGCTGAACTTTAGAAAAAAGGAAGACTTTAGCTAATCACGGAAATAGAAGGTATGATTGGAAGCCTCGGTTTCTGATCAGAGATGAAGATTGTTACTATTAGAAACACACACTTTTTGTGCTGCTTACCAAATACGTTGCACAACTTTAGAAAAAAGGAAGACTTTAGCTAATCACGGAAATAGAAGGTATGATTGGAAGCCTCGGTTTCTGATCAGAGATGAAGATTGTTACTATTAGAAACACACACTTTTTGTGCTGCTTACCAAATACGTTGCTGAACTTTAGAAAAAAGGAAGACTTTAGCTAATCACGGAAATAGAAGGTATGATTGGAAGCCTCGGTTTCTGATCAGAGATGAAGATTGTTACTATTAGAAACACACACTTTTTGTGCTGCTTACCAAATACGTTGCTGAACTTTAGAAAAAAGGAAGACTTTAGCTAATCACGGAAATAGAAGGTATGATTGGAAGCCTCGGTTTCTGATCAGAGATGAAGATTGTTACTATTAGAAACACACACTTTTTGTGCTGCTTACCAAATACGTTGCTGAACTTTAGAAAAAAGGAAGACTTTAGCTAATCACGGAAATAGAAGGTATGATTGGAAGCCTCGGTTTCTGATCAGAGATGAAGATTGTTACTATTAGAAACACACACTTTTTGTGCTGCTTACCAAATACGTTGCTGAACTTTAGAAAAAAGAAAGACTTTAGCTAATCACGGAAATAGAAGGTATGATTGGAAGCCTCGGTATCTGATCAGAGATGAAGATTGTTATTATTAGAAACACACACTTTTTGTGCTGCTTACCAAATACGTTGCTGAACTTTAGAAAAAAGGAAGACTTTAGCTAATCACGGAAATAGAAGGTATGATTGGAAGCCTCGGTTTCTGATCAGAGATGAAGATTGTTACTATTAGAAACACACACTTTTTGTGCTGCTTACCAAATACGTTGCTGAACTTTAGAAAAAAGGAAGACTTTAGCTAATCACGGAAATAGAAGGTATGATTGGAAGCCTCGGTTTCTGATCAGAGATGAAGATTGTTACTATTAGAAACACACACTTTTTGTGCTGCTTACAAAATACGTTGCTGAACTTTAGAAAAAAGAAAGACTTTAGCTAATCACGGAAATAGAAGGTATGATTGGAAGCCTCGGTTTCTGATCAGAGATGAAGATTGTTACTATTAGAAACACACACTTTTTGTGCTGCTTACCAAATACGTTGCTGAACTTTAGAAAAAAGGAAGACTTTAGCTAATCACGGAAATAGAAGGTATGATTGGAAGCCTCGGTTTCTGTATCAGAGATGAAGATTGTTACTATTAGAAACACACACTTTTTGTGCTGCTTACCAAATACGTTGCACAACCTTAGAAAAAAGGAAGACTTTAGCTAATCACGGAAAAAGAAGGTATGATTGGAAGCCTCGGTTTCTGATCAGAGATGAAGATTGTTACTATTAGAAACACACACTTTTTGTGCTGCTTACCAAATACGTTGCTGAACTTTAGAAAAAAGGAAGACTTTAGCTAATCACGGAAATAGAAGGTATGATTGGAAGCCTCGGTTTCTGATCAGAGATGAAGATTGTTACTATTAGAAACACACACTTTTTGTGCTGCTTACCAAATACGTTGCTGAACTTTAGAAAAAAGGAAGACTTTAGCTAATCACGGAAATAGAAGGTATGATTGGAAGCCTCGGTTTCTGATCAGAGATGAAGATTGTTACTATTAGAAACACACACTTTTTGTGCTGCTTACCAAATACGTTGCTGAACTTTAGAAAAAAGGAAGACTTTAGCTAATCACGGAAATAGAAGGTATGTTGGAAGCCTCGGTTTCTGATCAGAGATGAAGATTGTTACTATTAGAAACACACACTTTTTGTGCTGCTTACCAAATACGTTGCTGAACTTTAGAAAAAAGGAAGACTTTAGCTAATCACGGAAATAGAAGGTATGATTGGAAGCCTCGGTTTCTGATCAGAGATGAAGATTGTTACTATTAGAAACACACACTTTTTGTGCTGCTTACCAAATACGTTGCTGAACTTTAGAAAAAAGGAAGACTTTAGCTAATCACGGAAATAGAAGGTATGATTGGAAGCCTCGGTTTCTGATCAGAGATGAAGATTGTTACTATTAGAAACACACACTTTTTGTGCTGCTTACAAAATACGTTGCTGAACTTTAGAAAAAAGAAAGACTTTAGCTAATCACGGAAATAGAAGGTATGATTGGAAGCCTCGGTTTCTGATCAGAGATGAAGATTGTTACTATTAGAAACACACACTTTTTGTGCTGCTTACCAAATACGTTGCTGAACTTTAGAAAAAAGGAAGACTTTAGCTAATCACGGAAATAGAAGGTATGATTGGAAGCCTCGGTTTCTGATCAGAGATGAAGATTGTTACTATTAGAAACACACACTTTTTGTGCTGCTTACCAAATACGTTGCTGAACTTTAGAAAAAAGGAAGACTTTAGCTAATCACGGAAATAGAAGGTATGATTGGAAGCCTCGGTTTCTGATCAGAGATGAAGATTGTTACTATTAGAAACACACACTTTTTGTGCTGCTTACCAAATACGTTGCTGAACTTTAGAAAAAAGGAAGACTTTAGCTAATCACGGAAATAGAAGGTATGATTGGAAGCCTCGGTTTCTGATCAGAGATGAAGATTGTTACTATTAGAAACACACACTTTTTGTGCTGCTTACCAAATACGTTGCTGAACTTTAGAAAATAGAAAGACTTTAGCTAATCACGGAAATAGAAGGTATGATTGGAAGCCTCGGTTTCTGATCAGAGATGAAGATTGTTACTATTAGAAACACACACTTTTTGTGCTGCTTACCAAATACGTTGCTGAACTTTAGAAAAAAGAAAGACTTTAGCTAATCACGGAAATAGAAGGTATGATTGGAAGCCTCGGTTTCTGATCAGAGATGCAGATTGTTACTATTAGAAACACACACTTTTTGTGCTGCTTACCAAATACGTTGCTGAACTTTAGAAAAAAGGAAGACTTTAGCTAATCACGGAAATAGAAGGTATGATTGGAAGCCTCGGTTTCTGATCAGAGATGAAGATTGTTACTATTAGAAACACACACTTTTTGTGCTGCTTACCAAATACGTTGCTGAACTTTAGAAAAAAGGAAGACTTTAGCTAATCACGGAAATAGAAGGTATGATTGGAAGCCTCGGTTTCTGATCAGAGATGAAGATTGTTACTATTAGAAACACACACTTTTTGTGCTGCTTACCAAATACGTTGCTGAACTTTAGAAAAAAGGAAGACTTTAACTAATCACGGAAATAGAAGGTATGATTGGAAGCCTCGGTTTCTGATCAGAGATGAAGATTGTTACTATTAGAAACACACACTTTTTGTGCTGCTTACCAAATACGTTGCTGAACTTTAGAAAAAAGAAAGACTTTAGCTAATCACGGAAATAGAAGGTATGATTGGAAGCCTCGGTTTCTGATCAGAGATGAAGATTGTTACTATTAGAAACACACACTTTTTGTGCTGCTTACCAAATACGTTGCTGAACTTTAGAAAAAAGGAAGACTTTAGCTAATCACGGAAATAGAAGGTATGATTGGAAGCCTCGGTTTCCGATCAGAGATGAAGATTGTTACTATTAGAAACACACACTTTTTGTGCTGCTTACCAAATACGTTGCTGAACTTTAGAAAAAAGGAAGACTTTAGCTAATCACGGAAATAGAAGGTATGATTGGAAGCCTCGGTTTCTGATCAGAGATGAAGATTGTTACTATTAGAAACACACACTTTTTGTGCTGCTTACCAAATACGTTGCTGAACTTTAGAAAAAAGAAAGACTTTAGCTAATCACGGAAATAGAAGGTATGATTGGAAGCCTCGGTTTCTGATCAGAGATGAAGATTGTTACTATTAGAAACACACACTTTTTGTGCTGCTTACCAAATACGTTGCTGAACTTTAGAAAAAAGGAAGACTTTAGCTAATCACGGAAATAGAAGGTATGATTGGAAGCCTCGGTTTCTGATCAGAGATGAAGATTGTTACTATTAGAAACACACACTTTTTGTGCTGCTTACCAAATACGTTGCTGAACTTTAGAAAAAAGGAAGACTTTAGCTAATCACGGAAATAGAAGGTATGATTGGAAGCCTCGGTTTCTGATCAGAGATGAAGATTGTTACTATTAGAAACACACACTTTTTGTGCTGCTTACCAAATACGTTGCTGAACTTTAGAAAAAAGAAAGACTTTAGCTAATCACGGAAATAGAAGGTATGATTGGAAGCCTCGGTTTCTGATCAGAGATGAAGATTGTTACTATTAGAAACACACACTTTTTGTGCTGTTTACCAAATACGTTGCTGAACTTTAGAAAAAAGAAAGACTTTAGCTAATCACGGAAATAGAAGGTATGATTGGAAGCCTCGGTTTCTGATCAGAGATGAAGATTGTTACTATTAGAAACACACACTTTTTGTGCTGCTTACCAAATACGTTGCTGAACTTTAGAAAAAAGGAAGACTTTAGCTAATCACGGAAATAGAAGGTATGATTGGAAGCCTCGGTTTCTGATCAGAGATGAAGATTGTTACTATTAGAAACACACACTTTTTGTGCTGCTTACCAAATACGTTGCTGAACTTTAGAAAAAAGGAAGACTTTAGCTAATCACGGAAATAGAAGGTATGATTGGAAGCCTCGGTTTCTGATCAGAGATGAAGATTGTTACTATTAGAAACACACACTTTTTGTGCTGCTTACCAAATACGTTGCACAACTTTAGAAAAAAGGAAGACTTTAGCTAATCACGGAAATAGAAGGTATGATTGGAAGCCTCGGTTTCTGATCAGAGATGAAGATTGTTACTATTAGAAACACACACTTTTTGTGCTGCTTACCAAATACGTTGCTGAACTTTAGAAAAAAGGAAGACTTTAGCTAATCACGGAAATAGAAGGTATGATTGGAAGCCTCGGTTTCTGATCAGAGATGAAGATTGTTACTATTAGAAACACACACTTTTTGTGCTGCTTACCAAATACGTTGCTGAACTTTAGAAAAAAGGAAGACTTTAGCTAATCACGGAAATAGAAGGTATGATTGGAAGCCTCGGTTTCTGATCAGAGATGAAGATTGTTACTATTAGAAACACACACTTTTTGTGCTGCTTACCAAATACGTTGCTGAACTTTAGAAAAAAGGAAGACTTTAGCTAATCACGGAAATAGAAGGTATGATTGGAAGCCTCGGTTTCTGATCAGAGATGAAGATTGTTACTATTAGAAACACACACTTTTTGTGCTGCTTACCAAATACGTTGCTGAACTTTAGAAAAAAGAAAGACTTTAGCTAATCACGGAAATAGAAGGTATGATTGGAAGCCTCGGTATCTGATCAGAGATGAAGATTGTTATTATTAGAAACACACACTTTTTGTGCTGCTTACCAAATACGTTGCTGAACTTTAGAAAAAAGGAAGACTTTAGCTAATCACGGAAATAGAAGGTATGATTGGAAGCCTCGGTTTCTGATCAGAGATGAAGATTGTTACTATTAGAAACACACACTTTTTGTGCTGCTTACCAAATACGTTGCTGAACTTTAGAAAAAAGGAAGACTTTAGCTAATCACGGAAATAGAAGGTATGATTGGAAGCCTCGGTTTCTGATCAGAGATGAAGATTGTTACTATTAGAAACACACACTTTTTGTGCTGCTTACAAAATACGTTGCTGAACTTTAGAAAAAAGAAAGACTTTAGCTAATCACGGAAATAGAAGGTATGATTGGAAGCCTCGGTTTCTGATCAGAGATGAAGATTGTTACTATTAGAAACACACACTTTTTGTGCTGCTTACCAAATACGTTGCTGAACTTTAGAAAAAAGGAAGATTTTAGCTAATCACGGAAATAGAAGGTATGATTGGAAGCCTCGGTTTCTGTATCAGAGATGAAGATTGTTACTATTAGAAACACACACTTTTTGTGCTGCTTACCAAATACGTTGCAGCAACCTTAGAAAAAAGGAAGACTTTAGCTAATCACGGAAAAAAAGGTATGATTGGAAGCCTCGGTTTCTGATCAGAGATGAAGATTGTTACTATTAGAAACACACACTTTTTGTGCTGCTTACCAAATACGTTGCTGAACTTTAGAAAAAAGGAAGACTTTAGCTAATCACGGAAATAGAAGGTATGATTGGAAGCCTCGGTTTCTGATCAGAGATGAAGATTGTTACTATTAGAAACACACACTTTTTGTGCTGCTTACCAAATACGTTGCTGAACTTTAGAAAAAAGGAAGACTTTAGCTAATCACGGAAATAGAAGGTATGATTGGAAGCCTCGGTTTCTGATCAGAGATGAAGATTGTTACTATTAGAAACACACACTTTTTGTGCTGCTTACCAAATA
>OY744520.1:11885458-12022958 GCA_963556195.1 Sepiola atlantica
TTATTATTTCTGTTGTAGACCCGTGCTAGGGGTCACAAAGATAACAACCACAAATTGTGACAGGTTAAAATATACAATGTATTTATTCATAGCAATACAGTAACGCTACTAAATGTGGTAGGAGATGACCGGATTCCTACCATGCGGTAAAACATGAATAGGAATGTCCTCGATATTTAACACCTACCCACGTTAGGAGTATGTGACACAAGGTCGGAAAGTGGGATTTGAAAAGCCAGCGCCCGAGAACGTGAGCGCTTTAGCCATTAAAAATTGCCTGGACAGCCCCGTCGGCATTCCCCGGTAGGGGCGCATCAGGCAATAAGCTATCAACTTACTCCTCCCCAAAGAGGAGAGGCAAAGCCTGGGAGGGTGGACCTCCTAGAACTGCACAGGACAGACCCATAGACCGGCGGAATCATGCCCCGAAGGCCAAGACAACACCGGTCTATAGGGTGCAGTATCCATCGGAACAGATACCACACGTGGACACTCACATAATAGGAGTGTCCTCGATATTTAACACCTACCCACTATAGGAGTATGTGACACAAGGTCGGAAAGTGGGATTTGAAAAGCCAGCGCCCGAGAACGTGAGCGTTTTAGCCATTAAAAATTGCCTGGACAGCCCCGTCGGCATTCCCCGGTAGGGGCGCCTCAGGCAGTAAGCTATCAACTTACTCCTCCCCAAAGAGGAGAGGCAAAGCCTGGGAGGGTGGACCTCCTAGAACTGCACAGGACAGACCCATAGACCGGCGGAATCATGCCCCGAAGGCCAAGACAACACCGGTCTATAGGGTGTAGTATCCATCGGAACAGATACCACACGTGGACACTCACATGATAGGAGTGTCCTCGATATTTAACACCTACCCACAATAGGAGTATGTGACACAAGGTCGGAAAGTGGGATTTGAAAAGCCAGCGCCCGAGAACGTGAGCGCTTTAGCCATTAAAAATTGCCTGGACAGCCCCGTCGGCATTCCCCGGTAGGGGCGCCTCAGGCAGTAAGCTATCAACTTACTCCTCCCCGAAGAGGAGAGGCAAAGCCTGGGAGGGTGGACCTCCTAGAACTGCACAGGACAGACCCATAGACCGGCGGACTCATGCCCCGAAGGCCAAGACAACACCGGTCTATAGGGTGTAGTATCCATCGGAACAGATACCACACGTGGACACTCACAAAATAGGAGTGTCCTCGATATTTAACACCTACCCACATTAGGAGTATGTGACACAAGGTCGGAAAGTGGGATTTGAAAAGCCAGCGCCCGAGAACGTGAGCGCTTTAGCCATTAAAAATTGCCTGGACAGCCCCGTCGGCATTCCCCGGTAGGGGCGCCTCAGGCAGTAAGCTATAAACTTACTCCTCCCCAAAGAGGAGAGGCAAAGCCTGGGAGGGTGGACCTCCTAGAACTGCACAGGACAGACCCATAGACCGGCGGAATCATGCCCCGAAGGCCAAGACAACACCGGTCTATAGGGTGTAGTATCCATCGGAACAGATACCACACGTGGACACTCACAAAATAGGAGTGTCCTCGATATTTAACACCTACCCACTATAGGAGTATGTGACACAAGGTCGGAAAGTGGGATTTGAAAAGCCAGCGCCCGAGAACGTGAGCGCTTTAGCCATTAAAAATTGCCTGGACAGCCCCGTCGGCATTCCCCGGTAGGGGCGCCTCAGGCAGTAAGCTATCAACTTACTCCTCCCCAAAGAGGAGAGGCAAAGCCTGAGAGGGTGGACCTCCTAGAACTGCACAGGACAGACCCATAGACCGGCGGAATCATGCCCCGAAGGCCAAGACAACACCGGTCTATAGGGTGTAGTATCCATCGGAACAGATACCACACGTGGACACTCACATGATAGGAGTGTGCTCTGTTTGAGTCTTTGCAACCATGGTATTTATTATAGATGGTTGCTTCCATTAGTTCTTCAATAGGGGTGATTTGTACCCCACAACACGCCCCTCCCGAGCTTTTCATTCCCCTGGAATGATCGTATAGCTCTTTTTTCTGGGATTGATCTCTATGGGATCGATCCTTTTTCTTTCTCTGGAAGATCGGCGTTGTCCGGCTGCTTGTGGTGTTACCAGGTCGAACGTGTCATATATATGGTCCATTACTTCTTCTTGTTCAACAGGAGGTTGTCTGTCGTCATCAGTGACACGTTCCGAATTTGGTTCAAATGCTTCTTGTGAGTGAATTTTGGACCTTCGATTATGTAAACCATCCGCCCGATCCTCTGCTTGACCTTTCCTAGTTCCCACATTATACTATTATTTTTATGTACCTGGAAAAATACCTTTTCCCCAGGTAAATACCTCTTTTTAGGAACTGTAGTATTCGGCGGTTTTTTGAATATTGGTTTTGCTTCATCCAGCAATTCGAATCTCGCTTTTATTTTCGTGCAGCATCCAAGCTTTTCAGAAAAAACACTTGGAAAAAAATTTTTTAGATCTTTTTTTAGTTTGACGGTTTCGGCCGTTAAATTTTCGATTTTTTGACAAAAATCACTCATTGGCGAGTCCCATAATTCAAATTCTTGGATCCAGTCAGATCCAAATAAATTTTATGTGTTCCTAAGAACGAATACTTTTAACTTTTTTGTCTTTCTTTTTAGTGAAACATTAATAATTAATTCACCTTCAAAATGTATCTTTTCACCAGTTACCGATCTTGCGATTTTATTCGTCTTCATCATCGCGGGCTTACCTAATTTCTTCCACGTGTGAACATTTATAATCGATATATCTGACCCTGAATCGAGTTGCAGATTTACTTCTCTATTTCCGATTCTCACCGTAACATATTTCCTTATGCTCTCTGTTGGTGATGGGTCCCTTTTTGCAGTTTTTATGTAGTTATTTTTTCCTACTTTTGCTCTGCAATATGAGGCCTTGTGCCCTGCTCGTTTGCATAGGTCACACGTTATTTTCTTATGGTACCAACATGCATTGTACCCATGAGGTCCTCCACATTTACTACAAGGGGTCCTAGGCTTTTGTCTATCCTGATAATTTTGTGAAGGGTTTTTTTGCCTCTTGGTTGGTAATAGCTATTTTTGGAGCGTATCTTTTTAATGTGAGCGATACCTGCTTCCTCTATGTTTCGGGAATCTTGTTTCACTGCCACGAACCGTTGACAATCTTCAGCCAGTTTCTGAAGCGTTAAATCAGGTTCTAATTCCAGTTTATTTAGAGCACGACGTCTTATGTCGGCGTCTTTTGTGGCTATCAAACCTTGTGTGAATATTAGGCATCTAAAATTATCTGCCGTTAATGATGACAACTTGAAGTCGTCACAGTTTTTATTAACTATAGACGCAAAAGTCGTATAATCCTGATTTTCCTTATGTGTAATATTCATACATTTCCATCTTTTATGGAAAAGGCTTGTCTTTGGACAGTATAACTCCATTAACAGTTTGACTGCCTCGTCAAACGACAATTCGTTGGTTTTTCATGGCAAAATATAATCCACGAATTTGTTATGTTCGGATGCACCCAACTTCCGTAGTAATAAACGAACCTTCTTTTGATCCGTCCATGAACCACAATCAATCTTGAATAAGTCTTCAAATCTTCTGAAGTATGTTTCAAACGTTAGGTCTTCCTCAGGAGCATAGCGAAATGTATCAATGGCTGACCAGATCGCATTTTGCGAAAAAGCCGTACTGTTTTCCTGTCCGTTGTCCTTATTCATTAAAACTTGCGTTAACAAATCCATTTTTTTATCTGATTGGTTTTGATGCTCTAAATGTAATTTTTTCAATTCCAATATTTGTTCGTTCATTTCTTTCTTTCCTTCCGCGGCGTATTTCATCATTTCTTTTCTTTCTCTTCTCTGTTTTTCCTCGAAGTATTTCATTAAACTTAACTGCTTCTCGTCATTTTGTTTCTGTACTATCAATTGTTCTTCTCGAAACCTTTTTTCAAGTTCTAATTGTTAATTTTGTTGAAGTTTTATAATTTCCAAAATCTGTTTTGAAAAATCCTCTATTTTTTTTTTCTATGACAAAAATGCGTTTTCAGAAACAAACCAATTCTTTTTCTATAGTACCAACTCTACAAAAAAAACTTTTACAATTTTTGTATCTGGTTATATTGACGAGTATTTCCTTAATTTATTTTTTCCTTGTGTGGCAATTTTCCACTAGAAAATAATTCAGCGTTTGTGTTTATACAGAAAAAAGTTTGACCTTTTTTTTTCTCTGCAATTTTCTTTTCGTAACGTGTAAGTATTTAGTTCAAATCTTTGTTGAACGTACACTTTTTTTTTCTTTTACAAAGAATTAGTTTTTTTTTTGTGAAAAAAAAACGAGTTCATAGCATTTATTTAAATATTGGCCATAATTTCCGCTTTAAGTGCGTAACAAAATATCATATTTTCTCATTAACACAAAGTTTTATGCCGTACCTGCTTGTCGAAAGTCTTTTTTTTTTCAACGTGCCAGTCAGTCAGAGAAAAATTTATTTAAATCGGAAAAATCCGACGTAACTTTTTAATTTTGTTTTTCAATGCTAATGCCTTTTAAGACAATCTTTTTAGAACGAACAATTTTTTTTTTGTACTTACTGAAAATTTGAGTCGTTTTTTTTTTTTTTAGTTGTCGTAAATCCACGTCATTTATGAGTTCCGTTTTAACTCGTAGTTTAGGCTTCTTGTGGCTTTTTTTTTCAGCAAGATAAGACTTTTTTGACGACGTCTTTAGTTGGTTGACTTTTTTTTTTCAAGTAAATACTTGCCCGAATCTTCGTTATTCAGTTTTTTGTCGAATGATCCGGTAACTTTCTTGAGTAATCTTGGTAGCCAGTTTGTCGTGACTGGTATAAAATCAAAATCCTCGCGTATGTTCTTTACTAAATTTCTCGTCGCCAGTGTTGTAGACCCGTTCTAGGGGTCACAAAGATAACAACCACAAATTGTGACAGGTTAAAATATACAATGTATTTATTCATAGCAATACAGTAACGCCACAAAATGTGGTAGGAGATGACCGGATTCCTACCATGCGGTAAAACATGAATAGGAATGTCCTTTATTTAACACCTACCCACTATAGGAGTATGTGACACAAGGTCGGAAAGTGGAATTTGAAAAGCCAGCGCCCGAGAAGGTGAGCGCTTTAGCCATTAAAAATTGCCTGGACAGCCCCGTCGGCATTCCCCGGTAGGGGCGCCTCAGGCAGCAAGCTACAAACTTACTCCTCCCCAAAGAAGAGAGGCTAAGCCTGGGAAGGGTGGACCTCCTAGAACTGCACAGGACAGACCCATAGACCGGCGGAATCATGCCCCGACGGCCAAGACAACACCGGTCCATAGGGTGCAGCATCCATCGGAACAGATACCACACGTAGTACGAGGACTCTCACATAATAGGAATGTCCTCAATATTTAACACCTACCCACTATAGGAGTATGTGACACAAGGTCGGAAAGTGGGATTTGAAAAGCCAGCGCCCGAGAACGTGAGCGCTTTAGCCATTAAAAATTGCCTGGACAGCCCCGTCGGCATTCCCCGGTAGGGGCGCCTCAGGCAGTAAGCTATCAACTTACTCCTCCCCAAAGAGGAGAGGCAAAGCCTGGGAGGGTGGACCTCCTAGAACTGCACAGGACAGACCCATAGACCGGCGGAATCATGCCCCGAAGACCAAGACAACACCGGTCTATAGGGTGTAGTATCCATCGGAACAGATACCACACGTGGTACGAGGACTCTCACATGAATAGGAATGTCCTCTATATTTAACACCTACCCACTATAGCAGTATGTGACACAAGGTCGGAAAGTGGGATTTGAAAAGCCAGCGCCCGAGAGGTGAGCGCTTTAGCCACTAAAAATTGCCTGGGCAGCCCCGTCGGCATTCCCCGGTAGAGGCGCCTCAGGCAGTAAGCTATAAACTTACTCCTCCCCAAAGCGGAGAGGCAAAGCCTGGGAGGGTGGACCTCCTAGAACTGCACAGGACAGACCCATAGACCGGCGGAATCATGCCCCGAAGGCCAAGACAACACCGGTCTATAGGGTGTAGTATCCATCGGAACAGATACCACACGTGGTACGAGGACTCTCACATAATAGGAATGTCCTCTATATTTAACACCTACCCACTATAGGAGTATGTGACACAAGGTCGGAAAGTGGGATTTGAAAAGCCAGCGCCCGAGAGATGAGCGCTTTAGCCACTAAAAATTGCCTGGGCAGCCCCGTCGGCATTCCCCGGTAGGGGCGCCTCAGGCAGTAAGCTATAAACTTACTCCTCCCCAAAGAGGAGAGGCAAACCCTGGGAGGGTGGACCTCCTAGAACTGCACAGGACAGACCCATAGACCGGCGGAATCATGCCCCGAAGGCCAAGAAAACACCGGTCTATAGGGTGTAGTATCCATCGGAACAGATACCACACGTGGTATGAGGACTCTCACATAATAGGAATGTCCTCTATATTTAACACCTACCCACTATAGGAGTATGTGACACAAGGTCGGAAAGTGGGATTTGAAAAGCCAGCGCCCGAGAACGTGAGCGCTTTAGCCATTAAAAATTGCCTGGACAGCCCCGTCGGCATTCCCCGGTAGGGGCGCCTCAGGCAGTAAGCTATCAACTTACTCCTCCCCAAAGAGGAGAGGCAAAGCCTGGGAGGGTGGACCTCCTAGAACTGCACAGGACAGACCCATAGACCGGCGGAATCATGCCCCGAAGGCCAAGACAACACCGGTCTATAGGGTGTAGTATCCATCGGAACAGATACCACACGTGGTACGAGGACTCTCACATGAATAGGAATGTCCTCTATATTTAACACCTACCCACTATAGGAGTATGTGACACAAGGTCGGAAAGTGGGATTTGAAAAGCCAGCGCCCGACAGGTGAGCGCTTTAGCCACTAAAAATTGCCTGGGCAGCCCCGTCGGCATTCCCCGGTAGGGGCGCCTCAGGCAGTAAGCTATAAACTTACTCCTCCCCAAAGCGGAGAGGCAAAGCCTGGGAGGGTGGACTTCTTAGAACGGCACAGGACAGACCCATAGACCGGCGGAATCATGCCCCGAAGGCCAAGACAACACCGGTCTATAGGGTGTAGTATCCATCGGAAC
Organism: Sepiola atlantica; assembly: GCA_963556195.1. Classification (NCBI taxonomy): domain Eukaryota; kingdom Metazoa; phylum Mollusca; class Cephalopoda; order Sepiida; family Sepiolidae; genus Sepiola; species Sepiola atlantica. Next base: position 11,892,558 of record OY744520.1, read on the forward strand.
AGATACCACACGTGGTACGAGGACTCTCACATAATAGGAATGTCCTCTATATTTAACACCTACCCACTATAGGAGTATGTGACAAAAGGTCGGAAAGTGGGATTTGAAAAGCCAGCGCCCGAGAACGTGAGCGCTTTAGCCATTAAAAATTGCCTGGACAGCCCCGTCGGCATTCCCCGGTAGGGGCGCCTCAGGCAGTAAGCTATCAACTTACTCCTCCCCAAAGAGGAGAGGCAAAGCCTGGGAGGGTGGACCTCCTAGAACTGCACAGGACAGACCCATAGACCGGCGGAATCATGCCCCGAAGGCCAAGACAACGCCGGTCTATAGGGTGTAGTATCCATCGGAACAGATACCACACGTGGTACGAGGACTCTCACATAATAGGAATGTCCTCTATATTTAACACCTACCCACTATAGGAGTATGTGACACAAGGTCGGAAAGTGGGATTTGAAAAGCCAGCGCCCGAGAGATGAGCGCTTTAGCCACTAAAAATTGCCTGGGCAGCCCCGTCGGCATTCCCCGGTAGGGGCGCCTCAGGCAGTAAGCTATAAACTTACTCCTCCCCAAAGAGGAGAGGCAAACCCTGGGAGGGTGGACCTCCTAGAACTGCACAGGACAGACCCATAGACCGGCGGAATCATGCCCCGAAGGCCAAGAAAACACCGGTCTATAGGGTGTAGTATCCATCGGAACAGATACCACACGTGGTACGAGGACTCTCACATAATAGGAATGTCCTCTATATTTAACACCTACCCACTATAGGAGTATGTGACACAAGGTCGGAAAGTGGGATTTGAAAAGCCAGCGCCCGAGAACGTGAGCGCTTTAGCCATTAAAAATTGCCTGGACAGCTCCGTCGGCATTCCCCGGTAGGGGCGCCTCAGGCAGTAAGCTATCAACTTACTCCTCCCCAAAGAGGAGAGGCAAAGCCTGGGAGGGTGGACCTCCTAGAACTGCACAGGACAGACCCATAGACCGGCGGAATCATGCCCCGAAGGCCAAGACAACACCGGTCTATAGGGTGTAGTATCCATCGGAACAGATACCACACGTAGTACGAGGACTCTCACATGAATAGGAATGTCCTCTATATTTAACACCTACCCACTATAGGAGTATGTGACACAAGGTCGGAAAGTGGAATTTGAAAAGCCAGCGCCCGACAGGTGAGCGCTTTAGCCACTAAAAATTGCCTGGGCAGCCCCGTCGGCATTCCCCGGTAGGGGCGCCTCAGGCAGTAAGCTATAAACTTACTCCTCCCCAAAGAGGAGAGGCAAACCCTGGGAGGGTGGACCTCCTAGAACTGCACAGGACAGACCCATAGACCGGCGGAATCATGCCCCGAAGGCCAAGAAAACACCGGTCTATAGGGTGTAGTATCCATCGGAACAGATACCACACGTGGTATGAGGACTCTCACATAATAGGAATGTCCTCTATATTTAACACCTACCCACTATAGGAGTATGTGACACAAGGTCGGAAAGTGGGATTTGAAAAGCCAGCGCCCGAGAACGTGAGCGCTTTAGCCATTAAAAATTGCCTGGACAGCCCCGTCGGCATTCCCCGGTAGGGGCGCCTCAGGCAGTAAGCTATCAACTTACTCCTCCCCAAAGAGGAGAGGCAAAGCCTGGGAGGGTGGACCTCCTAGAACTGCACAGGACAGACCCATAGACCGGCGGAATCATGCCCCGAAGGCCAAGACAACACCGGTCTATAGGGTGTAGTATCCATCGGAACAGATACCACACGTGGTACGAGGACTCTCACATGAATAGGAATGTCCTCTATATTTAACACCTACCCACTATAGGAGTATGTGACACAAGGTCGGAAAGTGGGATTTGAAAAGCCAGCGCCCGACAGGTGAGCGCTTTAGCCACTAAAAATTGCCTGGGCAGCCCCGTCGGCATTCCCCGGTAGGGGCGCCTCAGGCAGTAAGCTATAAACTTACTCCTCCCCAAAGCGGAGAGGCAAAGCCTGGGAGGGTGGACTTCTTAGAACGGCAAAGGACAGACCCATAGACCGGCGGAATCATGCCCCGAAGGCCAAGACAACACCGGTCTATAGGGTGTAGTATCCATCGGAACAGATACCACACGTGGTACGAGGACTCTCACATAATAGGAATGTCCTCTATATTTAACACCTACCCACTATAGGAGTATGTGACAAAAGGTCGGAAAGTGGGATTTGAAAAGCCAGCGCCCGAGAACGTGAGCGCTTTAGCCATTAAAAATTGCCTGGACAGCCCCGTCGGCATTCCCCGGTAGGGGCGCCTCAGGCAGTAAGCTATCAACTTACTCCTCCCCAAAGAGGAGAGGCAAAGCCTGGGAGGGTGGACCTCCTAGAACTGCACAGGACAGACCCATAGACCGGCGGAATCATGCCCCGAAGGCCAAGACAACGCCGGTCTATAGGGTGTAGTATCCATCGGAACAGATACCACACGTGGTACGAGGACTCTCACATAATAGGAATGTCCTCTATATTTAACACCTACCCACTATAGGAGTATGTGACACAAGGTCGGAAAGTGGGATTTGAAAAGCCAGCGCCCGAGAGATGAGCGCTTTAGCCACTAAAAATTGCCTGGGCAGCCCCGTCGGCATTCCCCGGTAGGGGCGCCTCAGGCAGTAAGCTATAAACTTACTCCTCCCCAAAGAGGAGAGGCAAACCCTGGGAGGGTGGACCTCCTAAAACTGCACAGGACAGACCCATAGACCGGCGGAATCATGCCCCGAAGGCCAAGAAAACACCGGTCTATAGGGTGTAGTATCCATCGGAACAGATACCACACGTGGTACGAGGACTCTCACATAATAGGAATGTCCTCTATATTTAACACCTACCCACTATAGGAGTATGTGACACAAGGTCGGAAAGTGGGATTTGAAAAGCCAGCGCCCGAGAACGTGAGCGCTTTAGCCATTAAAAATTGCCTGGACAGCTCCGTCGGCATTCCCCGGTAGGGGCGCCTCAGGCAGTAAGCTATCAACTTACTCCTCCCCAAAGAGGAGAGGCAAAGCCTGGGAGGGTGGACCTCCTAGAACTGCACAGGACGGACCCATAGACCGGCGGAATCATGCCCCGAAGGCCAAGACAACACCGGTCTATAGGGTGTAGTATCCATCGGAACAGATACCACACGTAGTACGAGGACTCTCACATGAATAGGAATGTCCTCTATATTTAACACCTACCCACTATAGGAGTATGTGACACAAGGTCGGAAAGTGGGATTTGAAAAGCCAGCGCCCGACAGGTGAGCGCTTTAGCCACTAAAAATTGCCTGGGCAGCCCCGTCGGCATTCCCCGGTAGGGGCGCCTCAGGCAGTAAGCTATAAACTTACTCCTCCCCAAAGCGGAGAGGCAAAGCCTGGGAGGGTGGACTTCTTAGAACGGCACAGGACAGACCCATAGACCGGCGGAATCATGCCCCGAAGGCCAAGACAACACCGGTCTATAGGGTGTAGTATCCATCGGAACAGATACCACACGTGGTACGAGGACTCTCACATAATAGGAATGTCCTCTATATTTAACACCTACCCACTATAGGAGTATGTGACAAAAGGTCGGAAAGTGGGATTTGAAAAGCCAGCGCCCGAGAACGTGAGCGCTTTAGCCATTAAAAATTGCCTGGACAGCCCCGTCGGCATTCCCCGGTAGGGGCGCCTCAGGCAGTAAGCTATAAACTTACTCCTCCCCAAAGAGGAGAGGCAAAGCCTGGGAGGGTGGACCTCCTAGAACTGCACAGGACAGACCCATAGACTGGCGGAATCATGCCCCGAAGGCCAAGACAACACCGGTCTATAGGGTGAAGTATCCATCAAAACAGATACCACACGTGGTACGAGGACTCTCACATAATAGGAATGTCCTCGATATTTAACACCTACCCACATTAGGAGTATGTGACACAAGGTCGGAAAGTGGGATTTGAAAAGCCAGCGCCCGAGAACGTGAGCGCTTTAGCCATTAAAAATTGCCTGGACAGCCCCGTCGGCATTCCCCGGTAGGGGCGCCTCAGGCAGTAAGCTATCAACTTACTCCTCCCCAAAGAGGAGAGGCAAAGCCTGGGAGGGTGGACCTCCTAGAACTGCACAGGACAGACCCATAGACCGGCGGAATCATGCCCCGAAGGCCAAGACAACGCCGGTCTATAGGGTGTAGTATCCATCGGATCAGATACCACACGTGGACACTCACAAGATAGGAGTGTGCTCTGTTTATTTATCTCTTTAAATATTTACATATAAAAACAGATGTGGCACAAGGCCAAAAACGGGTATGGGGGAGGAGTGGGGGTCGGGGGTCGTCCACTGGTCTATGCCCTAAAAAACTAGCTTCAATCACCACAATACCACATTTACTCTATGGACTTAATCTACTTAAAATATCCCCAGGTTGTTTCATGATTTTTATTTACAAAAATAATATGTACAGAGTATGGTGATAGGGAGTGGGACAACAAAAACTAAGCCTTAAAAAATCCCCAAAAAATAAATAAAAATAAAATGGATGTAAAAATAAAGAACAAAATAAAATGCTAATTATGGTAAGTTAGTAGGACCCTCCCATCCTATCTAAGGTATGAACTGCTCACTGTCTTCCGGAACAACCGAAAGCAAGAGAGTCAGCTCCTAAGTGGGAGTGGGCGTTGCCTAGGGGGACAAAATAAATATTGGGTAGGGTTTATTTGGGGGGGGGGGGTGCGGTGTCCTCCAGGATAAATACCATTAGGGCAGGCCAGGGATAAAGTAAATCGGGGAGCGGGCATCCTGGAGGAGTTCTGACACCTAAAATAAAGATGGGGAAAACAGGACTCATTTGTACTACTAGCTATAGGGACTGATCCAACAATTGGATATTTAAGACAAACTTGTCAAAAAGAAATACCTAAGGTCGGCGTGTGCCATGCTTAGGCAGGGAACACGAACTCAATTTTATTCCGTATGAACACACATAAACTAGCGGTGTGTATCCACCTACTTTTAAATAGCGAGAAGGGTAACCTCCTTCTATCACATTTAATTTTGATTTTAAGTTGATGCTTAAAATACGAAATTAAATCATAATAAGAAGGCGGCACCCCACCGCTCCCTATGTCTAAGCGTGAAGACCACACTACGAGTCTAGCTACGGCTAAAATCGCAAGTAACACCATTCGTTTCTCCCTGGGCCACAATGGGTCCATGTTGAAAACAACGGATTCTAAATCCAGGCACGTCACCCGCTCGGGAACGATGCGAGCCGTCACCTCGTTGACATACGTCCAGTATTCACGCAGCTTGGAGCAGTTGAAAAAGGCGTGCTTGGCCGTTTCAATTTCATCATCCTCGCAACGTGGACAAAAAGGGTCCATACTTAGACCAATACTGAAGCGTATGCCATTAAGGGGTACTACATTTCGAACTAATCGCCAGGTTAGAGAAAACTCAGTATTGTTAAGATGACTCCGGCCTGGCGCCCAATTCCACTGAGAGCGAACCTCCTCCTCCGACAATCCAAGTCGCTCCCCAAGTGGATCCAAAGCGGTCCCCACCACTAACTCCCGATATAGTGTTTTCCTAGACCGGGCGAGGTCACTGGACCCCGGCAGCACTCTGAGCGCAGTTCGGCATTCGTTGAAGAACCGCGATTGACCCCTTGGCCTACGACGGCATTCAGCCAAGTGGTCAGGGGTGAGGTTGGGAAAAGCCTTCTCAACCGCAGGGCCCCACGCGGACTCCTCTGTCAAAGTTCTATTCAGGAATGTTAACCTCTCGGCATATAAATGGCTCGCCAAGTCGGGCATTCCCAAGCCCCCAACATCAGGACGTTGAGTACAGACCTGTCTACAGACTAGCGGCTTTCTCTTGTTCCACAAAAGCGAGAAAAGCGTACGCGTTAAAGCCGCCAAGCGGTCTGCAGGCAGAGGTAGTACAGCCAATCGGTAAAGGATAAGCGGAAAGACGTACATGGCGCACGCCTCAGCTCGACCTTTAAGGGAAAGCCCCCTTCGAAGCCAAATCCTTACAGACGCTTCGACCTTAGACTGTACTTCCGACCAATTCTTATCAAGCTGGAGACCCGGTCCGAACCACACGCCGAGGATTCGAACCGGGCCATCGGACCAGTTGAAAAGGCCCGGCAGCGCATCCGCGCCACTCCAGGCAGCCAACCTTAGGCCATTGGATTTGCTAAGGTTGACCACGGCCCCTGTAACATCTTCATACCTTTTGAGTGCCTTAGTTACCGTGGAGATGTCTCGACGGCACGAGACGAACACGGTAACATCATCGGCATACGCGGAGACCCTGGCTCGCGCACCACCAGGTAGAGCGATACCGCGTAGGGCGGGTCCAGCCTCCCCTTGCCTCAGCTTGCGCAGGAAGGGTTCCAACGCAAGAACGTAGAGGAGAGGAGACAACGGACACCCCTGACGTACCGACCGAGAAACAGCAAACGATTCCGATCGCATCCCGTTTACCTGCACCACTGCCGTCGGGCTGTGATACAGCATGGAAATCCATCTGCGGAAGTCCGGTGTAAAACCGGCGGTTTCTAAAACAGATCCCAAGAACCGATGGTCAACCCTATCAAAAGCTTTGGACTGATCTAAATTGATCAGCGCGGCTTCGGTGTCGTCTTCTAACCCCTCTAAGATCGTGCGTATCAGATGCAAGTTGTTCTGAATCGATCTCCCCTTCACAGCATAATTCTGATCAGGTTCAATCAATTCACCAATAACAGCCTGCAACCGATTTGCAAGAACTTTGGCCAAAATCTTTAAATCTGTATTTAACAGAGTTATGGGCCTATAGTCATCTAAACCCCCAACATGCTCGCCCTTTTTCTTAAGCAATGTGATCACTCCCCTGGTGACTTGACCAGGGATAGAACCCTGTGCAAACCAGTGGTTGAACACATCCGTCAGAATAGGTACGAACATGTGCGACAGCCTCAAGAACAATTCATAGGGCAAACCATCAAGTCCCGGAGATTTGTCGTAGCCGACCTGCTTCAACGCAGTGAGGACCTCACATTCTGTAATGCGCCCATCACAACTAGCCGCTCGAGCCGCCTCCAGGCGGGGCGAACCGGCCAAATAGTTGCCAAACTCCTCGACGCGGAGTCTGGACAGTTGGGTGAAGCGATCCGCGAAATGCTCCCGAAACCCCTCACAAATCTCCCGAGCCGACACAAGGGTGTGTCCTTCCGGGCTTTGAATTTGACGAATATAGCCGTCCGAGTTGCGACATAGTGGAGCTCTACGCTCTGCAGCGTCAACATTCACGGCTTCGTTGGACACTCTTTCTAACCTAGCCCTGACTACTTGACCTTCATACCGCTCGTTAGCCGAACGTTTCAGGTCCCCCTTAGCTAAGTTTATGGCTAGGGAATCCCCCCCTTCCACCGCCCGGGCCAGCTTATTTTCTAAACGCTTTTCTGTCTCAGCCTTATTTAAGGCGAGGCGTTGGCTATATTTGACAGAAAAGCTCCTAATGTCACATTTGGCGTTAACCCACCACTTACTCCCGGTTACCGCCCCCACTAATCCCTTTTGAAAATTAAGTGTTAGCCTGTCCCGGAAGTCACGTATCTCCAGTAAGGAGGTATTTAACTTCCAGTACCCAGCTAACTTATGGGTTTTAGGTTCTATTTCCATACTGGCCACAAGTAATTTGTGGTCAGAATGGGCTAACCAGTGGAACGTGGGACAAGAGATATAATCTACTTTGCCTCTTCTCACTAACAACCGATCCAAGTAAGTACTTGAAACGGAAGGCCTATTAGAAAGCCACGTCCACCACTCCCGCCCCGGGTGATCGACACGAAACCTATCGACCAGATCACATTCAGTCATCAGATCAGAAAGGCTGGTCTCACACCCACCAGACCCTCTAGGCCCACCGACCTTATCTATTTTGGGATCAAGGATGGCATTCCAATCCCCCAGTAAAATTAACCGCTTCGAACCCCCGAGGAACCCCTCCAACCCCCGGAAAAAGAGAGCCCTCTCCCGAGCGATATTGGGCGCATAAACCGCGACGATTCGAAATGCAGCACTTTTTACGGCAACATCGGCCACGACCAGTCTGCCATCAGCATCCGCGTGAACAACGTTTACACTTGCGGACAGGGTGCGTCTTACTAACAAGGAAACTCCCCTAGCACAACGGTCACCGAAAGCTGAAAAAACATCGAAATGCTTCGACAGCAGTCGGTGATCGTCGATCGAATCATAGTGAGTTTCCTGTAACGCAGCCACATCTATGTCAAAAGACATGAGGTCTCCCAGTATGCGTTTAGCTTTGCTTAAAGACCTCATGCCCCTTGTGTTCAGGCTTCCTAAAACTAAGTTCGCGGCCATCTGCACTAATCAGTGTCAACCACCGGTCTGAAGTCTTTCGGGACGAGGATGCCGCAGGCATTAGCCATATTACCCGTTAGTAAGTCGGACGTAACCCGTCCGTCTCGGGTAATGCCCCCGACATCCAATGGAAAGGTGAGTTTTAGGGCCCTATAAAAACAAGGGTGGACGTACATAGGGACCCTCCCTTCGCTATCTTTTCTCAGCTGTTTGAGGGAGTCATGGGTATCATCCACCAGTTTCAGACCCGGAATTGCCCCCTTAGCGGCCTCAACCATTTTCCAAAGGCTTCTCGTCCTGCCTTCCCTGGTCTTTCGGATGAAAGTGATGATCAAGGGGGCATCTGGAAAATTTTGGGGCTTGGTGATATCTAGCCCCTGGGTCTGAGTGAGGAGCTGCAGCGGCCGCACGATTTTTAACTGTCTCGAGTTGAGATTGGCAGCGACAAGGTGAAAATCTGCTTCGCAGATATGGTCCCCTGGCAAGAAGGGGAGCCTTCGGGTTTTTTCCTTCCTTACTGGGGAACGAGAAGCAGACCTGCTGCTAATTTTGGGCTCCGGCTTTTTGTTTTGAGACAGAGAGCGGGAGCTAGCTGGGGTAGAATCAACAGGGGAGGGGGATTTCTGCTCAGTATTAGGGGTAGGGGGTTGGGATTCAGGAGTCTGAGCAGAAGAGACGGTCATCTCTTCAGACGTTGGGGCAGGGGATTGGGGTCCAGCCTCTTTATCTTTCTTAGCCTTTTTTGTGGCTCTTTTCAAATCCCGAGATTCCTTTTTCTCTGTCTCTGGAGCCGGCCCAGCGTCATCTTCCATTTTGTTTTCGTCTTGTTTCTCCCCTTCCGAGTCTGATGTTGTCAAGGGGACCGTCTGCTTCCTCTTAGTTGCCACTGCCAATCCAGATGTTGAAGGCTGCGGCTCCTCGGTGGGAATATCGAGATTTCGCGACACTGTGGGTAGCCGCCCCCCTTTTTCACCCGGGGGCTGCACCTTTTTGGAGGGGGACTGCTCCGGACTGGAACTTGGTTCTTCGGTGGGGATGGTCTTTCCACCTTTCACCACCTTGCTCCAGTCTTTTGTTGTTGTTGTTGTTGTTGTTACAGTGCCCCCTCCGGTCGTTGGTGGAGGAGCTGCTGGTGCCACTGACGCCGCTTTCACTCCCGGGGCTTGAGCAGAAGGGGTCTTTTTAGGTGGAAATTTTTTCGGGCAGGCTTTCGCCATATGCCCCTTCTGCTCACAATGCCAACAATGTGGCCTCCTACCCTCGACGATGACACTCATTGTCCAGGTGTCGCACTTGAGTAGGGGTGGGATATTATTGAAGCCGTCCCGGTCGACTCTCATATTTATTTTGTAGTCCCCTACCATAAGGTTACGGGGACCACGGACCGGGACTATAGCTTCGACGTCCCCATACTGACTTAGGACAGCACCAAGCTGTTCTGAGCTAATATAGCAGGGGACGCCAAGGACGGTGACTAAAGTCCTTCTCCTACTCAAGTACTCCGGCCTGAGAATGAGATTTTTAAATCTCAGGTCGGCCCTGGACACTTTTTCTGCTTCCTGTTCACTTGGAAGCAGAATATCCCATGTGGCGAACCCTCTGCGGCACACATAGGATGCTGGGACTTTAAGCCCGTACAGAAGGTCCGCCATTTGATTCACTTCGACCCCAGCCAACCCCTTGGTTTTGGTGTCGATGGTGACTAGCGATACTATTCTTTTCGCTAGTCGATCCACCGCACCTGGAGCTGCTTTGATGTTGTTACCGTCGGTCAATTGTTTGTATTTTTCGTCAAACAACCGACGGTACTCTTCGGGGCTTAGCTGGGACTGGGGTCCCCACTTGTCTTGAGTTGCTGAGAGGGCAGGAGATGCTGATACTGTAGGTGATGGTGGTGATACAGGCGGCGTCTTCTGCCCGGGAGGGATGGTCCTGTCCTGGCTGGACAAACTTTGAGTAGGAGGGAGGGACGGCCACTCTTTCGGAGATGCCAAAGGATTGGACACCTTTGGAGTGGCCAACTTGGTCCCACCTCCCCTTTTGCTGGCGGCACCAACTGCTCCAGATTTCATTTCTGGTCCAGCGACCCCCTTCGTTCTCGGTCTGGATTTTCTTGTACCGCTTTTCGTAGGGCTTTTGTTTGGTGCCCTCATACTGTTGCTGCTGCTGCTGCGGCTACTACTGCCACTGTAGGTTCCTAGAGGTCCAAACAGCTCGTAGTCCATTTCGGACATTTCCATCTGAGCAGCCTCCCGGTCGCTTGGCCCTGGCGGCTGATCTGGATCGGTGGCTCCTTCCTTTTGGAGCTCCACCGACCTGGCTGGCCTTAATCCTACAGGCAGGAGACTTTTCCTCCTGCGAGCAGGCGGGCTGACGGTTAAAGCCCGTCGACCAACTGGTGTGATGGGGAGTCTCTCCCACCGACCCAGATCACCTCTCCCAGCTGAGCTAAAACCTACGCTGCCGGGGTCAGCAGCGTTGAAATCACTAGCAGAGTTGCCGTAGCATGCGGCAAACTCCGAATTACTTTCAGTGCGGGGGACAGCACTGCCGTAGGTACTGGGCATGCCGCCTAAGTCGTCAAAAAACCCGTACGTTAAGTCTTGGCCTAATCCGGCCCCCAGATGTTTTTTAGGCATCTGGGAACCAGAGCCCGAGCTAGGCACTAAGCCTCCACCGGAGCTCGGTCCAGTCCTCCCCTCTTCCGTTTTGCCCTGCACAACGGCAGAATAAAAACAAAACGCGTAATATTACTTTTTTTTTTTTTTAGGTGTGGAAAAAAAAAAAAAAAAAAAAAAAAAAAAAAATTGTGAAAATAAAACCAGATCTGAACCCGGCGCTAACCCGCCGATTTGGAGATGGAAGAACGTTTGCTAAATGTGACTCTAGCTGTTCAACCAAATCCGGCCAGCTGCTTAAGTTGTACCTGGGTTCAGAACAAACCTAAAAACAAGAAGAAAATAAACTCAGTTAGTGCCCAAAAGGGGCTATACGAATCACCCAAGAGGGGTGATCACCCAAAAGGGGTGAGAAGAACAATGGTGCCCAAAAGGGGCTTGCCCAGGGGACAGAGAGAGTCCCCGGTCAAAAAGGTGCACAAGAGGCCAAGTAGCGTGTCACTCCCAAGTAAAAATCCAAAGTAAAAATCCAACGTAAAAATCCAAAGTAAAACTTCAAAGTAAAAATCCAAAGTAAAACTTCAAAGTAAAACTCCAAAGTAAAACTTCAAAGTAAAAATCCAAAGTAAAAATCCAACGTAAAAATCCAAAGTAAAAATGCAAAGTAAAAATCCTGGGGTAAAAAATAACGACGTCAATTTGAAAACTGTGCTTGTCTTAGGAGTGTGCTCTGTTTATTTATCTCTTTAAATATTTACATATAAAAACAGATGTGGCACAAGGCCAAAAACGGGTATGGGGGAGGAGTGGGGGTCGGGGGTCGTCCACTGGTCTATGCCCTAAAAAACTAGCTTCAATCACCACAATACCACATTTACTCTATGGACTTAATCTACTTAAAATATCCCCAGGTTGTTTCATGATTTTTTATTTACAAAAATAATATGTACAGAGTATGGTGATAGGGAGTGGGAGAACAAAAACTAAGCCTTAAAAAATCCCCAAAAAATAAATAAAAATAAAATGGATGTAAAAATAAAGAACAAAATAAAATGCTAATTATGGTAAGTTAGTAGGACCCTCCCATCCTATCTAAGGTATGAACTGCTCACTGTCTTCCGGAACAACCGAAAGCAAGAGAGTCAGCTCCTAAGTGGGAGTGGGCGTTGCCTAGGGGGACAAAATAAATATTGGGTATGGTTTATTTGGGGGGGGGGGATGTGCGGTATCCTCCAGGATAAATACCATTAGGGCAGGCCAGGGATAAAGTAAATCGGGGAGCGGGCATCCTGGAGGAGTTCTGACACCTAAAATAAAAATGGGGAAAACAGGACTCATTTGTACTACTAGCTATAGGGACTGATCCAACAATTGGATATTTAAGACAAACTTGTCAAAAAGAAATACCTAAGGTCGGCGTGTGCCATGCTTAGGCAGGGAACACGAACTCAATTTTATTCCGTATGAACACACATAAACTAGCGGTGTGTATCCACCTACTTTTAAATAGCGAGAAGGGTAACCTCCTTCTATCACATTTAATTTTGATTTTAAGTTGATGCTTAAAATACGAAATTAAATCATAATAAGAAGGCGGCACCCCACCGCTCCCTATGTCTAAGCGTGAAGACCACACTACGAGTCTAGCTACGGCTAAAATCGCAAGTAACACCATTCGTTTCTCCCTGGGCCACAATGGGTCCATGTTGAAAACAACGGATTCTAAATCCAGGCACGTCACCCGCTCGGGAACGATGCGAGCCGTCACCTCGTTGACATACGTCCAGTATTCACGCAGCTTGGAGCAGTTGAAAAAGGCGTGCTTGGCCGTTTCAATTTCATCATCCTCGCAACGTGGACAAAAAGGGTCCATACTTAGACCAATACTGAAGCGTATGCCATTAAGGGGTACTACATTTCGAACTAATCGCCAGGTTAGAGAAAACTCAGTATTGTTAAGATGACTCCGGCCTGGCGCCCAATTCCACTGAGAGCGAACCTCCTCCTCCGACAATCCAAGTCGCTCCCCAAGTGGATCCAAAGCGGTCCCCACCACTAACTCCCGATATAGTGTTTTCCTAGACCGGGCGAGGTCACTGGACCCCGGCAGCACTCTGAGCGCAGTTCGGCATTCGTTGAAGAACCGCGATTGACCCCTTGGCCTACGACGGCATTCAGCCAAGTGGTCAGGGGTGAGGTTGGGAAAAGCCTTCTCAACCGCAGGGCCCCACGCGGACTCCTCTGTCAAAGTTCTACTCAGGAATGTTAACCTCTCGGCATATAAATGGCTCGCCAAGTCGGGCATTCCCAAGCCCCCAACATCAGGACGTTGAGTACAGACCTGTCTACAGACTAGCGGCTTTCTCTTGTTCCACAAAAGCGAGAAAAGCGTACGCGTTAAAGCCGCCAAGCGGTCTGCAGGCAGAGGTAGTACAGCCAATCGGTAAAGGATAAGCGGAAAGACGTACATGGCGCACGCCTCAGCTCGACCTTTAAGGGAAAGCCCCCTTCGAAGCCAAATCCTTACAGACGCTTCGACCTTAGACTGTACTTCCGACCAATTCTTATCAAGCTGGAGACCCGGTCCGAACCACACGCCGAGGATTCGAACCGGGCCATCGGACCAGTTGAAAAGGCCCGGCAGCGCATCCGCGCCACTCCAGGCAGCCAACCTTAGGCCATTGGATTTGCTAAGGTTGACCACGGCCCCTGTAACATCTTCATACCTTTTGAGTGCCTTAGTTACCGTGGAGATGTCTCGACGGCACGAGACGAACACGGTAACATCATCGGCATACGCGGAGACCCTGGCTCGCGCACCACCAGGTAGAGCGATACCGCGTAGGGCGGGTCCAGCCTCCCCTTGCCTCAGCTTGCGCAGGAAGGGTTCCAACGCAAGAACGTAGAGGAGAGGAGACAACGGACACCCCTGACGTACCGACCGAGAAACAGCAAACGATTCCGATCGCATCCCGTTTACCTGCACCACTGCCGTCGGGCTGTGATACAGCATGGAAATCCATCTGCGGAAGTCCGGTGTAAAACCGGCGGTTTCTAAAACAGATCCCAAGAACCGATGGTCAACCCTATCAAAAGCTTTGGACTGATCTAAATTGATCAGCGCGGCTTCGGTGTCGTCTTCTAACCCCTCTAAGATCGTGCGTATCAGATGCAAGTTGTTCTGAATCGATCTCCCCTTCACAGCATAATTCTGATCAGGTTCAATCAATTCACCAATAACAGCCTGCAACCGATTTGCAAGAACTTTGGCCAAAATCTTTAAATCTGTATTTAACAGAGTTATGGGCCTATAGTCATCTAAACCCCCAACATGCTCGCCCTTTTTCTTAAGCAATGTGATCACTCCCCTGGTGACTTGACCAGGGATAGAACCCTGTGCAAACCAGTGGTTGAACACATCCGTCAGAATAGGTACGAACATGTGCGACAGCCTCAAGAACAATTCATAGGGCAAACCATCAAGTCCCGGAGATTTGTCGTAGCCGACCTGCTTCAACGCAGTGAGGACCTCACATTCTGTAATGCGCCCATCACAACTAGCCGCTCGAGCCGCCTCCAGGCGGGGCGAACCGGCCAAATAGTTGCCAAACTCCTCGACGCGGAGTCTGGACAGTTGGGTGAAGCGATCCGCGAAATGCTCCCGAAACCCCTCACAAATCTCCCGAGCCGACACAAGGGTGTGTCCTTCCGGGCTTTGAATTTGACGAATATAGCCGTCCGAGTTGCGACATAGTGGAGCTCTACGCTCTGCAGCGTCAACATTCACGGCTTCGTTGGACACTCTTTCTAACCTAGCCCTGACTACTTGACCTTCATACCGCTCGTTAGCCGAACGTTTCAGGTCCCCCTTAGCTAAGTTTATGGCTAGGGAATCCCCCCCTTCCACCGCCCGGGCCAGCTTATTTTCTAAACGCTTTTCTGTCTCAGCCTTATTTAAGGCGAGGCGTTGGCTATATTTGACAGAAAAGCTCCTAATGTCACATTTGGCGTTAACCCACCACTTACTCCCGGTTACCGCCCCCACTAATCCCTTTTGAAAATTAAGTGTTAGCCTGTCCCGGAAGTCACGTATCTCCAGTAAGGAGGTATTTAACTTCCAGTACCCAGCTAACTTATGGGTTTTAGGTTCTATTTCCATACTGGCCACAAGTAATTTGTGGTCAGAATGGGCTAACCAGTGGAACGTGGGACAAGAGATATAATCTACTTTGCCTCTTCTCACTAACAACCGATCCAAGTAAGTACTTGAAACGGAAGGCCTATTAGAAAGCCACGTCCACCACTCCCGCCCCGGGTGATCGACACGAAACCTATCGACCAGATCACATTCAGTCATCAGATCAGAAAGGCTGGTCTCACACCCACCAGACCCTCTAGGCCCACCGACCTTATCTATTTTGGGATCAAGGATGGCATTCCAATCCCCCAGTAAAATTAACCGCTTCGAACCCCCGAGGAACCCCTCCAACCCCCGGAAAAAGAGAGCCCTCTCCCGAGCGATATTGGGCGCATAAACCGCGACGATTCGAAATGCAGCACTTTTTACGGCAACATCGGCCACGACCAGTCTGCCATCAGCATCCGCGTGAACAACGTTTACACTTGCGGACAGGGTGCGTCTTACTAACAAGGAAACTCCCCTAGCACAACGGTCACCGAAAGCTGAAAAAACATCGAAATGCTTCGACAGCAGTCGGTGATCGTCGATCGAATCATAGTGAGTTTCCTGTAACGCAGCCACATCTATGTCAAAAGACATGAGGTCTCCCAGTATGCGTTTAGCTTTGCTTAAAGACCTCATGCCCCTTGTGTTCAGGCTTCCTAAAACTAAGTTCGCGGCCATCTGCACTAATCAGTGTCAACCACCGGTCTGAAGTCTTTCGGGACGAGGATGCCGCAGGCATTAGCCATATTACCCGTTAGTAAGTCGGACGTAACCCGTCCGTCTCGGGTAATGCCCCCGACATCCAATGGAAAGGTGAGTTTTAGGGCCCTATAAAAACAAGGGTGGACGTACATAGGGACCCTCCCTTCGCTATCTTTTCTCAGCTGTTTGAGGGAGTCATGGGTATCATCCACCAGTTTCAGACCCGGAATTGCCCCCTTAGCGGCCTCAACCATTTTCCAAAGGCTTCTCGTCCTGCCTTCCCTGGTCTTTCGGATGAAAGTGATGATCAAGGGGGCATCTGGAAAATTTTGGGGCTTGGTGATATCTATCCCCTGGGTCTGAGTGAGGAGCTGCAGCGGCCGCACGATTTTTAACTGTCTCGAGTTGAGATTGGCAGCGACAAGGTGAAAATCTGCTTCGCAGATATGGTCCCCTGGCAAGAAGGGGAGCCTTCGGGTTTTTTCCTTCCTTACTGGGGAACGAGAAGCAGACCTGCTGCTAATTTTGGGCTCCGGCTTTTTGTTTTGAGACAGAGAGCGGGAGCTAGCTGGGGTAGAATCAACAGGGGAGGGGGATTTCTGCTCAGTATTAGGGGTAGGGGGTTGGGATTCAGGAGTCTGAGCAGAAGAGACGGTCATCTCTTCAGACGTTGGGGCAGGGGATTGGGGTCCAGCCTCTTTATCTTTCTTAGCCTTTTTTGTGGCTCTTTTCAAATCCCGAGATTCCTTTTTCTCTGTCTCTGGAGCCGGCCCAGCGTCATCTTCCATTTTGTTTTCGTCTTGTTTCTCCCCTTCCGAGTCTGATGTTGTCAAGGGGACCGTCTGCTTCCTCTTAGTTGCCACTGCCAATCCAGATGTTGAAGGCTGCGGCTCCTCGGTGGGAATATCTAGATTTCGCGACACTGTGGGTAGCCGCCCCCCTTTTTCACCCGGGGGCTGCACCTTTTTGGAGGGGGACTGCTCCGGACTGGAACTTGGTTCTTCGGTGGGGATGGTCTTTCCACCTTTCACCACCTTGCTCCAGTCTTTTGTTGTTGTTGTTGTTGTTTTTACAGTGCCCCCTCCGGTCGTTGGTGGAGGAGCTGCTGGTGCCACTGACGCCGCTTTCACTCCCGGGGCTTGAGCAGAAGGGGTCTTTTTAGGTGGAAATTTTTTCGGGCAGGCTTTCGCCATATGCCCCTTCTGCTCACAATGCCAACAATGTGGCCTCCTACCCTCGACGATGACACTCATTGTCCAGGTGTCGCACTTGAGTAGGGGTGGGATATTATTGAAGCCGTCCCGGTCGACTCTCATATTTATTTTGTAGTCCCCTACCATAAGGTTACGGGGACCACGGACCGGGACTATAGCTTCGACGTCCCCATACTGACTTAGGACAGCACCAAGCTGTTCTGAGCTAATATAGCAGGGGACGCCAAGGACGGTGACTAAAGTCCTTCTCCTACTCAAGTACTCCGGCCTGAGAATGAGATTTTTAAATCTCAGGTCGGCCCTGGACACTTTTTCTGCTTCCTGTTCACTTGGAAGCAGAATATCCCATGTGGCGAACCCTCTGCGGCACACATAGGATGCTGGGACTTTAAGCCCGTACAGAAGGTCCGCCATTTGATTCACTTCGACCCCAGCCAACCCCTTGGTTTTGGTGTCGATGGTGACTAGCGATACTATTCTTTTCGCTAGTCGATCCACCGCACCTGGAGCTGCTTTGATGTTGTTACCGTCGGTCAATTGTTTGTATTTTTCGTCAAACAACCGACGGTACTCTTCGGGGCTTAGCTGGGACTGGGGTCCCCACTTGTCTTGAGTTGCTGAGAGGGCAGGAGATGCTGATACTGTAGGTGATGGTGGTGATACAGGCGGCGTCTTCTGCCCGGGAGGGATGGTCCTGTCCTGGCTGGACAAACTTTGAGTAGGAGGGAGGGACGGCCACTCTTTCGGAGATGCCAAAGGATTGGACACCTTTGGAGTGGCCAACTTGGTCCCACCTCCCCTTTTGCTGGCGGCACCAACTGCTCCAGATTTCATTTCTGGTCCAGCGACCCCCTTCGTTCTCGGTCTGGATTTTCTTGTACCGCTTTTCGTAGGGCTTTTGTTTGGTGCCCTCATACTGTTGCTGCTGCTGCTGCGGCTACTACTGCCACTGTAGGTTCCTAGAGGTCCAAACAGCTCGTAGTCCATTTCGGACATTTCCATCTGAGCAGCCTCCCGGTCGCTTGGCCCTGGCGGCTGATCTGGATCGGTGGCTCCTTCCTTTTGGAGCTCCACCGACCTGGCTGGCCTTAATCCTACAGGCAGGAGACTTTTCCTCCTGCGAGCAGGCGGGCTGACGGTTAAAGCCCGTCGACCAACTGGTGTGATGGGGAGTCTCTCCCACCGACCCAGATCACCTCTCCCAGCTGAGCTAAAACCTACGCTGCCGGGGTCAGCAGCGTTGAAATCACTAGCAGAGTTGCCGTAGCATGCGGCAAACTCCGAATTACTTTCAGTGCGGGGGACAGCACTGCCGTAGGTACTGGGCATGCCGCCTAAGTCGTCAAAAAACCCGTACGTTAAGTCTTGGCCTACTCCGGCCCCCAGATGTTTTTTAGGCATCTGGGAACCAGAGCCCGAGCTAGGCACTAAGCCTCCACCGGAGCTCGGTCCAGTCCTCCCCTCTTCCGTTTTGCCCTGCACAACGGCAGAATAAAAACAAAACGCGTAATATTACTTTTTTTTTTTTTTAGGTGTGGAAAAAAAAAAAAAAAAAAAAAAAAAATTGTGAAAATAAAACCAGATCTGAACCCGGCGCTAACCCGCCGATTTGGAGATGGAAGAACGTTTGCTAAATGTGACTCTAGCTGTTCAACCAAATCCGGCCAGCTGCTTAAGTTGTACCTGGGTTCAGAACAAACCTAAAAACAAGAAGAAAATAAACTCAGTTAGTGCCCAAAAGGGGCTATACGAATCACCCAAGAGGGGTGATCACCCAAAAGGGGTGAGAAGAACAATGGTGCCCAAAAGGGGCTTGCCCAGGGGACAGAGAGAGTCCCCGGTCAAAAAGGTGCACAAGAGGCCAAGTAGCGTGTCACTCCCAAGTAAAAATCCAAAGTAAAAATCCAACGTAAAAATCCAAAGTAAAACTTCAAAGTAAAAATCCAAAGTAAAACTTCAAAGTAAAACTCCAAAGTAAAACTTCAAAGTAAAAATCCAAAGTAAAAATCCAACGTAAAAATCCAAAGTAAAAATGCAAAGTAAAAATCCTGGGGTAAAAAATAACGACGTCAATTTGAAAACTGTGCTTGTCTTAGGAGTGTGCTCTGTTTATTTATCTCTTTAAATATTTACATATAAAAACAGATGTGGCACAAGGCCAAAAACGGGTATGGGGGAGGAGTGGGGGTCGGGGGTCGTCCACTGGTCTATGCCCTAAAAAACTAGCTTCAATCACCACAATACCACATTTACTCTATGGACTTAATCTACTTAAAATATCCCCAGGTTGTTTCATGATTTTTTATTTACAAAAATAATATGTACAGAGAATGGTGATAGGGAGTGGGACAACAAAAACTAAGCCTTAAAAAATCCCCCAAAAATAAATAAAAATAAAATGGATGTAAAAATAAAGAACAAAATAAAATGCTAATTATGGTAAGTTAGTAGGACCCTCCAATCCTATCTAAGGTATGAACTGCTCACTGTCTTCCGGAACAATCGAAAGCAAGAGAGTCAGCTCCTAAGTGGGAGTGGGCGTTGCCTAGGGGGACAAAATAAATATTGGGTAGGGTTTATTTGGGGGGGGGGGATGTGCGGTGTCCTCCAGGATAAATACCATTAGGGCAGGCCAGGGATAAAGTAAATCGGGGAGCGGGCATCCTGGAGGAGTTCTGACACCTAAAATAAAGATGGGGAAAACAGGACACATTTGTACTACTAGCTATAGGGACTGATCCAACAATTGGATATTTATGACAAACTTGTCAAAAAGAAATACCTAAGGTCGGCGTGTGCCATGCTTAGGCAGGGAACACGAACTCAATTCTATTCCGTATGAACACACATAAACTAGCGGTGTGTATCCACCTACTTTTAAATAGCGAGAAGGGTAACCTCCTTCTATCACATTTAATTTTGATTTTAAGTTGATGCTTAAAATACGAAATTAAATCATAATAAGAAGGCGGCACCCCACCGCTCCCTATGTCTAAGCGTGAAGACCACACTACGAGTCTAGCTACGGCTAAAATCGCAAGTAACACCATTCGTTTCTCCCTGGGCCACAATGGGTCCATGTTGAAAACAACGGATTCTAAATCCAGGCACGTCACCCGCTCGGGAACGATGCGAGCCGTCACCTCGTTGACATACGTCCAGTATTCACGCAGCTTGGAGCAGTTGAAAAAGGCGTGCTTGGCCGTTTCAATTTCATCATCCTCGCAACGTGGACAAAAAGGGTCCATACTTAGACCAATACTGAAGCGTATGCCATTAAGGGGTACTACATTTCGAACTAATCGCCAGGTTAGAGAAAACTCAGTATTGTTAAGATGACTCCGGCCTGGCGCCCAATTCCACTGAGAGCGAACCTCCTCCTCCGACAATCCAAGTCGCTCCCCAAGTGGATCCAAAGCGGTCCCCACCACTAACTCCCGATATAGTGTTTTCCTAGACCGGGCGAGGTCACTGGACCCCGGCAGCACTCTGAGCGCAGTTCGGCATTTGTTGAAGAATCGCGATTGACCCCTTGGCCTACGACGGCATTCAGCCAAGTGGTCAGGGGTGAGGTTGGGAAAAGCCTTCTCAACCGCAGGGCCCCACGCGGACTCCTCTGTCAAAGTTCTACTCAGGAATGTTAACCTCTCGGCATATAAATGGCTCGCCAAGTCGGGCATTCCCAAGCCCCCAACATCAGGACGTTGAGTACAGACCTGTCTACAGACTAGCGGCTTTCTCTTGTTCCACAAAAGCGAGAAAAGCGTACGCGTTAAAGCCGCCAAGCGGTCTGCAGGCAGAGGTAGTACAGCCAATCGGTAAAGGATAAGCGGAAAGACGTACATGGCGCACGCCTCGGCTCGACCTTTAAGGGAAAGCCCCAAATCCTTACAGACGCTTCGACCTTAGACTGTACTTCCGACCAATTCTTATCAAGCTGGAGACCCGGTCCGAACCACACGCCGAGGATTCGAACCGGGCCATCGGACCAGTTGAAAAGGCCCGGCAGCGCATCCGCGCCACTCCAGGCAGCCAACCTTAGGCCATTGGATTTGCTAAGGTTGACCACGGCCCCTGTAACATCTTCATACCTTTTGAGTGCCTTAGTTACCGTGGAGATGTCTCGACGGCACGAGACGAACACGGTAACATCATCGGCATACGCGGAGACCCTGGCTCGCGCACCACCAGGTAGAGCGATACCGCGTAGGGCGGGTCCAGCCTCCCCTTGCCTCAGCTTGCGCAGGAAGGGTTCCAACGCAAGAACGTAGAGGAGAGGAGACAACGGACACCCCTGACGTACCGACCGAGAAACAGCAAACGATTCCGATCGCATCCCGTTTACCTGCACCACTGCCGTCGGGCTGTGATACAGCATGGAAATCCATCTGCGGAAGTCCGGTGTAAAACCGGCGGTTTCTAAAACAGATCCCAAGAACCGATGGTCAACCCTATCAAAAGCTTTGGACTGATCTAAATTGATCAGCGCGGCTTCGGTGTCGTCTTCTAACCCCTCTAAGATCGTGCGTATCAGATGCAAGTTGTTCTGAATCGATCTCCCCTTCACAGCATAATTCTGATCAGGTTCAATCAATTCACCAATAACAGCCTGCAACCGATTTGCAAGAACTTTGGCCAAAATCTTTAAATCTGTATTTAACAGAGTTATGGGCCTATAGTCATCTAAACCCCCAACATGCTCGCCCTTTTTCTTAAGCAATGTGATCACTCCCCTGGTGACTTGACCAGGGATAGAACCCTGTGCAAACCAGTGGTTGAACACATCCGTCAGAATAGGTACGAACATGTGCGACAGCCTCAAGAACAATTCATAGGGCAAACCATCAAGTCCCGGAGATTTGTCGTAGCCGACCTGCTTCAACGCAGTGAGGACCTCACATTCTGTAATGCGCCCATCACAACTAGCCGCTCGAGCCGCCTCCAGGCGGGGCGAACCGGCCAAATAGTTGCCAAACTCCTCGACGCGGAGTCTGGACAGTTGGGTGAAGCGATCCGCGAAATGCTCCCGAAACCCCTCACAAATCTCCCGAGCCGACACAAGGGTGTGTCCTTCCGGGCTTTGAATTTGACGAATATAGCCGTCCGAGTTGCGACATAGTGGAGCTCTACGCTCTGCAGCGTCAACATTCACGGCTTCGTTGGACACTCTTTCTATCCTAGCCCTGACTACTTGACCTTCATACCGCTCGTTAGCCGAACGTTTCAGGTCCCCCTTAGCTAAGTTTATGGCTAGGGAATCCCCCCCTTCCACCGCCCGGGCCAGCTTATTTTCTAAACGCTTTTCTGTCTCAGCCTTATTTAAGGCGAGGCGTTGGCTATATTTGACAGAAAAGCTCCTAATGTCACATTTGGCGTTAACCCACCACTTACTCCCGGTTACCGCCCCCACTAATCCCTTTTGAAAATTAAGTGTTAGCCTGTCCCGGAAGTCACGTATCTCCAGTAAGGAGGTATTTAACTTCCAGTACCCAGCTAACTTATGGGTTTTAGGTTCTATTTCCATACTGGCCACAAGTAATTTGTGGTCAGAATGGGCTAACCAGTGGAACGTGGGACAAGAGATATAATCTACTTTGCCTCTTCTCACTAACAACCGATCCAAGTAAGTACTTGAAACGGAAGGCCTATTAGAAAGCCACGTCCACCACTCCCGCCCCGGGTGATCGACACGAAACCTATCGACCAGATCACATTCAGTCATCAGATCAGAAAGGCTGGTCTCACACCCACCAGACCCTCTAGGCCCACCGACCTTATCTATTTTGGGATCAAGGATGGCATTCCAATCCCCCAGTAAAATTAACCGCTTTGAACCCCCGAGGAACCCCTCCAACCCCCGGAAAAAGAGAGCCCTCTCCCGAGCGATATTGGGCGCATAAACCGCGACGATTCGAAATGCAGCACTTTTTACGGCAACATCGGCCACGACCAGTCTGCCATCAGCATCCGCGTGAACAACGTTTACACTTGCGGACAGGGTGCGTCTTACTAACAAGGAAACTCCCCTAGCACAACGGTCACCGAAAGCTGAAAAAACATCGAAATGCTTCGACAGCAGTCGGTGATCGTCGATCGAATCATAGTGAGTTTCCTGTAACGCAGCCACATCTATGTCAAAAGACATGAGGTCTCCCAGTATGCGTTTAGCTTTGCTTAAAGACCTCATGCCCCTTGCGTTCAGGCTTCCTAAAACTAAGTTCGCGGCCATCTGCACTAATCAGTGTCAACCACCGGTCTGAAGTCTTTCGGGACGAGGATGCCGCAGGCATTAGCCATATTACCCGTTAGTAAGTCGGACGTAACCCGTCCGTCTCGGGTAATGCCCCCGACATCCAATGGAAAGGTGAGTTTTAGGGCCCTATAAAAACAAGGGTGGACGTACATAGGGACCCTCCCTTCGCTATCTTTTCTCAGCTGTTTGAGGGAGTCATGGGTATCATCCACCAGTTTCAGACCCGGAATTGCCCCCTTGGCGGCCTCAACCATTTTCCAAAGGCTTCTCGTCCTGCCTTCCCTGGTCTTTCGGATGAAAGTGATGATCAAGGGGGCATCTGGAAAATTTTGGGGCTTGGTGATATCTAGCCCCTGGGTCTGAGTGAGGAGCTGCAGCGGCCGCACGATTTTTAACTGTCTCGAGTTGAGATTGGCAGCGACAAGGTGAAAATCTGCTTCGCAGATATGGTCCCCTGGCAAGAAGGGGAGCCTTCGGGTTTTTTCCTTCCTTACTGGGGAACGAGAAGCAGACCTGCTGCTAATTTTGGGCTCCGGCTTTTTGTTTTGAGACAGAGAGCGGGAGCTAGCTGGGGTAGAATCAACAGGGGAGGGGGATTTCTGCTCAGTATTAGGGGTAGGGGGTTGGGATTCAGGAGTCTGAGCAGAAGAGACGGTCATCTCTTCAGACGTTGGGGCAGGGGATTGGGGTCCAGCCTCTTTATCTTTCTTAGCCTTTTTTGTGGCTCTTTTCAAATCCCGAGATTCCTTTTTCTCTGTCTCTGGAGCCGGCCCAGCGTCATCTTCCATTTTGTTTTCGTCTTGTTTCTCCCCTTCCGAGTCTGATGTTGTCAAGGGGACCGTCTGCTTCCTCTTAGTTGCCACTGCCAATCCAGATGTTGAAGGCTGCGGCTCCTCGGTGGGAATATCTAGATTTCGCGACACTGTGGGTAGCCGCCCCCCTTTTTCACCCGGGGGCTGCACCTTTTTGGAGGGGGACTGCTCCGGACTGGAACTTGGTTCTTCGGTGGGGATGGTCTTTCCACCTTTCACCACCTTGCTCCAGTCTTTTGTTGTTGTTGTTGTTGTTGTTGTTGTTGCAGTGCCCCCTCCGGTCGTTGGTGGAGGAGCTGCTGGTGCCACTGACGCCGCTTTCACTCCCGGGGCTTGAGCAGAAGGGGTCTTTTTAGGTGGAAATTTTTTCGGGCAGGCTTTCGCCATATGCCCCTTCTGCTCACAATGCCAACAATGTGGCCTCCTACCCTCGACGATGACACTCATTGTCCAGGTGTCGCACTTGAGTAGGGGTGGGATATTATTGAAGCCGTCCCGGTCGACTCTCATATTTATTTTGTAGTCCCCTACCATAAGGTTACGGGGACCACGGACCGGGACTATAGCTTCGACGTCCCCATACTGACTTAGGACAGCACCAAGCTGTTCTGAGCTAATATAGCAGGGGACGCCAAGGACGGTGACTAAAGTCCTTCTCCTACTCAAGTACTCCGGCCTGAGAATGAGATTTTTAAATCTCAGGTCGGCCCTGGACACTTTTTCTGCTTCCTGTTCACTTGGCAGCAGAATATCCCAAGTGGCGAACCCTCTGCGGCACACATAGGATGCTGGGACTTTAAGCCCGTACAGAAGGTCCGCCATTTGATTCACTTCGACCCCAGCCAACCCCTTGGTTTTGGTGTCGATGGTGACTAGCGATACTATTCTTTTCGCTAGTCGATCCACCGCACCTGGAGCTGCTTTGATGTTGTTACCGTCGGTCAATTGTTTGTATTTTTCGTCAAACAACCGACGGTACTCTTCGGGGCTTAGCTGGGACTGGGGTCCCCACTTGTCTTGAGTTGCTGAGAGGGCAGGAGATGCTGATACTGTAGGTGATGGTGGTGATACAGGCGGCGTCTTCTGCCCGGGAGGGATGGTCCTGTCCTGGCTGGACAAACTTTGAGTAGGAGGGAGGGACGGCCACTCTTTCGGAGATGCCAAAGGATTGGACACCTTTGGAGTGGCCAACTTGGTCCCACCTCCCCTTTTGCTGGCGGCACCAACTGCTCCAGATTTGATTTCTGGTCCAGCGACCCCCTTCGTTCTCGGTCTGGATTTTCTTGTACCGCTTTTCGTAGGGCTTTTGTTTGGTGCCCTCATACTGTTGCTGCTGCTGCTGCGGCTACTACTGCCACTGTAGGTTCCTAGAGGTCCAAACAGCTCATAGTCTATTTCGGACATTTCCATCTGAGCAGCCTCCCGGTCGCTTGGCCCTGGCGGCTGATCTGGATCGGTGGCTCCTTCCTGTTGGAGCTCCACCGACCTGGCTGGCCTTAATCCTACAGGCAGGAGACTTTTCCTCCTGCGAGCAGGCGGGCTGACGGTTAAAGCCCGTCGACCAACTGGTGTGATGGGGAGTCTCTCCCACCGACCCAGATCACCTCTCCCAGCTGAGCTAAAACCTACGCTGCCGGGGTCAGCAGCGTTGAAATCACTAGCAGAGTTGCCGTAGCATGCGGCAAACTCCGAATTACTTTCAGTGCGGGGGACAGCACTGCCGTAGGTACTGGGCATGCCGCCTAAGTCGTCAAAAAACCCGTACGTTAAGTCTTGGCCTACTCCGGCCCCCAGATGTTTTTTAGGCATCTGGGAACCAGAGCCCGAGCTAGGCACTAAGCCTCCACCGGAGCTCGGTCCAGTCCTCCCCTCTTCCGTTTTGCCCTGCACAACGGCAGAATAAAAACAAAACGCGTAATATTACTTTTTTTTTTAGGTGTGGAAAAAAAAAAAAAAAAAAAAAAAAAAAAAATTACGAAAATAAAACCAGATCTGAACCCGGCGCTAACCCGCCGATTTGGAGATGGAAGAACGTTTGCTAAATGTTACTCTAGCTGTTCAACCAAATCCGGCCAGCTGCTTAAGTTGTACCTGGGTTCAGAACAAACCTAAAAACAAGAAGAAAATAAACTCAGTTAGTGCCCAAAAGGGGCTGTACGAATCACCCAAGAGGGGTGATCACCCAAAAGGGGTGAGAAGAACAATGGTGCCCAAAAGGGGCTTGCCCAGGGGACAGAGAGAGTCCCCGGTCAAAAAAGGTGCACAAGAGGCCAAGTAGCGTGTCACTCCCAAGTAAAAATCCAAAGTAAAACTTCAAAGTAAAACTTCAAAGTAAAAATCCAACGTAAAAATCCAACGTAAAAATCCAAAGTAAAAATGCAAAGTAAAACTTCAAAGTAAAAATCCAAAGTAAAAATCCAACGTAAAAATCCAAAGTAAAAATGCAAAGTAAAAATCCTGGGGTAAAAAATAACGACGTCAATTTGAAAACTGTGCTTGTCTTAGGAGTGTGCTCTGTTTATTTATCTCTTTAAATATTTACATATAAAAACAGATGTGGCACAAGGCCAAAAACGGGTATGGGGGAGGAGTGGGGGTCGGGGGTCGTCCACTGGTCTATGCCCTAAAAAACTAGCTTCAATCACCACAATACCACATTTACTCTATGGACTTAATCTACTTAAAATATCCCCAGGTTGTTTCATGATTTTTTATTTACAAAAATAATATGTACAGAGTATGGTGATAGGGAGTGGGAGAACAAAAACTAAGCCTTAAAAAATCCCCCAAAAATAAATAAAAATAAAATGGATGTAAAAATAAAGAACAAAATAAAATGCTAATTATGGTAAGTTAGTAGGACCCTCCAATCCTATCTAAGGTATGAACTGCTCACTGTCTTCCGGAACAACCGAAAGCAAGAGAGTCAGCTCCTAAGTGGGAGTGGGCGTTGCCTAGGGGGACAAAATAAATATTGGGTAGGGTTTATTTGGGCGGGGGGATGTGCGGTGTCCTCCAGGATAAATACCGTTAGGGCAGGCCAGGGATAAAGTAAATCGGGGAGCGGGCATCCTGGAGGAGTTCTGACACCTAAAATAAAGATGGGAAAACAGGACTCATTTGTACTACTAGCTATAGGGACTGATCCAACAATTGGATATTTATGACAAACTTGTCAAAAAGAAATACCTAAGGTCGGCGTGTGCCATGCTTAGGCAGGGAACACGAACTCAATTCTATTCCGTATGAACACACATAAACTAGCGGTGTGTATCCACCTACTTTTAAATAGCGAGAAGGGTAACCTCCTTCTATCACATTTAATTTTGATTTTAAGTTGATGCTTAAAATACGAAATTAAATCATAATAAGAAGGCGGCACCCCACCGCTCCCTATGTCTAAGCGTGAAGACCACACTACGAGTCTAGCTACGGCTAAAATCGCAAGTAACACCATTCGTTTCTCCCTGGGCCACAATGGGTCCATGTTGAAAACAACGGATTCTAAATCCAGGCACGTCACCCGCTCGGGAACGATGCGAGCCGTCACCTCGTTGACATACGTCCAGTATTCACGCAGCTTGGAGCAGTTGAAAAAGGCGTGCTTGGCCGTTTCAATTTCATCATCCTCGCAACGTGGACAAAAAGGGTCCATACTTAGACCAATACTGAAGCGTATGCCATTAAGGGGTACTACATTTCGAACTAATCGCCAGGTTAGAGAAAACTCAGTATTGTTAAGATAACTCCGGCCTGGCGCCCAATTCCACTGAGAGCGAACCTCCTCCTCCGACAATCCAAGTCGCTCCCCAAGTGGATCCAAAGCGGTCCCCACCACTAACTCCCGATATAGTGTTTTCCTAGACCGGGCGAGGTCACTGGACCCCGGCAGCACTCTGAGCGCAGTTCGGCATTCGTTAAAGAACCGCGATTGACCCCTTGGCCTACGACGGCATTCAGCCAAGTGGTCAGGGGTGAGGTTGGGAAAAGCCTTCTCAACCGCAGGGCCCCACGCGGACTCCTCTGTCAAAGTTCTACTCAGGAATGTTAACCTCTCGGCATATAAATGGCTCGCCAAGTCGGGCATTCCCAAGCCCCCAACATCAGGACGTTGAGTACAGACCTGTCTACAGACTAGCGGCTTTCTCTTGTTCCACAAAAGCGAGAAAAGCGTACGTGTTAAAGCCGCCAAGCGGTCTGCAGGCAGAGGTAGTACAGCCAATCGGTAAAGGATAAGCGGAAAGACGTACATGGCGCACGCCTCAGCTCGACCTTTAAGGGAAAGCCCCCTTCGAAGCCAAATCCTTACAGACGCTTCGACCTTAGACTGTACTTCCGACCAATTCTTATCAAGCTGGAGACCCGGTCCGAACCACACGCCGAGGATTCGAACCGGGCCATCGGACCAGTTGAAAAGGCCCGGCAGCGCATCCGCGCCACTCCAGGCAGCCAACCTTAGGCCATTGGATTTGCTAAGGTTGACCACGGCCCCTGTAACATCTTCATACCTTTTGAGTGCCTTAGTTACCGTGGAGATGTCTCGACGGCACGAGACGAACACGGTAACATCATCGGCATACGCGGATACCCTGGCTCGCGCACCACCAGGTAGAGCGATACCGCGTAGGGCGGGTCCAGCCTCCCCTTGCCTCAGCTTGCGCAGGAAGGGTTCCAACGCAAGAACGTAGAGGAGAGGAGACAACGGACACCCCTGACGTACCGACCGAGAAACAGCAAACGATTCCGATCGCATCCCGTTTACCTGCACCACTGCCGTCGGGCTGTGATACAGCATGGAGATCCATCTGCGGAAGTCCGGTGTAAAACCGGCGGTTTCTAAAACAGATCCCAAGAACCGATGGTCAACCCTATCAAAAGCTTTGGACTGATCTAAATTGATCAGCGCGGCTTCGGTGTCGTCTTCTAACCCCTCTAAGATCGTGCGTATCAGATGCAAGTTGTTCTGAATCGATCTCCCCTTCACAGCATAATTCTGATCAGGTTCAATCAATTCACCAATAACAGCCTGCAACCGATTTGCAAGAACTTTGGCCAAAATCTTTAAATCTGTATTTAACAGAGTTATGGGCCTATAGTCATCTAAACCCCCAACATGCTCGCCCTTTTTCTTAAGCAATGTGATCACTCCCCTGGTGACTTGACCAGGGATAGAACCCTGTGCAAACCAGTGGTTGAACACATCCGTCAGAATAGGTACGAACATGTGCGACAGCCTCAAGAACAATTCATAGGGCAAACCATCAAGTCCCGGAGATTTGTCGTAGCCGACCTGCTTCAACGCAGTCAGGACCTCACATTCTGTAATGCGCCCATCACAACTAGCCGCTCGAGCCGCCTCCAGGCGGGGCGAACCGGCCAAATAGTTGCCAAACTCCTCGACGCGGAGTCTGGACAGTTGGGTGAAGCGATCCGCGAAATGCTCCCGAAACCCCTCACAAATCTCCCGAGCCGACACAAGGGTGTGTCCTTCCGGGCTTTGAATTTGACGAATATAGCCGTCCGAGTTGCGACATAGTGGAGCTCTACGCTCTGCAGCGTCAACATTCACGGCTTCGTTGGACACTCTTTCTAACCTAGCCCTGACTACTTGACCTTCATACCGCTCGTTAGCCGAACGTTTCAGGTCCCCCTTAGCTAAGTTTATGGCTAGGGAATCCCCCCCTTCCACCGCCCGGGCCAGCTTATTTTCTAAACGCTTTTCTGTCTCAGCCTTATTTAAGGCGAGGCGTTGGCTATATTTGACAGAAAAGCTCCTAATGTCACATTTGGCGTTAACCCACCACTTACTCCCGGTTACCGCCCCCACTAATCCCTTTTGAAAATTAAGTGTTAGCCTGTCCCGGAAGTCACGTATCTCCAGTAAGGAGGTATTTAACTTCCAGTACCCAGCTAACTTATGGGTTTTAGGTTCTATTTCCATACTGGCCACAAGTAATTTGTGGTCAGAATGGGCTAACCAGTGGAACGTGGGACAAGAGATATAATCTACTTTGCCTCTTCTCACTAACAACCGATCCAAGTAAGTACTTGAAACGGAAGGCCTATTAGAAAGCCACGTCCACCACTCCCGCCCCGGGTGATCGACACGAAACCTATCGACCAGATCACATTCAGTCATCAGATCAGAAAGGCTGGTCTCACACCCACCAGACCCTCTAGGCCCACCGACCTTATCTATTTTGGGATCAAGGATGGCATTCCAATCCCCCAGTAAAATTAACCGCTTCGAACCCCCGAGGAACCCCTCCAACCCCCGGAAAAAGAGAGCCCTCTCCCGAGCGATATTGGGCGCATAAACCGCGACGATTCGAAATGCAGCACTTTTTACGGCAACATCGGCCACGACCAGTCTGCCATCAGCATCCGCGTGAACCACGTTTACACTTGCGGACAGGGTGCGTCTTACTAACAAGGAAACTCCCCTAGCACAACGGTCACCGAAAGCTGAAAAAACATCGAAATGCTTCGACAGCAGTCGGTGATCGTCGATCGAATCATAGTGAGTTTCCTGTAACGCAGCCACATCTATGTCAAAAGACATGAGGTCCCCCAGTATGCGTTTAGCTTTGCTTAAAGACCTCATGCCCCTTGTGTTCAGGCTTCCTAAAACTAAGTTCGTGGCCATCTGCACTAAACAGTGTCAACCACCGGTCTGAAGTCTTTCGGGACGAGGATGCCGCAGGCATTAGCCATGTTACCCGTAAGTAAGTCGGACGTAACCCGTCCGTCTCGGGTAATGCCCCCGACATCCAATGGAAAGGTGAGTTTGAGGGCCCTATAAAAACAAGGGTGGACGTACATAGGGACCCTCCCTTCGCTATCTTTTCTCAGCTGTTTGAGGGAGTCATGGGTATCATCCACCAGTTTCAGACCCGGAATTGCCCCCTTGGCGGCCTCAACCATTTTCCAAAGGCTTCTCGTCCTGCCTTCCCTGGTCTTTCGGATGAAAGTGATGATCAAGGGGGCATCTGGAAAATTTTGGGGCTTGGTGATATCTAGCCCCTGGGTCTGAGTGAGGAGCTGCAGCGGCCGCACGATTTTTAACTGTCTCGAGTTGAGATTGGCAGCGACAAGGTGAAAATCTGCTTCGCAGATATGGTCCCCTGGCAAGAAGGGGAGTCTTCGGGTTTTTTCCTTCCTTACTGGGGAACGAGAAGCAGACCTGCTGCTAATTTTGGGCTCCGGCTTTTTGTTTTGAGACAGAGAGCGGGAGCTAGCTGGGGTAGAATCAACAGGGGAGGGGGATTTCTGCTCAGTATTAGGGGTAGGGGGTTGGGATTCAGGAGTCTGAGCAGAAGAGACGGTCATCTCTTCAGACGTTGGGGCAGGGGATTGGGGTCCAGCCTCTTTATCTTTCTTAGCCTTTTTTGTGGCTCTTTTCAAATCCCGAGATTCCTTTTTCTCTGTCCCTGGAGCCGGCCCAGCGTCATCTTCCATTTTGTTTTCGTCTTGTTTCTCCCCTTCCGAGTCTGATGTTGTCAAGGGGACCGTCTGCTTCCTCTTAGTTGCCACTGCCAATCCAGATGTTGAAGGCTGCGGCTCCTCGGTGGGAATATCTAGATTTCGCGACACTGTGGGTAGCCGCCCCCCTTTTTCACCCGGGGGCTGCACCTTTTTGGAGGGGGACTGCTCCGGACTGGAACTTGGTTCTTCGGTGGGGATGGTCTTTCCACCTTTCACCACCTTGCTCCAGTCTTTTGTTGTTGTTGTTGTTGTTGTTGTTGCAGTGCCCCCTCCGGTCGTTGGTGGAGGAGCTGCTGGTGCCACTGACGCCGCTTTCACTCCCGGGGCTTGAGCAGAAGGGGTCTTTTTAGGTGGAAATTTTTTCGGGCAGGCTTTCGCCATATGCCCCTTCTGCTCACAATGCCAACAATGTGGCCTCCTACCCTCGACGATGACACTCATTGTCCAGGTGTCGCACTTGAGTAGGGGTGGGATATTATTGAAGCCGTCCCGGTCGACTCTCATATTTATTTTGTAGTCCCCTACCATAAGGTTACGGGGACCACGGACCGGGACTATAGCTTCGACGTCCCCATACTGACTCAGGACAGCACCAAGCTGTTCTGAGCTGATATAGCAGGGGACGCCAAGGACGGTGACTAAAGTCCTTCTCCTACTCAAGTACTCCGGCCTGAGAATGAGATTTTTAAATCTCAGGTCGGCCCTGGACACTTTTTCTGCTTCCTGTTCACTTGGAAGCAGAATATCCCATGTGGCGAACCCTCTGCGGCACACATAGGATGCTGGGACTTTAAGCCCGTACAGAAGGTCCGCCATTTGATTCACTTCGACCCCAGCCAACCCCTTGGTTTTGGTGTCGATGGTGACTAGCGATACTATTCTTTTCGCTAGTCGATCCACCGCACCTGGAGCTGCTTTGATGTTGTTACCGTCGGTCAATTGTTTGTATTTTTCGTCAAACAACCGACGGTACTCTTCGGGGCTTAGCTGGGACTGGGGTCCCCACTTGTCTTGAGTTGCTGAGAGGGCAGGAGATGCTGATACTGTAGGTGATGGTGGTGATACAGGCGGCGTCTTCTGCCCGGGAGGGATGGTCCGGTCCTGGCTGGACAAACTTTGAGTAGGAGGGAGGGACGGCCACTCTTTCGGAGATGCCAAAGGATTGGACACCTTTGGAGTGGCCAACTTGGTCCCACCTCCCCTTTTGCTGGCGGCACCAACTGCTCCAGATTTGATTTCTGGTCCAGCGACCCCCTTCGTTCTCGGTCTGGATTTTCTTGTACCGCTTTTCGTAGGGCTTTTGTTTGGTGCCCTCACACTGTTGCTGCTGCTGCTGCGGCTACTACTGCCACTGTAGGTTCCTAGAGGTCCAAACAGCTCGTAGTCCATTTCAGACATTTCCATCTGAGCAGCCTCCCGGTCGCTTGGCCCTGGCGGCTGATCTGGATCGGTGGCTCCTTCCTTTTGGAGCTCCACCGACCTGGCTGGCCTCAATCCTACAGGCAGGAGACTTTTCCTCCTGCGAGCAGGCGGGCTGACGGTTAAAGCCCGTCGACCAACTGGTGTGATGGGGAGTCTCTCCCACCGACCCAGATCACCTCTCCCAGCTGAGCTAAA
This sequence comes from Sepiola atlantica, assembly GCA_963556195.1. Classification (NCBI taxonomy): domain Eukaryota; kingdom Metazoa; phylum Mollusca; class Cephalopoda; order Sepiida; family Sepiolidae; genus Sepiola; species Sepiola atlantica. The sequence goes on from OY744520.1 coordinate 11,925,813, forward strand.
ACCTACGCTGCCGGGGTCAGCAGCGTTGAAATCACTAGCAGAGTTGCCGTAGCATGCGGCAAACTCCGAATTACTTTCAGTGCGGGGGACAGCACTGCCGTAGGTACTGGGCATGTCGCCTAAGTCGTCAAAAAACCCGTACGTTAAGTCTTGGCCTACTCCGGCCCCCAGATGTTTTTTAGGCATCTGGGAACCAGAGCCCGAGCTAGGCACTAAGCCTCCACCGGAGCTCGGTCCAGTCCTCCCCTCTTCCGTTTTGCCCTGCACAACGGCAGAATAAAAACAAAACGCGTAATATTACTTTTTTTTTTAGGTGTGGAAAAAAAAAAAAAAAAAAAAAAAAAAAAAAATTACGAAAATAAAACCAGATCTGAACCCGGCGCTAACCCGCCGATTTGGAGATGGAAGAACGTTTGCTAAATGTTACTCTAGCTGTTCAACCAAATCCGGCCAGCTGCTTAAGTTGTACCTGGGTTCAGAACAAACCTAAAAACAAGAAGAAAATAAACTCAGTTAGTGCCCAAAAGGGGCTGTACGAATCACCCAAGAGGGGTGATCACCCAAAAGGGGTGAGAAGAACAATGGTGCCCAAAAGGGGCTTGCCCAGGGGACAGAGAGAGTCCCCGGTCAAAAAAGGTGCACAAGAGGCCAAGTAGCGTGTCACTCCCAAGTAAAAATCCAAAGTAAAACTTCAAAGTAAAACTTCAAAGTAAAAATCCAACGTAAAAATCCAACGTAAAAATCCAAAGTAAAAATGCAAAGTAAAAATCCTGGGGTAAAAAATAACGACGTCAATTTGAAAACTGTGCTTGTCTTAGGAGTGTGCTCTGTTTATTTATCTCTTTAAATATTTACAAAAATATAGAAACAGATGTGGCACAAGGCCAAAAACGGGTATGGGGGAGGAGTGGGGGTCGGGGGTCGTCCACTGGTCTATGCCCTAAAAAACTAGCTTCAATCACCACAATACCACATTTACTCTATGGACTTAATCTACTTAAAATATCCCCAGGTTGTTTCATGATTTTTTATTTACAAAAATAATATGTACAGAGTATGGTGATAGGGAGTGGGACAACAAGAACTAAGCCTTAAAAAATCCCCCAAAAATAAATAAAAATAAAATGGATGTAAAAATAAAGAACAAAATAAAATGCTAATTATGGTAAGTTAGTAGGACCCTCCCATCCTATCTAAGGTATGAACTGCTCACTGTCTTCCGGAACAACCGAAAGCAAGAGAGTCAGCTCCTAAGTGGGAGTGGGCGTTGCCTAGGGGGACAAAATAAATATTGGGTAGGGTTTATTTGGGGGGGGGGGTGCGGTGTCCTCCAGGATAAATACTATTAGGGCAGGCCAGGGATAAAGTAAATCGGGGAGCGGGCATCCTGGAGGAGTTCTGACACCTAAAATAAAGATGAGGAAAACAGGACTCATTTGTACTACTAGCTATAGGGACTGATCCAACAATTGGATATTTATGACAAACTTGTCAAAAAGAAATACCTAAGGTCGGCGTGTGCCATGCTTAGGCAGGGAACACGAACTCAATTCTATTCCGTATGAACACACATAAACTAGCGGTGTGTATCCACCTACTTTTAAATAGCGAGAAGGGTAACCTCCTTCTATCACATTTAATTTTGATTTTAAGTTGATGCTTAAAATACGAAATTAAATCATAATAAGAAGGCGGCACCCCACCGCTCCCTATGTCTAAGCGTGAAGACCACACTACGAGTCTAGCTACGGCTAAAATCGCAAGTAACACCATTCGTTTCTCCCTGGGCCACAATGGGTCCATGTTGAAAACAACGGATTCTAAATCCAGGCACGTCACCCGCTCGGGAACGATGCGAGCCGTCACCTCGTTGACATACGTCCAGTATTCACGCAGCTTGGAGCAGTTGAAAAAGGCGTGCTTGGCCGTTTCAATTTCATCATCCTCGCAACGTGGACAAAAAGGGTCCATACTTAGACCAATACTGAAGCGTATGCCATTAAGGGGTACTACATTTCGAACTAATCGCCAGGTTAGAGAAAACTCAGTATTGTTAAGATGACTCCGGCCTGGCGCCCAATTCCACTGAGAGCGAACCTCCTCCTCCGACAATCCAAGTCGCTCCCCAAGTGGATCCAAAGCGGTCCCCACCACTAACTCCCGATATAGTGTTTTCCTAGACCGGGCGAGGTCACTGGACCCCGGCAGCACTCTGAGCGCAGTTCGGCATTCGTTGAAGAACCGCGATTGACCCCTTGGCCTACGACGGCATTCAGCCAAGTGGTCAGGGGTGAGGTTGGGAAAAGTCTTCTCAACCGCAGGGCCCCACGCGGACTCCTCTGTCAAAGTTCTACTCAGGAATGTTAACCTCTCGGCATATAAATGGCTCGCCAAGTCGGGCATTCCCAAGCCCCCAACATCAGGACGTTGAGTACAGACCTGTCTACAGACTAGCGGCTTTCTCTTGTTCCACAAAAGCGAGAAAAGCGTACGCGTTAAAGCCGCCAAGCGGTCCGCAGGCAGAGGTAGTACAGCCAATCGGTAGAGGATAAGCGGAAAGACGTACATGGCGCACGCCTCAGCTCGACCTTTAAGGGAAAGCCCCCTTCGAAGCCAAATCCTTACAGACGCTTCGACCTTAGACTGTACTTCCGACCAATTCTTATCAAGCTGGAGACCCGGTCCGAACCACACGCCGAGGATTGGAACCGGGCCATCGGACCAGTTGAAAAGGCCCGGCAGCGCATCCGCGCCACTCCAGGCAGCCAACCTTAGGCCATTGGATTTGCTAAGGTTGACCACGGCCCCTGTAACATCTTCATACCTTTTGAGTGCCTTAGTTACCGTGGAGATGTCTCGACGGCACGAGACGAACACGGTAACATCATCGGCATACGCGGAGACCCTGGCTCGCGCACCACCAGGTAGAGCGATACCGCGTAGGGCGGGTCCAGCCTCCCCTTGCCTCAGCTTGCGCAGGAAGGGTTCCAACGCAAGAACGTAGAGGAGAGGAGACAACGGACACCCCTGACGTACCGACCGAGAAACAGCAAACGATTCCGATCGCATCCCGTTTACCTGTACCACTGCCGTCGGGCTGTGATACAGCATGGAAATCCATCTGCGGAAGTCCGGTGTAAAACCGGCGGTTTCTAAAACAGATCCCAAGAACCGATGGTCAACCCTATCAAAAGCTTTGGACTGATCTAAATTGATCAGCGCGGCTTCGGTGTCGTCTTCTAACCCCTCTAAGATCGTGCGTATCAGATGCAAGTTGTTCTGAATCGATCTCCCCTTCACAGCATAATTCTGATCAGGTTCAATCAATTCACCAATAACAGCCTGCAACCGATTTGCAAGAACTTTGGCCAAAATCTTTAAATCTGTATTTAACAGAGTTATGGGCCTATAGTCATCTAAACCCCCAACATGCTCGCCCTTTTTCTTAAGCAATGTGATCACTCCCCTGGTGACTTGACCAGGGATAGAACCCTGTGCAAACCAGTGGTTGAACACATCCGTCAGAATAGGTACGAACATGTGCGACAGCCTCAAGAACAATTCATAGGGCAAACCATCAAGTCCCGGAGATTTGTCGTAGCCGACCTGCTTCAACGCAGTCAGGACCTCACATTCTGTAATGCGCCCATCACAACTAGCCGCTCGAGCCGCCTCCAGGCGGGGCGAACCGGCCAAATAGTTGCCAAACTCCTCGACGCGGAGTCTGGACAGTTGGGTGAAGCGATCCGCGAAATGCTCCCGAAACCCCTCACAAATCTCCCGAGCCGACACAAGGGTGTGTCCTTCCGGGCTTTGAATTTGACGAATATAGCCGTCCGAGTTGCGACATAGTGGAGCTCTACGCTTCGCAGCGTCAACATTCACGGCTTCGTTGGACACTCTTTCTAACCTAGCCCTGACTACTTGACCTTCATACCGCTCGTTAGCCGAACGTTTCAGGTCCCCCTTAGCTAAGTTTATGGCTAGGGAATCCCCCCCTTCCACCGCCCGGGCCAGCTTATTTTCTAAACGCTTTTCTGTCTCAGCCTTATTTAAGGCGAGGCGTTGGCTATATTTGACAGAAAAGCTCCTAATGTCACATTTGGCGTTAACCCACCACTTACTCCCGGTTACCGCCCCCACTAATCCCTTTTGAAAATTAAGTGTTAGCCTGTCCCGGAAGTCACGTATCTCCAGTAAGGAGGTATTTAACTTCCAGTACCCAGCTAACTTATGGGTTTTAGGTTCTATTTCCATACTGGCCACAAGTAATGTGTGGTCAGAATGGGCTAACCAGTGGAACGTGGGACAAGAGATATAATCTACTTTGCCTCTTCTCACTAACAACCGATCCAAGTAAGTACTTGAAACGGAAGGCCTATTAGAAAGCCACGTCCACCACTCCCGCCCCGGGTGATCGACACGAAACCTATCGACCAGATCACATTCAGTCATCAGATCAGAAAGGCTGGTCTCACACCCACCAGACCCTCTAGGCCCACCGACCTTATCTATTTTGGGATCAAGGATGGCATTCCAATCCCCCAGTAAAATTAACCGCTTTGAACCCCCGAGGAACCCCTCCAACCCCCGGAAAAAGAGAGCCCTCTCCCGAGCGATATTGGGCGCATAAACCGCGACGATTCGAAATGCAGCACTTTTTACGGCAACATCGGCCACGACCAGTCTGCCATCAGCATCCGCGTGAACAACGTTTACACTTGCGGACAGGGTGCGTCTTACTAACAAGGAAACTCCCCTAGCACAACGGTCACCGAAAGCTGAAAAAACATCGAAATGCTTCGACAGCAGTCGGTGATCGTCGATCGAATCATAGTGAGTTTCCTGTAACGCAGCCACATCTATGTCAAAAGACATGAGGTCCCCCAGTATGCGTTTAGCTTTGCTTAAAGACCTCATGCCTCTTGTGTTCAGGCTTCCTAAAACTAAGTTCGCGGCCATCTGCACTAATCAGTGTCAACCACCGGTCTGAAGTCTTTCGGGACGAGGATGCCGCAGGCATTAGCCATATTACCCGTTAGTAAGTCGGACGTAACCCGTCCGTCTCGGGTAATGCCCCCGACATCCAATGGAAAGGTGAGTTTTAGGGCCCTATAAAAACAAGGGTGGACGTACATAGGGACCCTCCCTTCGCTATCTTTTCTCAGCTGTTTGAGGGAGTCATGGGTATCATCCACCAGTTTCAGACCCGGAATTGCCCCCTTGGCGGCCTCAACCATTTTCCAAAGGCTTCTCGTCCTGCCTTCCCTGGTCTTTCGGATGAAAGTGATGATCAAGGGGGCATCTGGAAAATTTTGGGGCTTGGTGATATCTAGCCCCTGGGTCTGAGTGAGGAGCTGCAGCGGCCGCACGATTTTTAACTGTCTCGAGTTGAGATTGGCAGCGACAAGGTGAAAATCTGCTTCGCAGATATGGTCCCCTGGCAAGAAGGGGAGCCTTCGGGTTTTTTCCTTCCTTACTGGGGAACGAGAAGCAGACCTGCTGCTAATTTTGGGCTCCGGCTTTTTGTTTTGAGACAGAGAGCGGGAGCTAGCTGGGGTAGAATCAACAGGGGAGGGGGATTTCTGCTCAGTATTAGGGGTAGGGGGTTGGGATTCAGGAGTCTGAGCAGAAGAGACGGTCATCTCTTCAGACGTTGGGGCAGGGGATTGGGGTCCAGCCTCTTTATCTTTCTTAGCCTTTTTTGTGGCTCTTTTCAAATCCCTAGATTCCTTTTTCTCTGTCTCTGGAGCCGGCCCAGCGTCATCTTCCATTTTGTTTTCGTCTTGTTTCTCCCCTTCCGAGTCTGATGTTGTCAAGGGGACCGTCTGCTTCCTCTTAGTTGCCACTGCCAATCCAGATGTTGAAGGCTGCGGCTCCTCGGTGGGAATATCTAGATTTCGCGACACTGTGGGTAGCCGCCCCCCTTTTTCACCCGGGGGCTGCACCTTTTTGGAGGGGGACTGCTCCGGACTGGAACTTGGTTCTTCGGTGGGGATGGTCTTTCCACCTTTCACCACCTTGCTCCAGTCTTTTGTTGTTGTTGTTGTTGTTGTTGTTGCAGTGCCCCCTCCGGTCGTTGGTGGAGGAGCTGCTGGTGCCACTGACGCCGCTTTCACTCCCGGGGCTTGAGCAGAAGGGGTCTTTTTAGGTGGAAATTTTTTCGGGCAGGCTTTCGCCATATGCCCCTTCTGCTCACAATGCCAACAATGTGGCCTCCTACCCTCGACGATGACACTCATTGTCCAGGTGTCGCACTTGAGTAGGGGTGGGATATTATTGAAGCCGTCCCGGTCGACTCTCATATTTATTTTGTAGTCCCCTACCATAAGGTTACGGGGACCACGGACCGGGACTATAGCTTCGACGTCCCCATACTGACTTAGGACAGCACCAAGCTGTTCTGAGCTAATATAGCAGGGGACGCCAAGGACGGTGACTAAAGTCCTTCTCCTACTCAAGTACTCCGGCCTGAGAATGAGATTTTTAAATCTCAGGTCGGCCCTGGACACTTTTTCTGCTTCCTGTTCACTTGGCAGCAGAATATCCCAAGTGGCGAACCCTCTGCGGCACACATAGGATGCTGGGACTTTAAGCCCGTACAGAAGGTCCGCCATTTGATTCACTTCGACCCCAGCCAACCCCTTGGTTTTGGTGTCGATGGTGACTAGCGATACTATTCTTTTCGCTAGTCGATCCACCGCACCTGGAGCTGCTTTGATGTTGTTACCGTCGGTCAATTGTTTGTATTTTTCGTCAAACAACCGACGGTACTCTTCGGGGCTTAGCTGGGACTGGGGTCCCCACTTGTCTTGAGTTGCTGAGAGGGCAGGAGATGCTGATACTGTAGGTGATGGTGGTGATACAGGCGGCGTCTTCTGCCCGGGAGGGATGGTCCTGTCCTGGCTGGACAAACTTTGAGTAGGAGGGAGGGACGGCCACTCTTTCGGAGATGCCACAGGATTGGACACCTTTGGAGTGGCCAACTTGGTCCCACCTCCCCTTTTGCTGGCGGCACCAACTGCTCCAGATTTCATTTCTGGTCCAGCGACCCCCTTCGTTCTCGGTCTGGATTTTCTTGTACCGCTTTTCGTAGGGCTTTTGTTTGGTGCCCTCACACTGTTGCTGCTGCTGCTGCGGCTACTACTGCCACTGTAGGTTCCTAGAGGTCCAAACAGCTCGTAGTCCATTTCAGACATTTCCATCTGAGCAGCCTCCCGGTCGCTTGGCCCTGGCGGCTGATCTGGATCGGTGGCTCTTTCCTGTTGGAGCTCCACCGACCTGGCTGGCCTTAATCCTACAGGCAGGAGACTTTTCCTCCTGCGAGCAGGCGGGCTGACGGTTAAAGCCCGTCGACCAACTGGTGTGATGGGGAGTCTCTCCCACCGACCCAGATCACCTCTCCCAGCTGAGCTAAAACCTACGCTGCCGGGGTCAGCAGCGTTGAAATCACTAGCAGAGTTGCCGTAGCATGCGGCAAACTCTGAATTACTTTCAGTGCGGGGGACAGCACTGCCGTAGGTACTGGGCATGCCGCCTAAGTCGTCAAAAAACCCGTACGTTAAGTTTCGGCCTACTCCGGCCCCCAGATGTTTTTTAGGCATCTGGGAACCAGAGCCCGAGCTAGGCACTAAGCCTCCACCGGAGCTCGGTCCAGTCCTCCCCTCTTCCGTTTTGCCCTGCACAACGGCAGAATAAAAACAAAACGCGTAATATTACTTTTTTTTTTAGGTGTGGAAAAAAAAAAAAAAAAAAAAAAAAAAAAAATTACGAAAATAAAACCAGATCTGAACCCGGCGCTAACCCGCCGATTTGGAGATGGAAGAACGTTTGCTAAATGTTACTCTAGCTGTTCAACCAAATCCGGCCAGCTGCTTAAGTTGTACCTGGGTTCAGAACAAACCTAAAAACAAGAAGAAAATAAACTCAGTTAGTGCCCAAAAGGGGCTGTACGAATCACCCAAGAGGGGTGATCACCCAAAAGGGGTGAGAAGAACAATGGTGCCCAAAAGGGGCTTGCCCAGGGGACAGAGAGAGTCCCCGGTCAAAAAAGGTGCACAAGAGGCCAAGTAGCGTGTCACTCCCAAGTAAAAATCCAAAGTAAAACTTCAAAGTAAAACTTCAAAGTAAAAATCCAACGTAAAAATCCAACGTAAAAATCCAAAGTAAAAATGCAAAGTAAAAATCCTGGGGTAAAAAATAACGACGTCAATTTGAAAACTGTGCTTGTCTTAGGAGTGTGCTCTGTTTATTTATCTCTTTAAATATTTACATATAAAAACAGATGTGGCACAAGGCCAAAAACGGGTATGGGGGAGGAGTGGGGGTCGGGGGTCGTCCACTGGTCTATGCCCTAAAAAACTAGCTTCAATCACCACAATACCACATTTACTCTATGGACTTAATCTACTTAAAATATCCCCAGGTTGTTTCATGATTTTTTATTTACAAAAATAATATGTACAGAGTATGGTGATAGGGAGTGGGACAACAAAAACTAAGCCTTAAAAAATCCCCCAAAAATAAATAAAAATAAAATGGATGTAAAAATAAAGAACAAAATAAAATGCTAATTATGGTAAGTTAGTAGGACCCTCCCATCCTATCTAAGGTATGAACTGCTCACTGTCTTCCGGAACAACCGAAAGCAAGAGAGTCAGCTCCTAAGTGGGAGTGGGCGTTGCCTAGGGGGACAAAATAAATATTGGGTAGGGTTTATTTGGGGGGGGGGGATGTGCGGTGTCCTCCAGGATAAATACCATTAGGGCAGGCCAGGGATAAAGTAAATCGGGGAGCGGGCATCCTGGAGGAGTTCTGACACCTAAAATAAAGATGGGGAAAACAGGACTCATTTGTACTACTAGCTATAGGGACTGATCCAACAATTGGATATTTAAGACAAACTTGTCAAAAAGAAATACCTAAGGTCGGCGTGTGCCATGCTTAGGCAGGGAACACGAACTCAATTTTATTCCGTATGAACACACATAAACTAGCGGTGTGTATCCACCTACTTTTAAATAGCGAGAAGGGTAACCTCCTTCTATCACATTTAATTTTGATTTTAAGTTGATGCTTAAAATACGAAATTAAATCATAATAAGAAGGCGGCACCCCACCGCTCCCTATGTCTAAGCGTGAAGACCACACTACGAGTCTAGCTACGGCTAAAATCGCAAGTAACACCATTCGTTTCTCCCTGGGCCACAATGGGTCCATGTTGAAAACAACGGATTCTAAATCCAGGCACGTCACCCGCTCGGGAACGATGCGAGCCGTCACCTCGTTGACATACGTCCAGTATTCACGCAGCTTGGAGCAGTTGAAAAAGGCGTGCTTGGCCGTTTCAATTTCATCATCCTCGCAACGTGGACAAAAAGGGTCCATACTTAGACCAATACTGAAGCGTATGCCATTAAGGGGTACTACATTTCGAACTAATCGCCAGGTTAGAGAAAACTCAGTATTGTTAAGATAACTCCGGCCTGGCGCCCAATTCCACTGAGAGCGAACCTCCTCCTCCGACAATCCAAGTCGCTCCCCAAGTGGATCCAAAGCGGTCCCCACCACTAACTCCCGATATAGTGTTTTCCTAGACCGGGCGAGGTCACTGGACCCCGGCAGCACTCTGAGCGCAGTTCGGCATTCGTTGAAGAACCGCGATTGACCCCTTGGCCTACGACGGCATTCAGCCAAGTGGTCAGGGGTGAGGTTGGGAAAAGCCTTCTCAACCGCAGGGCCCCACGCGGACTCCTCTGTCAAAGTTCTACTCAGGAATGTTAACCTCTCGGCATATAAATGGCTCGCCAAGTCGGGCATTCCCAAGCCCCCAACATCAGGACGTTGAGTACAGACCTGTCTACAGACTAGCGGCTTTCTCTTGTTCCACAAAAGCGAGAAAAGCGTACGCGTTAAAGCCGCCAAGCGGTCTGCAGGCAGAGGTAGTACAGCCAATCGGTAAAGGATAAGCGGAAAGACGTACATGGCGCACGCCTCAGCTCGACCTTTAAGGGAAAGCCCCCTTCGAAGCCAAATCCTTACAGACGCTTCGACCTTAGACTGTACTTCCGACCAATTCTTATCAAGCTGGAGACCCGGTCCGAACCACACGCCGAGGATTCGAACCGGGCCATCGGACCAGTTGAAAAGGCCCGGCAGCGCATCCGCGCCACTCCAGGCAGCCAACCTTAGGCCATTGGATTTGCTAAGGTTGACCACGGCCCCTGTAACATCTTCATACCTTTTGAGTGCCTTAGTTACCGTGGAGATGTCTCGACGGCACGAGACGAACACGGTAACATCATCGGCATACGCGGAGACCCTGGCTCGCGCACCACCAGGTAGAGCGATACCGCGTAGGGCGGGTCCAGCCTCCCCTTGCCTCAGCTTGCGCAGGAAGGGTTCCAACGCAAGAACGTAGAGGAGAGGAGACAACGGACACCCCTGACGTACCGACCGAGAAACAGCAAACGATTCCGATCGCATCCCGTTTACCTGCACCACTGCCGTCGGGCTGTGATACAGCATGGAAATCCATCTGCGGAAGTCCGGTGTAAAACCGGCGGTTTCTAAAACAGATCCCAAGAACCGATGGTCAACCCTATCAAAAGCTTTGGACTGATCTAAATTGATCAGCGCGGCTTCGGTGTCGTCTTCTAACCCCTCTAAGATCGTGCGTATCAGATGCAAGTTGTTCTGAATCGATCTCCCCTTCACAGCATAATTCTGATCAGGTTCAATCAATTCACCAATAACAGCCTGCAACCGATTTGCAAGAACTTTGGCCAAAATCTTTAAATCTGTATTTAACAGAGTTATGGGCCTATAGTCATCTAAACCCCCAACATGCTCGCCCTTTTTCTTAAGCAATGTGATCACTCCCCTGGTGACTTGACCAGGGATAGAACCCTGTGCAAACCAGTGGTTGAACACATCCGTCAGAATAGGTACGAACATGTGCGACAGCCTCAAGAACAATTCATAGGGCAAACCATCAAGTCCCGGAGATTTGTCGTAGCCGACCTGCTTCAACGCAGTGAGGACCTCACATTCTGTAATGCGCCCATCACAACTAGCCGCTCGAGCCGCCTCCAGGCGGGGCGAACCGGCCAAATAGTTGCCAAACTCCTCGACGCGGAGTCTGGACAGTTGGGTGAAGCGATCCGCGAAATGCTCCCGAAACCCCTCACAAATCTCCCGAGCCGACACAAGGGTGTGTCCTTCCGGGCTTTGAATTTGACGAATATAGCCGTCCGAGTTGCGACATAGTGGAGCTCTACGCTCTGCAGCGTCAACATTCACGGCTTCGTTGGACACTCTTTCTAACCTAGCCCTGACTACTTGACCTTCATACCGCTCGTTAGCCGAACGTTTCAGGTCCCCCTTAGCTAAGTTTATGGCTAGGGAATCCCCCCCTTCCACCGCCCGGGCCAGCTTATTTTCTAAACGCTTTTCTGTCTCAGCCTTATTTAAGGCGAGGCGTTGGCTATATTTGACAGAAAAGCTCCTAATGTCACATTTGGCGTTAACCCACCACTTACTCCCGGTTACCGCCCCCACTAATCCCTTTTGAAAATTAAGTGTTAGCCTGTCCCGGAAGTCACGTATCTCCAGTAAGGAGGTATTTAACTTCCAGTACCCAGCTAACTTATGGGTTTTAGGTTCTATCTCCATACTGGCCACAAGTAATTTGTGGTCAGAATGGGCTAACCAGTGGAACGTGGGACAAGAGATATAATCTACTTTGCCTCTTCTCACTAACAACCGATCCAAGTAAGTACTTGAAACGGAAGGCCTATTAGAAAGCCACGTCCACCACTCCCGCCCCGGGTGATCGACACGAAACCTATCGACCAGATCACATTCAGTCATCAGATCAGAAAGGCTGGTCTCACACCCAGCAGACCCTCTAGGCCCACCGACCTTATCTATTTTGGGATCAAGGATGGCATTCCAATCCCCCAGTAAAATTAACCGCTTTGAACCCCCGAGGAACCCCTCCAACCCCCGGAAAAAGAGAGCCCTCTCCCGAGCGATATTGGGCGCATAAACCGCGACGATTCGAAATGCAGCACTTTTTACGGCAACATCGGCCACGACCAGTCTGCCATCAGCATCCGCGTGAACAACGTTTACACTTGCGGACAGGGTGCGTCTTACTAACAAGGAAACTCCCCTAGCACAACGGTCACCGAAAGCTGAAAAAACATCGAAATGCTTCGACAGCAGTCGGTGATCGTCGATCGAATCATAGTGAGTTTCCTGTAACGCAGCCACATCTATGTCAAAAGACATGAGGTCCCCCAGTATGCGTTTAGCTTTGCTTAAAGACCTCATGCCCCTTGTGTTCAGGCTTCCTAAAACTAAGTTCGTGGCCATCTGCACTAATCAGTGTCAACCACCGGTCTGAAGTCTTTCGGGACGAGGATGCCGCAGGCATTAGCCATATTACCCGTTAGTAAGTCGGACGTAACCCGTCCGTCTCGGGTAATGCCCCCGACATCCAATGGAAAGGTGAGTTTGAGGGCCCTATAAAAACAAGGGTGGACGTACATAGGGACCCTCCCTTCGCTATCTTTTCTCAGCTGTTTGAGGGAGTCATGGGTATCATCCACCAGTTTCAGACCCGGAATTGCCCCCTTGGCGGCCTCAACCATTTTCCAAAGGCTTCTCGTTCTGCCTTCCCTGGTCTTTCGGATGAAAGTGATGATCAAGGGGGCATCTGGAAAATTTTGGGCCTTGGTGACATCTAGCCCCTGGGTCTGAGTGAGGAGCTGCAGCGGCCGCACGATTTTTAACTGTCTCGAGTTGAGATTGGCAGCGACAAGGTGAAAATCTGCTTCGCAGATATGGTCCCCTGGCAGGAAGGGGAGCCTTCGGGTTATTTCCTTCCTTACTGGGGAATGAGAAGCAGACCTGCTGCTAATTTTGGGCTCCGGCTTTTTGTTTTGAGACAGAGAGCGGGAGCTAGCTGGGGTAGAATCAACAGGGGAGGGGGATTTCTGCTCAGTATTAGGGGTAGGGGGTTGGGATTCAGGAGTCTGAGCAGAAGAGACGGTCATCTCTTCAGACGTTGGGGCAGGGGATTGGGGTCCAGCCTCTTTATCTTTCTTAGCCTTTTTTGTGGCTCTTTTCAAATCCCTAGATTCCTTTTTCTCTGTCTCTGGAGCCGGCCCAGCGTCATCTTCCATTTTGTTTTCGTCTTGTTTCTCCCCTTCCGAGTCTGATGTTGTCAAGGGGACCGTCTGCTTCCTCTTAGTTGCCACTGCCAATCCAGATGTTGAAGGCTGCGGCTCCTCGGTGGGAATATCTAGATTTCGCGACACTGTGGGTAGCCGCCCCCCTTTTTCACCCGGGGGCTGCACCTTTTTGGAGGGGGACTGCTCCGGACTGGAACTTGGTTCTTCGGTGGGGATGGTCTTTCCACCTTTCACCACCTTGCTCCAGTCTTTTGTTGTTGTTGTTGTTGTTGTTGTTGTTGTTGCAGTGCCCCCTCCGGTCGTTGGTGGAGGAGCTGCTGGTGCCACTGACGCCGCTTTCACTCCCTGGGCTTGAGCAGAAGGGGTCTTTTTAGGTGGAAATTTTTTCGGGCAGGCTTTCGCCATATGCCCCTTCTGCTCACAATGCCAACAATGTGGCCTCCTACCCTCGACGATGACACTCATTGTCCAGGTGTCGCACTTGAGTAGGGGTGGGATATTATTGAAGCCGTCCCGGTCGACTCTCATATTTATTTTGTAGTCCCCTACCATAAGGTTACGGGGACCACGGACCGGGACTATAGCTTCGACGTCCCCATACTGACTCAGGACAGCACCAAGCTGTTCTGAGCTGATATAGCAGGGGACGCCAAGGACGGTGACTAAAGTCCTTCTCCTACTCAAGTACTCCGGCCTGAGAATGAGATTTTTAAATCTCAGGTCGGCCCTGGACACTTTTTCTGCTTCCTGTTCACTTGGCAGCAGAATATCCCAAGTGGCGAACCCTCTGCGGCACACATAGGATGCTGGGACTTTAAGCCCGTACAGAAGGTCCGCCATTTGATTCACTTCGACCCCAGCCAACCCCTTGGTTTTGGTGTCGATGGTGACTAGCGATACTATTCTTTTCGCTAGTCGATCCACCGCACCTGGAGCTGCTTTGATGTTGTTACCGTCGGTCAATTGTTTGTATTTTTCGTCAAACAACCGACGGTACTCTTCGGGGCTTAGCTGGGACTGGGGTCCCCACTTGTCTTGAGTTGCTGAGAGGGCAGGAGATGCTGATACTGTAGGTGATGGTGGTGATACAGGCGGCGTCTTCTGCCCGGGAGGGATGGTCCTGTCCTGGCTGGACAAACTTTGAGTAGGAGGGAGGGACGGCCACTCTTTCGGAGATGCCAAAGGATTGGACACCTTTGGAGTGGCCAACTTGGTCCCACCTCCCCTTTTGCTGGCGGCACCAACTGCTCCAGATTTGATTTCTGGTCCAGCGACCCCCTTCGTTCTCGGTCTGGATTTTCTTGTACCGCTTTTCGTAGGGCTTTTGTTTGGTGCCCTCATACTGTTGCTGCTGCTGCTGCGGCTACTACTGCCACTGTAGGTTCCTAGAGGTCCAAACAGCTCATAGTCCATTTCAGACATTTCCATTTGAGCAGCCTCCCGGTCGCTTGGCCCTGGCGGCTGATCTGGATCGGTGGCTCCTTCCTGTTGGAGCTCCACCGACCTGGCTGGCCTCAATCCTACAGGCAGGAGACTTTTCCTCCTGCGAGCAGGCGGGCTGACGGTTAAAGCCCGTCGACCAACTGGTGTGATGGGGAGTCTCTCCCACCGACCCAGATCACCTCTCCCAGCTGAGCTAAAACCTACGCTGCCGGGGTCAGCAGCGTTGAAATCATTAGCAGAGTTGCCGTAGCATGCGGCAAACTCCGAATTACTTTCAGTGCGGGGGACAGCACTGCCGTAGGTACTGGGCATGTCGCCTAAGTCGTCAAAGAACCCGTACGTTAAGTTTTGGCCTACTCCGGCCCCCAGATGTTTTTTAGGCATCTGGGAACCAGAGCCCGAGCTAGGCACTAAGCCTCCACCGGAGCTCGGTCCAGTCCTCCCCTCTTCCGTTTTGCCCTGCACAACGGCAGAATAAAAACAAAACGCGTAATATTACTTTTTTTTTTAGGTGTGGAAAAAAAAAAAAAAAAAAAAAAAAAAAAAATTACGAAAATAAAACCAGATCTGAACCCGGCGCTAACCCGCCGATTTGGAGATGGAAGAACGTTTGCTAAATGTGACTCTAGCTGTTCAACCAAATCCGGCCAGCTGCTTAAGTTGTACCTGGGTTCAGAACAAACCTAAAAACAAGAAGAAAATAAACTCAGTTAGTGCCCAAAAGGGGCTGTACGAATCACCCAAGAGGGGTGATCACCCAAAAGGGGTGAGAAGAACAATGGTGCCCAAAAGGGGCTTGCCCAGGGGACAGAGAGAGTCCCCGGTCAAAAAAGGTGCACAAGAGGCCAAGTAGCGTGTCACTCCCAAGTAAAAATCCAAAGTAAAACTTCAAAGTAAAACTTCAAAGTAAAAATCCAACGTAAAAATCCAACGTAAAAATCCAAAGTAAAAATGCAAAGTAAAAATCCTGGGGTAAAAAATAACGACGTCAATTTGAAAACTGTGCTTGTCTTAGGAGTGTGCTCTGTTTATTTATCTCTTTAAATATTTACATATAAAAACAGATGTGGCACAAGGCCAAAAACGGGTATGGGGGAGGAGTGGGGGTCGGGGGTCGTCCACTGGTCTATGCCCTAAAAAAAACTAGCTTCAATCACCACAATACCACATTTACTCTATGGACTTATTCTACTTAAAATATCCCCAGGTTGTTTCATGATTTTTTATTTACAAAAATAATATGTACAGAGTATGGTGATAGGGAGTGGGACAACAAAAACTAAGCCTTAAAAAATCCCCCAAAAATAAATAAAAATAAAATGGATGTAAAAATAAAGAACAAAATAAAATGCTAATTATGGTAAGTTAGTAGGACCCTCCCATCCTATCTAAGGTATGAACTGCTCACTGTCTTCCGGGACAACCGAAAGCAAGAGAGTCAGCTCCTAAGTGGGAGTGGGCGTTGCCTAGGGGGACAAAATAAATATTGGGTAGGGTTTATTTGGGGGGGGGATGTGCGGTGTCCTCCAGGATAAATACCATTAGGGCAGGCCAGGGATAAAGTAAATCGGGGAGCGGGCATCCTGGAGGAGTTCTGACACCTAAAATAAAGATGGGGAAAACAGGACTCATTTGTACTACTAGCTATAGGGACTGATCCAACAATTGGATATTTATGACAAACTTGTCAAAAAGAAATACCTAAGGTCGGCGTGTGCCATGCTTAGGCAGGGAACACGAACTCAATTCTATTCCGTATGAACACACATAAACTAGCGGTGTGTATCCACCTACTTTTAAATAGCGAGAAGGGTAACCTCCTTCTATCACATTTAATTTTGATTTTAAGTTGATGCTTAAAATACGAAATTAAATCATAATAAGAAGGCGGCACCCCACCGCTCCCTATGTCTAAGCGTGAAGACCACACTACGAGTCTAGCTACGGCTAAAATCGCAAGTAACACCATTCGTTTCTCCCTGGGCCACAATGGGTCCATGTTGAAAACAACGGATTCTAAATCCAGGCACGTCACCCGCTCGGGAACGATGCGAGCCGTCACCTCGTTGACATACGTCCAGTATTCACGCAGCTTGGAGCAGTTGAAAAAGGCGTGCTTGGCCGTTTCAATTTCATCATCCTCGCAACGTGGACAAAAAGGGTCCATACTTAGACCAATACTGAAGCGTATGCCATTAAGGGGTACTACATTTCGAACTAATCGCCAGGTTAGAGAAAACTCAGTATTGTTAAGATGACTCCGGCCTGGCGCCCAATTCCACTGAGAGCGAACCTCCTCCTCCGACAATCCAAGTCGCTCCCCAAGTGGATCCAAAGCGGTCCCCACCACTAACTCCCGATATAGTGTTTTCCTAGACCGGGCGAGGTCACTGGACCCCGGCAGCACTCTGAGCGCAGTTCGGCATTCGTTGAAGAACCGCGATTGACCCCTTGGCCTACGACGGCATTCAGCCAAGTGGTCAGGGGTGAGGTTGGGAAAAGCCTTCTCAACCGCAGGGCCCCACGCGGACTCCTCTGTCAAAGTTCTACTCAGGAATGTTAACCTCTCGGCATATAAATGGCTCGCCAAGTCGGGCATTCCCAAGCCCCCAACATCAGGACGTTGAGTACAGACCTGTCTACAGACTAGCGGCTTTCTCTTGTTCCACAAAAGCGAGAAAAGCGTACGCGTTAAAGCCGCCAAGCGGTCTGCAGGCAGAGGTAGTACAGCCAATCGGTAAAGGATAAGCGGAAAGACGTACATGGCGCACGCCTCAGCTCGACCTTTAAGGGAAAGCCCCCTTCGAAGCCAAATCCTTACAGACGCTTCGACCTTAGACTGTACTTCCGACCAATTCTTATCAAGCTGGAGACCCGGTCCGAACCACACGCCGAGGATTCGAACCGGGCCATCGGACCAGTTGAAAAGGCCCGGCAGCGCATCCGCGCCACTCCAGGCAGCCAACCTTAGGCCATTGGATTTGCTAAGGTTGACCACGGCCCCTGTAACATCTTCATACCTTTTGAGTGCCTTAGTTACCGTGGAGATGTCTCGACGGCACGAGACGAACACGGTAACATCATCGGCATACGCGGAGACCCTGGCTCGCGCACCACCAGGTAGAGCGATACCGCGTAGGGCGGGTCCAGCCTCCCCTTGCCTCAGCTTGCGCAGGAAGGGTTCCAACGCAAGAACGTAGAGGAGAGGAGACAACGGACACCCCTGACGTACCGACCGAGAAACAGCAAACGATTCCGATCGCATCCCGTTTACCTGCACCACTGCCGTCGGGCTGTGATACAGCATGGAAATCCATCTGCGGAAGTCCGGTGTAAAACCGGCGGTTTCTAAAACAGATCCCAAGAACCGATGGTCAACCCTATCAAAAGCTTTGGACTGATCTAAATTGATCAGCGCGGCTTCGGTGTCGTCTTCTAACCCCTCTAAGATCGTGCGTATCAGATGCAAGTTGTTCTGAATCGATCTCCCCTTCACAGCATAATTCTGATCAGGTTCAATCAATTCACCAATAACAGCCTGCAACCGATTTGCAAGAACTTTGGCCAAAATCTTTAAATCTGTATTTAACAGAGTTATGGGCCTATAGTCATCTAAACCCCCAACATGCTCGCCCTTTTTCTTAAGCAATGTGATCACTCCCCTGGTGACTTGACCAGGGATAGAACCCTGTGCAAACCAGTGGTTGAACACATCCGTCAGAATAGGTACGAACATGTGCGACAGCCTCAAGAACAATTCATAGGGCAAACCATCAAGTCCCGGAGATTTGTCGTAGCCGACCTGCTTCAACGCAGTGAGGACCTCACATTCTGTAATGCGCCCATCACAACTAGCCGCTCGAGCCGCCTCCAGGCGGGGCGAACCGGCCAAATAGTTGCCAAACTCCTCGACGCGGAGTCTGGACAGTTGGGTGAAGCGATCCGCGAAATGCTCCCGAAACCCCTCACAAATCTCCCGAGCCGACACAAGGGTGTGTCCTTCCGGGCTTTGAATTTGACGAATATAGCCGTCCGAGTTGCGACATAGTGGAGCTCTACGCTCTGCAGCGTCAACATTCACGGCTTCGTTGGACACTCTTTCTAACCTAGCCCTGACTACTTGACCTTCATACCGCTCGTTAGCCGAACGTTTCAGGTCCCCCTTAGCTAAGTTTATGGCTAGGGAATCCCCCCCTTCCACCGCCCGGGCCAGCTTATTTTCTAAACGCTTTTCTGTCTCAGCCTTATTTAAGGCGAGGCGTTGGCTATATTTGACAGAAAAGCTCCTAATGTCACATTTAGCGTTAACCCACCACTTACTCCCGGTTACCGCCCCCACTAATCCCTTTTGAAAATTAAGTGTTAGCCTGTCCCGGAAGTCACGTATCTCCAGTAAGGAGGTATTTAACTTCCAGTACCCAGCTAACTTATGGGTTTTAGGTTCTATTTTCATACTGGCCACAAGTAATTTGTGGTCAGAATGGGCTAACCAGTGGAACGTGGGACAAGAGATATAATCTACTTTGCCTCTTCTCACTAACAACCGATCCAAGTAAGTACTTGAAACGGAAGGCCTATTAGAAAGCCACGTCCACCACTCCCGCCCCGGGTGATCGACACGAAACCTATCGACCAGATCACATTCAGTCATCAGATCAGAAAGGCTGGTCTCACACCCACCAGACCCTCTAGGCCCACCGACCTTATCTATTTTGGGATCAAGGATGGCATTCCAATCCCCCAGTAAAATTAACCGCTTTGAACCCCCGAGGAACCCCTCCAACCCCCGGAAAAAGAGAGCCCTCTCCCGAGCGATATTGGGCGCATAAACCGCGACGATTCGAAATGCAGCACTTTTTACGGCAACATCGGCCACGACCAGTCTGCCATCAGCATCCGCGTGAACAACGTTTACACTTGCGGACAGGGTGCGTCTTACTAACAAGGAAACTCCCCTAGCACAACGGTCACCGAAAGCTGAAAAAACATCGAAATGCTTCGACAGCAGTCGGTGATCGTCGATCGAATCATAGTGAGTTTCCTGTAACGCAGCCACATCTATGTCAAAAGACATGAGGTCCCCCAGTATGCGTTTAGCTTTGCTTAAAGACCTCATGCCCCTTGTGTTCAGGCTTCCTAAAACTAAGTTCGCGGCCATCTGCACTAATCAGTGTCAACCACCGGTCTGAAGTCTTTCGGGACGAGGATGCCGCAGGCATTAGCCATATTACCCGTTAGTAAGTCGGACGTAACCCGTCCGTCTCGGGTAATGCCCCCGACATCCAATGGAAAGGTGAGTTTTAGGGCCCTATAAAAACAAGGGTGGACGTACATAGGGTTCCTCCCTTCGCTATCTTTTCTCAGCTGTTTGAGGGAGTCATGGGTATCATCCACCAGTTTCAGACCCGGAATTGCCCCCTTGGCGGCCTCAACCATTTTCCAAAGGCTTCTCGTCCTGCCTTCCCTGGTCTTTCGGATGAAAGTGATGATCAAGGGGGCATTTGGAAAATTTTGGGGCTTGGTGATATCTAGCCCCTGGGTCTGAGTGAGGAGCTGCAGCGGCCGCACGATTTTTAACTGTCTCGAGTTGAGATTGGCAGCGACAAGGTGAAAATCTGCTTCGCAGATATGGTCCCCTGGCAGGAAGGGGAGCCTTCGGGTTTTTTCCTTCCTTACTGGGGAATGAGAAGCAGACCTGCTGCTAATTTTGGGCTCCGGCTTTTTGTTTTGAGACAGAGAGCGGGACTTAGCTGGGGTAGAATCAACAGGGGAGGGGGATTTCTGCTCAGTATTAGGGGTAGGGGGTTGGGATTCAGGAGTCTGAGCAGAAGAGACGGTCATCTCTTCAGACGTTGGGGCAGGGGATTGGGGTCCAGCCTCTTTATCTTTCTTAGCCTTTTTTGTGGCTCTTTTCAAATCCCGAGATTCCTTTTTCTCTGTCTCTGGAGCCGGCCCAGCGTCATCTTCCATTTTGTTTTCGTCTTGTTTCTCCCCTTCCGAGTCTGATGTTGTCAAGGGGACCGTCTGCTTCCTCTTAGTTGCCACTGCCAATCCAGATGTTGAAGGCTGCGGCTCCTCGGTGGGAATATCTAGATTTCGCGACACTGTGGGTAGCCGCCCCCCTTTTTCACCCGGGGGCTGCACCTTTTTGGAGGGGGACTGCTCCGGACTGGAACTTGGTTCTTCGGTGGGGATGGTCTTTCCACCTTTCACCACCTTGCTCCAGTCTTTTGTTGTTGTTGTTGTTGTTGTTACAGTGCCCCCTCCGGTCGTTGGTGGAGGAGCTGCTGGTGCCACTGACGCCGCTTTCACTCCCGGGGCTTGAGCAGAAGGGGTCTTTTTAGGTGGAAATTTTTTCGGGCAGGCTTTCGCCATATGCCCCTTCTGCTCACAATGCCAACAATGTGGCCTCCTACCCTCGACGATGACACTCATTGTCCAGGTGTCGCACTTGAGTAGGGGTGGGATATTATTGAAGCCGTCCCGGTCGACTCTCATATTTATTTTGTAGTCCCCTACCATAAGGTTACGGGGACCACGGACCGGGACTATAGCTTCGACGTCCCCATACTGACTTAGGACAGCACCAAGCTGTTCTGAGCTAATATAGCAGGGGACGCCAAGGACGGTGACTAAAGTCCTTCTCCTACTCAAGTACTCCGGCCTGAGAATGAGATTTTTAAATCTCAGGTCGGCCCTGGACACTTTTTCTGCTTCCTGTTCACTTGGAAGCAGAATATCCCATGTGGCGAACCCTCTGCGGCACACATAGGATGCTGGGACTTTAAGCCCGTACAGAAGGTCCGCCATTTGATTCACTTCGACCCCAGCCAACCCCTTGGTTTTGGTGTCGATGGTGACTAGCGATACTATTCTTTTCGCTAGTCGATCCACCGCACCTGGAGCTGCTTTGATGTTGTTACCGTCGGTCAATTGTTTGTATTTTTCGTCAAACAACCGACGGTACTCTTCGGGGCTTAGCTGGGACTGGGGTCCCCACTTGTCTTGAGTTGCTGAGAGGGCAGGAGATGCTGATACTGTAGGTGATGGTGGTGATACAGGCGGCGTCTTCTGCCCGGGAGGGATGGTCCTGTCCTGGCTGGACAAACTTTGAGTAGGAGGGAGGGACGGCCACTCTTTCGGAGATGCCAAAGGATTGGACACCTTTGGAGTGGCCAACTTGGTCCCACCTCCCCTTTTGCTGGCGGCACCAACTGCTCCAGATTTCATTTCTGGTCCAGCGACCCCCTTCGTTCTCGGTCTGGATTTTCTTGTACCGCTTTTCGTAGGGCTTTTGTTTGGTGCCCTCATACTGTTGCTGCTGCTGCTGCGGCTACTACTGCCACTGTAGGTTCCTAGAGGTCCAAACAGCTCGTAGTCCATTTCGGACATTTCCATCTGAGCAGCCTCCCGGTCGCTTGGCCCTGGCGGCTGATCTGGATCGGTGGCTCCTTCCTTTTGGAGCTCCACCGACCTGGCTGGCCTTAATCCTACAGGCAGGAGACTTTTCCTCCTGCGAGCAGGCGGGCTGACGGTTAAAGCCCGTCGACCAACTGGTGTGATGGGGAGTCTCTCCCACCGACCCAGATCACCTCTCCCAGCTGAGCTAAAACCTACGCTGCCGGGGTCAGCAGCGTTGAAATCACTAGCAGAGTTGCCGTAGCATGCGGCAAACTCCGAATTACTTTCAGTGCGGGGGACAGCACTGCCGTAGGTACTGGGCATGCCGCCTAAGTCGTCAAAAAACCCGTACGTTAAGTCTTGGCCTAATCCGGCCCCCAGATGTTTTTTAGGCATCTGGGAACCAGAGCCCGAGCTAGGCACTAAGCCTCCACCGGAGCTCGGTCCAGTCCTCCCCTCTTCCGTTTTGCCCTGCACAACGGCAGAATAAAAACAAAACGCGTAATATTACTTTTTTTTTTTTTAGGTGTGGAAAAAAAAAAAAAAAAAAAAAAAAAAAAAAAAAAATTGTGAAAATAAAACCAGATCTGAACCCGGCGCTAACCCGCCGATTTGGAGATGGAAGAACGTTTGCTAAATGTGACTCTAGCTGTTCAACCAAATCCGGCCAGCTGCTTAAGTTGTACCTGGGTTCAGAACAAACCTAAAAACAAGAAGAAAATAAACTCAGTTAGTGCCCAAAAGGGGCTATACGAATCACCCAAGAGGGGTGATCACCCAAAAGGGGTGAGAAGAACAATGGTGCCCAAAAGGGGCTTGCCCAGGGGACAGAGAGAGTCCCCGGTCAAAAAGGTGCACAAGAGGCCAAGTAGCGTGTCACTCCCAAGTAAAAATCCAAAGTAAAAATCCAACGTAAAAATCCAAAGTAAAACTTCAAAGTAAAAATCCAAAGTAAAACTTCAAAGTAAAACTCCAAAGTAAAACTTCAAAGTAAAAATCCAAAGTAAAAATCCAACGTAAAAATCCAAAGTAAAAATGCAAAGTAAAAATCCTGGGGTAAAAAATAACGACGTCAATTTGAAAACTGTGCTTGTCTTAGGAGTGTGCTCTGTTTATTTATCTCTTTAAATATTTACATATAAAAACAGATGTGGCACAAGGCCAAAAACGGGTATGGGGGAGGAGTGGGGGTCGGGGGTCGTCCACTGGTCTATGCCCTAAAAAACTAGCTTCAATCACCACAATACCACATTTACTCTATGGACTTAATCTACTTAAAATATCCCCAGGTTGTTTCATGATTTTTTATTTACAAAAATAATATGTACAGAGTATGGTGATAGGGAGTGGGAGAACAAAAACTAAGCCTTAAAAAATCCCCCAAAAATAAATAAAAATAAAATGGATGTAAAAATAAAGAACAAAATAAAATGCTAATTATGGTAAGTTAGTAGGACCCTCCCATCCTATCTAAGGTATGAACTGCTCACTGTCTTCCGGAACAACCGAAAGCAAGAGAGTCAGCTCCTAAGTGGGAGTGGGCGTTGCCTAGGGGGACAAAATAAATATTGGGTATGGTTTATTTGGGGGGGGGGATGTGCGGTATCCTCCAGGATAAATACCATTAGGGCAGGCCAGGGATAAAGTAAATCGGGGAGCGGGCATCCTGGAGGAGTTCTGACACCTAAAATAAAAATGGGGAAAACAGGACTCATTTGTACTACTAGCTATAGGGACTGATCCAACAATTGGATATTTAAGACAAACTTGTCAAAAAGAAATACCTAAGGTCGGCGTGTGCCATGCTTAGGCAGGGAACACGAACTCAATTTTATTCCGTATGAACACACATAAACTAGCGGTGTGTATCCACCTACTTTTAAATAGCGAGAAGGGTAACCTCCTTCTATCACATTTAATTTTGATTTTAAGTTGATGCTTAAAATACGAAATTAAATCATAATAAGAAGGCGGCACCCCACCGCTCCCTATGTCTAAGCGTGAAGACCACACTACGAGTCTAGCTACGGCTAAAATCGCAAGTAACACCATTCGTTTCTCCCTGGGCCACAATGGGTCCATGTTGAAAACAACGGATTCTAAATCCAGGCACGTCACCCGCTCGGGAACGATGCGAGCCGTCACCTCGTTGACATACGTCCAGTATTCACGCAGCTTGGAGCAGTTGAAAAAGGCGTGCTTGGCCGTTTCAATTTCATCATCCTCGCAACGTGGACAAAAAGGGTCCATACTTAGACCAATACTGAAGCGTATGCCATTAAGGGGTACTACATTTCGAACTAATCGCCAGGTTAGAGAAAACTCAGTATTGTTAAGATGACTCCGGCCTGGCGCCCAATTCCACTGAGAGCGAACCTCCTCCTCCGACAATCCAAGTCGCTCCCCAAGTGGATCCAAAGCGGTCCCCACCACTAACTCCCGATATAGTGTTTTCCTAGACCGGGCGAGGTCACTGGACCCCGGCAGCACTCTGAGCGCAGTTCGGCATTCGTTGAAGAACCGCGATTGACCCCTTGGCCTACGACGGCATTCAGCCAAGTGGTCAGGGGTGAGGTTGGGAAAAGCCTTCTCAACCGCAGGGCCCCACGCGGACTCCTCTGTCAAAGTTCTACTCAGGAATGTTAACCTCTCGGCATATAAATGGCTCGCCAAGTCGGGCATTCCCAAGCCCCCAACATCAGGACGTTGAGTACAGACCTGTCTACAGACTAGCGGCTTTCTCTTGTTCCACAAAAGCGAGAAAAGCGTACGCGTTAAAGCCGCCAAGCGGTCTGCAGGCAGAGGTAGTACAGCCAATCGGTAAAGGATAAGCGGAAAGACGTACATGGCGCACGCCTCAGCTCGACCTTTAAGGGAAAGCCCCCTTCGAAGCCAAATCCTTACAGACGCTTCGACCTTAGACTGTACTTCCGACCAATTCTTATCAAGCTGGAGACCCGGTCCGAACCACACGCCGAGGATTCGAACCGGGCCATCGGACCAGTTGAAAAGGCCCGGCAGCGCATCCGCGCCACTCCAGGCAGCCAACCTTAGGCCATTGGATTTGCTAAGGTTGACCACGGCCCCTGTAACATCTTCATACCTTTTGAGTGCCTTAGTTACCGTGGAGATGTCTCGACGGCACGAGACGAACACGGTAACATCATCGGCATACGCGGAGACCCTGGCTCGCGCACCACCAGGTAGAGCGATACCGCGTAGGGCGGGTCCAGCCTCCCCTTGCCTCAGCTTGCGCAGGAAGGGTTCCAACGCAAGAACGTAGAGGAGAGGAGACAACGGACACCCCTGACGTACCGACCGAGAAACAGCAAACGATTCCGATCGCATCCCGTTTACCTGCACCACTGCCGTCGGGCTGTGATACAGCATGGAAATCCATCTGCGGAAGTCCGGTGTAAAACCGGCGGTTTCTAAAACAGATCCCAAGAACCGATGGTCAACCCTATCAAAAGCTTTGGACTGATCTAAATTGATCAGCGCGGCTTCGGTGTCGTCTTCTAACCCCTCTAAGATCGTGCGTATCAGATGCAAGTTGTTCTGAATCGATCTCCCCTTCACAGCATAATTCTGATCAGGTTCAATCAATTCACCAATAACAGCCTGCAACCGATTTGCAAGAACTTTGGCCAAAATCTTTAAATCTGTATTTAACAGAGTTATGGGCCTATAGTCATCTAAACCCCCAACATGCTCGCCCTTTTTCTTAAGCAATGTGATCACTCCCCTGGTGACTTGACCAGGGATAGAACCCTGTGCAAACCAGTGGTTGAACACATCCGTCAGAATAGGTACGAACATGTGCGACAGCCTCAAGAACAATTCATAGGGCAAACCATCAAGTCCCGGAGATTTGTCGTAGCCGACCTGCTTCAACGCAGTGAGGACCTCACATTCTGTAATGCGCCCATCACAACTAGCCGCTCGAGCCGCCTCCAGGCGGGGCGAACCGGCCAAATAGTTGCCAAACTCCTCGACGCGGAGTCTGGACAGTTGGGTGAAGCGATCCGCGAAATGCTCCCGAAACCCCTCACAAATCTCCCGAGCCGACACAAGGGTGTGTCCTTCCGGGCTTTGAATTTGACGAATATAGCCGTCCGAGTTGCGACATAGTGGAGCTCTACGCTCTGCAGCGTCAACATTCACGGCTTCGTTGGACACTCTTTCTAACCTAGCCCTGACTACTTGACCTTCATACCGCTCGTTAGCCGAACGTTTCAGGTCCCCCTTAGCTAAGTTTATGGCTAGGGAATCCCCCCCTTCCACCGCCCGGGCCAGCTTATTTTCTAAACGCTTTTCTGTCTCAGCCTTATTTAAGGCGAGGCGTTGGCTATATTTGACAGAAAAGCTCCTAATGTCACATTTGGCGTTAACCCACCACTTACTCCCGGTTACCGCCCCCACTAATCCCTTTTGAAAATTAAGTGTTAGCCTGTCCCGGAAGTCACGTATCTCCAGTAAGGAGGTATTTAACTTCCAGTACCCAGCTAACTTATGGGTTTTAGGTTCTATTTCCATACTGGCCACAAGTAATTTGTGGTCAGAATGGGCTAACCAGTGGAACGTGGGACAAGAGATATAATCTACTTTGCCTCTTCTCACTAACAACCGATCCAAGTAAGTACTTGAAACGGAAGGCCTATTAGAAAGCCACGTCCACCACTCCCGCCCCGGGTGATCGACACGAAACCTATCGACCAGATCACATTCAGTCATCAGATCAGAAAGGCTGGTCTCACACCCACCAGACCCTCTAGGCCCACCGACCTTATCTATTTTGGGATCAAGGATGGCATTCCAATCCCCCAGTAAAATTAACCGCTTCGAACCCCCGAGGAACCCCTCCAACCCCCGGAAAAAGAGAGCCCTCTCCCGAGCGATATTGGGCGCATAAACCGCGACGATTCGAAATGCAGCACTTTTTACGGCAACATCGGCCACGACCAGTCTGCCATCAGCATCCGCGTGAACAACGTTTACACTTGCGGACAGGGTGCGTCTTACTAACAAGGAAACTCCCCTAGCACAACGGTCACCGA
The DNA here is from genome assembly GCA_963556195.1 of Sepiola atlantica. Classification (NCBI taxonomy): domain Eukaryota; kingdom Metazoa; phylum Mollusca; class Cephalopoda; order Sepiida; family Sepiolidae; genus Sepiola; species Sepiola atlantica. Next base: position 11,952,913 of record OY744520.1, read on the forward strand.
AAGCTGAAAAAACATCGAAATGCTTCGACAGCAGTCGGTGATCGTCGATCGAATCATAGTGAGTTTCCTGTAACGCAGCCACATCTATGTCAAAAGACATGAGGTCTCCCAGTATGCGTTTAGCTTTGCTTAAAGACCTCATGCCCCTTGTGTTCAGGCTTCCTAAAACTAAGTTCGCGGCCATCTGCACTAATCAGTGTCAACCACCGGTCTGAAGTCTTTCGGGACGAGGATGCCGCAGGCATTAGCCATATTACCCGTTAGTAAGTCGGACGTAACCCGTCCGTCTCGGGTAATGCCCCCGACATCCAATGGAAAGGTGAGTTTTAGGGCCCTATAAAAACAAGGGTGGACGTACATAGGGACCCTCCCTTCGCTATCTTTTCTCAGCTGTTTGAGGGAGTCATGGGTATCATCCACCAGTTTCAGACCCGGAATTGCCCCCTTAGCGGCCTCAACCATTTTCCAAAGGCTTCTCGTCCTGCCTTCCCTGGTCTTTCGGATGAAAGTGATGATCAAGGGGGCATCTGGAAAATTTTGGGGCTTGGTGATATCTATCCCCTGGGTCTGAGTGAGGAGCTGCAGCGGCCGCACGATTTTTAACTGTCTCGAGTTGAGATTGGCAGCGACAAGGTGAAAATCTGCTTCGCAGATATGGTCCCCTGGCAAGAAGGGGAGCCTTCGGGTTTTTTCCTTCCTTACTGGGGAACGAGAAGCAGACCTGCTGCTAATTTTGGGCTCCGGCTTTTTGTTTTGAGACAGAGAGCGGGAGCTAGCTGGGGTAGAATCAACAGGGGAGGGGGATTTCTGCTCAGTATTAGGGGTAGGGGGTTGGGATTCAGGAGTCTGAGCAGAAGAGACGGTCATCTCTTCAGACGTTGGGGCAGGGGATTGGGGTCCAGCCTCTTTATCTTTCTTAGCCTTTTTTGTGGCTCTTTTCAAATCCCGAGATTCCTTTTTCTCTGTCTCTGGAGCCGGCCCAGCGTCATCTTCCATTTTGTTTTCGTCTTGTTTCTCCCCTTCCGAGTCTGATGTTGTCAAGGGGACCGTCTGCTTCCTCTTAGTTGCCACTGCCAATCCAGATGTTGAAGGCTGCGGCTCCTCGGTGGGAATATCTAGATTTCGCGACACTGTGGGTAGCCGCCCCCCTTTTTCACCCGGGGGCTGCACCTTTTTGGAGGGGGACTGCTCCGGACTGGAACTTGGTTCTTCGGTGGGGATGGTCTTTCCACCTTTCACCACCTTGCTCCAGTCTTTTGTTGTTGTTGTTGTTGTTGTTACAGTGCCCCCTCCGGTCGTTGGTGGAGGAGCTGCTGGTGCCACTGACGCCGCTTTCACTCCCGGGGCTTGAGCAGAAGGGGTCTTTTTAGGTGGAAATTTTTTCGGGCAGGCTTTCGCCATATGCCCCTTCTGCTCACAATGCCAACAATGTGGCCTCCTACCCTCGACGATGACACTCATTGTCCAGGTGTCGCACTTGAGTAGGGGTGGGATATTATTGAAGCCGTCCCGGTCGACTCTCATATTTATTTTGTAGTCCCCTACCATAAGGTTACGGGGACCACGGACCGGGACTATAGCTTCGACGTCCCCATACTGACTTAGGACAGCACCAAGCTGTTCTGAGCTAATATAGCAGGGGACGCCAAGGACGGTGACTAAAGTCCTTCTCCTACTCAAGTACTCCGGCCTGAGAATGAGATTTTTAAATCTCAGGTCGGCCCTGGACACTTTTTCTGCTTCCTGTTCACTTGGAAGCAGAATATCCCATGTGGCGAACCCTCTGCGGCACACATAGGATGCTGGGACTTTAAGCCCGTACAGAAGGTCCGCCATTTGATTCACTTCGACCCCAGCCAACCCCTTGGTTTTGGTGTCGATGGTGACTAGCGATACTATTCTTTTCGCTAGTCGATCCACCGCACCTGGAGCTGCTTTGATGTTGTTACCGTCGGTCAATTGTTTGTATTTTTCGTCAAACAACCGACGGTACTCTTCGGGGCTTAGCTGGGACTGGGGTCCCCACTTGTCTTGAGTTGCTGAGAGGGCAGGAGATGCTGATACTGTAGGTGATGGTGGTGATACAGGCGGCGTCTTCTGCCCGGGAGGGATGGTCCTGTCCTGGCTGGACAAACTTTGAGTAGGAGGGAGGGACGGCCACTCTTTCGGAGATGCCAAAGGATTGGACACCTTTGGAGTGGCCAACTTGGTCCCACCTCCCCTTTTGCTGGCGGCACCAACTGCTCCAGATTTCATTTCTGGTCCAGCGACCCCCTTCGTTCTCGGTCTGGATTTTCTTGTACCGCTTTTCGTAGGGCTTTTGTTTGGTGCCCTCATACTGTTGCTGCTGCTGCTGCGGCTACTACTGCCACTGTAGGTTCCTAGAGGTCCAAACAGCTCGTAGTCCATTTCGGACATTTCCATCTGAGCAGCCTCCCGGTCGCTTGGCCCTGGCGGCTGATCTGGATCGGTGGCTCCTTCCTTTTGGAGCTCCACCGACCTGGCTGGCCTTAATCCTACAGGCAGGAGACTTTTCCTCCTGCGAGCAGGCGGGCTGACGGTTAAAGCCCGTCGACCAACTGGTGTGATGGGGAGTCTCTCCCACCGACCCAGATCACCTCTCCCAGCTGAGCTAAAACCTACGCTGCCGGGGTCAGCAGCGTTGAAATCACTAGCAGAGTTGCCGTAGCATGCGGCAAACTCCGAATTACTTTCAGTGCGGGGGACAGCACTGCCGTAGGTACTGGGCATGCCGCCTAAGTCGTCAAAAAACCCGTACGTTAAGTCTTGGCCTACTCCGGCCCCCAGATGTTTTTTAGGCATCTGGGAACCAGAGCCCGAGCTAGGCACTAAGCCTCCACCGGAGCTCGGTCCAGTCCTCCCCTCTTCCGTTTTGCCCTGCACAACGGCAGAATAAAAACAAAACGCGTAATATTACTTTTTTTTTTTTTTAGGTGTGGAAAAAAAAAAAAAAAAAAAAAAAAAATTGTGAAAATAAAACCAGATCTGAACCCGGCGCTAACCCGCCGATTTGGAGATGGAAGAACGTTTGCTAAATGTGACTCTAGCTGTTCAACCAAATCCGGCCAGCTGCTTAAGTTGTACCTGGGTTCAGAACAAACCTAAAAACAAGAAGAAAATAAACTCAGTTAGTGCCCAAAAGGGGCTATACGAATCACCCAAGAGGGGTGATCACCCAAAAGGGGTGAGAAGAACAATGGTGCCCAAAAGGGGCTTGCCCAGGGGACAGAGAGAGTCCCCGGTCAAAAAGGTGCACAAGAGGCCAAGTAGCGTGTCACTCCCAAGTAAAAATCCAAAGTAAAAATCCAACGTAAAAATCCAAAGTAAAACTTCAAAGTAAAAATCCAAAGTAAAACTTCAAAGTAAAACTCCAAAGTAAAACTTCAAAGTAAAAATCCAAAGTAAAAATCCAACGTAAAAATCCAAAGTAAAAATGCAAAGTAAAAATCCTGGGGTAAAAAATAACGACGTCAATTTGAAAACTGTGCTTGTCTTAGGAGTGTGCTCTGTTTATTTATCTCTTTAAATATTTACATATAAAAACAGATGTGGCACAAGGCCAAAAACGGGTATGGGGGAGGAGTGGGGGTCGGGGGTCGTCCACTGGTCTATGCCCTAAAAAACTAGCTTCAATCACCACAATACCACATTTACTCTATGGACTTAATCTACTTAAAATATCCCCAGGTTGTTTCATGATTTTTTATTTACAAAAATAATATGTACAGAGTATGGTGATAGGGAGTGGGAGAACAAAAACTAAGCCTTAAAAAATCCCCCAAAAATAAATAAAAATAAAATGGATGTAAAAATAAAGAACAAAATAAAATGCTAATTATGGTAAGTTAGTAGGACCCTCCAATCCTATCTAAGGTATGAACTGCTCACTGTCTTCCGGAACAACCGAAAGCAAGAGAGTCAGCTCCTAAGTGGGAGTGGGCGTTGCCTAGGGGGACAAAATAAATATTGGGTAGGGTTTATTTGGGCGGGGGGATGTGCGGTGTCCTCCAGGATAAATACCGTTAGGGCAGGCCAGGGATAAAGTAAATCGGGGAGCGGGCATCCTGGAGGAGTTCTGACACCTAAAATAAAGATGGGAAAACAGGACTCATTTGTACTACTAGCTATAGGGACTGATCCAACAATTGGATATTTATGACAAACTTGTCAAAAAGAAATACCTAAGGTCGGCGTGTGCCATGCTTAGGCAGGGAACACGAACTCAATTCTATTCCGTATGAACACACATAAACTAGCGGTGTGTATCCACCTACTTTTAAATAGCGAGAAGGGTAACCTCCTTCTATCACATTTAATTTTGATTTTAAGTTGATGCTTAAAATACGAAATTAAATCATAATAAGAAGGCGGCACCCCACCGCTCCCTATGTCTAAGCGTGAAGACCACACTACGAGTCTAGCTACGGCTAAAATCGCAAGTAACACCATTCGTTTCTCCCTGGGCCACAATGGGTCCATGTTGAAAACAACGGATTCTAAATCCAGGCACGTCACCCGCTCGGGAACGATGCGAGCCGTCACCTCGTTGACATACGTCCAGTATTCACGCAGCTTGGAGCAGTTGAAAAAGGCGTGCTTGGCCGTTTCAATTTCATCATCCTCGCAACGTGGACAAAAAGGGTCCATACTTAGACCAATACTGAAGCGTATGCCATTAAGGGGTACTACATTTCGAACTAATCGCCAGGTTAGAGAAAACTCAGTATTGTTAAGATAACTCCGGCCTGGCGCCCAATTCCACTGAGAGCGAACCTCCTCCTCCGACAATCCAAGTCGCTCCCCAAGTGGATCCAAAGCGGTCCCCACCACTAACTCCCGATATAGTGTTTTCCTAGACCGGGCGAGGTCACTGGACCCCGGCAGCACTCTGAGCGCAGTTCGGCATTCGTTAAAGAACCGCGATTGACCCCTTGGCCTACGACGGCATTCAGCCAAGTGGTCAGGGGTGAGGTTGGGAAAAGCCTTCTCAACCGCAGGGCCCCACGCGGACTCCTCTGTCAAAGTTCTACTCAGGAATGTTAACCTCTCGGCATATAAATGGCTCGCCAAGTCGGGCATTCCCAAGCCCCCAACATCAGGACGTTGAGTACAGACCTGTCTACAGACTAGCGGCTTTCTCTTGTTCCACAAAAGCGAGAAAAGCGTACGCGTTAAAGCCGCCAAGCGGTCTGCAGGCAGAGGTAGTACAGCCAATCGGTAAAGGATAAGCGGAAAGACGTACATGGCGCACGCCTCAGCTCGACCTTTAAGGGAAAGCCCCCTTCGAAGCCAAATCCTTACAGACGCTTCGACCTTAGACTGTACTTCCGACCAATTCTTATCAAGCTGGAGACCCGGTCCGAACCACACGCCGAGGATTCGAACCGGGCCATCGGACCAGTTGAAAAGGCCCGGCAGCGCATCCGCGCCACTCCAGGCAGCCAACCTTAGGCCATTGGATTTGCTAAGGTTGACCACGGCCCCTGTAACATCTTCATACCTTTTGAGTGCCTTAGTTACCGTGGAGATGTCTCGACGGCACGAGACGAACACGGTAACATCATCGGCATACGCGGATACCCTGGCTCGCGCACCACCAGGTAGAGCGATACCGCGTAGGGCGGGTCCAGCCTCCCCTTGCCTCAGCTTGCGCAGGAAGGGTTCCAACGCAAGAACGTAGAGGAGAGGAGACAACGGACACCCCTGACGTACCGACCGAGAAACAGCAAACGATTCCGATCGCATCCCGTTTACCTGCACCACTGCCGTCGGGCTGTGATACAGCATGGAGATCCATCTGCGGAAGTCCGGTGTAAAACCGGCGGTTTCTAAAACAGATCCCAAGAACCGATGGTCAACCCTATCAAAAGCTTTGGACTGATCTAAATTGATCAGCGCGGCTTCGGTGTCGTCTTCTAACCCCTCTAAGATCGTGCGTATCAGATGCAAGTTGTTCTGAATCGATCTCCCCTTCACAGCATAATTCTGATCAGGTTCAATCAATTCACCAATAACAGCCTGCAACCGATTTGCAAGAACTTTGGCCAAAATCTTTAAATCTGTATTTAACAGAGTTATGGGCCTATAGTCATCTAAACCCCCAACATGCTCGCCCTTTTTCTTAAGCAATGTGATCACTCCCCTGGTGACTTGACCAGGGATAGAACCCTGTGCAAACCAGTGGTTGAACACATCCGTCAGAATAGGTACGAACATGTGCGACAGCCTCAAGAACAATTCATAGGGCAAACCATCAAGTCCCGGAGATTTGTCGTAGCCGACCTGCTTCAACGCAGTCAGGACCTCACATTCTGTAATGCGCCCATCACAACTAGCCGCTCGAGCCGCCTCCAGGCGGGGCGAACCGGCCAAATAGTTGCCAAACTCCTCGACGCGGAGTCTGGACAGTTGGGTGAAGCGATCCGCGAAATGCTCCCGAAACCCCTCACAAATCTCCCGAGCCGACACAAGGGTGTGTCCTTCCGGGCTTTGAATTTGACGAATATAGCCGTCCGAGTTGCGACATAGTGGAGCTCTACGCTCTGCAGCGTCAACATTCACGGCTTCGTTGGACACTCTTTCTAACCTAGCCCTGACTACTTGACCTTCATACCGCTCGTTAGCCGAACGTTTCAGGTCCCCCTTAGCTAAGTTTATGGCTAGGGAATCCCCCCCTTCCACCGCCCGGGCCAGCTTATTTTCTAAACGCTTTTCTGTCTCAGCCTTATTTAAGGCGAGGCGTTGGCTATATTTGACAGAAAAGCTCCTAATGTCACATTTGGCGTTAACCCACCACTTACTCCCGGTTACCGCCCCCACTAATCCCTTTTGAAAATTAAGTGTTAGCCTGTCCCGGAAGTCACGTATCTCCAGTAAGGAGGTATTTAACTTCCAGTACCCAGCTAACTTATGGGTTTTAGGTTCTATTTCCATACTGGCCACAAGTAATTTGTGGTCAGAATGGGCTAACCAGTGGAACGTGGGACAAGAGATATAATCTACTTTGCCTCTTCTCACTAACAACCGATCCAAGTAAGTACTTGAAACGGAAGGCCTATTAGAAAGCCACGTCCACCACTCCCGCCCCGGGTGATCGACACGAAACCTATCGACCAGATCACATTCAGTCATCAGATCAGAAAGGCTGGTCTCACACCCACCAGACCCTCTAGGCCCACCGACCTTATCTATTTTGGGATCAAGGATGGCATTCCAATCCCCCAGTAAAATTAACCGCTTCGAACCCCCGAGGAACCCCTCCAACCCCCGGAAAAAGAGAGCCCTCTCCCGAGCGATATTGGGCGCATAAACCGCGACGATTCGAAATGCAGCACTTTTTACGGCAACATCGGCCACGACCAGTCTGCCATCAGCATCCGCGTGAACCACGTTTACACTTGCGGACAGGGTGCGTCTTACTAACAAGGAAACTCCCCTAGCACAACGGTCACCGAAAGCTGAAAAAACATCGAAATGCTTCGACAGCAGTCGGTGATCGTCGATCGAATCATAGTGAGTTTCCTGTAACGCAGCCACATCTATGTCAAAAGACATGAGGTCCCCCAGTATGCGTTTAGCTTTGCTTAAAGACCTCATGCCCCTTGTGTTCAGGCTTCCTAAAACTAAGTTCGTGGCCATCTGCACTAAACAGTGTCAACCACCGGTCTGAAGTCTTTCGGGACGAGGATGCCGCAGGCATTAGCCATGTTACCCGTAAGTAAGTCGGACGTAACCCGTCCGTCTCGGGTAATGCCCCCGACATCCAATGGAAAGGTGAGTTTGAGGGCCCTATAAAAACAAGGGTGGACGTACATAGGGACCCTCCCTTCGCTATCTTTTCTCAGCTGTTTGAGGGAGTCATGGGTATCATCCACCAGTTTCAGACCCGGAATTGCCCCCTTGGCGGCCTCAACCATTTTCCAAAGGCTTCTCGTCCTGCCTTCCCTGGTCTTTCGGATGAAAGTGATGATCAAGGGGGCATCTGGAAAATTTTGGGGCTTGGTGATATCTAGCCCCTGGGTCTGAGTGAGGAGCTGCAGCGGCCGCACGATTTTTAACTGTCTCGAGTTGAGATTGGCAGCGACAAGGTGAAAATCTGCTTCGCAGATATGGTCCCCTGGCAAGAAGGGGAGTCTTCGGGTTTTTTCCTTCCTTACTGGGGAACGAGAAGCAGACCTGCTGCTAATTTTGGGCTCCGGCTTTTTGTTTTGAGACAGAGAGCGGGAGCTAGCTGGGGTAGAATCAACAGGGGAGGGGGATTTCTGCTCAGTATTAGGGGTAGGGGGTTGGGATTCAGGAGTCTGAGCAGAAGAGACGGTCATCTCTTCAGACGTTGGGGCAGGGGATTGGGGTCCAGCCTCTTTATCTTTCTTAGCCTTTTTTGTGGCTCTTTTCAAATCCCGAGATTCCTTTTTCTCTGTCTCTGGAGCCGGCCCAGCGTCATCTTCCATTTTGTTTTCGTCTTGTTTCTCCCCTTCCGAGTCTGATGTTGTCAAGGGGACCGTCTGCTTCCTCTTAGTTGCCACTGCCAATCCAGATGTTGAAGGCTGCGGCTCCTCGGTGGGAATATCTAGATTTCGCGACACTGTGGGTAGCCGCCCCCCTTTTTCACCCGGGGGCTGCACCTTTTTGGAGGGGGACTGCTCCGGACTGGAACTTGGTTCTTCGGTGGGGATGGTCTTTCCACCTTTCACCACCTTGCTCCAGTCTTTTGTTGTTGTTGTTGTTGTTGTTGTTGCAGTGCCCCCTCCGGTCGTTGGTGGAGGAGCTGCTGGTGCCACTGACGCCGCTTTCACTCCCGGGGCTTGAGCAGAAGGGGTCTTTTTAGGTGGAAATTTTTTCGGGCAGGCTTTCGCCATATGCCCCTTCTGCTCACAATGCCAACAATGTGGCCTCCTACCCTCGACGATGACACTCATTGTCCAGGTGTCGCACTTGAGTAGGGGTGGGATATTATTGAAGCCGTCCCGGTCGACTCTCATATTTATTTTGTAGTCCCCTACCATAAGGTTACGGGGACCACGGACCGGGACTATAGCTTCGACGTCCCCATACTGACTCAGGACAGCACCAAGCTGTTCTGAGCTGATATAGCAGGGGACGCCAAGGACGGTGACTAAAGTCCTTCTCCTACTCAAGTACTCCGGCCTGAGAATGAGATTTTTAAATCTCAGGTCGGCCCTGGACACTTTTTCTGCTTCCTGTTCACTTGGAAGCAGAATATCCCATGTGGCGAACCCTCTGCGGCACACATAGGATGCTGGGACTTTAAGCCCGTACAGAAGGTCCGCCATTTGATTCACTTCGACCCCAGCCAACCCCTTGGTTTTGGTGTCGATGGTGACTAGCGATACTATTCTTTTCGCTAGTCGATCCACCGCACCTGGAGCTGCTTTGATGTTGTTACCGTCGGTCAATTGTTTGTATTTTTCGTCAAACAACCGACGGTACTCTTCGGGGCTTAGCTGGGACTGGGGTCCCCACTTGTCTTGAGTTGCTGAGAGGGCAGGAGATGCTGATACTGTAGGTGATGGTGGTGATACAGGCGGCGTCTTCTGCCCGGGAGGGATGGTCCGGTCCTGGCTGGACAAACTTTGAGTAGGAGGGAGGGACGGCCACTCTTTCGGAGATGCCAAAGGATTGGACACCTTTGGAGTGGCCAACTTGGTCCCACCTCCCCTTTTGCTGGCGGCACCAACTGCTCCAGATTTGATTTCTGGTCCAGCGACCCCCTTCGTTCTCGGTCTGGATTTTCTTGTACCGCTTTTCGTAGGGCTTTTGTTTGGTGCCCTCACACTGTTGCTGCTGCTGCTGCGGCTACTACTGCCACTGTAGGTTCCTAGAGGTCCAAACAGCTCGTAGTCCATTTCAGACATTTCCATCTGAGCAGCCTCCCGGTCGCTTGGCCCTGGCGGCTGATCTGGATCGGTGGCTCCTTCCTTTTGGAGCTCCACCGACCTGGCTGGCCTCAATCCTACAGGCAGGAGACTTTTCCTCCTGCGAGCAGGCGGGCTGACGGTTAAAGCCCGTCGACCAACTGGTGTGATGGGGAGTCTCTCCCACCGACCCAGATCACCTCTCCCAGCTGAGCTAAAACCTACGCTGCCGGGGTCAGCAGCGTTGAAATCACTAGCAGAGTTGCCGTAGCATGCGGCAAACTCCGAATTACTTTCAGTGCGGGGGACAGCACTGCCGTAGGTACTGGGCATGTCGCCTAAGTCGTCAAAAAACCCGTACGTTAAGTCTTGGCCTACTCCGGCCCCCAGATGTTTTTTAGGCATCTGGGAACCAGAGCCCGAGCTAGGCACTAAGCCTCCACCGGAGCTCGGTCCAGTCCTCCCCTCTTCCGTTTTGCCCTGCACAACGGCAGAATAAAAACAAAACGCGTAATATTACTTTTTTTTTTAGGTGTGGAAAAAAAAAAAAAAAAAAAAAAAAAAAAAAATTACGAAAATAAAACCAGATCTGAACCCGGCGCTAACCCGCCGATTTGGAGATGGAAGAACGTTTGCTAAATGTTACTCTAGCTGTTCAACCAAATCCGGCCAGCTGCTTAAGTTGTACCTGGGTTCAGAACAAACCTAAAAACAAGAAGAAAATAAACTCAGTTAGTGCCCAAAAGGGGCTGTACGAATCACCCAAGAGGGGTGATCACCCAAAAGGGGTGAGAAGAACAATGGTGCCCAAAAGGGGCTTGCCCAGGGGACAGAGAGAGTCCCCGGTCAAAAAAGGTGCACAAGAGGCCAAGTAGCGTGTCACTCCCAAGTAAAAATCCAAAGTAAAACTTCAAAGTAAAACTTCAAAGTAAAAATCCAACGTAAAAATCCAACGTAAAAATCCAAAGTAAAAATGCAAAGTAAAAATCCTGGGGTAAAAAATAACGACGTCAATTTGAAAACTGTGCTTGTCTTAGGAGTGTGCTCTGTTTATTTATCTCTTTAAATATTTACATATAAAAACAGATGTGGCACAAGGCCAAAAACGGGTATGGGGGAGGAGTGGGGGTCGGGGGTCGTCCACTGGTCTATGCCCTAAAAAACTAGCTTCAATCACCACAATACCACATTTACTCTATGGACTTAATCTACTTAAAATATCCCCAGGTTGTTTCATGATTTTTTATTTACAAAAATAATATGTACAGAGTATGGTGATAGGGAGTGGGACAACAAAAACTAAGCCTTAAAAAATCCCCCAAAAATAAATAAAAATAAAATGGATGTAAAAATAAAGAACAAAATAAAATGCTAATTATGGTAAGTTAGTAGGACCCTCCCATCCTATCTAAGGTATGAACTGCTCACTGTCTTCCGGAACAACCGAAAGCAAGAGAGTCAGCTCCTAAGTGGGAGTGGGCGTTGCCTAGGGGGACAAAATAAATATTGGGTAGGGTTTATTTGGGGGGGGGTGCGGTGTCCTCCAGGATAAATACTATTAGGGCAGGCCAGGGATAAAGTAAATCGGGGAGCGGGCATCCTGGAGGAGTTCTGACACCTAAAATAAAGATGAGGAAAACAGGACTCATTTGTACTACTAGCTATAGGGACTGATCCAACAATTGGATATTTATGACAAACTTGTCAAAAAGAAATACCTAAGGTCGGCGTGTGCCATGCTTAGGCAGGGAACACGAACTCAATTCTATTCCGTATGAACACACATAAACTAGCGGTGTGTATCCACCTACTTTTAAATAGCGAGAAGGGTAACCTCCTTCTATCACATTTAATTTTGATTTTAAGTTGATGCTTAAAATACGAAATTAAATCATAATAAGAAGGCGGCACCCCACCGCTCCCTATGTCTAAGCGTGAAGACCACACTACGAGTCTAGCTACGGCTAAAATCGCAAGTAACACCATTCGTTTCTCCCTGGGCCACAATGGGTCCATGTTGAAAACAACGGATTCTAAATCCAGGCACGTCACCCGCTCGGGAACGATGCGAGCCGTCACCTCGTTGACATACGTCCAGTATTCACGCAGCTTGGAGCAGTTGAAAAAGGCGTGCTTGGCCGTTTCAATTTCATCATCCTCGCAACGTGGACAAAAAGGGTCCATACTTAGACCAATACTGAAGCGTATGCCATTAAGGGGTACTACATTTCGAACTAATCGCCAGGTTAGAGAAAACTCAGTATTGTTAAGATGACTCCGGCCTGGCGCCCAATTCCACTGAGAGCGAACCTCCTCCTCCGACAATCCAAGTCGCTCCCCAAGTGGATCCAAAGCGGTCCCCACCACTAACTCCCGATATAGTGTTTTCCTAGACCGGGCGAGGTCACTGGACCCCGGCAGCACTCTGAGCGCAGTTCGGCATTCGTTGAAGAACCGCGATTGACCCCTTGGCCTACGACGGCATTCAGCCAAGTGGTCAGGGGTGAGGTTGGGAAAAGTCTTCTCAACCGCAGGGCCCCACGCGGACTCCTCTGTCAAAGTTCTACTCAGGAATGTTAACCTCTCGGCATATAAATGGCTCGCCAAGTCGGGCATTCCCAAGCCCCCAACATCAGGACGTTGAGTACAGACCTGTCTACAGACTAGCGGCTTTCTCTTGTTCCACAAAAGCGAGAAAAGCGTACGCGTTAAAGCCGCCAAGCGGTCCGCAGGCAGAGGTAGTACAGCCAATCGGTAGAGGATAAGCGGAAAGACGTACATGGCGCACGCCTCAGCTCGACCTTTAAGGGAAAGCCCCCTTCGAAGCCAAATCCTTACAGACGCTTCGACCTTAGACTGTACTTCCGACCAATTCTTATCAAGCTGGAGACCCGGTCCGAACCACACGCCGAGGATTCGAACCGGGCCATCGGACCAGTTGAAAAGGCCCGGCAGCGCATCCGCGCCACTCCAGGCAGCCAACCTTAGGCCATTGGATTTGCTAAGGTTGACCACGGCCCCTGTAACATCTTCATACCTTTTGAGTGCCTTAGTTACCGTGGAGATGTCTCGACGGCACGAGACGAACACGGTAACATCATCGGCATACGCGGAGACCCTGGCTCGCGCACCACCAGGTAGAGCGATACCGCGTAGGGCGGGTCCAGCCTCCCCTTGCCTCAGCTTGCGCAGGAAGGGTTCCAACGCAAGAACGTAGAGGAGAGGAGACAACGGACACCCCTGACGTACCGACCGAGAAACAGCAAACGATTCCGATCGCATCCCGTTTACCTGTACCACTGCCGTCGGGCTGTGATACAGCATGGAAATCCATCTGCGGAAGTCCGGTGTAAAACCGGCGGTTTCTAAAACAGATCCCAAGAACCGATGGTCAACCCTATCAAAAGCTTTGGACTGATCTAAATTGATCAGCGCGGCTTCGGTGTCGTCTTCTAACCCCTCTAAGATCGTGCGTATCAGATGCAAGTTGTTCTGAATCGATCTCCCCTTCACAGCATAATTCTGATCAGGTTCAATCAATTCACCAATAACAGCCTGCAACCGATTTGCAAGAACTTTGGCCAAAATCTTTAAATCTGTATTTAACAGAGTTATGGGCCTATAGTCATCTAAACCCCCAACATGCTCGCCCTTTTTCTTAAGCAATGTGATCACTCCCCTGGTGACTTGACCAGGGATAGAACCCTGTGCAAACCAGTGGTTGAACACATCCGTCAGAATAGGTACGAACATGTGCGACAGCCTCAAGAACAATTCATAGGGCAAACCATCAAGTCCCGGAGATTTGTCGTAGCCGACCTGCTTCAACGCAGTCAGGACCTCACATTCTGTAATGCGCCCATCACAACTAGCCGCTCGAGCCGCCTCCAGGCGGGGCGAACCGGCCAAATAGTTGCCAAACTCCTCGACGCGGAGTCTGGACAGTTGGGTGAAGCGATCCGCGAAATGCTCCCGAAACCCCTCACAAATCTCCCGAGCCGACACAAGGGTGTGTCCTTCCGGGCTTTGAATTTGACGAATATAGCCGTCCGAGTTGCGACATAGTGGAGCTCTACGCTCTGCAGCGTCAACATTCACGGCTTCGTTGGACACTCTTTCTAACCTAGCCCTGACTACTTGACCTTCATACCGCTCGTTAGCCGAACGTTTCAGGTCCCCCTTAGCTAAGTTTATGGCTAGGGAATCCCCCCCTTCCACCGCCCGGGCCAGCTTATTTTCTAAACGCTTTTCTGTCTCAGCCTTATTTAAGGCGAGGCGTTGGCTATATTTGACAGAAAAGCTCCTAATGTCACATTTAGCGTTAACCCACCACTTACTCCCGGTTACCGCCCCCACTAATCCCTTTTGAAAATTAAGTGTTAGCCTGTCCCGGAAGTCACGTATCTCCAGTAAGGAGGTATTTAACTTCCAGTACCCAGCTAACTTATGGGTTTTAGGTTCTATCTCCATACTGGCCACAAGTAATTTGTGGTCAGAATGGGCTAACCAGTGGAACGTGGGACAAGAGATATAATCTACTTTGCCTCTTCTCACTAACAACCGATCCAAGTAAGTACTTGAAACGGAAGGCCTATTAGAAAGCCACGTCCACCACTCCCGCCCCGGGTGATCGACACGAAACCTATCGACCAGATCACATTCAGTCATCAGATCAGAAAGGCTGGTCTCACACCCAGCAGACCCTCTAGGCCCACCGACCTTATCTATTTTGGGATCAAGGATGGCATTCCAATCCCCCAGTAAAATTAACCGCTTTGAACCCCCGAGGAACCCCTCCAACCCCCGGAAAAAGAGAGCCCTCTCCCGAGCGATATTGGGCGCATAAACCGCGACGATTCGAAATGCAGCACTTTTTACGGCAACATCGGCCACGACCAGTCTGCCATCAGCATCCGCGTGAACAACGTTTACACTTGCGGACAGGGTGCGTCTTACTAACAAGGAAACTCCCCTAGCACAACGGTCACCGAAAGCTGAAAAAACATCGAAATGCTTCGACAGCAGTCGGTGATCGTCGATCGAATCATAGTGAGTTTCCTGTAACGCAGCCACATCTATGTCAAAAGACATGAGGTCCCCCAGTATGCGTTTAGCTTTGCTTAAAGACCTCATGCCCCTTGTGTTCAGGCTTCCTAAAACTAAGTTCGTGGCCATCTGCACTAATCAGTGTCAACCACCGGTCTGAAGTCTTTCGGGACGAGGATGCCGCAGGCATTAGCCATATTACCCGTTAGTAAGTCGGACGTAACCCGTCCGTCTCGGGTAATGCCCCCGACATCCAATGGAAAGGTGAGTTTGAGGGCCCTATAAAAACAAGGGTGGACGTACATAGGGACCCTCCCTTCGCTATCTTTTCTCAGCTGTTTGAGGGAGTCATGGGTATCATCCACCAGTTTCAGACCCGGAATTGCCCCCTTGGCGGCCTCAACCATTTTCCAAAGGCTTCTCGTTCTGCCTTCCCTGGTCTTTCGGATGAAAGTGATGATCAAGGGGGCATCTGGAAAATTTTGGGCCTTGGTGACATCTAGCCCCTGGGTCTGAGTGAGGAGCTGCAGCGGCCGCACGATTTTTAACTGTCTCGAGTTGAGATTGGCAGCGACAAGGTGAAAATCTGCTTCGCAGATATGGTCCCCTGGCAGGAAGGGGAGCCTTCGGGTTATTTCCTTCCTTACTGGGGAATGAGAAGCAGACCTGCTGCTAATTTTGGGCTCCGGCTTTTTGTTTTGAGACAGAGAGCGGGAGCTAGCTGGGGTAGAATCAACAGGGGAGGGGGATTTCTGCTCAGTATTAGGGGTAGGGGGTTGGGATTCAGGAGTCTGAGCAGAAGAGACGGTCATCTCTTCAGACGTTGGGGCAGGGGATTGGGGTCCAGCCTCTTTATCTTTCTTAGCCTTTTTTGTGGCTCTTTTCAAATCCCTAGATTCCTTTTTCTCTGTCTCTGGAGCCGGCCCAGCGTCATCTTCCATTTTGTTTTCGTCTTGTTTCTCCCCTTCCGAGTCTGATGTTGTCAAGGGGACCGTCTGCTTCCTCTTAGTTGCCACTGCCAATCCAGATGTTGAAGGCTGCGGCTCCTCGGTGGGAATATCTAGATTTCGCGACACTGTGGGTAGCCGCCCCCCTTTTTCACCCGGGGGCTGCACCTTTTTGGAGGGGGACTGCTCCGGACTGGAACTTGGTTCTTCGGTGGGGATGGTCTTTCCACCTTTCACCACCTTGCTCCAGTCTTTTGTTGTTGTTGTTGTTGTTGTTGTTGTTGTTGCAGTGCCCCCTCCGGTCGTTGGTGGAGGAGCTGCTGGTGCCACTGACGCCGCTTTCACTCCCGGGGCTTGAGCAGAAGGGGTCTTTTTAGGTGGAAATTTTTTCGGGCAGGCTTTCGCCATATGCCCCTTCTGCTCACAATGCCAACAATGTGGCCTCCTACCCTCGACGATGACACTCATTGTCCAGGTGTCGCACTTGAGTAGGGGTGGGATATTATTGAAGCCGTCCCGGTCGACTCTCATATTTATTTTGTAGTCCCCTACCATAAGGTTACGGGGACCACGGACCGGGACTATAGCTTCGACGTCCCCATACTGACTCAGGACAGCACCAAGCTGTTCTGAGCTGATATAGCAGGGGACGCCAAGGACGGTGACTAAAGTCCTTCTCCTACTCAAGTACTCCGGCCTGAGAATGAGATTTTTAAATCTCAGGTCGGCCCTGGACACTTTTTCTGCTTCCTGTTCACTTGGCAGCAGAATATCCCAAGTGGCGAACCCTCTGCGGCACACATAGGATGCTGGGACTTTAAGCCCGTACAGAAGGTCCGCCATTTGATTCACTTCGACCCCAGCCAACCCCTTGGTTTTGGTGTCGATGGTGACTAGCGATACTATTCTTTTCGCTAGTCGATCCACCGCACCTGGAGCTGCTTTGATGTTGTTACCGTCGGTCAATTGTTTGTATTTTTCGTCAAACAACCGACGGTACTCTTCGGGGCTTAGCTGGGACTGGGGTCCCCACTTGTCTTGAGTTGCTGAGAGGGCAGGAGATGCTGATACTGTAGGTGATGGTGGTGATACAGGCGGCGTCTTCTGCCCGGGAGGGATGGTCCTGTCCTGGCTGGACAAACTTTGAGTAGGAGGGAGGGACGGCCACTCTTTCGGAGATGCCAAAGGATTGGACACCTTTGGAGTGGCCAACTTGGTCCCACCTCCCCTTTTGCTGGCGGCACCAACTGCTCCAGATTTGATTTCTGGTCCAGCGACCCCCTTCGTTCTCGGTCTGGATTTTCTTGTACCGCTTTTCGTAGGGCTTTTGTTTGGTGCCCTCATACTGTTGCTGCTGCTGCTGCGGCTACTACTGACACTGTAGGTTCCTAGAGGTCCAAACAGCTCATAGTCCATTTCAGACATTTCCATTTGAGCAGCCTCCCGGTCGCTTGGCCCTGGCGGCTGATCTGGATCGGTGGCTCCTTCCTGTTGGAGCTCCACCGACCTGGCTGGCCTCAATCCTACAGGCAGGAGACTTTTCCTCCTGCGAGCAGGCGGGCTGACGGTTAAAGCCCGTCGACCAACTGGTGTGATGGGGAGTCTCTCCCACCGACCCAGATCACCTCTCCCAGCTGAGCTAAAACCTACGCTGCCGGGGTCAGCAGCGTTGAAATCATTAGCAGAGTTGCCGTAGCATGCGGCAAACTCCGAATTACTTTCAGTGCGGGGGACAGCACTGCCGTAGGTACTGGGCATGTCGCCTAAGTCGTCAAAGAACCCGTACGTTAAGTTTTGGCCTACTCCGGCCCCCAGATGTTTTTTAGGCATCTGGGAACCAGAGCCCGAGCTAGGCACTAAGCCTCCACCGGAGCTCGGTCCAGTCCTCCCCTCTTCCGTTTTGCCCTGCACAACGGCAGAATAAAAACAAAACGCGTAATATTACTTTTTTTTTTAGGTGTGGAAAAAAAAAAAAAAAAAAAAAAAAAAAAAATTACGAAAATAAAACCAGATCTGAACCCGGCGCTAACCCGCCGATTTGGAGATGGAAGAACGTTTGCTAAATGTGACTCTAGCTGTTCAACCAAATCCGGCCAGCTGCTTAAGTTGTACCTGGGTTCAGAACAAACCTAAAAACAAGAAGAAAATAAACTCAGTTAGTGCCCAAAAGGGGCTGTACGAATCACCCAAGAGGGGTGATCACCCAAAAGGGGTGAGAAGAACAATGGTGCCCAAAAGGGGCTTGCCCAGGGGACAGAGAGAGTCCCCGGTCAAAAAAGGTGCACAAGAGGCCAAGTAGCGTGTCACTCCCAAGTAAAAATCCAAAGTAAAACTTCAAAGTAAAACTTCAAAGTAAAAATCCAACGTAAAAATCCAACGTAAAAATCCAAAGTAAAAATGCAAAGTAAAAATCCTGGGGTAAAAAATAACGACGTCAATTTGAAAACTGTGCTTGTCTTAGGAGTGTGCTCTGTTTATTTATCTCTTTAAATATTTACATATAAAAACAGATGTGGCACAAGGCCAAAAACGGGTATGGGGGAGGAGTGGGGGTCGGGGGTCGTCCACTGGTCTATGCCCTAAAAAAAACTAGCTTCAATCACCACAATACCACATTTACTCTATGGACTTAATCTACTTAAAATATCCCCAGGTTGTTTCATGATTTTTTATTTACAAAAATAATATGTACAGAGTATGGTGATAGGGAGTGGGACAACAAAAACTAAGCCTTAAAAAATCCCCCAAAAATAAATAAAAATAAAATGGATGTAAAAATAAAGAACAAAATAAAATGCTAATTATGGTAAGTTAGTAGGACCCTCCCATCCTATCTAAGGTATGAACTGCTCACTGTCTTCCGGGACAACCGAAAGCAAGAGAGTCAGCTCCTAAGTGGGAGTGGGCGTTGCCTAGGGGGACAAAATAAATATTGGGTAGGGTTTATTTGGGGGGGGGATGTGCGGTGTCCTCCAGGATAAATACCATTAGGGCAGGCCAGGGATAAAGTAAATCGGGGAGCGGGCATCCTGGAGGAGTTCTGACACCTAAAATAAAGATGGGGAAAACAGGACTCATTTGTACTACTAGCTATAGGGACTGATCCAACAATTGGATATTTATGACAAACTTGTCAAAAAGAAATACCTAAGGTCGGCGTGTGCCATGCTTAGGCAGGGAACACGAACTCAATTCTATTCCGTATGAACACACATAAACTAGCGGTGTGTATCCACCTACTTTTAAATAGCGAGAAGGGTAACCTCCTTCTATCACATTTAATTTTGATTTTAAGTTGATGCTTAAAATACGAAATTAAATCATAATAAGAAGGCGGCACCCCACCGCTCCCTATGTCTAAGCGTGAAGACCACACTACGAGTCTAGCTACGGCTAAAATCGCAAGTAACACCATTCGTTTCTCCCTGGGCCACAATGGGTCCATGTTGAAAACAACGGATTCTAAATCCAGGCACGTCACCCGCTCGGGAACGATGCGAGCCGTCACCTCGTTGACATACGTCCAGTATTCACGCAGCTTGGAGCAGTTGAAAAAGGCGTGCTTGGCCGTTTCAATTTCATCATCCTCGCAACGTGGACAAAAAGGGTCCATACTTAGACCAATACTGAAGCGTATGCCATTAAGGGGTACTACATTTCGAACTAATCGCCAGGTTAGAGAAAACTCAGTATTGTTAAGATGACTCCGGCCTGGCGCCCAATTCCACTGAGAGCGAACCTCCTCCTCCGACAATCCAAGTCGCTCCCCAAGTGGATCCAAAGCGGTCCCCACCACTAACTCCCGATATAGTGTTTTCCTAGACCGGGCGAGGTCACTGGACCCCGGCAGCACTCTGAGCGCAGTTCGGCATTCGTTGAAGAACCGCGATTGACCCCTTGGCCTACGACGGCATTCAGCCAAGTGGTCAGGGGTGAGGTTGGGAAAAGCCTTCTCAACCGCAGGGCCCCACGCGGACTCCTCTGTCAAAGTTCTACTCAGGAATGTTAACCTCTCGGCATATAAATGGCTCGCCAAGTCGGGCATTCCCAAGCCCCCAACATCAGGACGTTGAGTACAGACCTGTCTACAGACTAGCGGCTTTCTCTTGTTCCACAAAAGCGAGAAAAGCGTACGCGTTAAAGCCGCCAAGCGGTCTGCAGGCAGAGGTAGTACAGCCAATCGGTAAAGGATAAGCGGAAAGACGTACATGGCGCACGCCTCAGCTCGACCTTTAAGGGAAAGCCCCCTTCGAAGCCAAATCCTTACAGACGCTTCGACCTTAGACTGTACTTCCGACCAATTCTTATCAAGCTGGAGACCCGGTCCGAACCACACGCCGAGGATTCGAACCGGGCCATCGGACCAGTTGAAAAGGCCCGGCAGCGCATCCGCGCCACTCCAGGCAGCCAACCTTAGGCCATTGGATTTGCTAAGGTTGACCACGGCCCCTGTAACATCTTCATACCTTTTGAGTGCCTTAGTTACCGTGGAGATGTCTCGACGGCACGAGACGAACACGGTAACATCATCGGCATACGCGGAGACCCTGGCTCGCGCACCACCAGGTAGAGCGATACCGCGTAGGGCGGGTCCAGCCTCCCCTTGCCTCAGCTTGCGCAGGAAGGGTTCCAACGCAAGAACGTAGAGGAGAGGAGACAACGGACACCCCTGACGTACCGACCGAGAAACAGCAAACGATTCCGATCGCATCCCGTTTACCTGCACCACTGCCGTCGGGCTGTGATACAGCATGGAAATCCATCTGCGGAAGTCCGGTGTAAAACCGGCGGTTTCTAAAACAGATCCCAAGAACCGATGGTCAACCCTATCAAAAGCTTTGGACTGATCTAAATTGATCAGCGCGGCTTCGGTGTCGTCTTCTAACCCCTCTAAGATCGTGCGTATCAGATGCAAGTTGTTCTGAATCGATCTCCCCTTCACAGCATAATTCTGATCAGGTTCAATCAATTCACCAATAACAGCCTGCAACCGATTTGCAAGAACTTTGGCCAAAATCTTTAAATCTGTATTTAACAGAGTTATGGGCCTATAGTCATCTAAACCCCCAACATGCTCGCCCTTTTTCTTAAGCAATGTGATCACTCCCCTGGTGACTTGACCAGGGATAGAACCCTGTGCAAACCAGTGGTTGAACACATCCGTCAGAATAGGTACGAACATGTGCGACAGCCTCAAGAACAATTCATAGGGCAAACCATCAAGTCCCGGAGATTTGTCGTAGCCGACCTGCTTCAACGCAGTGAGGACCTCACATTCTGTAATGCGCCCATCACAACTAGCCGCTCGAGCCGCCTCCAGGCGGGGCGAACCGGCCAAATAGTTGCCAAACTCCTCGACGCGGAGTCTGGACAGTTGGGTGAAGCGATCCGCGAAATGCTCCCGAAACCCCTCACAAATCTCCCGAGTCGACACAAGGGTGTGTCCTTCCGGGCTTTGAATTTGACGAATATAGCCGTCCGAGTTGCGACATAGTGGAGCTCTACGCTCTGCAGCGTCAACATTCACGGCTTCGTTGGACACTCTTTCTAACCTAGCCCTGACTACTTGACCTTCATACCGCTCGTTAGCCGAACGTTTCAGGTCCCCCTTAGCTAAGTTTATGGCTAGGGAATCCCCCCCTTCCACCGCCCGGGCCAGCTTATTTTCTAAACGCTTTTCTGTCTCAGCCTTATTTAAGGCGAGGCGTTGGCTATATTTGACAGAAAAGCTCCTAATGTCACATTTAGCGTTAACCCACCACTTACTCCCGGTTACCGCCCCCACTAATCCCTTTTGAAAATTAAGTGTTAGCCTGTCCCGGAAGTCACGTATCTCCAGTAAGGAGGTATTTAACTTCCAGTACCCAGCTAACTTATGGGTTTTAGGTTCTATTTTCATACTGGCCACAAGTAATTTGTGGTCAGAATGGGCTAACCAGTGGAACGTGGGACAAGAGATATAATCTACTTTGCCTCTTCTCACTAACAACCGATCCAAGTAAGTACTTGAAACGGAAGGCCTATTAGAAAGCCACGTCCACCACTCCCGCCCCGGGTGATCGACACGAAACCTATCGACCAGATCACATTCAGTCATCAGATCAGAAAGGCTGGTCTCACACCCACCAGACCCTCTAGGCCCACCGACCTTATCTATTTTGGGATCAAGGATGGCATTCCAATCCCCCAGTAAAATTAACCGCTTTGAACCCCCGAGGAACCCCTCCAACCCCCGGAAAAAGAGAGCCCTCTCCCGAGCGATATTGGGCGCATAAACCGCGACGATTCGAAATGCAGCACTTTTTACGGCAACATCGGCCACGACCAGTCTGCCATCAGCATCCGCGTGAACAACGTTTACACTTGCGGACAGGGTGCGTCTTACTAACAAGGAAACTCCCCTAGCACAACGGTCACCGAAAGCTGAAAAAACATCGAAATGCTTCGACAGCAGTCGGTGATCGTCGATCGAATCATAGTGAGTTTCCTGTAACGCAGCCACATCTATGTCAAAAGACATGAGGTCCCCCAGTATGCGTTTAGCTTTGCTTAAAGACCTCATGCCCCTTGTGTTCAGGCTTCCTAAAACTAAGTTCGCGGCCATCTGCACTAATCAGTGTCAACCACCGGTCTGAAGTCTTTCGGGACGAGGATGCCGCAGGCATTAGCCATATTACCCGTTAGTAAGTCGGACGTAACCCGTCCGTCTCGGGTAATGCCCCCGACATCCAATGGAAAGGTGAGTTTTAGGGCCCTATAAAAACAAGGGTGGACGTACATAGGGTTCCTCCCTTCGCTATCTTTTCTCAGCTGTTTGAGGGAGTCATGGGTATCATCCACCAGTTTCAGACCCGGAATTGCCCCCTTGGCGGCCTCAACCATTTTCCAAAGGCTTCTCGTCCTGCCTTCCCTGGTCTTTCGGATGAAAGTGATGATCAAGGGGGCATTTGGAAAATTTTGGGGCTTGGTGATATCTAGCCCCTGGGTCTGAGTGAGGAGCTGCAGCGGCCGCACGATTTTTAACTGTCTCGAGTTGAGATTGGCAGCGACAAGGTGAAAATCTGCTTCGCAGATATGGTCCCCTGGCAGGAAGGGGAGCCTTCGGGTTTTTTCCTTCCTTACTGGGGAATGAGAAGCAGACCTGCTGCTAATTTTGGGCTCCGGCTTTTTGTTTTGAGACAGAGAGCGGGACTTAGCTGGGGTAGAATCAACAGGGGAGGGGGATTTCTGCTCAGTATTAGGGGTAGGGGGTTGGGATTCAGGAGTCTGAGCAGAAGAGACGGTCATCTCTTCAGACGTTGGGGCAGGGGATTGGGGTCCAGCCTCTTTATCTTTCTTAGCCTTTTTTGTGGCTCTTTTCAAATCCCGAGATTCCTTTTTCTCTGTCTCTGGAGCCGGCCCAGCGTCATCTTCCATTTTGTTTTCGTCTTGTTTCTCCCCTTCCGAGTCTGATGTTGTCAAGGGGACCGTCTGCTTCCTCTTAGTTGCCACTGCCAATCCAGATGTTGAAGGCTGCGGCTCCTCGGTGGGAATATCTAGATTTCGCGACACTGTGGGTAGCCGCCCCCCTTTTTCACCCGGGGGCTGCACCTTTTTGGAGGGGGACTGCTCCGGACTGGAACTTGGTTCTTCGGTGGGGATGGTCTTTCCACCTTTCACCACCTTGCTCCAGTCTTTTGTTGTTGTTGTTGTTGTTGTTGTTGTTGTTGCAGTGCCCCCTCCGGTCGTTGGTGGAGGAGCTGCTGGTGCCACTGACGCCGCTTTCACTCCCGGGGCTTGAGCAGAAGGGGTCTTTTTAGGTGGAAATTTTTTCGGGCAGGCTTTCGCCATATGCCCCTTCTGCTCACAATGCCAACAATGTGGCCTCCTACCCTCGACGATGACACTCATTGTCCAGGTGTCGCACTTGAGTAGGGGTGGGATATTATTGAAGCCGTCCCGGTCGACTCTCATATTTATTTTGTAGTCCCCTACCATAAGGTTACGGGGACCACGGACCGGGACTATAGCTTCGACGTCCCCATACTGACTCAGGACAGCACCAAGCTGTTCTGAGCTAATATAGCAGGGGACACCAAGGACGGTGACTAAAGTCCTTCTCCTACTCAAGTACTCCGGCCTGAGAATGAGATTTTTAAATCTCAGGTCGGCCCTAGACACTTTTTCTGCTTCCTGTTCACTTGGCAGCAGAATATCCCAAGTGGCGAACCCTCTGCGGCACACATAGGATGCTGGGACTTTAAGCCCGTACAGAAGGTCCGCCATTTGATTCACTTCGACCCCAGCCAACCCCTTGGTTTTGGTGTCGATGGTGACTAGCGATACTATTCTTTTCGCTAGTCGATCCACCGCACCTGGAGCTGCTTTGATGTTGTTACCGTCGGTCAATTGTTTGTATTTTTCGTCAAACAACCGACGGTACTCTTCGGCGCTTAGCTGGGACTGGGGTCCCCACTTGTCTTGAGTTGCTGAGAGGGCAGGAGATGCTGATACTGTAGGTGATGGTGGTGATACAGGCGGCGTCTTCTGCCCGGGAGGGATGGTCCTGTCCTGGCTGGACAAACTTTGAGTAGGAGGGAGGGACGGCCACTCTTTCGGAGATGCCAAAGGATTGGACACCTTTGGAGTGGCCAACTTGGTCCCACCTCCCCTTTTGCTGGCGGCACCAACTGCTCCAGATTTCATTTCTGGTCCAGCGACCCCCTTCGTTCTCGGTCTGGATTTTCTTGTACCGCTTTTCGTAGGGCTTTTGTTTGGTGCCCTCATACTGTTGCTGCTGCTGCTGCGGCTACTACTACCACTGTAGGTTCCTAGAGGTCCAAACAGCTCATAGTCCATTTCAGACATTTCCATCTGAGCAGCCTCCCGGTCGCTTGGCCCTGGCGGCTGATCTGGATCGGTGGCTCCTTCCTGTTGGAGCTCCACCGACCTGGCTGGCCTCAATCCTACAGGCAGGAGACTTTTCCTCCTGCGAGCAGGCGGGCTGACGGTTAAAGCCCGTCGACCAACTGGTGTGATGGGGAGTCTCTCCCACCGACCCAGATCACCTCTCCCAGCTGAGCTAAAACCTACGCTGCCGGGGTCAGCAGCGTTGAAATCACTAGCAGAGTTGCCGTAGCATGCGGCAAACTCCGAATTACTTTCAGTGCGGGGGACAGCACTGCCGTAGGTACTGGGCATGCCGCCTAAGTCGTCAAAAAACCCGTACGTTAAGTCTTGGCCTACTCCGGCCCCCAGATGTTTTTTAGGCATCTGGGAACCAGAGCCCGAGCTAGGCACTAAGCCTCCACCGGAGCTCGGTCCAGTCCTCCCCTCTTCCGTTTTGCCCTGCACAACGGCAGAATAAAAACAAAACGCGTAATATTACTTTTTTTTTTTAGGTGTGAAAAAAAAAAAAAAAAAAAAAAAAAATTATCGAAAATAAATAAATAAAACCAGATCTGAACCCGGCGCTAACCCGCCGATTTGGAGATGGAAGAACGTTTGCTAAATGTGACTCTAGCTGTTCAACCAAATCCGGCCAGCTGCTTAAGTTGTACCTGGGTTCAGAACAAACCTAAAAATAAGAAGAAAATAAACTCAGTTAGTGCCCAAAAGGGGCTATACGAATCACCCAAGAGGGGTGATCACCCAAAAGGGGTGAGAAGAACAATGGTGCCCAAAAGGGGCTTGCCCAGGGGACAGAGAGAGAGAGTCCCCGGTCAAAAAAGGTGCACAAGAGGCCAAGTAGCGTGTCACTCCCAAGTAAAAATCCAAAGTAAAACTTCAAAGTAAAACTTCAAAGTAAAAATCCAACGTAAAAATCCAACGTAAAAATCCAAAGTAAAAATGCAAAGTAAAAATCCTGGGGTAAAAAATAACGACGTCAATTTGAAAACTGTGCTTGTCTTAGGAGTGTGCTCTGTTTATTTATCTCTTTAAATATTTACAAAAATATAGAAACAGATGTGGCACAAGGCCAAAAACGGGTATGGGGGAGGAGTGGGGGTCGGGGGTCGTCCACTGGTCTATGCCCTAAAAAACTAGCTTCAATCACCACAATACCACATTTACTCTATGGACTTAATCTACTTAAAATATCCCCAGGTTGTTTCATGATTTTTTATTTACAAAAATAATATGTACAGAGTATGGTGATAGGGAGTGGGACAACAAAAACTAAGCCTTAAAAAATCCCCCAAAAATAAATAAAAATAAAATGGATGTAAAAATAAAGAACAAAATAAAATGCTAATTATGGTAAGTTAGTAGGACCCTCCCATCCTATCTAAGGTATGAACTGCTCACTGTCTTCCGGAACAACCGAAAGCAAGAGAGTCAGCTCCTAAGTGGGAGTGGGCGTTGCCTAGGGGGACAAAATAAATATTGGGTAGGGTTTATTTGGGGGGGGGGATGTGCGGTGTCCTCCAGGATAAATACCATTAGGGCAGGCCAGGGATAAAGTAAATCGGGGAGCGGGCATCCTGGAGGAGTTCTGACACCTAAAATAAAGATGGGGAAAACAGGACTCATTTGTACTACTAGCTATAGGGACTGATCCAACAATTGGATATTTATGACAAACTTGTCAAAAAGAAATACCTAAGGTCGGCGTGTGCCATGCTTAGGCAGGGAACACGAACTCAATTCTATTCCGTATGAACACACATAAACTAGCGGTGTGTATCCACCTACTTTTAAATAGCGAGAAGGGTAACCTCCTTCTATCACATTTAATTTTGATTTTAAGTTGATGCTTAAAATACGAAATTAAATCATAATAAGAAGGCGGCACCCCACCGCTCCCTATGTCTAAGCGTGAAGACCACACTACGAGTCTAGCTACGGCTAAAATCGCAAGTAACACCATTCGTTTCTCCCTGGGCCACAATGGGTCCATGTTGAAAACAACGGATTCTAAATCCAGGCACGTCACCCGCTCGGGAACGATGCGAGCCGTCACCTCGTTGACATACGTCCAGTATTCACGCAGCTTGGAGCAGTTGAAAAAGGCGTGCTTGGCCGTTTCAATTTCATCATCCTCGCAACGTGGACAAAAAGGGTCCATACTTAGACCAATACTGAAGCGTATGCCATTAAGGGGTACTACATTTCGAACTAATCGCCAGGTTAGAGAAAACTCAGTATTGTTAAGATGACTCCGGCCTGGCGCCCAATTCCACTGAGAGCGAACCTCCTCCTCCGACAATCCAAGTCGCTCCCCAAGTGGATCCAAAGCGGTCCCCACCACTAACTCCCGATATAGTGTTTTCCTAGACCGGGCGAGGTCACTGGACCCCGGCAGCACTCTGAGCGCAGTTCGGCATTCGTTGAAGAACCGCGATTGACCCCTTGGCCTACGACGGCATTCAGCCAAGTGGTCAGGGGTGAGGTTGGGAAAAGCCTTCTCAACCGCAGGGCCCCACGCGGACTCCTCTGTCAAAGTTCTACTCAGGAATGTTAACCTCTCGGCATATAAATGGCTCGCCAAGTCGGGCATTCCCAAGCCCCCAACATCAGGACGTTGAGTACAGACCTGTCTACAGACTAGCGGCTTTCTCTTGTTCCACAAAAGCGAGAAAAGCGTACGCGTTAAAGCCGCCAAGCGGTCTGCAGGCAGAGGTAGTACAGCCAATCGGTAAAGGATAAGCGGAAAGACGTACATGGCGCACGCCTCAGCTCGACCTTTAAGGGAAAGCCCCCTTCGAAGCCAAATCCTTACAGACGCTTCGACCTTAGACTGTACTTCCGACCAATTCTTATCAAGCTGGAGACCCGGTCCGAACCACACGCCGAGGATTCGAACCGGGCCATCGGACCAGTTGAAAAGGCCCGGCAGCGCATCCGCGCCACTCCAGGCAGCCAACCTTAGGCCATTGGATTTGCTAAGGTTGACCACGGCCCCTGTAACATCTTCATACCTTTTGAGTGCCTTAGTTACCGTGGAGATGTCTCGACGGCACGAGACGAACACGGTAACATCATCGGCATACGCGGAGACCCTGGCTCGCGCACCACCAGGTAGAGCGATACCGCGTAGGGCGGGTCCAGCCTCCCCTTGCCTCAGCTTGCGCAGGAAGGGTTCCAACGCAAGAACGTAGAGGAGAGGAGACAACGGACACCCCTGACGTACCGACCGAGAAACAGCAAACGATTCCGATCGCATCCCGTTTACCTGCACCACTGCCGTCGGGCTGTGATACAGCATGGAAATCCATCTGCGGAAGTCCGGTGTAAAACCGGCGGTTTCTAAAACAGATCCCAAGAACCGATGGTCAACCCTATCAAAAGCTTTGGACTGATCTAAATTGATCAGCGCGGCTTCGGTGTCGTCTTCTAACCCCTCTAAGATCGTGCGTATCAGATGCAAGTTGTTCTGAATCGATCTCCCCTTCACAGCATAATTCTGATCAGGTTCAATCAATTCACCAATAACAGCCTGCAACCGATTTGCAAGAAC
Organism: Sepiola atlantica; assembly: GCA_963556195.1. NCBI lineage: Eukaryota > Metazoa > Mollusca > Cephalopoda > Sepiida > Sepiolidae > Sepiola > Sepiola atlantica. Next base: position 11,981,241 of record OY744520.1, read on the forward strand.
TTTGGCCAAAATCTTTAAATCTGTATTTAACAGAGTTATGGGCCTATAGTCATCTAAACCCCCAACATGCTCGCCCTTTTTCTTAAGCAATGTGATCACTCCCCTGGTGACTTGACCAGGGATAGAACCCTGTGCAAACCAGTGGTTGAACACATCCGTCAGAATAGGTACGAACATGTGCGACAGCCTCAAGAACAATTCATAGGGCAAACCATCAAGTCCCGGAGATTTGTCGTAGCCGACCTGCTTCAACGCAGTCAGGACCTCACATTCTGTAATGCGCCCATCACAACTAGCCGCTCGAGCCGCCTCCAGGCGGGGCGAACCGGCCAAATAGTTGCCAAACTCCTCGACGCGGAGTCTGGACAGTTGGGTGAAGCGATCCGCGAAATGCTCCCGAAACCCCTCACAAATCTCCCGAGCCGACACAAGGGTGTGTCCTTCCGGGCTTTGAATTTGACGAATATAGCCGTCCGAGTTGCGACATAGTGGAGCTCTACGCTCTGCAGCGTCAACATTCACGGCTTCGTTGGACACTCTTTCTAACCTAGCCCTGACTACTTGACCTTCATACCGCTCGTTAGCCGAACGTTTCAGGTCCCCCTTAGCTAAGTTTATGGCTAGGGAATCCCCCCCTTCCACCGCCCGGGCCAGCTTATTTTCTAAACGCTTTTCTGTCTCAGCCTTATTTAAAGCGAGGCGTTGGCTATATTTGACAGAAAAGCTCCTAATGTCACATTTAGCGTTAACCCACCACTTACTCCCGGTTACCGCCCCCACTAATCCCTTTTGAAAATTAAGTGTTAGCCTGTCCCGGAAGTCACGTATCTCCAGTAAGGAGGTATTTAACTTCCAGTACCCAGCTAACTTATGGGTTTTAGGTTCTATTTCCATACTGGCCACAAGTAATTTGTGGTCAGAATGGGCTAACCAGTGGAACGTGGGACAAGAGATATAATCTACTTTGCCTCTTCTCACTAACAACCGATCCAAGTAAGTACTTGAAACGGAAGGCCTATTAGAAAGCCACGTCCACCACTCCCGCCCCGGGTGATCGACACGAAACCTATCGACCAGATCACATTCAGTCATCAGATCAGAAAGGCTGGTCTCACACCCACCAGACCCTCTAGGCCCACCGACCTTATCTATTTTGGGATCAAGGATGGCATTCCAATCCCCCAGTAAAATTAACCGCTTTGAACCCCCGAGGAACCCCTCCAACCCCCGGAAAAAGAGAGCCCTCTCCCGAGCGATATTGGGCGCATAAACCGCGACGATTCGAAATGCAGCACTTTTTACGGCAACATCGGCCACGACCAGTCTGCCATCAGCATCCGCGTGAACAACGTTTACACTTGCGGACAGGGTGCGTCTTACTAACAAGGAAACTCCCCTAGCACAACGGTCACCGAAAGCTGAAAAAACATCGAAATGCTTCGACAGCAGTCGGTGATCGTCGATCGAATCATAGTGAGTTTCCTGTAACGCAGCCACATCTATGTCAAAAGACATGAGGTCCCCCAGTATGCGTTTAGCTTTGCTTAAAGACCTCATGCCCCTTGTGTTCAGGCTTCCTAAAACTAAGTTCGCGGCCATCTGCACTAATCAGTGTCAACCACCGGTCTGAAGTCTTTCGGGACGAGGATGCCGCAGGCATTAGCCATGTTACCCGTTAGTAAGTCGGACGTAACCCGTCCGTCTCGGGTAATGCCCCCGACATCCAATGGAAAGGTGAGTTTTAGGGCCCTATAAAAACAAGGGTGGACGTACATAGGGACCCTCCCTTCGCTATCTTTTCTCAGCTGTTTGAGGGAGTCATGGGTATCATCCACCAGTTTCAGACCCGGAATTGCCCCCTTGGCGGCCTCAACCATTTTCCAAAGGCTTCTCGTCCTGCCTTCCCTGGTCTTTCGGATGAAAGTGATGATCAAGGGGGCATCTGGAAAATTTTGGGGCTTGGTGATATCTAGCCCCTGGGTCTGAGTGAGGAGCTGCAGCGGCCGCACGATTTTTAACTGTCTCGAGTTGAGATTGGCAGCGACAAGGTGAAAATCTGCTTCGCAGATATGGTCCCCTGGCAAGAAGGGGAGCCTTCGGGTTTTTTCCTTCCTTACTGGGGAACGAGAAGCAGACCTGCTGCTAATTTTGGGCTCCGGCTTTTTGTTTTGAGACAGAGAGCGGGAGCTAGCTGGGGTAGAATCAACAGGGGAGGGGGATTTCTGCTCAGTATTAGGGGTAGGGGGTTGGGATTCAGGAGTCTGAGCAGAAGAGACGGTCATCTCTTCAGACGTTGGGGCAGGGGATTGGGGTCCAGCCTCTTTATCTTTCTTAGCCTTTTTTGTGGCTCTTTTCAAATCCCGAGATTCCTTTTTCTCTGTCTCTGGAGCCGGCCCAGCGTCATCTTCCATTTTGTTTTCGTCTTGTTTCTCCCCTTCCGAGTCTGATGTTGTCAAGGGGACCGTCTGCTTCCTCTTAGTTGCCACTGCCAATCCAGATGTTGAAGGCTGCGGCTCCTCGGTGGGAATATCTAGATTTCGCGACACTGTGGGTAGCCGCCCCCCTTTTTCACCCGGGGGCTGCACCTTTTTGGAGGGGGACTGCTCCGGACTGGAACTTGGTTCTTCGGTGGGGATGGTCTTTCCACCTTTCACCACCTTGCTCCAGTCTTTTGTTGTTGTTGTTGTTGTTGTTGTTGTTGCAGTGCCCCCTCCGGTCGCTGGTGGAAGAGCTGCTGGTGCCAATGACGCCGCTTTCACTCCGGGGCTTGAGCAGAAGGGGTCTTTTTAGGTGGAAATTTTTTCGGGCAGGCTTTCGCCATATGCCCCTTCTGCTCACAATGCCAACAATGTGGCCTCCTACCCTCGACGATGACACTCATTGTCCAGGTGTCGCACTTGAGTAGGGGTGGGATATTATTGAAGCCGTCCCGGTCGACTCTCATATTTATTTTGTAGTCCCCTACCATAAGGTTACGGGGACCACGGACCGGGACTATAGCTTCGACGTCCCCATACTGACTTAGGACAGCACCAAGCTGTTCTGAGCTAATATAGCAGGGGACGCCAAGGACGGTGACTAAAGTCCTTCTCCTACTCAAGTACTCCGGCCTGAGAATGAGATTTTTAAATCTCAGGTCGGCCCTGGACACTTTTTCTGCTTCCTGTTCACTTGGCAGCAGAATATCCCATGTGGCGAACCCTCTGCGGCACACATAGGATGCTGGGACTTTAAGCCCGTACAGAAGGTCCGCCATTTGATTCACTTCGACCCCAGCCAACCCCTTGGTTTTGGTGTCGATGGTGACTAGCGATACTATTCTTTTCGCTAGTCGATCCACCGCACCTGGAGCTGCTTTGATGTTGTTACCGTCGGTCAATTGTTTGTATTTTTCGTCAAACAACCGACGGTACTCTTCGGGGCTTAGCTGGGACTGGGGTCCCCACTTGTCTTGAGTTGCTGAGAGGGCAGGAGATGCTGATACTGTAGGTGATGGTGGTGATACAGGCGGCGTCTTCTGCCCGGGAGGGATGGTCCTGTCCTGGCTGGACAAACTTTGAGTAGGAGGGAGGGACGGCCACTCTTTCGGAGATGCCAAAGGATTGGACACCTTTGGAGTGGCCAACTTGGTCCCACCTCCCCTTTTGCTGGCGGCACCAACTGCTCCAGATTTGATTTCTGGTCCAGCGACCCCCTTCGTTCTCGGTCTGGATTTTCTTGTACCGCTTTTCGTAGGGCTTTTGTTTGGTGCCCTCATACTGTTGCTGCTGCTGCTGCGGCTACTACTGCCACTGTAGTTTCCTAGAGGTCCAAACAGCTCATAGTCTATTTCGGACATTTGCATCTGAGCAGCCTCCCGGTCGCTTGGCCCTGGCGGCTGATCTGGATCGGTGGCTCCTTCCTGTTGGAGCTCCACCGACCTGGCTGGCCTTAATCCTACAGGCAGGAGACTTTTCCTCCTGCGAGCAGGCGGGCTGACGGTTAAAGCCCGTCGACCAACTGGTGTGATGGGGAGTCTCTCCCACCGACCCAGATCACCTCTCCCAGCTGAGCTAAAACCTACGCTGCCGGGGTCAGCAGCGTTGAAATCACTAGCAGAGTTGCCGTAGCATGCGGCAAACTCTGAATTACTTTCAGTGCGGGGGACAGCACTGCCGTAGGTACTGGGCATGCCGCCTAAGTCGTCAAAAAACCCGTACGTTAAGTCTTGGCCTACTCCGGCCCCCAGATGTTTTTTAGGCATCTGGGAACCAGAGCCCGAGCTAGGCACTAAGCCTCCACCGGAGCTCGGTCCAGTCCTCCCCTCTTCCGTTTTGCCCTGCACAACGGCAGAATAAAAACAAAACGCGTAATATTACTTTTTTTTTTTTTTAGGTGTGAAAAAAAAAAAAAAAAAAAAAAAAAAAAAAAATTATCGAAAATAAATAAAACCAGATCTGAACCCGGCGCTAACCCGCCGATTTGGAGATGGAAGAACGTTTGCTAAATGTTACTCTAGCTGTTCAACCAAATCCGGCCAGCTGCTTAAGTTGTACCTGGGTTCAGAACAAACCTAAAAACAAGAAGAAAATAAACTCAGTTAGTGCCCAAAAGGGGCTATACGAATCACCCAAGAGGGGTTATCACCCAAAAGGGGTGAGAAGAACAATGGTGCCCAAAAGGGGCTTGCCCAGGGGACAGAGAGAAAGTCCCCGGTCAAAAAGGGGCACTAGAGGCCAAGTAGCGTGTCACTCCCAAGTAAAAATCCAAAGTAAAAATCCAACGTAAAAATCCAAAGTAAAAATCCAAAGTAAAACTTCAAAGTAAAACTTCAAAGTAAAAATCCAAAGTAAAAATCCAAAGTAAAAAAACCTGGGGTAAAAAATAACGACGTCAATTTGAAAACTGTGCTTGGTCTTTTAGGAGTGTGCTCTGTTTATTTATCTCTTTAAATATTTACATATAAAAACAGATGTGGCACAAGGCCAAAAACGGGTATGGGGGAGGAGTGGGGGTCGGGGGTCGTCCACTGGTCTATGCCCTAAAAAACTAGCTTCAATCACCACAATACCACATTTACTCTATGGACTTAATCTACTTAAAATATCCCCAGGTTGTTTCATGATTTTTTATTTACAAAAATAATATGTACAGAGTATGGTGATAGGGAGTGGGAGAACAAAAACTAAGCCTTAAAAAATCCCCCAAAAATAAATAAAAATAAAATGGATGTAAAAATAAAGAACAAAATAAAATGCTAATTATGGTAAGTTAGTAGGACCCTCCCATCCTATCTAAGGTATGAACTGCTCACTGTCTTCCGGAACAACCGAAAGCAAGAGAGTCAGCTCCTAAGTGGGAGTGGGCGTTGCCTAGGGGGACAAAATAAATATTGGGTACGGTTTATTTGGGGGGGGGGATGTGCGGTGTCCTCCAGGATAAATACCATTAGGGCAGGCCAGGGATAAAATAAATCGGGGAGCGGGCATCCTGGAGGAGTTTCGATACCTAAAATAAAGATGGGGAAAACAGGACTCATTTGTACTACTAGCTATAGGGACTGATCCAACAATTGGATATTTATGACAAACTTGTCAAAAAGAAATACCTAAGGTCGGCGTGTGCCATGCTTAGGCAGGGAACACGAACTCAATTCTATTCCGTATGAACACACATAAACTAGCGGTGTGTATCCACCTACTTTTAAATAGCGAGAAGGGTAACCTCCTTCTATCACATTTAATTTTGATTTTAAGTTGATGCTTAAAATACGAAATTAAATCATAATAAGAAGGCGGCACCCCACCGCTCCCTATGTCTAAGCGTGAAGACCACACTACGAGTCTAGCTACGGCTAAAATCGCAAGTAACACCATTCGTTTCTCCCTGGGCCACAATGGGTCCATGTTGAAAACAACGGATTCTAAATCCAGGCACGTCACCCGCTCGGGAACGATGCGAGCCGTCACCTCGTTGACATACGTCCAGTATTCACGCAGCTTGGAGCAGTTGAAAAAGGCGTGCTTGGCCGTTTCAATTTCATCATCCTCGCAACGTGGACAAAAAGGGTCCATACTTAGACCAATACTGAAGCGTATGCCATTAAGGGGTACTACATTTCGAACTAATCGCCAGGTTAGAGAAAACTCAGTATTGTTAAGATGACTCCGGCCTGGCGCCCAATTCCACTGAGAGCGAACCTCCTCCTCCGACAATCCAAGTCGCTCCCCAAGTGGATCCAAAGCGGTCCCCACCACTAACTCCCGATATAGTGTTTTCCTAGACCGGGCGAGGTCACTGGACCCCGGCAGCACTCTGAGCGCAGTTCGGCATTCGTTGAAGAACCGCGATTGACCCCTTGGCCTACGACGGCATTCAGCCAAGTGGTCAGGGGCGAGGTTGGGAAAAGCCTTCTCAACCGCAGGGCCCCACGCGGACTCCTCTGTCAAAGTTCTACTCAGGAATGTTAACCTCTCGGCATATAAATGGCTCGCCAAGTCGGGCATTCCCAAGCCCCCAACATCAGGACGTTGAGTACAGACCTGTCTACAGACTAGCGGCTTTCTCTTGTTCCACAAAAGCGAGAAAAGCGTACGCGTTAAAGCCGCCAAGCGGTCCGCAGGCAGAGGTAGTACAGCCAATCGGTAAAGGATAAGCGGAAAGACGTACATGGCGCACGCCTCAGCTCGACCTTTAAGGGAAAGCCCCCTTCGAAGCCAAATCCTTACAGACGCTTCGACCTTAGACTGTACTTCCGACCAATTCTTATCAAGCTGGAGACCCGGTCCGAACCACACGCCGAGGATTCGAACCGGGCCATTGGACCAGTTGAAAAGGCCCGGCAGCGCATCCGCGCCACTCCAGGCAGCCAACCTTAGGCCATTGGATTTGCTAAGGTTGACCACGGCCCCTGTAACATCTTCATACCTTTTGAGTGCCTTAGTTACCGTGGAGATGTCTCGACGGCACGAGACGAACACGGTAACATCATCGGCATACGCGGAGACCCTGGCTCGCGCACCACCAGGTAGAGCGATACCGCGTAGGGCGGGTCCAGCCTCCCCTTGCCTCAGCTTGCGCAGGAAGGGTTCCAACGCAAGAACGTAGAGGAGAGGAGACAACGGACACCCCTGACGTACCGACCGAGAAACAGCAAACGATTCCGATCGCATCCCGTTTACCTGCACCACTGCCGTCGGGCTGTGATACAGCATGGAAATCCATCTGCGGAAGTCCGGTGTAAAACCGGCGGTTTCTAAAACAGATCCCAAGAACCGATGGTCAACCCTATCAAAAGCTTTGGACTGATCTAAATTGATCAGCGCGGCTTCGGTGTCGTCTTCTAACCCCTCTAAGATCGTGCGTATCAGATGCAAGTTGTTCTGAATCGATCTCCCCTTCACAGCATAATTCTGATCAGGTTCAATCAATTCACCAATAACAGCCTGCAACCGATTTGCAAGAACTTTGGCCAAAATCTTTAAATCTGTATTTAACAGAGTTATGGGCCTATAGTCATCTAAACCCCCAACATGCTCGCCCTTTTTCTTAAGCAATGTGATCACTCCCCTGGTGACTTGACCAGGGATAGAACCCTGTGCAAACCAGTGGTTGAACACATCCGTCAGAATAGGTACGAACATGTGCGACAGCCTCAAGAACAATTCATAGGGCAAACCATCAAGTCCCGGAGATTTGTCGTAGCCGACCTGCTTCAACGCAGTCAGGACCTCACATTCTGTAATGCGCCCATCACAACTAGCCGCTCGAGCCGCCTCCAGGCGGGGCGAACCGGCCAAATAGTTGCCAAACTCCTCGACGCGGAGTCTGGACAGTTGGGTGAAGCGATCCGCGAAATGCTCCCGAAACCCCTCACAAATCTCCCGAGCCGACACAAGGGTGTGTCCTTCCGGGCTTTGAATTTGACGAATATAGCCGTCCGAGTTGCGACATAGTGGAGCTCTACGCTCTGCAGCGTCAACATTCACGGCTTCGTTGGACACTCTTTCTAACCTAGCCCTGACTACTTGACCTTCATACCGCTCGTAAGCCGAACGTTTCAGGTCCCCCTTAGCTAAGTTTATGGCTAGGGAATCCCCCCCTTCCACCGCCCGGGCCAGCTTATTTTCTAAACGCTTTTCTGTCTCAGCCTTATTTAAGGCGAGGCGTTGGCTATATTTGACAGAAAAGCTCCTAATGTCACATTTGGCGTTAACCCACCACTTACTCCCGGTTACCGCCCCCACTAATCCCTTTTGAAAATTAAGTGTTAGCCTGTCCCGGAAGTCACGTATCTCCAGTAAGGAGGTATTTAACTTCCAGTACCCAGCTAACTTATGGGTTTTAGGTTCTATTTCCATACTGGCCACAAGTAATTTGTGGTCAGAATGGGCTAACCAGTGGAACGTGGGACAAGAGATATAATCTACTTTGCCTCTTCTCACTAACAACCGATCCAAGTAAGTACTTGAAACGGAAGGCCTATTAGAAAGCCACGTCCACCACTCCCGCCCTGGGTGATCGACACGAAACCTATCGACCAGATCACATTCAGTCATCAGATCAGAAAGGCTGGTCTCACACCCACCAGACCCTCTAGGCCCACCGACCTTATCTATTTTGGGATCAAGGATGGCATTCCAATCCCCCAGTAAAATTAACCGCTTTGAACCCCCGAGGAACCCCTCCAACCCCCGGAAAAAGAGAGCCCTCTCCCGAGCGATATTGGGCGCATAAACCGCGACGATTCGAAATGCAGCACTTTTTACGGCAACATCGGCCACGACCAGTCTGCCATCAGCATCCGCGTGAACAACGTTTACACTTGCGGACAGGGTGCGTCTTACTAACAAGGAAACTCCCCTAGCACAACGGTCACCGAAAGCTGAAAAAACATCGAAATGCTTCGACAGCAGTCGGTGATCGTCGATCGAATCATAGTGAGTTTCCTGTAACGCAGCCACATCTATGTCAAAAGACATGAGGTCCCCCAGTATGCGTTTAGCTTTGCTTAAAGACCTCATGCCCCTTGTGTTCAGGCTTCCTAAAACTAAGTTCGTGGCCATCTGCACTAATCAGTGTCAACCACCGGTCTGAAGTCTTTCGGGACGAGGATGCCGCAGGCATTAGCCATATTACCCGTTAGTAAGTCGGACGTAACCCGTCCGTCTCGGGTAATGCCCCCGACATCCAATGGAAAGGTGAGTTTGAGGGCCCTATAAAAACAAGGGTGGACGTACATAGGGACCCTCCCTTCGCTATCTTTTCTCAGCTGTTTGAGGGAGTCATGGGTATCATCCACCAGTTTCAGACCCGGAATTGCCCCCTTGGCGGCCTCAACCATTTTCCAAAGGCTTCTCGTCCTGCCTTCCCTGGTCTTTCGGATGAAAGTGATGATCAAGGGGGCATCTGGAAAATTTTGGGGCTTGGTGATATCTAGCCCCTGGGTCTGAGTGAGGAGCTGCAGCGGCCGCACGGTTTTTAACTGTCTCGAGTTGAGATCGGCAGCGACAAGGTGAAAATCTGCTTCGCAGATATGGTCCCCTGGCAGGAAGGGGAGCCTTCGGGTTTTTTCCTTCCTTACTGGGGAACGAGAAGCAGACCTGCTGCTAATTTTGGGCTCCGGCTTTTTGTTTTGAGACAGAGAGCGGGAGCTAGCTGGGGTAGAATCAACAGGGGAGGGGGATTTCTGCTCAGTATTAGGGGTAGGGGGTTGGGATTCAGGAGTCTGAGCAGAAGAGACGGTCATCTCTTCAGACGTTGGGGCAGGGGATTGGGGTCCAGCCTCTTTATCTTTCTTAGCCTTTTTTGTGGCTCTTTTCAAATCCCGAGATTCCTTTTTCTCTGTCTCTGGAGCCGGCCCAGCGTCATCTTCCATTTTGTTTTCGTCTTGTTTCTCCCCTTCCGAGTCTGATGTTGTCAAGGGGACCGTCTGCTTCCTCTTAGTTGCCACTGCCAATCCAGATGTTGAAGGCTGCGGCTCCTCGGTGGGAATATCTAGATTTCGCGACACTGTGGGTAGCCGCCCCCCTTTTTCACCCGGGGGCTGCACCTTTTTGGAGGGGGACTGCTCCGGACTGGAACTTGGTTCTTCGGTGGGGATGGTCTTTCCACCTTTCACCACCTTGCTCCAGTCTTTTGTTGTTGTTGTTGTTGTTGTTGTTGTTGTTGCAGTGCCCCCTCCGGTCGTTGGTGGAGGAGCTGCTGGTGCCACTGACGCCGCTTTCACTCCCGGGGCTTGAGCAGAAGGGGTCTTTTTAGGTGGAAATTTTTTCGGGCAGGCCTTCGCCATATGCCCCTTCTGCTCACAATGCCAACAATGTGGCCTCCTACCCTCGACGATGACACTCATTGTCCAGGTGTCGCACTTGAGTAGGGGTGGGATATTATTGAAGCCGTCCCGGTCGACTCTCATATTTATTTTGTAGTCCCCTACCATAAGGTTACGGGGACCACGGACCGGGACTATAGCTTCGACGTCCCCATACTGACTTAGGACAGCACCAAGCTGTTCTGAGCTAATATAGCAGGGGACGCCAAGGACGGTGACTAAAGTCCTTCTCCTACTCAAGTACTCCGGCCTGAGAATGAGATTTTTAAATCTCAGGTCGGCCCTGGACACTTTTTCTGCTTCCTGTTCACTTGGCAGCAGAATATCCCATGTGGCGAACCCTCTGCGGCACACATAGGATGCTGGGACTTTAAGCCCGTACAGAAGGTCCGCCATTTGATTCACTTCGACCCCAGCCAACCCCTTGGTTTTGGTGTCGATGGTGACTAGCGATACTATTCTTTTCGCTAGTCGATCCACCGCACCTGGAGCTGCTTTGATGTTGTTACCGTCGGTCAATTGTTTGTATTTTTCGTCAAACAACCGACGGTACTCTTCGGGGCTTAGCTGGGACTGGGGTCCCCACTTGTCTTGAGTTGCTGAGAGGGCAGGAGATGCTGATACTGTAGGTGATGGTGGTGATACAGGCGGCGTCTTCTGCCCGGGAGGGATGGTCCTGTCCTGGCTGGACAAACTTTGAGTAGGAGGGAGGGACGGCCACTCTTTCGGAGATGCCAAAGGATTGGACACCTTTGGAGTGGCCAACTTGGTCCCACCTCCCCTTTTGCTGGCGGCACCAACTGCTCCAGATTTGATTTCTGGTCCAGCGACCCCCTTCGTTCTCGGTCTGGATTTTCTTGTACCGGTTTTCGTAGGGCTTTTGTTTGGTGCCCTCACACTGTTGCTGCTGCTGCTGCGGCTACTACTGCCACTGTAGGTTCCTAGAGGTCCAAACAGCTCGTAGTCCATTTCAGACATTTCCATCTGAGCAGCCTCTCGGTCGCTTGGCCCTGGCGGCTGATCTGGATCGGTGGCTCCTTCCTTTTGGAGCTCCACCGACCTGGCTGGCCTCAATCCTACAGGCAGGAGACTTTTCCTCCTGCGAGCAGGCGGGCTGACGGTTAAAGCCCGTCGACCAACTGGTGTGATGGGGAGTCTCTCCCACCGACCCAGATCACCTCTCCCAGCTGAGCTAAAACCTACGCTGCCGGGGTCAGCAGCGTTGAAATCACTAGCAGAGTTGCCGTAGCATGCGGCAAACTCCGAATTACTTTCAGTGCGGGGGACAGCACTGCCGTAGGTACTGGGCATGTCGCCTAAGTCGTCAAAAAACCCGTACGTTAAGTTTTGGCCTACTCCGGCCCCCAGATGTTTTTTAGGCATCTGGGAACCAGAGCCCGAGCTAGGCACTAAGCCTCCACCGGAGCTCGGTCCAGTCCTCCCCTCTTCCGTTTTGCCCTGCACAACGGCAGAATAAAAACAAAACGCGTAGTATTATTTTTTTTTTAGGTGTGAAAAAAAAAAAAAAAAAAAAAAAAAAAAAAAAAAAAAAATTATCGAAAATAAATAAAACCAGATCTGAACCCGGCGCTAACCCGCCGATTTGGAGATGGAAGAACGTTTGCTAAATGTTACTCTAGCTGTTCAACCAAATCCGGCCAGCTGCTTAAGTTGTACCTGGGTTCAGAACAAACCTAAAAACAAGAAGAAAATAATCTCCGTTAGTGCCCAAAAGGGGCTATACGAATCACCCAAGAGGGGTGATCACCCAAAAGGGGTGAGAAGAACAATGGTGCCCAAAAGGGGCTTGCCCAGGGGACAGAGAGAGTCCCCGGTCAAAAAAGGTGCACAAGAGGCCAAGTAGCGTGTCACTCCCAAGTAAGAATCCAAAGTAAAAATCCAACGTAAAAATCCAAAGTAAAAATCCAACGTAAAAATCCAAAGTAAAAATGCAAAGTAAAAATCCTGGGGTAAAAAATAACGACGTCAATTTGAAAACTGTGCTTGGTCTTTTAGGAGTGTGCTCTGTTTGAGTCTTTGCAACCATGGTATTTATTATAGATGGTTGCTTCCATTAGTTCTTCAATAGGGGTGATTTGTATCCCACAACAATTTCATGTATATACACATATAATATTATAAGGTGATATAATATATTGTATATATATTTTTTCAGTATTTACTTCAACGATGCTCAATACATGAGTAGAACTTAATAGACACTCTCTTTCTCTCTTTTTTCATTGTCAATGAAGACTACTCTTAATGCCACAATGAGACAATCACAGCTTGATGTAATTAATTGTAACGTGAAAGCAGTTGCGATTCAATAAACCTAACGTTTTTCGACCATTACCTTTTTCGAATTTATTGCCTTCTATTTTCATAAAAAAAGCTGTCTATCAACCCTTGATTTCAGCTATACATTTCAGCAATAAATATGGACCAACACACACATCTGCAACGGTACTCAGTCGAGGAGGAAAGAGTTGTCAGTCAATATATAATTGACGGGGGTGATTGCACGACGCTTATGATATGATTGCGTACTAGACAACTATGCTAGAATATCTCTATAGGAAATATATAACCAGAAGCAACTCCTTGTAAAGAAAATCAAATATATTGTTAACATTTGAATTGTCTTCGTCGTTCTTTTTTATGAGTTCCAGATGCTTGTCTAATAGACAGTATTTTTGAATGTTTTTTTAACGATGAATTGAACCTGGGTTTCTTGCTGTTCGGGGTTCAAGTGGGTGAAAATAAATGAAAAAATAATCAACTGATGATCCGGATTTTGATTACTGAAAATATTTTATGAATAAAAATCGAAAGTTGTTTGTATTTCTTAGATTATTCAGACTACGATTCTTATTTTAGTTGTTACTTTCGCAACGTTTCAGCCGATGTAACATCTGACCATCTTCAGGTGCTTCTTTCTGAATTTGAGAATCTTTATGTAGAATTCAGGAACCTATACGGAGTTTCAAATTGAACTCTTTATTTAAAGGTAAATCGTTCTCGTTTCGTCATCCATGACCGGATAGAAATGTTAATTGAGGAGAGTAGAAAGTGGATCTTAGTTTCCTTTATGCAGCCTCGTAGCTTTCGCTTCCCTTATTTTGTCTTTTAGTCCTCCCATTCTATGAGCGATGTTTCTGACAAAGAGGGAAGAATTGCCGTTTTCTGGGTCGGAATCTATCCATCTAACATTTATCGTTGACTAGTTTTTGACATTGAAGTGGTATTTTTCTTTTTAGCTCCTTACATCGGTGGCTTCATGCCTTGTCTGGGGCGATTTCCATAAAAAAATAATTATTGTTTTTCTAAGTTATTATCACCTGTAGTAAGGATTAAACCCCCAACTCTCAGAAGACTGTCACTGAGAACTAAATGTTGATAAATGCATTTATCCGTTGAACTACATGCCCATCAATCCTCAATTCCGAAACATAATAGAAAATCGTTGAAATTAATTCCTTGTTTTTTTTAGATGCGTCCTCGCATCTTCGTAAGAGGCTTAGTCCGTAGGTTGGTCGGTCTGTCACGCATTTTCATTGCTAAACGCACAGATTGATTGGACGCATCTGAAAAGTATCCGTCCTTGTTGTCTTCTGAATATATTTGTCAGCTTCTTTGACTGAACATGAAATCTTTTGCGTTTTGATATTTTGATCTGATTGGCTTTTTCAAATTCTGATCATCACCAGTATGTACTTAATAACTGTAATATGGCTCCTACATCAGCATTCTTACATGACTCGTAGACTTCTTGGGTGTATTCGTTCAATCATATTGTTCTCTGATTGCATTATTCAAGAACACGATCGATACTGATTAAGAACGGTGAAGGATGAAATGGAGGAAGTGGGTGAGGGAGAAAGGAAGTTAGGAAAGAAGGAAGAAAGACAGGGAGGAAGGAACGGAGGAAGGAAGGTAGAGAGGGAAGGAGGGAGGAAGGGAAGAAGGAATTAATGGAGGGAAAAAGGGAGAAAGGCAGGAATTAAAAGAGGAAGGAAGGAAGGAAGGAAGGAAGGAAGAAGAGAAGAATGGGGGAAGAAGGTAGGAAGGATGTAGGAAGGAAGGAAAGTAAGGGGGGAGAAAGAAGTAAAGAAGGAAGAAAGGAAAGAAAAAAGGAAGGGATGAAGGAAGGGAGTGAGGGAGAAAGGTCGGTAGAAAGTAAGTAAGGAAGCAAGGGAGGAAGGAAGCAGGGATGGACAGGATAAAGGGACAGAGCAAAGAAGGAAGGAAGGAAATGAGTTAGATAGGGAGGAAATAATCGAATAAGGAAGGGAGGTGGAAAAGATGGAGGTAGAAAAGGAAAGAAGAAGGAAGGAAGGGAAGGAAGACACGATGAAGTAAGAAGGGGGAGGGAGGAAGGAAGGGAAGAAAGAAGGAGGTAGGAAGGAGGGAAGAAGGAAGATGGGAAAAGGAATGGAAGTAGGAAGGCAGTAGAAAAGAAGTAGGAAGGAAGATAATGAGACAAGAAGGAAGAAAAGAAGGAAGGGAGGAAGGAAACCAAACAAAACATGGTAGAAAGGTAGAAATACCTCCTGCCGACGCCACACAAAAATGAAGAATGGCGGATTATATATTTTACCTGTTAATTATTGTTGCAAAAACGATGAATCCTTTCTGTCGTTCAGAACAAAAGACTTTTTCAATTTCAATTCCGCAAATGCGCTCGCCACCCCAACTCCCAGTTAAGCCAATTAGAAATTCCTTGATTTCAATGTGCAAATAAAAACGAAAACAAAATCTGCTGTTCGATCTCAAACGAATATTTTGCTTTGAAAATTGATTTTCAAACCAAGCTTTGAAGTACTTAATTTTCTTCTCCGATTTGTTAGTCAAGATAATTAGCACAAGGTTCATAATGATTATACTTACTACATGTGTAAAAGTGTTGTAGAATTGCACCTTTTTACACTTGACTCTTCTGGTCTCCACAACCCTTTGTTCAGAGAAGAAGCGTTGCTAGTCTTTCTCTGCTCTATTGTTATTTCCATGGAGAACTTTCCTTACTTCATGTGTGTGACAAACATAAAACAGAATTTTCATGAGCAAAGTTTGTTTCCAGAAAGTCCCCAACTCTGGAACACAGGATTGCTTCTCCAAGGGCTACAATGTGGTCATCTCCAAATCAAATGTAAACAAACACTTATAACTAATCAAATTTTGTTCATTCAATTCATCATTTGAAATTCTCTCATAATATTCTTAGTCATTCAACTGACAATCCATCCATCTCATGAACCCTTTTCTCAAGTGTCTTAATAAATAGTGAATTATTAGTATACAAAAATTAAAATTAAAATTTTAAGAGTTTCAATTCAAATTAAAACAAACTAAACCTCACAATTGAGATTATCACGTGATCGACTTTAATTGTATTTAACCTTATCTGTTAAGTAGTTTCTCTCTGTTTGACTTGCATCGTGTGATTAACGGACCATACATTGTATTGAGCATAAATCAGTCAGTCCAGCGTAACATGTAAGCGAAGAATTAAACACGGATCTAGTTCAACTCATCTAGAATGGCTAAAACACATCGTAGAAGGAATCAGTCAGTACAACTGATAGAGAAAAACCAAGGAGAATTACTAAGAAATAATCGGTCATTATTGCCGGGAAAAGCTATATAATAACTCGTCCGGAACTGCAAACAATACCGGAAACTGAATCAACCAGTTCATCCGGAAAAAGGTCGTCGAATAACTTAGCTTGAAAGTCGTAAAGTCAATCAACCAGTGTTGTTTAACAGGCTTTAGAATGCTTGATTTGCAGCAACAACTGGATGAGGACTCAATTAAAACACAGAACTTTCGAAGAAGTCAATAGAATGAATTAACGTGTGTAACCGAAGAAGGTATAAGAAATGAATGAGAGTCATAAGACAGTGGAATACATCGGTCAGCAGAACCCCCCCCTCCCATGGCGAACACACGCATAACACACATTATAAAAGAAAAGGACAAATAAGCCACGCAATTAAGCAAGGTTGTAGAAATAAATCAGCTAAAACATTTTCTGAAAAGACAAGAAAAAAAGTACCCGAAACATTGTTTGTACTCAATAAATTTCATGGAACATTTTATTTTTGATGACTTGACCTTCTCTTTGTCCGTGTGCTGAGATAGTTTGGCTTCTGCTGCTGTTGCTGCCCTCCCGTTTTAATTGGGTTGTGGCACGAAGACCCAAAAGACACGGCGTATCATGCGAATGGAAAATGGTATGGATTTAAGGAATAGAAAATAAGATTTAAGGAAAACAACAAACACGACAATTGAATTTGTTTCGAAAATGTGTAATAATGTGTGAAAAAAAAAAGCCATTGAAATGGGATTCGGAGAAAAAATTATTTTTTTTCACAATTTGACAAATATATTTTGTTTTTTGTTCTTGTTCTTAATTTTCTTTCTTCTTCCTCTCCTTTTCTTTCTTTCTTCTTCTTCTTCATTTTTGAATTTTCTTTTTTGAATTTTCTTTTTTCTTTATTTCTAAAATTTTGTTTCTTTTTCCACTTCACTATTTTCTCATTTCCGTCTCTTTCTTCGCTTACTTCTTCTTCTTCTTCTTCTTCTTCTTCTTCTTCTTCTTCTTCTTCTTCTTCTTTTTTCTACTACTATTACTACTACTACAATTCCGGCTTCTTATCTAATTGTATTCGAACATTAACTTTCGGCCCTAATTGTACATCGCCCACTCGACACGTTAGCGGGGATTGCCGGCAAAGATGCTAACCAATTGTACCTTTTCATCTGAAGTTCATAAGAATAAAATATCCTACTAAGTTCATATGAAGCACCAAGCAGAGAAGTAAAGAACGAAATACAAGAAAATATGACTGGCATAAAGATCTCTTACATTTAAAGAAAACACCGTGCAGGTTGTAGTAACGGACGAGACGTGAGTTATGTCTCAACCGTTTCCATTTTCATCAATTATTATAACATGTGCGTTTTCTGTATCAATAATCATAGATTTTTATGCGAATCTTTCTAGCTTAGTATAAATAACGATTATCTCTAAAGAGTTGGTATCGACACGACCATGACATGTCGATGTAAGTCATATCTTACAATATTAATAGTAATTTGATTGGCCCCACCATTTCTTCTTCTCTCACACAGACGTGATGTTGCTAATCTCAGTCTGTTCTATAAGTACTATTATGGCATATGTTATTCAGAATTGTCTGATTTATTCCCTACTTCGTTTGTTCAATCTCGTTTGACTCGTTCGTCTAGTGGTCTCTATCAATTCGCCTTTTTGATACTTCATTGTAATACAGCTTCCTATTCCAATAGCTTCTTTCCAGGAACTGCAGGCTTGTGGAACTCTCTGACTGCTAACTGTTTTCGTCTTACCTATAGCCTTGGTCTTTTCAAGACTAAGGCCAGTAGACATCTCCTGTCTTTGCGACAATCATATTTCGTTCTTGTTAGATTCTTACACCAAGTTGCTTCATGCTTTGTCTTAGGCGATTTCCATTAAAAGAAATACTTTCTTATATACTAGTCTATAATTTTATTTATTTTTTAAATAGGTTTTTGAAAGTTAATTTAAATGCTTCTAAATTTCTTGAACATTCCCAAGGGCCACGAAGTAATTCATTATTTTTGTCAACTATTAAGCAAACTGACTTGTTTACGAATGAGCTAAAATGCATTCTAGTGGTTTTAATTTCGTAAGATTTCATTTTATTTTATGTTATTGTATTTTAATTAAAACATGGATTAAACAATGTTTGGCAAGTAAAGTCACTTCGATGTAAATATATTAAAATGACCGATAAACCGAAATGCACATTGGAGGATTTCATAACTAAATAACTGTTTTAAATAGGATTTAAAAATGCATTTTCTTCTACGCTTTTGAATTTTTGATTTCAATAAATATACGATGAGTAGTAAAAAAAAAACCGGATGTCGAAACCCGAGATTGAACTATGGAATTTTTGTTTCTTTGAATCCGGGAACATGTATAGAATTTCGAACTTAACCTTTTATTTAATCCCCCGGGCTCGATTGTTCTAGCCCCACCAGCAATATCAATTTATGTTACTCTTAGTCATCCCCTGTAGAAATGAATTTACATTTAACCTCCAGAAGTCTTCACTTAGAACCGATTGAGAACGAAGGCTTTTAACCGTCACACCACGCGATTAAAAAAAAATCTTACAGTTGTTCCATTGTTTTGGAAGCTCTTTATGTGACAAAATGTTCAAGTAGCCGACATCTTGCGTGTGATTATAATCCACGTATCAATTATTTCCCCCTTTCTTTCTTTCTTTCTTTCTTTCTTATTTTTAGATTACTCCACGTATCTGAATAAGAGGCTTGGTCGGTCAGTCGATTTTATAAGACTTAACTTTGGTATTTCACGCTTCTGTTTGAAATGCCATTTTCATCGTTAACCGCACAGATTGAAAGGATGTAGCTTAAGAATGTCACTTCTTTTCTACCTATCAGTCAGTTTGTGGTGGTGGTGGGGTTCAAGGTGCTACATATTTATTTGATATTAATTATTTATTAAATTAAATCCATATCTTCTATGCTGACCACCGGCGCAATGTGTGCGTGTGTTGCTGCCTTCCACCCAGTACCGAGGATATTTTCGTTAGTTGAAATAAATGGTTACCGGCGTCAAAGGAGAGAAAGGGAACACGAGAAAAAGAGGATTAATTATGTGTTCAGCGCATTGCTAAAATATACTATCATTTCACCAGCCAATTCTCAAACGCCTGCTCTCAGTTTTGCCGCTTCTTCCAAACTGCTGAAAGTTGTGCTTGCCACCCTCTCTCTGTTGCAATGTCTTACGTCATATCCGGCTAATTATCATCAGTTTACCTTATCCACGAGTTTAGCTTATACAGGCAGAGTCAACCGCTTAAACTCTGCTGACTTTTCCGTCTCCAGCACATCTGACTTAACCGCTGGAAGATATACTACCTAATATATTTACCAGCTGATGTATACCTTAATATTTAACAGGGGTTGTGAAGTGGATCTCCGTCGCGGATTGACGATTTGACGCGCCGTATTCGAGTCCTATCGATTCTATGGCACCAATTCTATTTAGGGAATATTGGAACCTTCACGTGGTCCCTCACGTGAGTACATGATTATTTTGGTGAAAACTAATGCCACCAAAAGAGAATCAAGCCAGTCACAATGTCGTTGCTGGTTGATTCATTCGCATTGCATTTGAATCTGTTTATCCATCAATGTCTGCCAGATTAGCTAGTTCTTTCTATTTTTCCCGTTCCATTTTTAGCTAATCTTCAGTTGTTACCAATTGAGGACAGCTGACGTCGACGGAAGAGACAGACAAACAAAACAGTGAAGAAAAGCAATAAAGCAAAATGCGAAAGTTTGTTTTGTGGCAGACAAAATGAGTTTTATTTCCTTTTTGTTAGTTCCAAAAGTGCTTCACGGTTCGGATCGACAATGCAAAAGTACAAGATTAAAAAAAAAAGAAATTCTTTTTAGAGAAGCGTCACTTTTTTTCACATTTCATCGTCTGAATTTGATTGGTTAATTAAGATCTATCATCTGTTCGTATCTATCTATCTATCTATCTATCTATCTATCTATCTATCTATCTATCTATCTATCTATCTATCTATCTATCTATCTCTCTCTCTCTCTCTCTCTCTCTCTCTATATATATATATATATATATATTATGATTAATTATTAAACATTTATATCCACAGACAAGGGCGTATGTCGTCTTATAAAGACTCATAAGTGTGGCTACGTATACAACTGACCCGCCTGCCCCAAGGTTGTAACGTTAGATCCCAGTTGTCATAACCCAATATCCATGCGCGCAACGATTCAGTTGTACGAATGAGAAGTATAAATACTGCATTTTACCAGAACCCGAGATTGTTTCTTAAAAACTTAGCTTTTGACGTTATATATATATATACTAGCAAATATATGCTCCAGTCACATATTTTTGCTATGCTGTGAGAATGTCATGATGAACGAACTACATTCACTGGCCCTTAAAGGAGGAGGTAATGCGTGGTAGGATGGTATCATTACAACAGAACATATACTACAATACCTCCTCAAAAATAGAGGAGGTAGAAATGGGAAGATCTGTTCCATAAAAAGAGAAGGAGCAACAGTAGATAGTACACCCCCCAAAAAGAAGAAGCTAATACCTGAGAAGATGGTCTCATGAAAACAGAACAGATACTACATTAAGCCTCTTTTAAAGGAGGGTGTAACCATGGGGGGGATTACTCATACCTCTTAAAAAAAGAAAGAGGTAATTTCTGGGACAACAGAACTGATACTATACTGCACATCCCATTAAAAGATGATGCAATAATAGATTAAATCATTTTTTTAAATTCATTTAAAAATGTCTATTCATAAAAACCATTAATCATTTTAATCTTCCTGTGGCTTTTTGGCTAAGATCAAAGTGTAGTATCATCAGACGTGAATTTAAAAGTAATAAAAAATATAATACAGTGTCGTTAACTAGAGAGAGGAAAACAGAGACGGAGATGGAGGAAGAGGGACAGAGAAAGAGATAGAGAGGGAGTGAGAGAGAGAGATCGATTGTCAGTCAGTAGCAGGCTAGCCACCCTTTTCCTTTTTTTCTTTCCCGCTTATATCAGGTATGTAAGAATTCTTGCGAGCATTGTTAAGAATAGTTTTTCTCACGTTATCCATTTTTGAATCACATCGTTTTTATAAATTACTGTTAATATCGACGAAATTATTGCACATATGTAGATAAAATAGTACAATAAAATTAGAATTGAATAACATAACATATTAATTAATTATGAACCGTTTAAAAATAGATATGCAAATTAGCCATTCCAATGAGTGTCTTTAGATCGTTCATCTCTACTATATATAGAGTATATCAAAGTTCTGTGATGTATTATTGATTTAAATAACATTAATCCGTTTTGATGGTGATATAAGAGTGATAAATGAATAACAACTTTTGCATTTGTTTATATATATATATATATATATATATTTGTTTGTGTGTGTCTTATATATGAAGTAAATAGTGTGGCCGTGATTTTATTGGCGTAATACCATTAAAAAAACCTTCATAATTAAATCTGCTTCATCATTTATATAAGGCAAATATTAAAAATAAAAATCGTATTTCTGATCGATTATAATATTTTATCCTGATCTATATTTTATGTTTTATTTGTAAGGAACAAAGGAAGAGAGAAGTCTTTAATTTCACGCTCAGAAAACCTGTCATCCATAATATCAGAAATAAGTTTAACAACGTACACTTTTTCGATATTCATCGGTTGTTCGCATTTGTCTGTCTTATGTGACAATGAAGTTCTGCGCCTCAGATTTGTCCGTTACCGAATTGAAGCGTCTGCTGTGACTGTGCAAGCATATCCTGGATCGACATGGTCTATGTTCCAGTGGCCACAGATGTACATGGTGTCTGGTTGTGAGAGCTCTGTTGGAGGCCTCTGTCGTCTGCGCTTTCTCCCATCCCTTCACTTTTGGTCTCTCTTCTCCCCACCCCTTTCGCAGCATGCCTTTACAGCTCTTCTCCAACGGCTGCGATCTTCAGCGGCGGACTCCCATCATTTTGGGTCGATGCCATCTGCCCTCGTGTCTTGCTTGCATACATCTTTGTAGCGTAGTACAGGTCTTCCTTCTGGTCAAGAACTGGTTGCAAACTCGCCATAAGAATATCCTTTGAGATTCTCCCATCGTCCATTCGCCTGGCATGACCCAGTCACCGGAGCCGGTAGTAACTCATACTTTAAGTGCTTTCATTGGCCAAATTAAAGTGGATTCCTTAAATAAACATTTTTCAATACTGACCTATTTCAGCTATTTACAGAATACCATAACTGTTAAAATAATTGAGAAATAGCTAAAAACACGATTACAGTAATTATAGTCGAAAAGGATAAGATATAAATAGATTAATATTTACAGCAATAAATCTGTATGTGAAATCGATCTGTCATCGCCGGTCAGTGTCTGGTGGGCGCACTTTTATAGCACTATTGATCTTCCATATAAAATAATATCCATTACTCGCATGCAGTGTAACATTTTTTCTTGCTTATATAGTTAATAACGTTCCCATATCGAGGTGGCTCATCTGATTAGCGAGCCGTACAAACAAACACAGGTTGTGAGTTCGAACATCACCCGAGTATGAGTATTTTTACTCTGATCTTATTAAAAAATGAACATAATATATATAAAATTACAATATAAGCAGATTGTTTATTTTTTCTATGATCTAAGTAATTCACATATTTTCTTTTTCATAATTTACGACAAAACACATTTTTAACAATAGAATATGCTTAATATTTTAATAGAAAATGTGTATATAATTTCCTCATAGAATCCTCGGGCTGGTTATGGTAAAGCTGATAAAATAGTAATTCACTTGGTGTCCTCATGGGCCAATTGAGAGCACAAAATGATTTTCTTTCGTTCTTACTGATAAATGTTCAAAAAACAACATTGAAACTAGGTGAAACAGTCAGCTGCCGATTAATTTTTGTTTTCTTTCTTTTATATTTAAGCAGTTGCACAGGTTTAAACAAAGAATTAGAAAAAGAAACATTTGTAGGGCGAGGTGTTCTTAGAAAGTAACATGTCTGAAATAGAGAAGTTTCAAAAGCAATATTTTACTTACACTTTTAAAAACTATCTATTCTCTTTTTCATGACCAGTGAAAACGTTGGTAGGTCAGTTTATATATATATATATATATATATATATATATATATATATTTAATTAATTAATTAATTTATAAACCAGTTTATTGTATACAGATTTTATAGTTAATATACAAATTAATTTTTTGCGTGAAGAATATATATATATATATATATATATATATATATATATATATATATATATATATATATATATATATAGATAGATAGAAGGATGAAAAGGAATTAGAAAAGCGACGGAGGCAGATTGTTTTTCAATTCAGGTGCTCAATGCAAGGTATATTCTGCAAAAAATCAATTTATTTAATTAATTTTGTCCTTAAGCCAGGCTTTTCAAAGATCAAAATCTTATCATCAGAGGAAATTGCTGGGATAGATAAGTTGGCGAAAAGCCAAGATCTAAAATCTGAAAAAGTAAAACAAAGATTGTGGGGGAAAAACAAGGCAAAAAGCTGCCCGAATGCAAACACTTGTCCGATTGTAAAAAAATCCGGTGTCAAAAAGTCCAGCGGAGAAAGTGGTTTGTAGGTAGGCCGTTAGAAGGCACGAGAAATAACTTTTTCTAATTCATTTTCATCCTTCTATCTATCTATCTATCTATCTATCTATCTATCTATCTATCTATCTATCTATCTATCTATCTATCTATTTATCCGGTATATTGAGCTGTATACTTTTCACAATAGGTTTTACCTTTCCTAAAAGTTCGCTTTTAGTTATCTACTTTACACACACACACACACACACACACATATATATATATATATATATATATATATATATATATATATATATATATATATATATATATATATATGAATATATAAATATATATATATATATATATATTGTGGATTGATAACATGCCCATAAAGTTGTTTAACTCAAGATTTTCTGTTGCAAAACCTCGTTAGTAAACTTCAGCTTATTTCATTTTAATTTATATCTCTGTATTTTAATTTTTATATTCGTAATTGTTATTTTAAATATAATTTCTAATAAGTAATGGACATAAAGGAGTAGTCCATGCAGTATTATTTGCTATAAAGTTAGAATGAAGTATCAATTTTAACGAAACAGAATATGTGAATTACTACTTAATTGGCAGCCATTAAAAATTCGTATTTATAAAAAACGGAACAATATCATTAGTGAATCGTATCTGTTGCTTTTCTGGTGAATTTTCAAAAGTTTATGCTAATGAAAGATACATAAGGACGAACAGTATATGTAGTCGATTAAATAGATTGGAATTCTTTTTTCTTCATGTGAATAACACGGATTGTAAAATTCCTTAATTAAGTAGCCAGGCAGAATCAAATATCGATTTGGCAGGTATAATGCTATCTATGTTTCATCGGAAAAATCCGACAAGATGACTTTTACGTTAAATTTATATATGAAAAGAATGTTCGTTAATGGGCCGGGAGACCACGGTGCAATTATCGGTTGAGTCATACCAAATACTTAAATAATGGCACCAGATGCCCCCCCCTGCTAAAAAAATCAGCATTATCAAGTGAGAGTAAAGGGTTAGTGGAGTAATCATAAGACAGGAATGGTGCCCTCCCTTACACATTGGATTACTTTCGACTAATGTCGACCAGATATCGCCAGTAATCGATTGCAGGTATAATTTTCACTCGCTAATCGATTTATATAAATGTTTTAAATCTTACTTTTATGTAGCAAAATGTAAATATGTATTTGGTAAAAATCGATCGATTATCAATGGGAAATCAATAAATAAGATCTCAAACGAAAGCTTATTTAATCTCAATAAATCGAATCTCAAATTCCAGAATACTCTTCATTCGCTGTGTTAATAATGGCGCAACGGATAAAAGTGTTAGGTGATAATCATTTCTAAGTGACAATCTTCTGGATGTTGAAGTTTCAATCCTCAGTACGGGCGATACTAATATGATTAGGAATTGCTTAAGACTTCTACACGGTTATGAAGGAGAGAACAAGATGTAAGGGAGGGCGACATTCTCATCCTATTATTACTTCACTTACCCTTGATCCTCACCTCATAATGCTGAATATTTAGCAAGGAGGCATCAAGTACTATTTTTACAGTGTTTGGTATGACTTGACCGAGAGTTGCACCCTGATGTCCCGGCTCATTAGCGAAACTATTTTAATATATATATAAATTTAACGTGAAATGACCACAAACTTTCAAACCAGATAGCGTTTTTGTATTATTTTAGTAACCTTTCTATACAATGTGATTGGGTTTTAAAAATCGCCTTGGGGTTTTATTATTTCTTTATAGGATACTTTTATACGCATACCCCCTATCCGTTATCCAAACTCACTGCCCTCTCTCTGAGCATTCTTTTCTTCTCATTCGCCACGCCAGCTTACTGTTTTCCTGTACCCGTTACGTCACTGCCGGGACACCTAACTGTTATTCCACTTGTAACTGGAAAATTCTACTCTATTCAGTTTTATCCTTACGTGAGAATTTACTATTCTAACCCTATTTTAAACATCTGCCCCTTATCTTACTACATAAGTAGTAACCAAGACTCTGTGATCTGACAAGAACCGATGTTTTGTCGTTGATTGGCCGTGAGTCCATTCTTCTTAAAGGAGCTCTTCAATTCGATAATGTGACGGCCATTTATTTTCGCTGCGGAGAATTGGCTGCCCTTTTTTTTTTACTATAATTTGACAACCATTCTGGTTTGGTTGGTTTGGGATAATTAAATTGACATCGCAATTAACGAGAGGACATGATCAAGTTTTATTTGCCATTTTATGTTTTGCTTGTGTGTGAAATCGCGCGGACGGAATGATCCGACCGATAATTAGGTGTGAAGGAGGAAGAAAACACAAGAACAGGGATTCTGAAGATGCGTCCATTCAATGTTCGCGTTTAGCCATGAAAATGCTATTTCAAACATCAGCCGAACAAGCCGAAGAAAATTATATTTCAAACTTAAGCGTGACAGATCAATGAAAATACTATTTATACATCAGCGTGACAAACAGACCGACGAAAATTTAATTTCAAACATCAGCGTGACATATAAAAGGAAAAGTTGTTTTCAAACAATAGTTGTACAAACCAACGAAAATGATATTTCAAACATAAGCGTGACATATAAAAGGAAAAGTTGTTTTCAAACAATAGTTGTACAAACCGACGAAAATGATATCTCAAACATAAGCGTGACATATAAAAGCAAAAGTTGTTTTCAAACAATAGCTGTACAAACCGACGAAAATGATATTTCAAACATAAGCGTGACATATAAAAGGAAAAGTTGTTTTCAAACAATAGCTGTACAAACCGACGAAAATGATATCTCAAACATAAGCGTGACACGACAAGGAAAGTGTGACAGAGAAACCGACGGATAGAGATTCTTATTTTAGATGCTTAGGCACATCTAAAGTAAGATGCGCGCATTCAAACTGTTCGTTAAGCGATGCAAGAGCTATTTCAAACTTTAGCGTGACAGACAAACGGACAAAATATCACATAAAAATGCAAGGACGTGTCGAAAAAAAGAAAATTAAAATTAATGAAAGAAAAAAGAAAAAGAAAAAAAGGAATCTCACCAGGACCAGGTCGAAATAAAGCTGAAAGCAGCTCGCTGTTGTGTGACGTCAGAAGGCCCAGGGCTCTTTTCCAGGTGGATGCCATCAAACTGATTGAAGATAATGCATGAAATTGCTTGAAGCCAAACTTATTTACAGAAAAATAATCAAAAATTAATTGAACCAAGAAATCGATTACAAAACAATTTATGTTAAACCAACCGAGATAAATCCGTTTTCTTCTCGCAATTCTGGTCACTCTTATTTTAAAATAACACCCGTCAAAAATATTTTTTAAAGTTCATTAAACATCAGTAAAAACATCTGGTTGCATTCGAAAAAACAAACAAACAAACAAAACAGCGATTTGGTCCTTCTCGTTGTCGATTTGATAAATTTCATTTTTATTTTTTAATTGAACTTATCAATATTCAAATAGATAAAGCAACCTCATAAATTCTTACAAGGAAACAATGAATTTTGAATAATTTAGTGATAATTTCGTCATTCTAAAATCACTTCATGTAATTCCATTCCAAATCGATACAAACTTGCGTTACAGAAAAAAAAACAAGCGAATTGCAATTCATTGTAGAATTGTGGAACATATTGACATCTGTCTGTCTCAGGAAAAATGGAGTTCTGCGCCTCAAACTCGTCCGTTTCCAAATTTCAGCATGTGCTGTGACTGTGCATGCCTATCCTGGTTCGGCAGGCTCTGTTGCAGTTGCAACAGATGTAGGTGTCGTCTTGTTCTGAGAGCTCCGTTGCTGTCCTCTGTCGTTTGTGTTCTCTCCTCTCTTTCCACTGATTGTATCTTCTTTCCTCTGTCCTCTTGGAGCACACCTTCACAGCACCTCTTCAGCCACGGACTTCCAGCATGCTGGGTCGATTCAATCTCGCTTGCAAAAATCCTTGTAGCGTCAAGCTCGCCGAATAGAATGTCCTTGGGGATGCCTCTATCATCTATTAGGCTGGTATGGCAAAGAACATAGTAACAAAGTGACATTGTATAAAACTGAAATCAATGAAATTAATTATCGTTTTATGATCTTTCGTTCCGTACAGTTTTTGTTGTAACCTTCGTGTTCTCACATCATATAATAAGTCGGCCAGATTGCCCATTTTCTTCATCGATAGTTTTGATTCGGATGAATCAAGATTTGATTCTAACTAACCATTCAATTTGTTTAACATTGGTTCATGTTGTTATAAACTATTGTTATAAACTATATCGAGTTAAAAAACGTGTGGGTTAGTCGTTCAATTTCAAAGTATTGCAGGGTTAGTTAATAAAATTGAAATATAAGCCATATTAGCAATACAAGATTAATTAATTTTTTTTTTACATTAATCCAATCAATTTCGGAATAAAATTCCTTCCTCAGGGGTGACCAGTATTGAGTAATTTTTTTTTCATCAAAAAACAAGAATAAACAAACTTATTTCTTTGTTGCTTGATAAACGTCTTTGGTACGATGTGTCCGCAGTGATGTTTTCGGCGGTTATGATTCAAATCCGGTGGTCACCCCTGAGGAAGGAATTTTATTCCGAAATTGATTGGATTAATGTAAAAAAAAAAAAATCTTGTATTGCTAATATGGCTTATATTTCAATTTTATTAACTAACCCTGCAATACTTTGAAATTGAACGACTAACCCACACGTTTTCATGACAGCGAGCCAACGCTTCTTTCGTTCGACACCGGATTTGAATCATAACCGCCGAAAACATCACTGCGGACACATCGTACCAAAGACGTTTATCAAGCAACAAAGAAATAAGTTTGTTTATTCTTGTTTTTTGATGAAAAAAAAATGACTCAATACTGGTCACCTCTGAGGAAGGAATTTTATTCCGAAATTGATTGGATTAATGTAAAACAAAAAAAAAAATAATCTTGTATTGCTAATATGGCTTATATTTCAATTTTATTAATATCGAGTTAATTTTTGCTAGAAAATTATTTATCCAGTCCGATTTATTTTCGTATAGCCGCCATTTTCTTTTAAGAAGGGGTTTAACTCAGTATTCGTCCATTACAGACTTACTTCCCGTTGTTTATCAAAGAAAAGTAATGTTTTGGAAAAAGGATAGTAAATTCATATTCGTCTATTACAGACTTACTTTAATTTCGTTTTAAGAAAAATATAAAATCTAAGAAAAAACAAATTGCAAGTAAATAAGTACAGCTACTCTATTATATATACTACCGGGGAATGCCGACGGGGCTGCCCAGGCAATTTTTAAATGGCCAGAGTGCTCACCTCTCGGGCACTGGCTTTTCAAACCTCACTTTCCCAACCCGACCTTGGGTCACATCTTACTTGTGGGAGTAAGATAAAAACTGGCCTTGTGCCTAACTCCTAGAGAGGAGTAAATCAATACTCTATTATATATATTATATATATTGGCCTTTTGGCTAAGATCAAAGTGTAGTATCTGTTCCGATGGATACTACACCTCATAAACTGGTATTGTCTTGTCCTTCGGGGCTTGATTTACGCCGGTCTATCTGTCTGTCCTGTGCAGTTCTCGGAGGTGCACCCTCCCAGGCTTCGCCTCCCCTCTTTGGGGAGGAGTAAGTTTATTGCTTACTGTCTGAGGCACCTCTACCGGGGAATGCCGACGGGGCTGCTCAAACCCCACTTTCCCGACCCGACCTTGGGTCACATCTTACTTGTGGGAGTATGATAAAAAACTGGCCTTGTGCCTAACTCCTGGAGAGGAGTAAATCAATACTCTATTATATAAAGAAACAATCGTAATTATGTCTGTCTGTGTAAAAGTCAGAAATTACACTAGAAATAGCCTTTCAAATCTTACATCATATAATTCAGTGTTACCCTGATCTTGTTATTGGCAAGTAAAAATACTGTAATATTCATTCAATTCGGGTCACAAGAGACCAGATTAGTGCATATGGAGGGAGTAAGAATTTATTTTTCCGTTCTTACAAGTAGATGTTTCAAAAACACTGAAACTATGTCAAACATTCAATCAGCTGTCTTTTTTACTGTTTTCTTTTTTCTTTTTTCTTTCATATCATATTGAACCAGTTGCCAAAATCAGAGAGAGAGAGAGAGAGAGAGAGAGAGAGGAAGAGAGAGAGAGAGAAAGAGAGAGGAAGAGGTAGTCGGAGGGAGAGATAGAAAGAACTTTTAAAAGAAAGACGTTACACACACTTTTGTTTTGTTAAAGTAGCGAAATTTGATTTGTTTAAGCATAAAAATGAAAATGAATTCCCCATAAAAAATTAGTTATAATTATAAGAAATGAATAAACAAAAGAGTTTAACATCGATTAGTCAATAAAATATTTTTATATTACTGAGTAATTCGAAATGGTTACTGTACTTTTCGCCTTTATTATTAACAAGCAAAACCTACTCGCTCTAAGGGCATCAATTAATTAGAATAGAGGGGGGCGTAAAGATTCCATAATTTTAACAATAAACTTGTGTAGATAAACACCATCCGCTAAATGATTCTACATTTTTTTAGGAAAGAAGAAAAAAAAAAACAACAACTAAAATGATCCTCCATTTCCGGGCCATTCTAACTTATTCAGTCAGTTAAATAATTTTTGTTTTTACCACAAACCCTAAGTCCTACTTGCAAGGTCGTGATTGTCTAAAAAGCAGCCCTCTAAAAAATAAGGTACAGAACTTATCTCCCATAGCAAAAAAAGAAGAAAATAGTTAACTACCCTAAAACGCTTAAACGGAAATGGCGGATCATTTTATATTAAATGTATATGCAAAACTGATCCCCCACCCACTTAACTTCTGAAATTATTATTTTTTTAATGTTTTTTTAAAAATTATATTTTTTTAAAGGTTATATGCGGTCTTCACCCGTAATCACCTGAGTACAATCTCATTTTATTTTGGGGTAGCTAAGGGTGTTAATTTATAATAATACCCAAACTTTTAATATTTTATTTTTTGCCTTAAAATAAGATATTTAATCAGATAATTTTTAAAAAGTTATTCATTTAATTTTCACGTGAAAGGTAAACTACTAAATTCAATAGCTTACAGAAAAAAGAAAAAAGGGACCGATTAATTATAAGATTTAAAAAAAAATAAAATATGGGTAAATTTACAGGTTAACACCATTCGCTACCCCTAATGAGATTGCGCTTTTTTACTTGTGAACACACTGGACAACGGAAAGAAGGTAAAAAACAAACAATTATTTTAGAATTTAAAGTGGCGGATCAGTTTCATATATAAATTTAACGTAAAATGATCACCCATTTCTGGGCCATTCAACTTTTTAGAGCAGTCAACCCTAAGTCTGAGTAGGGAATCATAAAACCACATGTAATCGCCCCCCCTAACGCAGCGGATTTAGCTCCCATAGCAAATAAGGAGAATGGCTTAAAAATGAGGGGAAATCTATTTACATAAAATGTATATACGAAACTAATTCTCCACCTTAAATTGTAAAATAATTGTTTTTCAGTGTGTTCATACGTAATCGCCTTATAAAGTAGAATCTATTTTTAATTGTGGAAGTTTGGGTTATT
This sequence comes from Sepiola atlantica, assembly GCA_963556195.1. Lineage (NCBI taxonomy): Eukaryota > Metazoa > Mollusca > Cephalopoda > Sepiida > Sepiolidae > Sepiola > Sepiola atlantica. Next base: position 12,012,366 of record OY744520.1, read on the forward strand.
TAATCAAATTATGAATCTATTTTCTTTTTTTCGTAATTTGATCAGGTCAGTTGAATGATACTACGAAGGGGATTTGTAAACATTAAACAATACGTTTGTTGGTGTCAAACTTTACTGATAAGGCATTTAATTAGCTGATTAAAACATGATTCATTTTTCACGGAAAATGTAAAACGTATACAAATCAAATGCTTTTAATAAACACATTTTGAAAGCGAAGAAAAAAAGGGTCGTTTAAAGAATAAAACCGAACGTGTAAAATGATAGATACGCAAATCGAAGCAAATCTGCTCAACAGTTGAAAATTGCTATTTTACTTTGAATGTGCGTGTTGTGTTCTCTACAAAACCTTTATTGGAGTCCCCTCGAAAAGACGTAAGAATAATGTAAGTTATCATTTTAAATGTGGTTGCAGTGCCGACTACATGGGTAGTACGACGTTGAGATTGGATAGTAGAGTCCAACAACACAAACCTAGTAAAATTAGGAATGGTACCTTCCGTTCAACGGAGGTTCTAAATAACACATACGGGTTTCAATTACGAACCATTTGCGTAAAAACCCGCCGTGCGCAAGAAATTTCAGCATTGCCTCCTTTAGAATCTTGAGTCATGCTCACTCATTATATCATCTAAAAATCTTGGAGACGATCCACGTTCGTCTAAAATGTCTCTCTCTTTGTAAACAAAAGGAGTGTCTATTGGGATTAGACGTTATCAGTCTCTAAGATACATCTTCCATTGTGCATATACCATAACGCTGTTTTATTTTGAATATATACAGCTGTTTTTTTTCTATTCCCTCTTTTCACCTACCTTTAAACATCCATCGATAAGACTTTGTTAAGAGAGGGCGAAACCGGTCGGCTGGCTTTTTTATTTCTTGTCTAACTTTTAATCATGAATGAGAAAACTCGTCTTACTTCATGCTTGCGATAATATATATATATATATATATATATATATATATATATATATATATATATATATATATATATATATATATATATGCCTCTTTCTTTGGTTGAGATGGTGGTAAGTAAAATAGCCAACTGCCATCGGCGTAAATAGAAAAGCTCTTTGAATAAACAAATGGAGCACTTCCGACAATAAACATTGGGATTCGCATACTCAGATCAGGTGTACTAAGAGCTGATATCGGTTTGAGGCTTTAGCTTATTTAGCCACACTAAACAACTGTGATACAGCGAAAGAGTCTGTCTTTGGATGACTATATATATATATATAAAGTTAGATATGTGTATATGTTTATATATTTTATGTACAGGATTCACGCAACAAAAAACTAATTGATCATTATGTATTTTGGAATACATATAGTAGACCCAAAGGATCGTAATGTGAACTATATTTAGTTTTGTTTACTTTTATACAAAGGGGGTAAAAAGGGGGTTGGAGTACTTCGTAAAAATTCAGATACTTCCGATTTTTTTATGACATTTAAAAAATAAGTATTGACCATCAATTAATAAACATTCCCCAAATGTCAGTTTCTTGTTAGTATTTATTTAGGTTGAAAAAAAAAGAAAGAAAAAAGTTTTCAACCTAAACAACGACTGTTCGTAAAAATGTTTATCGCTTATTTGTGTGAATTTTGACCTGTGTTTTATCGACATTTAACGATGATGTATAAACCCGTCAAATAACAGGTCAACACACATGGGAGGGATATACAACGATTTAGACATTCAGCTGAGAAACTAGTCGTGAACATGAATAATATCATGAATAATATCATGAATAATATCATGAATAATATCATGAATAATATTATCAGCAAATAACAAAATAAATTAATATTGAATGCATTTTTTTCCAGACCAATGGGTGAACGTTTTATCGTCACTGATGAAGCCTCTTCAATTAATTGATATTTTATATATTTTGTACATTCTGTATATTACGAAAATGTATGTGATTGGGAAAAGCCAAAACAATTGTATGCTTATAAAAACTGTAATTTTGATGAACTTATAGAAATTTGTTTCCTGTATTTACTGAGATTGAAATAACATTACATTTAATTTAAGCTCTAGTTCTACACTATTGGGCTATTACTTAAACCTTTGTACTATAAAAAAATAATATTTAATATGATGATTACCACTACTTTACAGAAGGAGGCAACTCCTACAAGATTGCAATGCCCGGTTGTGGTCACGCAGATTCATCGGTAGACCCGACATATTTTTTACAAGTCTTGCTGGTATGAACAGTCGTACACGTCGTAATTTCTTGATCGCCGTGTGTCTAGTAGAAATATCTGTACATGTAGATGGCCATGCTGTGCGCGTGTACAACGCGCAGAGCACGCTCTCTTTCTACAACGCCTGGTTTCAGTGACAAGCCGAAGCAAGATAACTAAGAGACGATGTAGAGCGCAAGGTTCATATCAGTATTTCCGTCTCCGAGATAGGGCATCTAACAAAATCTACGGGTCCATATCGTCGAGTAGGGTAGCATCGCGCCTGAGTACTATAACAGATATTTCTATACCTCCCTAATATATATATATATATATATATATATATATATATATATATATATATATATATATATATATATATATATATATATATATATATATGATGGACTCTCCCGTCGATTGCGACGTATGAGGTTCCAACAACTTTCATTTGTGTTTAGATCGTTCATGACACCTGAGTCCGGCAAGAGACCTGCAAGGAAAGCCGCAGACAGTGCAAGAGTGTGAGTAATCGGATGCCAGGTGTGGAGCACTCTCTCTAGCTTTTCGCCTAACTCTGGCAGTTCTCATATTATCCACACAGGTCTCGTTGAATCTCTCCAGTCCAATGCAACAAGCTGCTCGCCATGTCTTCCTGTCTTTTGTACAGTCTTCAAAGTTTTTTGGGGGTACTCCAATTGCCGTCAGCACATCTTTCAATTTATCCTTGTACCTCAGCAAGGGCCGACCAACATTCCTGTTACCACAAGCTAACTGACTGTACATCAGTGCTTTAGGTATCCTCCCTTCGTCCATTCTTGCTACATGACCAGCCCATCGCAATTGAGACTGCAACAGGAAACTTTCAATTCCACCAATATGGCATCTGTTGTAAAGATCGATGTTAGCGACTTTGTCCTTCAAACTAAGTCCACATATGGTCCTAAGGCAGCTCCTGTGGAACACATCCAATTGGCGAATGTGATGCCGGTAAGGCGTCCACGCCTCACATCCATAGAGAAGACCTGTCAATATAACAGCCCTATACACATTGATTTTTGTCTTCAACTTAATGCCTCTGCTACTCCAAAGACGATGTTTCAGCTTTCCGAAGGCATTTGCCGCTTTTGCAATTCGGTTTATGATTTCATCATCAAGTGAAGCAGCAGAATTAACTTTGCTACCTAGGTAGGTAAAGTTTTTGACATAGTTCATTGGTCTGCCATCCACTTTGAGTTTTTCTAATGGAAATTCATGGACAGGCTGATTTTGTTTCACTCCTTGAACTTGTTTAGGGGTAGGGCATGGTTGATGGACCACCTCAGTCTTCTTTAAACTGATTGTTAAACCAAAGGCCCTACATGCACCTGAAAATTTTGTCAAAAGATTCTGAGCTTCTTCAAAAGAAGTCGCGACCAGGGCAGCATCATCTGCAAAGAGAAGGTCCCGAATGATGGCTTCTCGAACCAAGGTTTTGGCTTTAAAACGCTGATGGTTAAAGAGCCCACCTGTGGTTCGGAATTGAAACTTAACACCTGTGCTTTCATCAGCGAATGCGTGCCGAAGCATCACCGAGAAGAACAATGCAAACAGCACAGGTGCCATCACACAACCCTGTTTCGTACCGTTGGTAACTTCAAAAGGCTCTGAGGTTTCTCCATTGGAAACGACCTGTGCTTTCATCCCTTCATGAAAGGAGATTATGACATCAAGCATGTTGTTGGGGATTCCAAGCTTATGAAGAACTTTCCAAAGTGCTACGCGACTGACCGTATCGAATGCTTTTGTCAAATCAATAAAAACCATGTACAGTTCCCGATTTTTTTCACGAACTTTTTCAGCAACTTGACGAAGGGCAAATACCATGTCGATTGTACCTCGACCAGAGCGAAAACCACATTGGGACTCTGGGTAAATCTCATCAATAAGATGTCTGATGATCCTGTTCAGAATCAACCTTGCAAGAATTTTACCTGCAACAGAAAGCAGAGATATCCCGCGATGATTATCGCAAGAATTCCTGCTTCCCTTGCTCTTATAAAGATGCTTGACATTACTATCCTTAAAGTCCTGTGGGACTCCACCAACTTTCCATATCTCCACAAACAAGATGGTCAGTTTTTCCTCGAGTGCTCTTCCGCCATGTTTGTACACCTCAATGGGGATGCAATCTCTGCCCGGTGCCCCTGACGATAGCTGTTTTTTAGCTTGAGATACTTCCTGAACTGTAGGTGGAAAAGACAGTTCCGGAATTTCGGGATGCTGCGGAAGAGAGGGAATGATGTTTTCGTCAGTCACCGATGCAGAGTTAAGGACAGTTTCAAAGTGCTGCTTCCAGCGCTTAAGGATAGCAGATTTGTCAGTTAGCAGTGTTTCTCCATCCTCAGCAAAAACTGGGGCAGAACCATTCATTTGAGGACCAAACACCTCTTTCAGGCCAGAGTAAAATGACTTAGAATCCTTCCTGTCGGCTGCGTCCTGAAGTTCCGCAGCCTTGGATGACCACCAAGCCTCTTTCAATGCCCTAAGTGCCTTCTGAACTTGTGCTTTGTGAGCTCTATACGCCTTCTTTTTCACTGTGGAATTTTTGTCCTCGAGCCATGTTTTGTGGCAAACATGCATTTGGTCGATAAGCTTCTGCACTTCAGTGTTGTTTTCATCAAACCAGTCTTGATGTTTCCGTAAAGGGAAGCCCAAAACCTCAGCAGACGAGTCATAAACAGCATTGCGCAATGAATCCCAAGAACTTGAAACGTCACTATTTACCTCTACAGAAGCTATAGCGGTCGTAACTTTTCCTTCAGCTCATTTTGTGTATCTGCCTGTTTTAGAGGCAGAACATTTAGGCGTTTTGGAACAGAAGACTTTTTCACTCTCCTCTTGTCTAAATGGAAGATGGTCTTGCCGACTATAAGCGCATGATCTGATAAACAACAGCTACTATGGAAAGAGCGTGTTATCTTAAAATCTCTGAGGTCGCGCTTTCTGGTAATTATGTAGTCAATGAGATGCCAATCTTTTGATCGGGGGTGCATCCATGATGTTTTTCGACAATGCTTTTGTTGGAAGTACGTGTTTGTCACACTGAAGTTAAATTCTTTGCATAACGTCAGGAGTCGCAATCCATTTGAATTCATTTTTCCAACACCATGGTGACCCAGAACACCAGCCCATGTTTGAAAGTTGAGCCCCACTCGAGCATTGAAGTCTCCCATCAAAGCAACCTTATCCTTATGCTGAATTTTTGAGATTAAGCTACGCAAATCATTGTAAAGATCAGCTTTGCATTGATCTGAACTATTCATAGTAGGGGCATAACAGCTGATAAGTGTTGCGAATGTGTTGTTTTTTAGTGGAAGTCTTAGGGTCATAATACGATCTGAATGACTTACTGGGAGTGTTGGAAGTGATCTAGCAATTTCCGTCTTCACTGCAAACCCTACGCCAGATTGACGTGGTTCGTTTTCTGGTTTACCAGCCCAGAAAAACGTGTATCCACCTTTTACCTCACACAGCTGTGAGTGACCAGGCAGACGCGTCTCACTAAGGGCAGCAATATCTACATCATGCTTCCTTAATTCCATTGATACGAGGGCCGTTTTCCTTTCTAGTGACGCATCACTATCCTGCAATGTGCGCACATTCCAAGATCCAATGTTTAGCTTCATAAATTTCTTTGTATATATATATATATATATATATATATATATATATATATATATATATATATATATATATATTATTAAAAATAACCGACAATTTTTGTCTGGCTATTTTAGTGTTGATCCCTTCAATTTTCCGGATTAAAATCTTAATCTCGGAAGGAAATTGGCTGATGAAACTGCCATAGTGTACATGTTGGTCCAGAGTACTTTCTGACCCGTCTGGGTCCATCGTCAGTGGAATAATGACAAACAGGTAAAGACCTGGAGTGAGATTTATAATTAATTATGGCGGGAAAATTTAACTATGTTTATTAGGTATTATAAGTATGCTGCCTCGATACACATATATATATATATATATATATATATATATATATTAATAATTATTCAATTACTCACTAGATTGTTCACTTTAAGTAAGTTAACAACAAGCCGTTATTTATAGCGTAATGCGATACTCTAGACCCCGGCTATTGAGTTCTCTTGACGACTTGCTAGATGGCAACCAAATTTGTCATTTAGACGTTTATATACTCTCCCATTTAAAGACAATGCGTGCTGGGCACATCGGTACGCGCTCCAACTATTAAGTCAAATATGACTTTCGAATCGTATAACCGGCAAGGATTGTCTCCTCCCATACTGATGATTACAGGTTTTGCATGAAACACGTGTGTAATTGGGTTGATTTGAAAATTGTATTTTATATATATATATATATATATATATATATATATGCTTTTGTTTTGGACTATATATATATATATATATATATATATATATATATATATATATATATATATATATAGATTGAATTAACAAACGACAATTTTTGATGTTGTATTAAAAAAAGCAAGAATTCTATTTGATTAATTCCAGTTAGAAAGGCACGAGCGAAAGCAACGCCTTCCGATATCGATGATAATTTTAAAATTGTCAAAAATAACGACACTCTTCGTTGTTGTTGCATTTAAAAAAAGCAAGAATTCCACTTGATTCATTCCAGTTGGAAGAGCCCGAGCGAAAGCAAAATTTTCCGACACCAATGATAATATATATATATATATATATTACATTGCCACAACAAGGGAAACAGGATATAGGCAAATATATTTATAACAGAACAATAGAACAGGATATAGGGAGTAACACCAACAAAGCGTTTGTTCGAGGGAATCCCAACGATTGGCTGAGAGAACAACAAAGAATCTGATTGGTTAACTAGCAAGCCGTGTATATAAAAACACCCGGCAAAAATAACTCCATGCATTTTAGCCTAAAGATCCCCCCCCCGGGATGAAACGCGGGAGCCTCTGTGTAGCTTAATTGCCATAAATATATTTTCATAGCTAACTACCTAGTTCTACTTACGTATCAAGCACTGTTGAAGTAAATACTGAAAATTGATACATAAAAAATGATATCTCCTCATGAAATGTTATGTAGATACATGAAATAAATGAATATTGGAGAAAAACTCCTATTAAGCCACCATATATTATTACTCCATCAGTAAGCTCAAAATGAAGATAACAATGGAAGTACATAAGAAACAGCAACTGAATTTTTTGAATATTTAAAATCCAGAATTAAAAATAAAATACAATAAAATGAAATTAAGAAATAAAAATTAAATTAAGAAACAAAAATGATAAAAAAGTGATTAGTATAGTCATAATACATAGATGAGAATAAATTAAAACAAATGAATCTCCTCTCACAACTTTGACATTACTGATTACCTTCCACTCGACCGTAAGGACTCTGACAAACATATGCACGGGCTAGGAGTTTATGTTTATTGCTGAGAGGCAGACGGCATTCCGAAAATTCGGCCGCCATAAGTCAACTGCGAAATGACAGAAATTTATAGAGGCAAGAAATGATTGCAAAGTAGTGATAGATGAAGGAAGGAGAAGGCATTCAGAAATAACTAAAAATCGCATTCAGTCACAGAAACTAGGTACTCTCGATTTCTGGAAAATCTACAATAGTGTGATGAACAAAGGACAATCAACAATTCCCCCCGCTATCAAATCACAGCGATGTTGTTTGCACGGCAACTGATAAGGCTGGACTACTTGCCCAGCGTTTCGCCTTAAAGTCCTCTTTGGACTCAGCAAACAACCCCCTCCCTAAATTTCTATTGCGGACTGAAGCCACACTTGAGAACCTGGTCATCACCTCATCTCAGGTCAAAGACATCATAAAAAACTTTAAGTGCTACCCCATTTTTTCTTAAGGGTTCATAATATGTTTTTTTTTATTACAAATAATATTGAAGAGAGTTTTAAAATACGTAAATTTATTAAGGTTTATATATATATATATGTATATATATATATATATATATATATATATATATATATATATATATATATATATATATATATATATATTAGTTAAAAAGTATATAACAAAATAAACCGTAAATATTATCGTATTGTTTTGTTTACTTTTCATGTGAAAAAAAATTAAATAACTTCTTTTAAATTAAGTAATTACATATCTTATGGTTAAGGCATACATAACATATTAAATGTGTGAGTATCATTGTAGATTAACGCCATTAGCCCCCCCCCAAGAAGAGACTCAACTTAGGCGATAATCGAAAAAAAAACACGGCAGAAATAAATAAAAAAAACGTAATTTTATGACCTCGCCATACTTTTTAAAACGTTAAGCCCCCTTCCTATTAAATGCTGCCTTGAGGGCCGGGTAAGTTTTGCCATGCGACGTAACGGGATTACTAAATAAATTTAAGCTGTTTGTTTTATAAAAAGAAGTGTATTAAAATATATCGGCAGAAATGGTAAACATAAATTGAAAAGTTCACCGTCCAAAAATGGACATGCCTGTCAGCATGGCTGTTTTTTAATGTGTTCGTTTAAATACAATGCAGTTATGGAATAACATGTAATTATCATGCAGCCAGAATGTCAGAATAGAAATTCCACAATCATGGATCGGGCGGTGTGGTGAAACTTTCCCCCTCCATAAACAAAGATCCCGGTGTCGAAGGGTTACGTGTGAGGATTAATTGTATAGGAGAGATAATCGTGGATACCCTTTATTACACGATGTTTTGGAAAAGGTAGAAATCTCAGAATAATTGTAATGTTTTCTGCTCGAAATAAAAATGTAATTTACTTTTCTTGAAACATGCATTTGGAATTGCTGTTGGTGGTGAGCGGAAATGTGTAGCCTATCATGCATGTGGTTATTTTCTTACTATGGTCAAACTTGGAGGAGAAATAAGTCTTTACTTTATATATATATATATATATATATATAAATTTTATACGTACATAAAAATAATCCATGGACACGTGTTTCTGGCTAACAGCCGTCATCAGCATGGCTAACTTAGACATAGGATCGAACCTTTGATGTTGATATCAATAGTCTGGCGTTTTATCCTCAGGCTGTGACTCCTTGACTTGGAAATATGTACGATTTTTATCACATAAATATTTAATATATATTATATGTAATTGTTTTTATTAGTGATTGCAGCGTTCGTGTTTTTTGCTTACTACTATTTCGATTGTTTCACTTCCTAAGTGATTAAGCTATATATATAGCTACATATGCTTCTGCATAGGCAACGCATGCTTTCCTTATTCGAAAATGACTGTTTGAGAACCATATTCGGCAAAACCTGTCTGAATTGCTGTAAGACAACTCAAATTAAAGAAACGCTTGTGTTTCGAAATAGCACTATCAAGGTTATCAAGAAAAGAAGAATGGACTGGTTTGGCCACGTTCTCAGAAGAAGTCGTGAGAACAATGTATACCAAGCATTCAAGGAAGAATTTCCCGGTAAAAAATACTTTGTGGTAGTCTTCTAAAGTTTGAGACGATCGAATCGGCAGCGAGGTAGAACTTCCTTTGCCGACGGCGTTAAGATCAGCAAAGTACCGACGCAACCATCCGCAAACGTGGAGAGGACGACTATACGATGCAACAAAGCCTTGTCTACTTTCTACTGCCCAATTAGTGCTGCTGAAAAGGTCTTGCAGGATACAATAATAATGTAAAGAACTGCGTAAAATAGTGGGAAACTGTCGTATGAAACTTGCTTAAAAAACGCACAGAAAAAGAATGCAGCAATTTTGTCGAAATCTATATGAAGTTGAGTCATTTGTCGTAATGTCAGTAATATAAAAACGCCAAATTCATATTCAAAATATAAAAATAATAGTTTTCTTATATATATATATATATATATATATATATATATATATATATATATATATATATATATATTTTAACAGAGTTAATCCCAAACAAGGGAGGCCGCCACTGTAGACGTAAAGGGCTACTGAGAAAAAAGGGTGAAGGTTATTTTTTTTTTTTTGGGGGGGGGGGGTCAAGAAAAAAAAACGAGAAAACTGGGGAAAAAGAATATTGTTTAACCGGTCGTAGCGACGTAAATACATGCAATTATTTAAGATTAAGAAATAATGCTCATGTGTATGTGACCCACAACATAACCTTGACTAATTTCCATGTTGCTTTGCAAAAAGACATCTCATTAATTCACCATTCGTTCTTATTGTATTCTAATTCAATGATAGTTGCCATTTTATTATATCACATAGTTTTATGTACGCATATCTATAAATCGTAGATAGGAACTAAGTAGTAAAAAGAGTTTTACCAGTCTTTTCAGGTTAATATATTTTGAGGAATTGTAAATTAAGAATAATGCTACAAAAGA